>OW388291.1:39976872-40620868 GCA_936450465.1 Gibbula magus
AAACATTCGCTTGTTTACAATTTGCCTAAACTTACACCAATCTATTTTACAATAAGGTTAGTTTTACAATGTGATGTTTTGCATATGTATTCATATGAATTAATATTTCAAATTCAATTAAATGCGGAAATGTTTAGAACATGATGTAAACGGTGACCTACTTTTTGTCCAATGCGATTATATTGTTGGGCACTTTGCCAGGAGAATATAGAATAATTAGTAAACATTCTCATTTACAAGGCCGTCATTCAACAGTTAATAATAACAATATTATTGGAAATTATCAAAGCATACCCTTTGTCTATGAAATAGTATCCAAACATTCATGATTAATTTAAACAAAATATTGAATGTGCATAGTTCCGATATCTTTGACATAATGTATGGATATTACAATATCAATATTACACGTTGCCTGTTTCTCCCAGGCCAAAGAATAATAACAGCATCCTGAATTCTAAAGTATTTGCCAAGTATAGATTTCCAGGTTAAGAAATAATATATGAAAGTTGTTCGAGGATTGTTGCTCCTGATAATGAAAATATATTTGACATTAACTAAGTATAATTTCTGAACCAAATATATTACAGACAGTCTACGTTAGCTAACTCAGGCTCTTATTATTTATGCGTAAAATAACACGATTTTATTAAATATTGAATATGAGCCTATAAGAAATTGGATTTTCAGAAAATAGAGGCTCCCTTTGACTTTTTTTTAATTTATGGTTCACACAAATTCAAAATTTTCAGAATCATTTAATGGAGTCTTCCATTTATCTAACATTACAAACTTCGATAAACATTAAAACTTTATTTTGAATAAAATAATTTCAACCTTACAATCGATTTTTATACGTTTCACTGTGTAAGGCACCCTAATCATTTCTTCATTTAAACCACAATGAATGTGATGATGACGTCATCAACAATAGGTCATATCGACCTCTGGTGATAATGGTGTTCTTTGTTATTATGTGTTGTCGGTCTTCCCTGCAACAACAAGTGGGATACACTGAAGGTGTGATCAGTATTTGAAAAGAGCCGATATGCATCAACATGAATCAAATTTGTCTTTTTTCTGTAATAAACATTTCACGGGAAGGATTTGATGTCAAACGATTGTGTTTATGAAGTGCATTTTTTAAATTGGCCACAGCTGATAGTTTAACTTGGACCCCTTAACCTCACTAGTGTTATATAACGAGGATATGTGTCAAGCTATGCTGGAGTATATAAACAAAAGAAGTATTTCTTCAACTCGTGAACCGTGTGGCCTAGACAAGCGCATCCTGGAGAAACGCGGTTATCATCTAGGAGGGATGATATTTACATACATACAGGATATGACATGACAACCACGACGCCTCGGGCCTCGGACACAGCAGAGGAAACCGACATTCACTGAGGACCCGAGGCAGTATCCAGCATTGTAGCATAATATACACACCCTCAAACACTCGGGTCACCTGGGCGGGGTGAGAACAGAAGCATTGTGGGCGCCTAATTGATTCTCCGCGCTGTGACCCGTTCCCGATTCCTCTCTTACCGCTCTCACCCCTCCCCCATCCACCACCCCGTCAGATATACAGTGTAGTCGAGTGTTCGGGGTCGCCAAGAACAAGGGCATATTTCCAGCACGCAACAGCAGCGTTTATTGTGTGCGAAATGTTGAAAAGAGTGAAAATATAGAGTAGTTTGCGTATGTAGTTCGTGCATATGGTTAATACATGTGGTCTGGGGAATATATACTATAGCTAATGCAATTTATCAAATATATGAAATGTTATATGTTGTACAAATTAAGGATATGTATAATGGTCTGCGAAATATGGTATTATGTACGAAATATACTTAATGTGTATTCAATAAAGCACAGTGCACGAGATATGCTGTGTATGAAATGAAGGTTTATTGTCTGGTCAGTAAGGATGTATGTATGTATGAATAGTGTATGTAGGGGGGGGGGGGGGGGGGGTGAACAGCAATTTGAGTGGGTGGTTGAGGATGTTTGTCAGTGAGTGAACATTGTTGCGAAGGTTTGTATGTATGTTAAGTTATGGATGGATGAATATTATCTATTATCTTAAGGATGTTATTATTGCTTTTTAGTATGTGCCTCATAGGCCTTGTAGGCCGGACTCTGACACTTCTTAATAAACTATTTTTCTTCTTCATTTTTTTCTTCTGTGATACAGTGTACGAAATATAGTATAGTGTACGAAATGTAAATTTTGTATCAATTGCCCCTGGGACTCTTAAATCAGATAATTTCATAGAGTCCCTGGTTGTACATAGCACATGGTGAAGTTAATTGCATGAGAAATGTTATGTGTCAAAATTGTCCCTTGTGACTATAGTTAGAAAATATATAACTCTTTGAAAGTAAACAGTTTACAGTATTATGCTTATTAAATAACAGTTAAAATTATAACATAATTGTGAATGTGTTACATTGCAAAATAGCTAAACATAAAATGTAAAATCCTTCCGAAAGAACCCTAACTACTAGTCCTGACAGTGGCAAAAAATAGAACCATTGGCTCTGAAGCTCATCAGGAATTTTGTTATTCATTATCTCTAAGGAAAAGATTAAGATATCACATAATAAGGCATTGCCCAGCCGTCAACTTTAAAATGTAAAATTGGTTACACACTGAACCACATTCATTATAGATATATAGACCTTTGCATGTTATTGTTTTAGTTCTTATTTGTATTTTGGAAATATCAACATTTATTACATATTGAAAAGGAGCCCCAATCTGTTTCTGAAAATCCTGTTTCTTGGCTCCTTTTCAGTATTAAATAAAATGATATTTTATGAATAAATTATCTTGAGCATCTGAGTGTAAGACTGCAACACAACACAGAAGTTTGAAGTAACCTGTATCTTCTGCATGAGCCCTAACGAGTTAAGCTACCGGTAACTCTCTACCAGGGAGTGGTCACTGCCCAGGTCAACACAATGCTATTACACAACATGCAGACCCTGGACTCACAGCCAGTGAATTATTTTAAATGTGTTAGATATTGATATTGATATTGAAGATAAGGTGATCCTCCTAATTGGAATAAATATTCTCCCCAAATCATCAAACGAAATGGTATACAATTTGGAGAGAAACAATATAAATCCCTTCTCAAGTGAGAATAATGTATTAATGAATCCTACTTATAAGTGGAAAAACTATTCACAAAGACCAAAACCCAATGAACCTTTTATCACAGCCCTTTACACCCCTCCCAACCGGCCCAACCCAGGTCCCCCCCCCCCTCCAGGGTCACCAAATCTAGAATTCTCTTCAACCAAGGAGTCTGAACATAAAATTTCAGCTCTCTAGAGTCATTGGTTCTGGAGAAGAAGTCGAAAAAGCGAAAAGCCTATGGACGGACGGACGGATGGCCATGCCATAAGCCCATCGGTCCTTTCAGGCCTGATGAGCTAATAAAATAGCATTTAATACAGTCTAGATCCTTATTCAGCAAGTCTAGATAAAGTGAATACACAATATGTAAGTATCCTCAGTAAAAATATATATATATAAACCCCTGCTCAAAAGAAAGTATACCAAGGATTTGAAGAAGCATGGAAGAAAAACAGATGAAGATATAGAATAAACTTTTTTATATATCAGTAGAGTGGTATTTTAACATAACTAATGGAAACGTTCATGTCAATAAAACAAAAACTGA
Source organism: Gibbula magus (assembly GCA_936450465.1). Lineage (NCBI taxonomy): Eukaryota > Metazoa > Mollusca > Gastropoda > Trochida > Trochidae > Gibbula > Gibbula magus. The sequence goes on from OW388291.1 coordinate 39,980,568, forward strand.
ATGCCCAACAGAGGTACAAAGACACATGGGGTCAAAAATTCACAATTCTCAATATGACTGTCAAGCTGTATATGCTGAAAATGAGTTCGTAAGTAAAGGAATAGTCCTTCAACACGTCTTCAATACCGAGTATGTCCACCATGGGCATCAATGCATGCCTGAGCTCGCCGCCGCATCGATGACGTCAAACGCCGGATGACGTTGGGTGTCAGTCGCTGCCATTCAATGGCTCTCTCTCTCTGTATTGCCGTTAACCTTGGCATTTCTTTCATGTGTTTTTTGTTGCTACTGTCTTGATGTACAGTATCATGTGTTTTATACAGTGATTTTGCACGTGCATTACATGGGATCCGACTCAACGTCATTATTGGTAAAATCCCGTGTTGCATGAAAGTTCTCGCCATTCTCCGCTTATTGTCAATTAAAACAGTGTGTTGTGTTCCTGCGACGTGTTTCAGAATCATTTCATATATAAAATGTAGATATTAAAAAAAATATTCAAATTTTTTCTTGGTATACTTTCTTTTGAGCAGGGGTATATATATAATCATAAGGATGAAGGTACAGTAATTTTTAAATACCCATACATTTGAGTCTACCTTGATAATTGCTTTTCAGTTAAACATCAATGAATAGTTTGCTGTGTAACTGGCAATCCCGGAAAGTAATTTGATTCTTGATGTTTGTTGATGCGTGAAGGCAGTTCCTGTACGGCAGGTGCGAGTGGTTCCGACCTACCTGTATACTTCTATGTACCTACAGGAGAGTAGATGAGACAGGGAGTGCCGACCCATTGCGTGTACTCACTACACATACAGGTATATATACACACAGCAATAACAAACTGAACCAGATTAGTAGGTCAGTCCAGGTGGGAGCGTCGTACTTACACATACACATAGGTGGAAATGTAGTCTTACTTAAAGTACCCAATATTTCAACCTACCTCTCCTACCTCGAAACATGGTCCCACCTTGTAGTGTAGAGTCTAGAGTTGAATCTAACTACCAATTCACTTATTTCAGAGGCTCCACGGCAACAATTAATAAACTGGTAATTGTTCAAGATTAAAATGTGAAGACTATATTTCGGACATGCTACCTAACTTTAGCATTTGCCAAAACGCAAACATAAATATAGTCGCAAGCGACGACAAACGGATTCAGCCGTTTTAATTGTTTTAATTAAGTGTCTAGCATATCTCTAGGAATATTGAGATCCAAAGTTTCGTGTTAAAATCTAACAATTGTGTGACTATATACAATGGTGTGAGCTGTACTTACGTAAATAAATAGACCGGAAGTGGTTGTTTCAGACCTATTTTCAAAAGGGAGAAATTGGCGTACTGGTTAGGTAGAATGCCATTTAATAATAATGTTTGAATAAAAGGAAAAGAGAACGAATAGATTTGAAATAGTTTAGACTCGACGGACAATGAAGATGTAGAACAGGGCTTTAAAGTGTGAGAAACGGCAGAATAAATGTCTGTGGATACGAGACAATGTTCCTTAATAATTCTATATTATGTAGAGATAACAAATTGCATACCAATGTATGTGTGCATTACACTCAATGTGAATCATATAAAATATTTGAAGACCCGAAACTACATGTGCGTTAATCGTGATGCAGTGTCCGGTTTTCGACCAGAACTACTTTTACATATATATCGTCACTATACTGAGTCGACTGTCTTCAAATTGGTCATTTTCGGCAACATTCAGTACTTCTCGATACAAAAGCACCATATATAACAGGCCTGACCCCCAACAACACAATGTACGCCAAAACGAAAGTGTGAATATCCTGTTCACACATCAAAATGAAAGTCAAATTTGATGAACTTAAGTTCATTAGTCATATAAATTATCGTGCTAATGGCCCTTTTTTCCAGTTGATATTGCGTCTCTCTGATGAGATAGTGTTGTCACAGCATCGTAGGATGGTCAAGGGGAAGCAACTCATCCACATGACGCTTCAATAAAATCGTTATCATATCCAACTTGTTCAAATGTTCAACTTCAACATTAGGAGTTATTTAATGTTACTTGTTATTCCCCAATGCTTCAGCTGCAGATAAATCTAAGTTGTAGCGCTTAGATGCAAATATCTTCAAAGTGGTGTAACGATTTGTTTAAGTATAGGCCTGTTAGCGTAATAATTATGATTCTCCCATTTAGAGTGAACAACAACTACCCGTATGGAATGTACCATTCACTCAACCAGTACAGACAAATCAAGTTGGCTTACGAAGTCTGACTTGGAAGACATAGACCAACATGGAAAAACACTTAAAAAGCGGATCCAAAACCACCAATTTCACTTAAGGAAAACTTTGATGTTTCGAGCCGTATTACTGACGTCACAGTTTAGCTTAACTGAAAAGGTCGGATCTGGAGCCGGTTTCTGAGCTTGACTTGTGACTTGGTGCATCTAAATCGACTACAGTGTAAATATCGTATGAGTTTTTTTCCAGGATGTATCTCTCAGTTCGCGCAGAATAGCTTTAGTCTCGAACTGGTATGATTTAGTACATAGTAGCATGTATATCTGTGGAGAAATTAGAATTTTAAAGGTTTCCGGGAGGCCACGATGAACCGGACATTGTCAATACTGTTGTCCGGTTATTCGAGTTTAAATAAGAGTCTTTTCACTTGAAAATCATCTCATTCAACTAGTGTGTAAATATCATATGAATTCCTTCCAGTATGTATATCTCAGTTCGCGTAGAATACATTTCCACTCGAACTGGCATGACTTAAAGCTTAATAGCATGTGTATCTTTAGAGAAATAAGAATTTTAAAGAATTCCAGTAATGCCACGATGAACCAGACAGTGTTGAGACTGTTGTCCGGTTATTCGTGTCTTAGCATGATTCTTTACACTTGCAAAATCTTCTAAATCGACTATTGTATAAATATCATATGAATTTCGAACAGGTTTTACCTCACATTACGTGTAGAATAGATTTTAACTCGAACTGGTATCACTTATTGCTCTGTAAATTGTATATCTTTGGAGACTTAAGAAAATTCGATTTGTTTAAGAACCTAGGTAAACATTCAAAGTTATCATACTTTGAAAGATAATTGTGAAAAGGTTAATAGGATTTCGCTAATAAGATATGAAACTTGTTGTTCCCCAATGCTTCAGCTGCTTATACATCTAAGTTTCAGCTCTCAGATGCAAATATCTTCGGCGTGGTGTTTCCGCAAAAATGCACAGGGTCAAAACATTTGAAAACATTAACATTTAAATATGGCGTCGAAACCACTTGACCTACGACTCCGCAATGGTAACACATTTTGCTTGTCTAGTTATTAAGCATCTTTTAAAACAAGTTGCGAGTCTCTAGTGTGTCACTGGGACTATTTAGACCCAAATTTAACATGGCAAAATCAGACGAATTTAAAGAAAATCAAGATGGCGGCTAAACCACTTGACCTACGAATTGGTCATGATTTACTTTTTTGCTTGTATTGTTCTTGCGCATCTTTTGCAAAAAGTTTTAAGTCTCTAAGTACATTTAAAAAAAAAATCCTATGTAAAAAGTTGTTCTTTATTATGACCGGAAATGACTGTACGCGAGCGATTTTATTATTGATTCATAAAGACCATAGTACTGTCTCACTCTCCTGAAAAAATCGTTCAATTCGCTTGTCAGGTTTTTGAATTATCGCCCCTGAAAGTTCGCGGTTTTCAAAAGTTGCCTGACTTTGAAAGGTCACTGTGAAAAAAGTATTAGGATTTCGGACAAAAAAGAACAAACTTGTTATTCCCCAATGTTTCAGCTATATGTAAATAAAGTTTCAGCTCTTAGGTGCTAATATCTTCGGAGTGGTGTTTCCGCAAAGGTACATGGGGTCCGAAAATTTGAAAAAGTTAGAAAATTCAAGATGGCGGCTAAAGCACGTGACTGACGACTTCGTCAAGATTTACTTTATTGCTCGCAAGGTCATTGCGGATCTTTTGGAAAAAGTTTCAAGTCTCTAGGTACATTTTGAAAAATTTTCCCATGTTAAAAATCGGAATTTGGATTCGAACTGGACCTTTAATGGGTGAACCGATTGGGCCCAAAAGCTTCGCGGCAAAACTACATAGTAAGTGCTATCAGCCTGTAAAGTTTGAATGTAATAGATGCATTCCTTCTTGCCAAAGTGCCACTGACAAAATCGGTGGAATAATAAAAAAAACAAAAAAAAAAAACACGCCAATAACAATAAGGATTCAGCATAAATGCTGAATCCTTAAATATTCACTTACTCTCTGGAAATTTGGTGTCGTTAATTTTGCCCGGCAGAATTTTATACAGTACAGATATTCCCCACATTACGAAATTATAAACCTTACTTTACCAGATTTCTCACACATATACATAAACACGTATAGGCTTTCCATCATTTACTTGTTCAGTTTCCCGAAGACCATTTCGTGTCCACGTGTACTTCTAAATGTAATCCGTATTTCAAGTACACAATCTGCAACATAACCTAAATATGTATGCAGATGTAACTAATATATATAGGATAGCTGTCGATAGCTCACGAGGTGAGATAAACATGGTATCTGAATTGACAGATATTCTATGATATGATATTATCCTGGCGTCACAAAAGGGTCGTTTTCATGTTGAGCGGCCCCTAGTAAGAGTCGGCCACCACAGTAACAATATGACGTCATACGATCATTAATTACGTCAGAAAATTGCTAAATGACGTGTGACTATTGAAGTTCAACCTTTGAGTGGTGATACATGTATATCATATCAGTCGCTGGTCACATTGAAAATATCAGATATCTTCACTATAGCTTGATAGACAAAATATTTCTGTATATAGAGGATATTTGGCTTTTCTTGACAAATACCATGTTTATCTCATCGAGTGAGGTAGACAGTTTATATTATCACGAGTGGCGCAGCCACGAGCGATAATATTTAAAGTTTCTATCTCATGAGATGAGATAAACATGGTATTTGTCAAGAAAAGACAAATTTTCTATTTATTATATGACCAAATCTTTGCATATTCACCGAAGTCGACTTGCATTTACGTTAAGTCGGCTCCAGAATGAGCCTGTTGCCTCAGCAACAATGTGACGTCATGAACGTGTCATGACGTCGGAGCATTGTTTTATGACGTCAGGTCATTGTTATATCAGTCACTAGTGACTGATAAAACGTTCCATTGTTATTTTCACTAGTGACTGATAACACGGTTTATTTTCATTGATAGATCCCGGTATTTCACCTGCAATCATATAATAATTCCCAATATTTCATTGTTTATTATTTAACAAATCATATGCCACCCAAATTTAACAAATACCATACTTTCAAACAATATGTGTGTCGATGTCAATTTACTTATGACATGTTTATATACTATTTATGTACCGTCACGGATATATTTGTCAATAAACCATATGCATAAACAGAGCAGATTCCTGTCCACAGTTGTAAACAAGCCCACCCTCACACGAACGCTCCTCATTCATTAACCACCCTACTGTAAATCCCGTGAGGAAATCTGATCATTGATCCGATGTGTCAGTTCAGAAAAGTCTGCAGTGTTCGCCACAATGGTGCACCGACTACCTTTATGTACTGATGCCTTACTAGGGGAAGAAATGTTGATCATTTCATATATACAATATACACATAATACACACGTTTCCGGACAATTACTCGACAACACATCCATTCATTATCCACACACACAACACCTCTGTTCATTATCCACATACACAATATCTCCATTCATTATCAATATACACAACACATCTGTTCCATATAATTGTCACATACCTTCCATCACTTCTCCATATACACAGGAAATTAACATGTGTATTCATTACCCACATAAAATTATGTCTATTCATTATCCATATAACATGATGTCTATCCATTACCCACATAACATGACGTCTGCTCATTATCCATATAACATGATGTCTATCCATTATCCATATAACATGTCAATCCATTATCCATATAATATGACCTCTGTCCATTATCCATCTAACATGACGTCTGTTCATTATCCATAAAACACTGAGTCTGTTCATTATCAATATAACATGACGTCTATCTATTATCCATCCAACATGACGTTTGTCCATTATCCATCTAACATGACGTCTGTTCATTATCCATATAACATTGGGTCTGTTCATTATCCATATAACATGACGTCGATCTATTATCCATCCAACATGACGTCTGTCCATTATCCATATAACAAAACGTCTATCCATTACCCATATAAGCATGCCGTTTGTCCAATATCCATATTAACATGTGTATTCATTACCCACATAAAATTATGTCTATTCATTATCCATATAACATGACGTCTGTCCATTATCCATATAACATGACGTCTATCCATTACCCATATAACATGACGTCTGTCCATTACCCATATAACATGACGTCTATCCATTACCCATATAACATGACGTCTGTCCATTACCCATATAACATGACGTCTGTGCATTACCCATATAACATGACGTCTGTCCATTACCCATATAACATGACGTCTATCCATTACCCATATAGCATGACGTCTATCCATTACCCATATAACATGACGTCTATCCATTACCCATATAACATGACGTCTATCAATTACCCATATAACATGACGTCTATCAATTACCTATATAACATGACGTCTATCCATTACCCATATAATATGACGTCTATCCATTACCCATATAACATGACGTCTATCCATTACCCACACAACATGACATCTATGTCTAGATTCGTTCATTATCCATATAACATGATGTCTATCCATTATCCATATAAACATGACGTCTATCCATTTTTCATATAATATGACGTCTATCTGTTGTCAATATAATATGACCTCTCTCCATTACCCACACAATATGACGTCTCTCCATTATCCATACAATATGACGTATGTTCATTATCGATTATTAGGTCTGTTCATTACCCACATGAAATGATGTATATCCATTATCCATATAACATGACGTCTATCAATTTTCAATATAGAATGACGTCTGTTCATTATCCATATATCATTAGGTATGTTCATTATCCCTATAACATGGCGTCTATCCATTATCCATCTAACATGACGTCTATTCATTACCCACATGAAATGACGTATGTTCATTCTCCATATAGCATTAGATTTGTTCATTATCCATATAACATGATGTCTATCCATTATCCATATACACATGACGTCTATAAATTTTTCATATAATATGACGTCTATCTGTTGTCAATATAATATGGCGTCTCTCCATTACCCACACAATATGACGTCTGTCCATTATCCATATAACAATACGTCTATCCAGTATCGACATAACATGACGTCTGTCCATTATCCATATAAAAATACGTCTATCAATTACCCATAGAAGCATGTCGTTTATCCAATATCCATATAACATGACGTCTATCCATTACCCAAACAACATGATATCTATTCATTACAAATATATACACACGATGTCTATCAATTACCAATATAAACATGACGTCTAACCATTTTCCCTACAACACGATGGTTAAATATTTACAGATTTACAGAATTATTCAAAACAAAGCAAGCATGCATATGAGATATGTTTACAAACTTCATTTAAGGTATCCTAAAGCATAACAGTTAACTGAATTATAGATTGCGGAGTCACGTGTAATGATAGCAGTGTTTAAATGACCCATGTTGGTCACCCTGCGGTTTCACGCTTGGTCGGATCCTGTCTGTTTGCTGAACGGGCTATATGGCCTCGCTACCGTGGACATTGGACCTGGGTTGTGTAATGCCACAACTCTGTCTAATGGTCATAAATAGGGGAGAAATATGCTTGCAACAGGTCAAAGCAACAGTAACTGCGAGCGGGTGGTTTGGGTGTAGTTCCCTTGTGGTTTGAGAGTATGCGGAGGTCACAAGGGGTCATTGGGACGGTGTGTCAGACTCAAATATAGACGTGGTGTGATAACAGCTATAACTACCTGATGCGTGTGTCCAGGCGGCGTTACAGCGTATATCCCATGTCCAAGTGTGCCTGCGCCTCTTGTCTCCTGCTAGGTAGATCCCAGTTAGTTGAGAGAGTTCTCCTCCGGCCCTGCCATGAGCCCACTGCTGTCTCTGCCGACTCCACTCTTCCCTCCTACAGTAGCTGATGCCGCCGGATAGCCAGCCTAACAAGCGGCCTCCCTTGTTCCCCTTTCTCTCTCCAGCTAAACTTCTTCTAAAAGTCCTGCTTGTAGTAGCGCGCTCCTGCCATGACTGTTAGGATGTTGCTGGGGTCGGCAGGCCAAATGACAGATCACTATCAGGGTAGGGGGAAGAACACTAACAATAAAGTGTGTTGTGGCACGATGAACTGAACGCTGCGGAGCGCAAGGCTATGCTCTGATTCCCACTCGCAAGGCTTTATGCTTATTCGCCCCCGCCTCAACTTTTCTAGGACTTTCAACCTACATAACGCACTCTTTATCGCCGATGTTCCTTAGGAACCGGCGACGAAGGGAGGTAAGCGAGCAGGGATGGTTGTCGATTGTTTCCTAAACCGAGTGAGGTATGCCATCTGGGCCAGGATGACCAGAGACTTTTTGTGAAAGGCTTGTTTGATCCTCCCTCACAAAACCACGTGTTTAGTTCCTTTCTGTACTTCGTTTTGTTCCTAAACTCCACCTGAACCCGTCAATGTTATTCAACTCGCTTCACAAAGAAGGTTCCTCTCTCAACCTGTGGCCTTGTGTGACGTCGGGCACCTGTTGGTGGACGCAGATTCACCCTCCCCGTTCTGTATCAAAACTGTTATTTTCACGCAAACAAATGATTCGTTATGCTCATCAGAATACGTCTATGTTGTTTGAAAACTATTGTGGTGTTATCTAGAGCTAATACATAGGACTTTAACAAGGCTTCAAAACCGCTTTCTAACTATCTAGATTAAAGGGACAGTAGCACGTTTATTCGCTCAAATAAGTCGAAGAAACCACGTATGGTAATTGAACAATAATGTCACCAATAGCAAAACACCCTCCTCTAGTCGGTAAATCAAGTTTAAAATGAGTGTACATGATTCGGTAAAGCCATGAGAATCGTTTTTGTAATTCGAAATAATAAAATGTGTTCATAATAAAATGGCCACATGCAATTTTTGCTTTAGACGCAACATCATTATTACCTCTACGGATAATTAGTTTGTATCATAATATGTTTTACCCTCTAAAGTAAATTCAAATGACATAAACTATGATTTTTTAAGGGAAATTTGAAAAATTAAATTTTGCAAAAACAGCCCCTTTAAACATCACAAGAAAGTAGCAATACACATCCTCAGTAACATATAGGGTACTTTGAGGTTCTTCTACTGTGATTTCAAATTAACCACATTAACTGTTTGTAGACATTTTGCGGACAAAGTAATGAAATCCACAGAAACAAAAGAACATGATTTGAATACATGTGATCAGAACCAACCAGTAATTAATTGAAAGGAGACGCGTCTATATATATGTATATATGTATATGGATTGAAACATATGTTATTCACGAACAGGATTGGATACTAGTTCTTCAACTTAGAAAGTACTCGCAAGATATGGAGATATAGGCTCTCCATTTAAAATATATGAAATACCTGAAATGCACATTGAATATTGAACAATTCTCCTCACAGGCGTATACAATTCTGCCACCGTCAATGCCGAGATAGCTATAGACATAGTCTAACACTTTGACTCTGGAGAAAGTATTTATCCTAAAATATTATCTTCCCTACTTCTCAGAGAGTCATTTGTAAAATTTAATAAACTGATGATGGTGTACGAAAAACGAGTCAAAATGAAGAATTGAATTTCAGCATAGTTTATTGTAACTATAGGTATCTCAATTGTTCGAACGGATAACTTTTTCTATATTATTATTATTATTATTATTATTTGTCAAGTTAAGTATCACGAACATCAGCAAACAGTTGAGATCAATGTCAATCTCAAGTTGTAAAGGGCTCAATGTAATATATTATTATTCTAAGTTGATGCGTTTACACACCAAAATATTATTGTTTGTAATTTCCAATATTATATCACTCGCTCTATTAATTCAAATTAGATTAGTGTCTAGTACACTCCTGGCGTATATTACCACACCATTATGACGTCACCATGTGACGTCATCAGTTTCGCCATTTAACAATAAGATAATTATTTTAATATAAAATAAATGCCATTACATTCAGTGTCATTCAAGTAGTTTGAAATCTTTAATACTTATTATTTTTTATAATATTTTCTACTTACGTGAAGAAAAATAAACAAGTCCATTCTAGTGGATAAGTCTCCTAGTTTTGGACACCTTCAACAGTGATGCTAGAATAAGTCAAACTTCAAGACATGAAACTTGATGGCCTACGCTTCTTTACTATCAATGGGTTAACACATGGTGGTTCCCAAGCGTTGGCGTATTTATCTATCTATAACGTTCTTAGATAATAGTATATATTCCTTTCTGAAATGAAAATATTAGTACATACACATACAAATGTCACTCGATTTTAACGATAACAAACACAAATTGGGTTTAATGCATGCATCTTCATATTCATAAATTAACAAAAAAAATAATTTAATAACGCTTTCAAAGTGTTTCTCTTAATCACGGTTACCAGTGATATAACAGGGAGAAATCCGCGTTGCCACAGTGACAATGCCTTGCGATGGAACTTATGAGAGTCGACTGAAAGCATTGTGACCTTGCCCTGAAATTCGATATACCATTGAATGCACCCATTGCAGGTAGAAATCACCCACCCGCTATGGATCTGCCTCCTACTACGTTCTAACTAACACTACTTCAGTTTTCTCTAAAACGGTGACCGGCCCCATAATCATCAATTCGCCAATTTGAATGGATCATCGTAAACTAGACTTTATATTGAAGAAGCCTTTGTTGACCACTGACTACTACGAGGAAAGACAGAACCAATGTTACGTTAGTTTTTTGTATTTTTTTAAATAGACCAAACACTATACTTTCTCTCTAACCTTCTATAGAACAACACGTTTCCCTTGTTCGTTAGTTACCCCCAGGCACTACAAGAGGGAAAATAAAACCGAAACAAATTTATTAAGTACATATCGTACTGCTGATAGGGAACGCCAAGTTATGGGTGATATTATATATGATATAAATAAATAGCAATTGCTTTGCGTGGATCTGATTCGCTGAACACTCTCACAGAGATTCAGTTCATACCTGCATGAACTTAATTTCGTGACGTCACATCTCAATTAGCCACGCCCCCATGACGTCAGGTTCATGGCTAGTTGCGTTGTGAATTTTCATTGGCTGATGAACACGTTGTAGGCGGGGCTAATATTTGGTGTCTTCATACACGTAAATAGTACAGCTCTAATTATTGCAAATTTGTACATTTGTAGCAATGAAACCTTTTCAAAACATCAGGTACGAATATATTTATTTATAAGTATTGACTTAAAAATTTATTAAGTTCATGGAGGTATAAACTAAAAAACGCTGTGCAAACTTGGCGTAATTCCGCTACGCGGATTTACACAGATTGCACAGCGTTTTTTAAATTTATACCTCCATGAACTTAATAAATTTTATCAAACACATTGTAAACACATTTTAAGATTGCTTATTGTCCATGCGATAGGGCCAACAAAACTGAAATCATTATCAAATGATTTGAATTGAAAATCTAGAGTAAATACTATGACGCAACCTTACTAGGAGACACATAACGTAGAATACAGGCTTAACCATACGTTTTTTCCTTAACGAAAGTTCTTTAATTTATAAAAAAAAAATTAATACATTTAATATAACAATTGTTTCTATTTTACTTTTCTTTAATATTCACCACAAATGAATAACTGAATGTATTTAGGTTCACTGCAGATAACATTTATTTCCCAGTTTATTTAAAATACATAACGTAGAATACACGAAAATAGCGACAATAAACATTTGGTATTTTAAGAAATTTGAGAAAAGTGTTAACAGTTCTGCTTGCTGAAAATTCCTTAGCAAAGGTCATTCTATATGTGGACATGTGTTATCGCATCCATGACTTATGAGTGAATCTCAGTTCCTACGTCAACGTGACAGTTCTTGTTGACGACATTGCTATTTTGACATGTTCCAAAATTGCTAAGGCCTCTCTAAAAAATATCAACAGTAACATGTAACATTTTATCTGTACTACGAATTCAATTTACTATTGTATCGATCTTACATTGACCCACATTAACGTTACATTCATTATAAAAGAACCGTTTTTTTTGGACGACTTCATTATTTACTAATTGTGCACTTTCATTGAGAATGAGTGTATAGCAATCTCGTTCCAGTACAGAACTAGCAATAAGAGCCTAGATTTTCGAAGCTCCCTTAGCAGTAAGATAGTCGTAAGCCAATGTTAAATCACATGTGGAAAAAGAATGGTACTTACGACTATCTTAGCACTAAGAGAGCTTCGAAAATCAAGGCTCAGTTCAGTATTTAAATTAGGCTGTCACGTCACGAGATTGCTCTTAGAGAATGGAACCACGCCGTTTAATTGTTCAGCAGATTTCCATCATTAGCGGGTCATTGCTATCCAGAAAGATTTTGCACAGCAGTAATATCTAACCTTGCAACAATCGACACCTATGTAATACATGTGACGTGGGACTAATTTAATTCATTTTTGCAGCCAGGCGCGTAGCAAGGTTAAAATAATGTGTAAGCCCGCAATTGTTGATGAAGTATATGAGGGCGCGAAGCGCCCGAAATTTCTTGGGGGAGTTTGGGGGCATGCCCCCCCCCCCCCCCCCCCCCCCCCCAAGAAATTTTTTAAAATCCATGCATTAAATACTCGATTTTCAGCGTTTACCAGGGAGTTTGCTAACTTTTCAAATCTTAATTTTATTGACTGATCTCTTATGAAGTATACTATAAAGTATATCTACAAAGTGAAATATTTTCTTAGATTTTGTATAATGTCAGCATTTGTGTTGTGAATTGTGTGTGGTTGATTAAAGTAACACGATTTGAAAACGATTTATGGAGATTGTATTATGTAGTGTGTTCACCGCTTGCCTGATCCTATTAAACGTTTGCCACTTTACAATAAATACATAAGCAAAGTGTATTATAGCCTCTGGTGCACAAACTTGAAGGTTTCTTACTCGAGATGATCACACATTTACTTTAAATGCAACCATATTTCAAACTATTAATAATCAGCTTAAGTGTAATTTGGTAACCAATTCAATTCTTTTCATAAATATATTATATAAGTAGTATATTTTTTTAAAGAATTGGTCACCAAATAAACAAAAAGTTTTACATGATTAGTGTTGCGTCAGGTCTACATTACATAAATAATCATTATAGCTCTTCAATTCAATGAATTTGGAAAAGTTAACAGCAACAAAAACTTCGGAGTGACTGGACAGTCTTCCGCATTTCATTGAAATCTGTAAAGGCGCATATAACATAAAATAACAAACAAACAAAATTACCAAAAAAATCATGTGTAAGCCCGGGCTTTTTTTTATAATGGATGCTACGCCCCTGAGCCAGTCAATTGACAACATTTGGATTATTTGCTGTGAAATTCTAAAGGGATCTAAACCCAGAAGTGACCAATTCCAAACGGCAAATCTCTCTGTGACTGAAGGACGAAAACCAAGTGTAACTTCTTTTTTGATATCAAAAATGACAAATTGAACAGATGTTTCACTTTATAATCGGTTTGAGTACAATACTTACACAAATGTACCTCGTACAGGTGTGCATGGATTCATTAGATTCATGTCTTGTAAAGCATTGTTTAAAATATGTTGGTGAGAAAAGCCAATATTCACAAACGTCAATAAACACATTCATACATATCTAGAAACTTTAATTCTTTCATAATGACTCAAATATTGTGTATGAATAATAAGAAAATATCACTTCACAATGTATTTTCATTTTATGGTGTACGTGTTTACTGTTCGGCAATTCAAACCGGGTGTCCGAGGCATCGAGATATGCCCAAGAGCAGTAACATAATTTAAATGTACAATTAGGGTTTTACTACGAAACAAATGCTTCGATCCTGATTCATGCAATTGATCATTTTAATTTGTATTATAAGTTCTTATAGCATGTTGGAAGCAAGGGGTTAATATTTTCGAAGGTCAATGATATGACAATGTCAAACGTTATCAATGGTGTTATTTTACCGAGGAGGACTGACTGCTGCTGGAAATTAAAAAGCCGTTTATAAGTAACTTATGGGTCGATTTCAGAAATTTAAAATCGAGCAATTGTCAAATTGAAACCCCTTTTCAACGAATACGAAAGTGACCATATGTCGTTTCATCTAACATTTAACATGTAAATGATGCTCACCTGTTTAGCATAAGCACAATATTATAAAGATGTAGATCTAAAGTCGTGATTTTATTATCCGCGGCTGGCGGTCGCTTATAAGTCAAACGTATTATATTTTTGGAAGCTTATCTGTACATCAGCAGATAAAATAACATTTAAATCAGAGACAATTTAGAAAGGGTGTAACAAGAAATAGAACTATCGACTTATCGCGATAGTTGCAGTGCCGATAGTACTTTATCGATAGTCAAAAATGTTTTGAATAATCACAAGTATCGATAGCTCAGCTAACTATCGATAGTTTCGAATATTCGCACCGAATTGTGGCCTTTAATTAGATAATGCTGAAACACTCTGAACAGGTTACTGAGAGCATGTAAACTTGGAAACTAAGTAGTTTTGTCATTGAAAACTAAGTAGCCTAGTTTTGTCACTTGGAAGAAGTTATTTCAAAGTGAAGACAATAATTAAGACTTTTTATTCTGGAATTTGTTTCATTTCGTTTATTGATTAACTGTCGCAATGGTTCCTTGTTGGTCAATAGCCTTTCAACATTAATTTTGGCCTTCTGCCGTTTTTCGATGTTCATTATCAAAACAAGTTATTGTTTTAAAAGAATATGGGGATGAATATGGGGTGAAGTCAAATCAGAACATATGGTATTTGGCACTATCAGAATCAAATGAAATTTTATCATATCACCAAGCCTACCCCATGTCATCATTTCTTTGTAGGCCAAGTTCTATTATTATTTTCACATTTTGTCTTTCGATGACAGTTAATCAAACTGCGTTCAACTTCTCGTCGAGAACTAGGCATAATCATAATGGTGAAACATAAGAATCTAAAATGATATCCTTCTTCACTTTAAGGAGGTTCCTTACCATTGTTCCTGAGCATCCTCAGTTGTCAGATTCAGATAGGCCTTGTAACCACATAGCCTTATAGCTGTAGTGGACATATTCAGTAACAGTATTCGTTATATGCAGGGGGCGAGATAGCGCAGTGGTTAGAGCGTTCAGCTTCGGATCAAGAGGTCCGGGGTACGAATCCTGCCAGGGGCACGGCGACTTTGTCTGCAGTAGAGAACTGTTCTACACGCAGTAAGGTTTGGGTGCAATGCTGCACTGAATTTCAGCGTAGTGGGGAAGAGTGGGGCAAGACGTCCATGCTAAGCATAAAGTCTTACTACATTTAAAATATTGGACTTATTTTCACACTTTCGGTGTTAAATAATCTCTTTTGTGTTAACAATCAATATTATGTTATTTACATTGTTTTTTAGCGCATGACTTACGAGAAATTGCAGACTAACACTTTTATCTTTTGCGGCCTTCTTGCCCAATGCCTGGGGCAAAACGCCCTTGTGTGTGGGGCAAGTTGCCCAGGGTAGGCATTTTACCCCATATATAATTTTCCCACAGAATAATATAACACATTTGCGATTAGACAATGATTTTGTCTTTAATTATATTATCCAACAAGAACATTGAGCAGAACATCTGATCAAACAATCTTGAATTTCTAAAGTTCTTAACTAAAAATTCCATAACATCTTATGAGATTTTATCTTATGAAACTCATTCTGAATCATTAGAATTGTAATTTTGGCTTATGCATTGTAAGTTTCCCAGCGTGCAGTCTTGTGACCGATTGGTACCCTACTGACAGAACAAACAAGGGCAGAGCTATGAATTTGTAATATGAGCTTAATAGTTGGATAGATATATAGTTTTGATATACAGTGTATTATTGAATGCTTCAGATGAGAACCCTGGGATTGAAAATTGGATAACTTTATTAAGAGACAGGCTCTATGCTCTTCAAGTTTGGTTTTGGATATATTTGGGTCGCTAATTGTGTAACTAATAGTGGTGCTTTTGTGAGAGACTTTACACAACAGGTTAAGGCTATTTATTCCCAAATGTAGAAACATGAATAATTTACATTGAGCGAAACTATATTGTATCTTCATATTTAGGAAACTCTTTGCATAGAGAAATAAATAATTAATATTGATGTTTAAACAAATACAGAATTGCTCTTACACGCTTCCGTCTCAGTTCACATATTCTTATGGTTGTAGACGGAAGATGGAGTGTGCCTAAATCCCTTTTGTCGATAGATTATGTCCCTTTTTAATAACGAAATAGAAGATGAATATACTGTTCTCTTCATTTGTCCAGGCAGGGACATTATATACATCTATATAAGGTCCCTGGTCCAGGGTAAACAAATATACGTAAATAATATTTGAGTCAGTTCCACTGCAAAGGATAGGTATATGTTAAGTTTATAAGACTGTTTAAATGTGAAAATGATATTAAAGTGTTTAGGGATGCGAAGTGTATTTATTATATAAGAAAGAAACAAAGTTGATTTTTGTGATTCTGATTACTTATATCGTCCCTCTTGGGGAATAATAACATAACTAATTTATTGTAATTCTTGTCTTGATATGAACCTCGCCATGTATGAGTTCATTTGTGTTGTTTTTTTTACTTAATACATTCTTGACTCTTGACTATGAAGTTCGTTCTATATCCACTGATCACTTGCTTCTTAGTGTTGAGGACAATGATGGGCCTGTAAAGAACCTATAGGCAGTTGAGATGATCTCAAGCTCTCCCGGCAATTACAGAAATGATAAATAAATAAATGACTATTATACAAAGGTCATATGCTCAGAGCGCTGTAGGCCTACATGTCAATGATTTAATGTCACTCTGGACAATATTTTTTTAAGAGACGTGTCTTCAAATATTTTTTAAAACATTTCAAAGATTGGCAAGAGAATTGTCCGAAATTGTTCAGCTTCCATCTAAGATCTTCAACTGAAGATTAGATAATGCAGGATCACCTGACTCAACCAATCAGCTTTGCACTTTTCTGTGATCGCCAGTATTGGATCTACGATCATTCCATGTTCATTTCTTTTTGATGCTTGAAGATATGGGTTCATTCATGTATAACTGACAGCGACTGATGTTATCGCCAGAAAATAAGGACAGGCAGTTGTAGTCAAGTTCTAGTGGTACATGATCTGATTGTTTCACACTCGAAGGTGTCGCAGATGCTATATTCAGTACTCCATCAATTGGTATCTCTACTGGGGGAAAGGAAACTTCAATATTAAGTTTTCTGCAACGTAGGCTACATTGCTTATTTCTGTTGGTTCTCGCAGCTCTTCGCCTGTTACCACAACAGGTGTGAACTCTGAATATGTCAGGATCCATAAATTCAGTTTTATTCAAATCCAAGTATTCATAAATTTTAGGCATTGGACAAGCAATATGCCGTACAAAACTTAGCCATTTATATAAACAATGCAATGGATATAAGAGACTCCCTCCTATGTCAATAATATATTATGTTTTGCCAATCTAATATGTAAATTAAGTTTACATTAAATAAATTTACATTATTTGTCGTTATATACGCATCCCCCTGTAAAACAAAATGTGGTGTGGACCTATGGTCTCCACTACAAAAGAAATAAAGATGAATGTATCCATCTGTACATGTATTTTGCTTTTAATGAAGCGTATCCTATTTAGAGCAAATGATTCTCAAATGATGTTCGGCATTCTCAGCCTTTGTTTAGAAGCCAGTGAAGAATAAGAAAAATACCTCAAATCCTTGTATAAACGAATGCCTTGTATAATCGCCGGGGTAAATTTAGCAAAAGTATATATAAATAAATTAATGAATTGTGTGTGTATATATACTTCCGGTATAAAGACATTAGTACGTTAAACCTTATGGCAAGAAGTTCGTGTACAACATTCACATTTTAAAACTCTGATAACTGTGCTTTTGTTTATATTCTTGTAAATTGCAAACAGATATTATGACTTTGAAAAAAATAATCGCCAGCCTAAACAATCGTCTAGCTTGAATAATCGTCAGGTCAAATATGTGTTTGAAATCTTACAGGAATACTTTATCTTTTATGGTAAAACCCTCCAAGCTATATTTTGCATTTTGCCTGTAACCGTTTGCAAACATGTTTTTCTAATCAAATCTTGAAAATGAACCCCCAGATATACCGACTTACTAACCCTTTGTTGTTTTACAGCCCGTACCGTTCGTTTTACTTAATACCTTTACTACTAGATTCAAAACACTTTTATGAGAATTGAGGGGTAAAACGCCCATGGTTTGGGGTAAAACGCCTATACTGGGCGACTTGCCCCACGTGACCATGGGCGTTTTGCCCCAAAGGGTACTTTGAATTTTCACGATTCCTGAGGCTTAACCATGTGACAATGTCTTCCTGTAACTAGCGTTGTGATGTTTAAGAGTTTACGTGAAATGGTACAACAACGAGTGAGGGTTGATAACTGGTTCCAAAAAATGTCAGCATTTATTTAATTGTCTACTAAATTTTAGAAAATTTACCACCTAAATACATAAAATCATTTGACATATTTCCTTTTTCGCGGGCCGAGCAACCCTCCATTGACAGATGACATCCACCCTGAAAGCTACCACAGCAAAGAGAAATAACCGATCTAACCACGTGCTTGTGCGTGTCACGTGGCGTAGGCGTTTTACCCCAACTGGGCGTCTTGCCCCACTCTCCACTAGTTCCAGCCGATGCTCGCAGGTTTCACCGCAATGCATAGCCACATGGCGTTGCGGGCTTTCTCACTGCCATGATACTAGCAGCCGCGATATAATTGAAATACTCTTGAAAGTGGCGTTAAACCCCAATCACCTCACCTCAACTCGTTATATGCACATTAGAAACTTTAATAACTGTCTAGAAATATGATAATAAAATCATTATATTATAATTGTGAAATATAGCATTTGTTTTAAGATAAAGAGATATATTTAAAGCTTTTTTTTCTTTATAATCAATTTTAAGGGGAACTGAAAATTGACAATTTATCAAGGGATTTTTAAAGTTATTTTTCAAGTTAGCCTCGATACATAAATTATTACTTATTGGGTTAGTTTTTTGTTGAATTGTATTTCTATCAAACAGAGATTTTTTCACCAGCAAATCTTTAGATAAATTGGCATAAATATTAATGTTTACAGAAAACAATACAAATTTGTAAAATGTTCTTCTTGCATAAAAATATAACCATAAATCTTTCATTAAAATAACCCCATAATAATTAAATGTGTTTATTGTTTTTTCATGATGAAAGTGTGAAATGATAATGAAAAATGTAAAAAAAAATGCGTACCCCATCATTGGGAGCGCATATCTAAAAAAAAACGAGCACGTTAACGATACGTATTAGCAATTTCTTGATTTTTTTTTTATTTTTCACTCAAATACGTTGGTGAGATGTATTTGAAAAATAATGTCACTAATGGTGGAACGCCCTTCTTTCTTCGGAAAATCAAGTTAAAATTTAGTTTACATGGTTCGGTAAAGCCACGCGAATCGTTTTTCTAATTCGAAATAATAAAATGTGTTCCCATTAAAATGGCCGCCATGCAGTTAATTTTTGCTTTATACGCAACACCGTTATCACCACTACGGATAATTGGTTTGTGTAATAAGATATTGTACCCTCTAAAGTCAATATAAATGATATTATAAATGGGACATTTGAAAAAATAGAAGTTGCATAATACGTCGATCCGCTCCTTCCTGTTGAACTTCAAAAATGAAATATGATTAAGGAAAGATTTTTTTCTCATCTTTATTTACTTCATGATATTCTACATCATCTACATGCTTTAAAAAATGAAATAAAGTAAATGTGACTTTAGAACCTCTAAAAAGTGCTTAAACAGCATAAATGGCCTAAATTTGACTAAAAAAAGGAGGTTTTCAGGTACATTTTGTGTCAAAGCTTAAAAAAACCCACACTACCATATATATTTTTTCATCGATTTCGGTAGGGTAACATGAACCTTGTAACATATCAAAAAAGGAAAAAAGTTTAATACTAGAAATGTACTGTAGTATTTTAAAGTTTTTAGCAGTTTTTTTCTCATTTTCCCATCGACTCCCAGGCGTCATATCTCGAGAGAAAAAAACACTACCCCCTATTTTTTAATGCTGATTTTCCAATCATATACTTTGATCTTTTAAAAAATATAAGTTAGAAAAAAAGTTTAATAATTCTAAATTTGAGGAGCGAACATCCTTAAAGAACTTTTCAAAGAGAGAGAAATGGCCAATAAAATACAAGCTTATTTTTACCGCGGTGCTACCGGAAGTTAATACAGCGCCGTCTGTAAACTCAAGGGGCCTGCTCGTTTTGCTTCAAACCGGCTGATAGCCGGTGCGCACGATCACGTGACCGGCTAAGCCGGCTCGCTGACCGAAACGAATGCACCGGGCGAAAGTCAAGATGGTGGACAAAACTATCGTGATCGTTTGGCACATCATTATAAAGCAAGCCAGCGATGACGAGGAGAACTTTTTATTCAAAAATTTATTTGTTCTTGAATCGACGTAATATGTTTTCAAAAAGCCAATATATAATTTAGTCAATTTTTGCTTTATGTCAATAAGGTAGATGTATAAGATTGCATTTGCATTTTCCGTTGATAACAATTTATTTTGTTAGTTGAATTCTATAATTTTATTCTGGTATTATTTCGTGTTGTATTTTTCTATACTGACAGTTTGTCAATAACATTGAATTTGGTGTCTCTCTTTAATGACTTGTGTTCTTTTTTATGAGTCATAACTTCACATATTTTATTAAATATAGATAGAAATTATACCAGAGTTTAAACCAGAGTGCATTCAAAGATATTTGAAAGCATAGACTTATTTCTTCCAATTACATTAGAAAAATGTAAGATATATGATAAAAACGAAATGTTACAGTCTGTTTATGAGTTACTTTACGAATATTTTATAAGTGTAACATAATATTTTTAAAATCCTGTGTAAAATCATTTTGTTCATGGATAACTTATTTTTTGCTCTATTCACGAATAAAATGTCATTGGTTTTGTACCAGTACAACTCATACATACAACAAATATTCCTTGAAATGCACCTTTTGTCCTTCGATTTTATAGGTTGCGCGAATTCTAAAATTAGTTATGAAATAATCATTTCAAGGTTCATTGTCACTTTTTTTGGGCTAGAAGGACTTGTATTACAATAACAATGATCATGGATAAGAATTTTGCTGATCTTTTAGCCATTTATTGGCATGCATGCTACATACACAAGTTGTGAAAAAATTTAAAACGTTGTTACGGCGCTACTCTTCAAGGGTAATATTTCCTATTGTATGCTGTAAATAGTTCTTTTCATTATCAAAATAGATAGACAAGATCACAATAAAGAGATTGAATACTCAAAAGACTTTTTCAGAAATATATAACTAATTTTAAAATGACCCAAACCAAAAAAATCACTGAATTTTTTTTTTTAAATATAAAAAATTAAGACGGTGAGTGTTTTATCAACCCAAGTTCCTTTCTTTAAAAAAATGTGTTTGAAAATCAAACTCTTATGTTGTTATTGCAACTTCACTCTATATCCACACACAATTTGGTTGAAAATTTCCTAATTTAAAAAAAATGACTGGTTATCGCTGTCTCAGGTTCTTCCATATCAAACTGGACAAATGAATATTAGTTTAAACCAAACTTTTCAAAGCTTTAGATATGTTAACAACTCTGGGAAATTTAATAAATTTGGTTTGCACGATGTTGCAATTCACGATACTGATCATGTGCCGCCATCTTGAACCGCCTTCAGCCGCTCAAACGAGACCGGCTGATTCGGCTGTCAGCCGGCGGGCTCAGCCGGTACAGCCGCTGCGAAACGAATGCCTGAGCCGCCGGAAATCCTTTAGACCGGCTGGCCGGCTACTCAGCCGCCAAGCAAATCGAGCAGGCCTAAGTTATTTTGATTTTGAACGTGCTAACGTGGCTTTTGACAATCCAAACAAACTACGTTAAAACTCTCAAACATGACAATCCGAAAAAGAAAACGTGAAAAGTAGTAAAAAGGCGTGGTTGTTATCATCTAACCGGTCATGGCGAGTCAAACACTGTCGGAGCGACAAGAAGATGAAATCCAGGCTCTTCAAGCGATCTTCATGGATGATGCCACGGACCTGAGAGCGACCGACGCTTGGAAGGTAAATTAACACTGTGTTTATATGATGCGATATTTGTTATGTATATGTTAAAGTATCAAAACCACTGTTCTTTGAATGAAATGTCCAAAATAAGCAAATAAATGATAATGACATATTGACATTCTGTTGAACAAAACAAGAACTCTTTCACAATGCTTCTCAATTTGAAATTTAAAATAATATTATTCCATCAGGGAAACAGTCACCATAATTCAAGGGAAATTACATACAATTTGGATGATAATATAAGATTTATAATAAAATCACTACATTCCAAATAATGCATTATGTAAGATTTAAGATGACACATGACAGCTGATATTGTCTGTTATTACAACTAAAGTATTAAAATCAAGATTAGGTGCCTATTTGTTTTCCTCAGTTGATTTTGATGAAAATTAAAAGATTAAATGAACATACTGTATAAGCCCTTCAAATTTTATCTCAACAAAAAAAATGATGGTTGTATGTTACCTTATCAATAGTCTGATATGATGCCCATTGACGAGTTGAAAATGAATATGTGGTTCCAGTTCAGAACAAAGAATGCAACAAACTGAAGTAGAAACAAGAAACAAGCAACATACAACAGTTCAACTAATGTGGTTATGAATGTTTTGTCATTAATATTATGAGTAATGGGCTGTTATAAGTTTTTGTGCAGTTTCCATCGCCGCCGCCACGTTTTGTATTGGCTACAACTTTTTTCCAAGAAAGTTTTGAGAACTCATATTATACATAATTTCTTACTTATACCCCTCATCACATGTTCTGAAATCGCTAAAAAAAATCCTTGTAAACACGATCACTTGAAAAAAAATTCATTTTATTGATGCTTTGGAGATGGCGGAACAGGGAAAGGAGAAACCCACAGTTCAGGGGCTGCTCTGCTTTTGCGGTGTCACGCAAACGTCATCTAGTTCAATTCTTTTTTTTTATCTAAGGGAACAGCTGCATTGAACATTGAAAATACACTACACTGTACATTAAAACATTTTCTTTATTTTGTTCTCTTTTTATTTTGTATTTTTTTAGTTTGTCTTTAATATATAGTATATGTTTTCAAATTGAATGACAAGTTTAACAAGTTATATAATTTCTACTTTTCGACAGGTTCAGAGGCCGCCAGAAATCAAACTGACTCTGCGTCCACAGGAGAGTATGGGAAATGCAAACCAGCCGGCATACGTGCAAGTGGACATGATTGTCAAGTGTCCTAGCTCTTACCCTGACGAGTGAGCATTTAGTCAATATCTGTCATAATTGTTACAAAACCAGTGTATTTCCACTTTGATTCTATTAAACATTTTATTGTCAATAATGTCAGAATGATAAAATGAAAAGCAGTTTGAGAGTATTACTCATTCAGATCTTTACAACATCATTAACCCTGTCAAATTAGTCCAAAAAACATTTGTTAGGATTCTTTTGTTTTTAATTCCCTTTAACAATTGATATTTTAGACCTCCAATCTTCCGCCTGGAAAATCCCAAGGGTCTGTCAAATAATCAGCTGGCATTTCTTCAAGATGAGTTGGACACGCAAGCAAGGCAACTAGTGGGAGAGGTAAGACACTTTGTGTCAGAGAAGATAACTAAATAACCAATGATACGGTTCTAATTTGTACACAGTTTTAACAACATTTGTTTGGAATGAAGCAGTGTACTTTTGACAGAAGTATTCAATGTACTTCTGTGAGACTAATGAAAATCCATTTTAACATATTCTTTATTTAAGATAAATGTTGAATGAGCTACAGACAACTTAGCACTTTTTGTGTTATTCATATATTATTATGTCTAAATTTGCTTATTACCTTGAGTTACATTAAAATGTTTATTCATTAGACTGAGTTGGTGTTAACAATACCAAACTTTCCTTTCCTTTACAATAAGTCACAGTACGTATTGCAATACAGATTGGTATATCACAATATATTACATCGTACAGAAAATGGCAAAATTAACATCATTACATCAACACCTTTGATCTTTTTTGAGATCATTCTTCTTTTCAAAGATTATTAAGGGTCTGAAGAGTTGTGACATTGGAAAAGGAGTGTAATGTCGGATCATGAAGTTGAGCAGTTTGTCATGTTGTTATCTGCTTTGTCTAGGTGATGATCCTCGAGCTGGCTAGTAACGTGCAGACCTACTTGCGGTCCAACAACAGGCCACCCACAATGTCGTTCTACGAGGAAATGATGAGCAACAAGAGGAAACAGGAGGAGGAGATCGCCCAGGAACAGATGAAGAGGATGGAACTGCAACGCAAGAGGGAAGAGAAAGAGGTATTGTTCTTTAATACCAAGAATTCTACAATTTTAGTACAGATACTTACATTGTTATCAAATAAATGATAAAAACAATTGGATACAACGAATATGAAAACATATTTTTAGAGTGATGTTGATATGCTTTATTGGGTTTACCTATTTAATGAATCCATTATATTGTTACAGCTTGTCATTGTACATTCTGCTTGTAGGAATCACATTACCACAGTACTTGTAAATCTTTATTTATAAAGTCAGAAATTTCAGATTTACTGTTATACTGTTGTAAATATACAGCTAATAGAATATTTTTTATCCTAATGTGATGTTGATTTACAAACACTTTAAACTATAACAACATCGAATGCAACGAATGAACATGCTGATGCTCTTTCCTTCTTGTAGCGGCAGGTGATCGAGGACGAGATCATGAGGAAGCAGGCTGCATTGCGGATAGAAACAAAGAGGAAGAAGGAGGAGGTGACAAGTTTACTCTTCATTACTTTTTAAATTCATTTTCCAGTTGAAATTCCTTGCTTGAACTTACGCGCCACAGCAAAAGCCATTAGAAGATATAAACCAAATTGGCAAATATCACCAACTGGTCTTCTCAACCTACTCAAGCTAGTACTTCACAAAAACAATTTCGTTTTTAATGGAGATAACTACTTGCAAGTCGGTGGCACTGCTATGGGGACTAAACTCGCTCCCTCATATGCCAATATTTTTATGGCTGAATTAGAAGAAACCCTTCTACACAACGCCCCCGATCACCCTGACCTTTATGTCAGGTTCATCGATGATATCTTCATGATATGGTCAAGAGGTCAGGCCAAACTTGAGTCATTCCTTGAATATCTCAATTCAGCCCACCCCACCATCAAGTTCACAGCGGAATTCTCGCATGAACGAGTATCATTCTTAGACACTTGGGTTTCAAATGTGAATCGAACAAACAAGTTAGACTTCACAGTTTACAGCAAACCCACAGACACACATTCCTACCTGTTGTACACATCATGTCACCCCAGACATGTCAAAACAAAAGGCCCCTACAGCCAATTCCTACGTCTGAGACGCATCTGCACAACTCAGACTCAGTACGAGACTCACAGCCTGAATCTCATAAACTACTATCTTAAACGAGGCTATCCCCGTAAGATTATACAACAGAACAAACAAAAGTCAGATTTGAAAGACAGAAGCACTCTCCTGTCAACCATACCCAACACACGGCCATACACACCAAGGCCGGTACTGGTGTGTGATTACAATCCCATGAACATGGAACTCAATAAAATCATCAGGAACAGATGGCACCTACTACAAGGTTCCGACACCTGCAAACAAATCTTTCCTGCCCCCCACATTGCTGCCTACAGGAGAAATAAAACTCTCCGGGATATACTAGTCAGAGCTAGCATCACATATCCCTCTATCAAACCACAACTCAGTGGTAGAGAAGTATCATTTGTCGACAACCTGTGTGACAACTCACAATGCAGACTCTGCCATTCTATCAACCTACAGAACCACTTCAAAAGCTCTGTCACAGGCCGTAAATACACATGTCGTCAATACAATTGCAAATCACGCAATGTTGTATATTTACTGACTTGCAAAAAATGCAAGAAGCAATATGTAGGGGAGACCAAACGGGAGTTCAAGATACGCCTATCTGAACACTTTGCAGATATCACCCACAAGAGAGACAAACCAGTCTCTAACCACTTCAACCTCTCTGATCACTGTAAGAGCGATTTGAGCTATAAAATCATCGCTCAACTCAAACAAAATCCTGACACAGAGAGCACCACCAAATCTAGAAGATCTCTAGAACTTAGGTGGATATTTGAGCTCCAAACGTTCCAACCGCAAGGCCTTAATGATAAGATCGTGGGTTAAAACTCTCCACCCCGTTTTTACATTTGCTTGAACTATGTTAAAAGTGTTCTTACCAATACCAAGACACAAGTAGAGATCCATTCATGAATTATCATTTCACTGATCTATTTGTAACCTGTAATATAAAAATTATTGAACAGCAGTTTCAAAAGATGAATGAAAATGTCCACTAACTTCAATTTCCTCATGATCCTGTTAATGACATTATGTATATTGAAGGAAAATCAAGCTTCTCGTCGATGCCCACATTTTGTTCTGGAAACAACTCTAATAAAATTAATGAAACTTTTAATAATTCCAAACACCTTTTCACATAAGAACACAGGTAACAGTTACCATTCCATTAATGACCAATTACCAATTTCTCTAAAAAATATTTCATTGTTACTTATTCATCAGGACAACAACCTTGACTCGAACAACTCGTCAGTGTCCGATCCCTCCACCCCATCAACAGAGGCCCCTGGTTGCTCCCCGATTCCCCCACTCTCCCCTGTATCTACTCGCCCTCAGAGGAGGTCAGGGTCCCCCCTCTCCTCCCGAGAACACCCTGTCATCAACGGACTGGCACGCAGACAGAGGTGGGTCAACGCATCTTGTTATTTATGCTGAAGAAACCTATGATAATGAAATATGTATCGTATTTTGTTATTTCCTTACATTCCACCTGATATAGGAGTGAGTGTATACCCCGAAACATCGTGTATTTTCACATTAAAAAAGTTGTTGAAAAAAGTTTAAATGTTCCTGTTCTGAAATATGTGGGGTTTTTTAAGTCAAAGTTTCTGCAGAATTCATGTCAATTTTCATCAAATACTATCCCTTATTTGTCAATATCCAAAAATTGATTGGAAAACAGGTCATGGAGACTAAATAGATAAGCTGTTGGTGAAGTCACTAGTAGTGATTGTCACATGACTCTGAGGTTGTCATTTGGAAATTCCATAAGGGTGTGTAAAAATCTGTGTAAAAAAGATGTTGTTGAATGTAGAATAGCATAGAGATACTGTCAAAGTTTGTATCTGTATACGAATCAGGAGGACAAGTACCCCAAAGAGAACTACAGAGGAATCGGAAACGAGGCACAAGAGTCAGACTGGGGGAGTTATCCTACTGGCCTTCAACACCAAGGGGGAGCGTATCGTCCAGAGGGGCATGTGTCTCGGTCAGTCTAATACCACTGAATAATATACATTCTACTCCATCAGGATATTTGTATCTGCAAGTCTACTACAAACGCCTGATTATGTAAGCAGCTTGTGTCTCATTATGCTGAAGGTTGGTTACTGTTGTAATGTATGGTGTCAGCCAATGAAATGTCGTGATTTGAATTTTGATGATTGCTCATTGGTCTTCTCATCTGGGTACTGCCAATATTGTTGGATTTAAAGTCATTTTATTGGCTGTTTATTTATAGCATGATACTTAATGAAAGCTGCTTAAACAATCAGGGGATTGTAGTAGGATTGCAGTTACAAGTACCTTGATAATGTAGGATGAATAATCTTTCACTTAGAACCAGTTTACGAAATAAAATGTATTCTTTACTGGCAGTTCATGTTTGTGGTAAGAATATTAACCAGCCCTTTCAGGCTTGGCTAAGTCCAAAATACTCTTTAAGAAAGTTATTTTTATCAAAAATCTAATAGTCCAGACAGGCTTGCTGCTTGTGGGCAGGCAGCTATATTCAAACACTGCTTATAACAAATTTGTTAATAATGACAACCTTAAACTTACCACTTTGATTATTTTAGGTTTAAACCTTCTACCTGGAATATTGAATTATAAGATAAATAGTTGCGTTTGTAAAATTTCCGGGATTCATTGCTATTCAACACCCGCAAATTTAGTTTAAAACCGACGGCGTTAGCCAGAGGTTTTAAACGCTGAAATTTGCGGGTGTTGAATAGCAATGAATCCCAGAAATTTTACAAACGCAACTATTTATCGATATTGTAACATTACCGTTAGTTATCAGGCCTTTTCAAACGAACTCTCTTTTTGCGTACCTATCTCTGAGTGGAAAGGACTTTGCGACTGTTCTTTTTTTGTTAGAGGTGTGGTCAGGTCAAAACAAATGTAAATACTCGGCGTAATATGTACATTAGCAACAATTTACACATAAGCTCAAACAGTGTCACTCAACTATGTTCACTTCATAATATTCACGTATTCTTTTAGGTGGCGATAAACATTTATCTACGACATCAACACAGTAAAAACCCTAGGAACAAAAATCTTAAACTTGCCCTAACCCATTGTGACAATGACGCTAGCATTGTGACGTCAAAACGGTTGATCACTATGACGTCATTCCATGGCAACGGCATTCGGTAAACACAGCCGCATGGAAGAAGACGTCAAACTTCATTAATTTTAATTTTAATTTAAAATTAATTTTGAGAGTTATTTGTTACCTATACTGCCATACACAAGTAAGAAAATGACAATGCCACCTGTCAAATTTGAGAAAGGAGAAAATATTAAGAGAAATAGAAAAAATTAATTTTGAGTCGGGCCGAATCTTGTGAACATGATGTATATGTTCGCGGTGATTCGCCCCAAGTAATTTGCGGGTATTCATTGTTATTCAACATAGGCAAATCAACCAATCAGAATCAAGGATACACTGAAATCATGTTACAATTATCTGTAAGACTAGATAGGTTGAGATTCAGTTGTAATCGGTTATCATGTTTGACATAGATATCATGTTTCAAGTGAAGCTTTTTATCCCACCGGTATGTAATACCGTGGGATATAGTCATTGCCCCGTCCGTCTGTCCGTCCGTCCGTAATCATTTCGTTTCCGGAGCAGAACTCGAAAACCATTCATGATATCTTTCTGAAACTTTGCATGTGTATTACCCACCAACTGAAGTGGTGCCTTTTGATATTTTCAGATTTCTGAAAATTTAATTTTTTTTCGTTTCCATAGAAACATGTTGAAGTTGGACTTTGTTCAGAGACAGGTTCGTTTCCGGAGCACAGCTCCAAAACCGTTCATCATATCTTCCTGAAACTTTGCATGTGTATTACCCACCAACTGAAGTGGTGCCTTTTGATATTTTCAGATTTCTGAAAATTTTATTTTTTTTCGTTTCCATAGAAGCATGTTGAAGTTGGACTTTGATCAGAGACAGGTTCGTTTCCGGAGCACAGCTCCAAAACCGTTCATCATATCTTCCTGAAACTTTGTATGTGTATTACCCATTGACTGAAGTGGTGCCTTTTGATATTTTCAGATTTCTGAAAATTTTATTTTTTTTCGTTTCCATAGAAACATGTTGAAGTTGGACTTTGTTCAGAGACAGGTTCGTTTCCGGAGCACAGCTCCAAAACCGTTCATCATATCTTCCTGAAACTTTGCATGTGTATTACCCATTGACTGAAGTGGTGCCTTTTGATATTATTATATTTTTTCTGAAAAATTTATTTTTTTCTGTTTCCATAGAAACATGAGAGGGATGTTGGTTGTTGTTGATTTTGACTGCTTCTGGGGCAGAAGTCTAAAACCCTTAACATTCCTGAAACTCTGTAATACCCACTAACTGAAGTACGGTAGTAGATACACAAGTATCTGTAAAAGATGGTTTTACAAATTTTGTGGAACCGGTGGGATATGTCATCTTCTGATGACTCTTGTCTAATCAAGTTATTATACCCCCGCTACGAAGTAGTCGGGGGTATATAGCGCTCAGCGCGTCCTTGCGTCCGTCCGTCCTTCCGTCCTTCCGTCCGTCCGTCCGGAACACTTTTGGTTCCGCTCATAACTCAAATACTACTTGTTCAATTGTTATGAAACTTTATACATGTACACTTTATGGTCCCTAGATGTGCCTTTTCTATGTTTCCCTCAGATTCCATGATTATTTTTTCAGATTTTCCACTTTTAAGCGTCTTTGTGTGCGCGTCTATGGTCACACTTTTGGTTCCGCTCATAACTCAAATACTACTTGTTCAATTGTTATGAAACTTTATACATGTACACTTTATGGTCCCTAGATGTGCCTTTTCTATGTTTCCCTCAGATTCCATGATTATTTTTTCAGATTTTCCACTTTTAAGCGTCTTTGTGTGCGCGTCTATGGTCACACTTTTGGTTCCGCTCATAACTCAAATACTACTTGTTCAATTGTTATGAAACTTTATACATGGACACTTTATGGTCCCTAGATGTGCCTTTTCTATGTTTCACTCAGATTCCATGATTATTTTTTCAGATTTTCCACTTTTAAGCGTCTTTGTGTGCGCGTCTATGGTCACACTTTTGGTTTCCGCTCATAACTCAAATACTACTTGTTTCCAAGAAGGTATTAACACCTCATATACATAGCTTCTTTCTTATAAATCTGGTAAATGATTTTGACATGTTCACATTCAAGGTCAAAGGTCAAGGTCATGAGTGCTTTAATTACTACAATAATCCTTGTAAACATGATAACTTCAAACGTTTTTGTGCTGTCAGGCTCTTATTTGGT
Organism: Gibbula magus; assembly: GCA_936450465.1. Classification (NCBI taxonomy): domain Eukaryota; kingdom Metazoa; phylum Mollusca; class Gastropoda; order Trochida; family Trochidae; genus Gibbula; species Gibbula magus. Next base: position 40,011,707 of record OW388291.1, read on the forward strand.
ATATATCAACTATGGAGATAGACCAAGATTTGAAAAAGTTTTCGCTAAAATCTGTCAAAGGTCAAGGTCACAACTTAAGCATGCTATTGTGAATATGCCTTATGTTAACAATGAACACTTTGAGTCATTGCATGATTGTTATACACAATGAAAAGTAATCAGTGATGGTGTGACCTTGAAGGTCTAAGGTCAAGGTCAAGGTCATGAGATATTGGTTCAGGCCATGTTAATCCTTTGATCCAATTTTGAAATCAGAAATAGGTTTTAAGAACAAACTTGTGAAAAGTGACCCCAGTGATGATTCAACTTGTTAGAATAACTTGAATAATGAACAAATTTTTGTCCAAAAAAAATCCCATTTTATTTATGCTGAGGAGAAGGCGGAACAGGGAAAGGCGAGACCCAAAGTCTCGGAGCTGCTCTGCTTTTGCGGTGTCCCGCAAACGCTCTTCTAGTTGTTCAAATGTTACGAAACCACTTTGACTTTTACTTCTAAAACATGCTTAGAGGTGTAATACTTACTCTGCTTTAATAATATATGTTATGGTCTTTTCATACAAAAGTTTAAACATTGATACCCTTTTGCTATTTTCAAACATTTCTCTTTGACCAATGTTAATGTAAAAGCGGGGGTATCATAAGTGAGCTTTGCTCACTAATTCTCTTGTTTATAATGTTACTCAGAACACTGCTTGAACGGCAGCACCTTGTACGCCGGGATGGACACAAGCTCAGGGACGCTAGTTACGATATGCGAGTGGGTGCTCAAGTGGAGACATTTTGCCAGCAAGAGCATTCACACTAGGATAGAGGACGACAAAGAAGCCAGTATTTACATGAAACAGGTGAATACATTGATCATTTACATGAAACAGGTGAATACATTGATCATTACATGAAACAGGTGAATACATTGGTCAATTACGTGAAACAAGTGAATCCATTGATCATTTACATGAAACAGGTGGCATGTTGAAGTTGAGAATAAGAATCAGATATGTAGTTGGAAATAAATTATGTTCTCTGATGAAAGTACAAGTTTAACAATGAACACGTATGATAAAACCTTGTTCTGATGTACTGAGGAAAAACACAATCTCAACAATATTTACTTTTGGTACATCCAACTCCAGAGTAGAGGAAACTGGTGTTACAGGTTACATCTACTTTCTGATTGTTGAATGTGCTTCCTGATCTAGCTGCAGTGGAAAAGAGGAAACTATTCCTGCCATCTCTCCATCCATACATACTCAAGTATTTTAATAGTATGTGAACAAAGCAAATTCATGATATTATCTTGTATCTCTGTGTAGTTTGCACAATTTCGTGATTATCATTTCTACATGTTCAGAGTAACTGCTCCACAGACGTATCATGGATATATCTCTACCTGTCCCCCTCTATCTGTAGGTGCACAGTATAGAGCAGGAGTTGATGTCCCTGATCCGCCTCCATCACCCACACCTCGTCGACTACCTCGCTCTCAAGTACCAGCAGGAGCATGGCAGGATCACCGTACATGTGTGTAGATCACAATATTGCTAGAATCAGATCACTTCTCTACAAATCTCTTTTCTGGATATAAAATTAAAGAAGAAATTTTAGTTTGAACAACTTTTGAAGATTCAATAAAAATGTTAATTACTTGGAGCCTGTTATTACAGCTGTTGATGGAACACACAGGAGGCAACACGCTGGACAACTACTTACGCCGCAGTCTACCTCTTCCCATGGAGCTGCTCCGGGCATACGCTGAGGAACTGCTGCTGGCCGTGGAGTACCTGCACAACAAGGCTGTCGTACACAAGGACCTCAGGGTGCGTAACTCTTACTTTCCAGTCATACACAAGGATTATTGTGCCCAACTCTTATTCACTCCTTCACAAGGAAATCTTGGATGTAATACTCTTACATAACATATTAGCTTTTGTGCAAAAATTTTAAGTATTATATTGATGTATAAAAAGCTAATTAATCATCCAACAAGTTTTCAATGAAAATGTATGTACCTTCAATCAATAGAATTACCAAGCAAGCATTAAACATAAACAATATTATTTCTGACTGATTTGATTCCTCTCTTTGTATTCGTTTCCAGGCTTCTAGCGTATATATAGATCAAACTGGCAGGATCAGACTTGCCGACTTCAGCATTAACAAGAGGTAGGTAGGGAGCATGATTTAGCCAGTTAGAACTGTAAGTAGTGGACACCTGTGTACAGATGTGAATCTCTCTCAGTTAAAACTATAAAACTTCTAGCAATTATTACCACATTCTCGCTTTAAAAAAGCAAAAGTGTTGACCAAATTCCAATTATATAAGTATTGACATATTTCAAGATAATCATATAGCAGTTTCGCAATGCAGTCATATTTTGCTACTGCTATGACTAAGTTTCCTTCTGTATATAAAATATCTTATTCCTGTATGAACAGCGTGAGACACCTTATCTTAGGATCATGGTGGGATGATGCAGTTGAGAACTGACTATACAGTGTTGAGCCGTGTTGTATATTTTACAGACTATCAGACCTGTACGAGCAGCTCGAACAAGCGCGGCCCGGCGTTCGATTCCAGGACATCCGTCCAAGTGTCATTGGCAAGGGAGGCAAGAAGGCCGACATCTTTCAGCTGGTAAGTACTTACTACAAAATGCTTGTGTTAATTTCTTATGATTTGTTTCTTATGGATCCTAAAAGGAAAACTTTTCAGTTTGGTCCAGGGTTAACGATAAAGATGGATATCCTGAATGGTAAAGGATCAACTTCACTGCATTTGAATGGATGAGTGTTTCTGCAGAGAGCGACAGTTTTGTTGACATCCAATCAATCTAAGATCTGTGTTTGTTTCAGGGGTTGTTAATTCTCTCGCTAGCCGAGGGCGACCGTATAGTGGACATCCAACCAATCATTCCTACAACCTTCCCTCCTCAGCTGCATGACTTTCTCACAAAGTGAGTACTTTCAATATCTCTTAATTCACATTTTCTGTACCTTCTGCCAATTCTACATGTAGTGAGGTTTGGATGCAACATTCAATGACTCAACCAGGGATCGACACTCGCACTAGTCCACTGGCCCGAGGCTAGTGAAAATTCAGAAGGGCTAGTGAAATTTGTTTGTATCACTACAGATTAACATATGTCACTAGCCCGAAGAGCACTTCGGGCTAGTCAAGATTTCCAGCGAGCGTCTACCCCTGTCAACCGTTTTCAGTGGAGTGTATAGCCACGATGCTGCTGGAGACTTTCTCCCCACCACCACTGTTACTCCCGTCAGCACAAATACAGGACTTACCCGTTGAAGATTCACCAATTACAAGTATCATTGTTCAGTTATCGTTATTGCCTGCAGATGCTTGATGCAAGACGAGCGACACCGCTGGTCTGCAACCCAGCTGCTTGACCACACCTTCCTCAAGGAACCGGTACCAGGCTCCATCCACGTCAAGCCTGACCACCAGGAACTCCGAGCTGGTACGCTGATACCCATTTATGTTTCTTCAGAGCATGGTTTACAAGTTTCAATTATTTCGTATCTTAAACATTAATGGCAGTTATTGTTGCTCTTATTTCACCATCACATCGAATGTTAAATTTGCCATTAATGAGATGCCTTGATGAACATCTTACAGATATCTGAGGAGATGGTGTTATGAGATGGCTTTGGACAAATAATGGTCAATTTGACAAGTATAGTTTGTATGTATTACTATGTATATCTTTAACGTTATTGTAAGAGACAGATTCTAAAAGAAAGAAAACAAATATGAACATGAATTTAAAAATTGCCTTTCACTTCAGATCGCCCTTTATGTAGAATCTTGCTTTGGCAACAAAGTAAGTCATTGCTTGCTTTGTTGTGTGAACTGTGGTAACAGATAAAAGGACAACAAATTTCAGTGGTTTTGCAACTGGTTGCCATTACAACGCATGAAGCGACGCATATGAAAAAACGTTCGATCAGTGCTCTTCGCATTTAACCTTATTCATGCATTCAACATCATTATCAGAAACCGTTGGAATGTTCTATTCTGTTTTGTCTGCAGTTCATGTTCATGTTCATGTATCCAGTTATCTCACTAGCAGTACGCTCCCTAATACTGTTCATGCATGATATCTGCCATCAGTTTTATTTATTAATTGATACTTATAGCAGATAATATTATTTTCCAAAGGATCCTTTGTGCTGTGAAATGGTGCATATGACATCAGACGGCATGGTCAGTTCATTGTCCTTCTTTTGTCGTCCCTAAAATTTTCACATTTTTCGACTTGAATGGAGTCACGTATGATAGCAAATAATTAATCTGATGACCTGCCACATGTTGATGTCAATGGATCATCATACACTTAGACAAGTTTGTTATCTTCTGACAGTGTAGAGAACTAACCTCTTCTCAATCTTTATTCTAGATCCTAAACCTACAGACAACAAGGATGACGAAGATGACAACAAAGGTTTTCCCTACGTGCACGTCACCGCTCTAGAAGCTACAGGGCAATCCCGTCTGACAGGGGAATTTGAGACCCTCAAGTCCCTGGGTAAGGGAGGCTTTGGGGAGGTGATCAAGGTGAAGAACAAGCTGGACGGACGCCTGTATGCAATCAAACGCATTCCGCTCAACCCCAAGAGTAAACAGTTCAACAAGAAGATCACCAGAGAGGTGAAACTACTCTCCAGACTCAACCATGAGAACGTTGTCAGGTCAGTTGTCCAGACTCAACCACATAAACATCATCAATTGTCTGGTTGTTGAGTGAATGAAGGAGGCTTGATATTAATGTTGGTACTTCCTTACGATTTCCTCTTTATATCATTTATAGTATCTAGAGTATCCAATAGCATGACCCAACCATCAGAGTATTGTCAAGTTGTTGTGAAGGAGTGAGATAAGTTTGCATTGAACCTTGATAGGACTGACGCAGCAATCTTGATTGAGAAGGGAGACACCATGCAATAAGTTATTATTACCCTACTTTGATCATTTATGTAATGTGAAATCATGAAAAAAAGGAAACTTTCTATAATTAATTTTTAAAATAACAAGATATTTCAAAGATGAGATAATTTGGCAGATATTACAACTCGTGGATAGAGATGAGTGAGGAACCAGCGGTCAGCGACACGTCGTCTAGCTACACTCCCAAGACGAGTGATCTGGAGAGGAAGTCACCTGACAAGGGAGAAAATGGAAGAGGGACGGACAGTCTGGACCTGACGGACGACATTGAGAGAGAGGCCCCGCAGGCGGTCGACGGATCCGTAGAGTGGAGCATCAGCATTGCATTCGACAACGCTTGTCAGAAGGCACTCGGATCTGACTCGGAGGAGGAAGATGATGATGAGAATGATGTCTTCGGGAAATCTTTCTTGTAAGTGAAATTCAAAAGGATAGAAAGTGAAAATAAAAAGTTGAAATGACCGTAATCAGCAGTTAAGGCAAGTATTTTATTACAAAACTAATTCAGATTGATTTTTAGCTCATCAGACCTTGCTTATGGTATGTCGACCGTCATCTGTAAACTATTCACATTTTTAACCACTGCCCCCGCAAAACTGAAATTTTATGCGGAGGTACTTTTCACCTGGGGGATCCAAGTTGTTCATTTGTAAATATGATCTTTAATAAATGGAGACTAAGATATATAAATTTCATTTCCCTGCCCCAAAAAATATGGGCTTGGAAGGAGTGCATTTAAAGTGTTGGACCCATGAAATGACTATGGATTGTTCAGTGTAATACTTTGGGTCCTAATCATATCAGCTTTCAAATGAGCTCAATTCCAAGCCTGAAAGCACCATTTATATGTGATGGCTGGTGAATAGCTTATGGGAGAGGTGGATTAAATAGATTAGAAGTAATTTGTTGCCAATATCTAACATGATTTCAACTGTTCTTATAACTGTTGACTGCTTGCTTTAGAATGGCTTTTAACATTTCACAAGATAAAACATTTGAATGTTTGTTGCATCCAGCATAATAACCAAACGTAGAGATAGCTCCTTTCTAGCTGTTTTCTTTTATTTCAATAAAAGGACTGGAATTCTCAAATTGTTCGTTAATATACTTTGACCAGCATATTATAATTTGATGTTTGGTGACTATTCATTGCATATTATAAACCTATTATTTCATATACATGTAGTAAGTCTTGATCATTAGGTACCAAATCATGCAAAAACTGATGAGCTATAGAGCCAATGACTCAATCATTTTAAATTGTGATGTAAAAGATTTAAATCTTAAGAAATTAAGAGTATTAGATAAAGCCAAATATTCTTTTCAGTAATGTTATCTCTAAGAGGCTGCTCTATTTACCTAGAGTAATGTTTAAATGTCTGCCATTTATCTTGTTGGTGCCAACTGTATAGATCCATCAAAAGTGATTTTCAATGTAGGCTGCCCTCCTGAGTGCCTTGTGTAGTTGTTTTTCCTTTGTCTGTTGTATCAGTTATTTCCAGTTCCATATATTGTGTGATATCAGCTGTAAGCACCTTATGATCAGCATTTTGAGATATAATCGTCAATGTCCGTCTGTTTGCAGACCTATGATTGATAACTCAGAGAGTGTTGTGTTTGAGACAATCCCAGAAGAGAGTGGCAAGACGAACACTGAGCTGGTAAGTTTGACTTTATAGCTGTCTGTGTGATCTCATTTGACAAGGCATTATCAAAACAAACCCTTATTCTATTCTCTTTACACTCTTGTACTGACTGAGGCAATGTTATTCAATTAAAAAGGTATGAATTATATATGAATGTTATTTATCTGTACAATGTTTTGTGTACTGTCCACCTCGAACTGGCTGTCGGTCCACAGGGCATGAAGGAGAAGCAGGAGACGACCACCAACACACAGGAGAGCTTCCCGGAGATCCTCGTACCCAAGTTACAGTTCCTCTACATACAGGTAGGTCTTACTATGCCTTTGCCTGCTGAATTAATCAGTGCAAAACCATTGCTGTGTGACTGATTTTCAAGAAACATCAACAAAGTATAATTGCATGCTTCACTAATCTGATTTGAATTGTTCATCATTATATTCATGAATGATTTTCCAAGCAACGACTCCCATGTGTGAGTACTGCACATTACAGAGCACAATTTGTGCCAGTTTCCCACTGAATGTAATGGAGCGAAACCATTCCTGAGTGGAATCTGCACTCTACCAGAACGTGACATTAACAGGTTAAGTCCTGAGAGGCTGGTACTCCTGGGATATTACTGCATTAGTGGGTGACGTCAGTCTTGTAATGACATCCAATATCAAATAGTAAATAGACATTTCCTATACCTGTCCTATTGCAGATGGAGTACTGTGAGAAGAGCACCCTACGGAACTGTATAGACGCTGGACTCTACCAAGATGTGACTCGTGTCTGGAGACTGTTCCGCGAGATCATCGAGGGTCTCATACACATACACGAACAGGTCAGGGGTCATAATTGTTGTCATATTCCACTAATGATTGTCTTATGACATGCTTCATACCTTACAATTCTTTTTTCTTCTCGACGAAACAAAATGTGTTGGATTTTATTAAATATAATTTCATTGTTTTCACACATCAGGGAATGATACACAGAGATCTGAAGCCTGTAAATATCTTCTTGGACTCCAACGACCATGTGAAAATTGGAGACTTTGGTTTAGCAACAACTGACATTGCCAAGGTAAGATATAATATTGTGCTACAGTGATTTGTCTTTCTAAGTTTCTTTTAGTTCTTATTTACCATATTATCATCCTTTATGCCACTGTTGTCTCACATGGATGCAATATAAGCGATGGTAAACAATAACTTACTCACTTACTCTCTTTATGTCACTACCGTATAATGTGTAACAACTGATATAACTCATGCTTCAAGAGCGGACTGCTGGATGCGAGTCTTCCTGCATATGTGTATTCTGACTACAACGTGTTGAGTTCCTCGCGCTCTGGGAGTCTGGGTGACGGCAATCTGACGGGGAAGGTGGGCACTGCACTCTATGTCAGTCCAGAGGTGATGTTTGGTGGAACCAAGCTCCACTATGACCAGGTAACACTGAGTTCTTCTGTCTGTTGGGGTTAGAGAGCATCAGTCACAGATAGTGAAGATCTGGTTTAAAACCGTAGCCGTTCAATGAATAAACAATCATTCATTGATTTTATCTTGCATTAAGCTTTCTAAATGTTCATGGAATGTTGCCTTTGTTATTGGAACCGATACAACCATAAAAATTAAAGTATTACACTCAGTTCATAAGGTTAGGCAATAATTAATTGAATATTTTTTCAATCTAAATGTGGAGAGAATTCAGGCAAGTATTCTATTAAACTCCATATCTAAGTTGGCTACATGCTCTCTCTAATAATTGTCAAATTAATAATACCACTACTTATTAGTGATGATCTATGTGCTTCCTCTTGCTCTAATTCTTCTGAATATGACACATGACTGATTTTCGGACAGAAAGTGGATATCTATAGTCTGGGAATCATCTTCTTCGAGATGTGCTACAAGCCTCTCTCCACCGGTATGGAGAGGGTGCAAATACTCGGCAACCTCCGGTCAGCAACTGTTATTCTCCCCGATGACTTTGATGAGATCGACAAAGCAAACCAGGTACCCAGTCATGATTGGCTTCTCCTTTTTGCAGTGGACAATTATGACTAAGCAAAGAAATGGTGTGCAACTAAATCATCTTTTATCTAAATCAGTGTCTTGTGTTATAAGTGTTAAGGTTAAATCTTTGTCAACTCTACTAAAGTGATGTGATGGAGAAACTGGGCACACTGAGCACTTACTGACGTGTTGTATGTAGGCTCATATATTCTGTATCACTGAAAACGGCAAGTTAGAAGAGTCTGATTTAACCACCCTGTAACAGTTAGAAGAGTCTGATTTAACCACCATGTAATAGCTGTGAAAAACACTTTTCAACTTCCTCTGGTCTTCTATTTATAATATCTCATATACATGTGATGAATAGATTTGACTGTTTCTCCAGTGTTAAGTGAAGAAGTAGTTTTGTTCTACCCTTACTATGGTTTGTGATCATCTCCAGGCACATGTGATCCGGTGGCTGTGCACCCATGACCCGGCGCAGCGGCCAACATCGAAGGAACTGCTGCAATGTGACTACCTTCCCCCGCCTCAGATGGAGGAGGCTGAACTCAACGAGATCCTACGCTCTTCCATCTCCAACCCCCAGTCCAAGGCATACCGACGCATGATTGATGCAGTGTTCAGTCAGCATGTCACACAGGCCACAGATCTCTCCTACGACATGGACAGCAAGGTAGACTCACACTTCACTTTATCAAAAGGACATCTCAATCAGGTTCTAGTCCGGAGAATAAGATAACCACACTCCTCTCATGATCGAAAATACAACAGTGTCATTTTCTTGTCCTGACTCAACTCAACAATGAATGGTGCAGTTGTCTTCCTGTCTTCCTTGACACAATGCATTCTCAAGATTGTCAGGATAGTTATTGTCACCTATTGTCAAAAGTTTTGATTTTTATGAAATATTTATTATTACTTACATTGTTAATTACCAATATGATGAAACATGAGTATGCCATGTAACTTTTACTTACATCCTGTATGACCAAGGAGAATCCTGCAAAAAAGTAAATATTCATTGAACTCGTTTCTACCTCATCTAACAACTTCTAAACGCCTCTCAAAGAAATCCTATATGACCTCCTTTTCTATTTCCTGTTTTATTCAGGGCCAGTTCATATTGAAGTCGGCCATGCTGTCAACGTTGGTGTATCAGACATTAGAGCGGGTGTTCCAGTTGCATGGGGCGACTAAGGTTGCCACACCTTTCCTAATGCCGCAGTCGGACATGTACACAGACAGTGAGCAGTATGTACGTCTCATGGACCACAGCGGCGGACTCGTGGGACTGCCATTCGATCTCAGGGTGAGGAACTTATTCATTGTCTTTTAAAATTGATGTGATAAAGCGATGAGTCGGTATTTGATGTGAAGTCAACAAGACACAATTGTTACCGTGTGAACAGGTCTGACGTTGTTGTTTATGTCTTAATTTTGTTGTTGAGATTAACAAATTACAGTTTATGATGAAAAACATCAACATTGAACATTTCTTTCTTTGAAGTGAAGATGTATCATATCCATTTATTTGTTCATCTTTTGTGTTGCTCGTTTTGAACAAGAAATTCTTTCAATGCAGATTATAGTTATAAACTGAAAACAAGATCGAATGAAAGCTTTTTGTCTGTGATCTTTATTTAAGGTGTAACTCTAATATTAAAAGTCGTTTGGATGAGATTACAGAGCTTTGCATCATGATGTTTGTTGTCCCCCGCCGCAACGCGGAACGGGGGACTATGTATTCAGCGGCGTCCGTCCGTACGTCACATTTCTTGTTTACGCGATATATCATGACTAGTTGGACCCAAAGTCTTCAAATTTGGTGTCAGCCTATAGTGTGGGATGACAAAGACACCAGTCGATTTTGGTGACCTTGACCTTATTTTCAAGGTCACAACGACACTTCGATCACTTTTTGAACTCTTGTTAACGCAATATATCATGACCGGATGGACCCAAAGTCTTCAAATTTGTTGTCAGCCTACATTGTGGTAGGATGCAGACACCAGTTGATTTTGTTGACCTTGACCTTATTTTCAAGGTTACCATGACACTTTGACCACTTTTTGAACCCTTGTTTACGCGATATCTGATGAAGCGTTGCATCCAAATGTCTTCAAATTGAATGTCAGTCTACATTGGGGGAAGACGCAGACACCAGTCGATTTTAGTGACCTTGACCTTATGTTCAAGGTTACTGTGACTCTTTGACCACTTTTCGAACTCGCAACGTTAACGCAACATCTCATGAACTCGAGCACCCAAAGTCTTCAAATTTCCTGATCATCATGACACTTTTTACCAGTAATGCAATATATAAAGTAGCTCATTTTGACCAATTGATGTGTCTTTAAACTCAATGTTACCGGCGGGGGACATTGCCATGTTAGTGGAAAACACTTGTTTTAAGTTATTATTAAAGTACTATTTGCATGTGACAGGTGCCCTTTGCCCGCTATGTTGCAAGAAACAACATTCAGTTCATCAAGCGCTACTGCATGGACCGTGTCTTCAGGGAGAAGAAGTTCTTTTCCCTTCATCCCCGCGAAATGACTGAGTGTGCATTTGATATTGTCACTCCCACACATGGAAGGTGAGTAGTCCAATCTCTTTATGAATAGTTTCATAAATATATTTGTAACCTCTGCACTTTGTCACGGGCACTATGTGGTGTTATTTAGAATATAATTTGCCTTATTTCAGTAATAATTGTGATGAATGTGTTTTGTCTATATTTCAGTTTGATACCTGACGCGGAGGTGCTGCTTCTCGTACAACACTGTATTGCTGAGTTCCCTCACTTGCAGGTAACTACTTGCATTTTATAATTAACGTAGAAGATATGATTACCCACCTATGTAATGCAACCATCACCTAAACACTTATTTCCAGGACACGACCAAGGCCTAACAATCACATTTTGGATCCATAAATGTAGTAACAAAACACCACAAGAACTGATGTTGAATCAGGAGTTATAATACATAAATGATGTCATGGTATGGTCTACAGATTTTCTTTACCACCTGACCATTGACGACTGGCATGTTTATTGCTCTGCTGCAAGTACTAACTGAAGAATGTTCATTACATAAAGGATACTTAATAGAGTAATGTAATTTCTGCGATGAAAATATAACACGGCTTGTCCTCCTTCCCCCTCAGACCCACAGCTACAGCATCCGGATGAACCACCACTCCCTGCTGAGAGCCGTGCTGCTCCACTGCGGTGTACCGGAGGAAAAGCATCGCGGAGTCCTCACAGTTCTCACATCTGTACAGGTACTGCCTTCTCACAGTCTTTGTGTGTCTGCTCCTTCAGCTGCTAGTTAACATATCGGATCCATTTTAGTTTGTCAAGCCTATGAAGCCAGATGGTAGGCTATGGGTTGTCGTCTGGTCTTCATCCATCCATCTGGCGCCTGTCCAGTTTTAGAATTCTGACTTTTGTCCTCCGAAAACAAAAGAGATGTTTTGGTAGGTTCTTAGGGTTTCAAAGTTTATTCCTGAAACCCACCTCAATTACAGGAACGTGGCAGGAATTATTCCGTAAAGTTAGGGAGCTCAACTTTTCAGAATAATATAGAAACTGAAGTTTGTACGTTTTGTCTTGACACCCACTTAAATATGGGCTCTGCATGGTGTCTCATTGCAATCCTTTCTCTCCAGAAAGAAGTAATGTTAGAAAAAAATACCTTCTAGTTCATTTCATTGAAACCTACGTTTCTGAATAACTCATGTATGGTTCCAGTTCAACAAACAGAAACGATTACGAGCGCTGGAGAGCCTAACAGATATATCGCTGAGTGAGCAGAATCTGGCGACCTTGACCCAGCTGCTTGACCTAAGTGGTCAGTACGGGATGGTGACCAGCGTCCTCCGCATCATCACGAAGACCAAAGGCGAGGTCAGTATTATTTTAATCTTTATTCAAAAGAGCACAATCATTTGGTCATCAAATTTCACTGACATTCCATCTTGAAGTTCAGTCAGGTTGTTTGTTTTCATACTAATCAGTTATCAACACTCTCCATTAATGTTATTGTAGATTATAAATATGTGAACTCTCAGAAAAATGTATCTCGATACATTTTTCATTGTTGTATGATATATTATATAAAGCCTGTTGAGCTACATATCCAATGACACTAATCAAAACTATCACACATGTAGCTGTAATAACAAACAAGTACTTTCTGCCATAGGCTAGCACCCTGGCTAAACAAGGTCTGCACGAGATGGAGGCCGTGATGACACATGCAGCCAGTATGGGACTCACTCTCAAGGTAACCCTCACTTCCTCACTCATGTCCATATACATTCTCTTCCAACAAAGGTTACATCCTTCAGATTTTCTATTGTAACCTTGATTATATAGGTGATATTTCACTGTGCTCACTTAATCCCCTTGCTGGGAATGTTTGCAACATTGATAACGTCCTTATTTTTTTCCAAATCAAACATCGTTTGACAGCTGTGACGAAATTTTGTCGCTTAACGAATATGTGCGTATCACACAGATGCAGCAACTCGAGTAATTTCGACAGTTACGCAATGCTCATTTTGAAACCATGTCGTTGATTGCATGACTAACTTCTGATGCAACCAATCACGATTCTCTATTTCAACATGGAACATCTGAAGGAAGTAAGTGCTGTGGGAATAGAGTGGGGTCCATGCTGCACATGAATTTCAGAAAAGCATTGATAAACTCCTGGTTATGTTTTTTAAGTTCCTGCGCTCACTTGACTTCTTGTGTTCAAGATAAGCTGGTCTATTATCATTAACCCTTTACCTCCTGATGTGGCTTCTCATCAGCTCCAAGCCAAAACCTGGTTTGTAACATCTGCTAGTTCTGATTTCTGTATTTCTGCCACTCAGGAAGGTTTTAATTAAGCAGGTAAAGGTTTAGATAAAGAGAAAGATAATTTCATTATGAGGGTTTGGAATGCTGTAACATTTTGACGTTATTGCGCCTACATGGAAAACTGATGACTGTTTCAGATATTTGTGAACGTAGGATTGATCTACAACCACTTGCAGTACTCCGGCATGGTCTTCCAGGTCGTCAGGGAGGTCAGGAAGAAGAAGCAGAATGCGGTCGAGGTGATCGCCGCTGGGGGCAGATACGACAAGATGGTGAGTGGATTTATACTGGGAACTATTCAACAGTAACTGTTTAAAAATATACCACTTGGACAGACTTTGTGTTATTTAGTGTCCCATCTTGCTTGTCAGTCATAGTTTACCCTTTCATAATTAGTGTTCTTACATATTCATTTGAGTATGATCTTTGTCACATGTCACTTGGGCAGGCCTTGTGTTATCTATAGTCTACCATATTTATCTCATACTTGGTCATATATTCAGAGATCATATACCGATTGTTTTAATCTTGCTATAGATATTGCTTATTCATAACCTACCACAAACCAAACTGTCTTTCTACATATCATCTCTTTTGAAAGCCATTAGTGGTTGTGCTTCTTCAGATCCGACAGTTTGTGTCACCAATCGGTCCAGTAGCACACACACCGACTGCAGTGGGCGTCAGTTTCGGCTTTGACAGGATTGTAGCCGCGGTGTGGGACAGCCTGGAGGTGAGCAAATAAAAACCTGTCATGTATTCCTTTAATTTATATGTTTCTTTATGCTTTATTGTTATTTATCTAAATCCACTGACGATAAAAAATGATTTAAAGGATAGATGAAATGCATTTTTCTCAAGAATGACAGATGATTACCTCTACGTATATTGTATATCGGAATCAATTGAGCATAAAATCGAGACAATATACACTTGCAATTGATAATTAAGACGATTTTAATTCACCCATTTTAACACTTTCGCAATTTGTTCGGCGAAACCTTTTGAAAATGCTCACTGAGGCGTGACTGTGATAAGCGACAGGCGGGGCAGCTAGATAGCTCATCCGCCGGCGTCTCATTAATTAATTAATGATGATTATCACTGCCGTTAAATGAATTTATGAGGTGTATTACATCGCCAAAAAGACATGTTTATGTAATAATTGTGTAATTGTCATCTGCGGAATTACCTAGTTGGATATCTAAACATTCGATATATGGGAAATTTAAGTTGGTTTATTGAAGATTTCTTTGTGAAATTAACAATCAAAATGTTGTGAAATTACGTTGAATTATGTCTATCGCTGAAAATCAAATTCCTCCACATACGTCACAGAAGTCATCCCTTCACGGGTCACACCCCCGCAGACTTTCATTCTGGTCGCCGGGGCTAAATCAGGCGGTTTTTTAAAAAGCCGTATATAAGTAATTTATGGACCGATTTCAGAAATTTAAAATCGAGCAATTGTCAAATTGACATCCCATTTTAATGAATCCGATTTGGACCATATGTCATTTCATCTATCCTTTAATATATTCTGTATCTCCCTCCAATATCACCTTGTATTTATCTCTCTTCTTGTTCCATGCTTTGAGCATATTTTTATGTACTGACCATGGCGCTTTGTAAGGTACCATTATGTTTGTGTGCACAGCACTCCGGTCCATACGACATCCTGGTGTGTACAATAGGCTGCAGACCCATGATCAAAGAGAGGCTGGGTGTCGTTAAGGAGTTGTGGGCGGCCGGACTCAAGACAGAAGTCCTGTACGACATGAAACAAGTAGGACACTCCTTATCTTCCCTAATTCTAAGTGATAAGGCGTATTTTTCATAAAATTTGATTGGCTTTTATATGTAATAATAATAATGTATTTATAGAGCGCCTAAT
Organism: Gibbula magus; assembly: GCA_936450465.1. Classification (NCBI taxonomy): domain Eukaryota; kingdom Metazoa; phylum Mollusca; class Gastropoda; order Trochida; family Trochidae; genus Gibbula; species Gibbula magus. The sequence goes on from OW388291.1 coordinate 40,027,086, forward strand.
ATCCACCGTTAAGATGCTCAGTGGCACTGTGACAATGCTGGAAATGTTAATTGCTGAAGGCAGCACTGAAAAGATAGGTTTTTAGTAGAGCTTTAAAAGTTTCTTTGGATGTAGTATTTCGTATTTCCTTTGAAAGAGAATTCCACAGTTTTGGGCTAAATGTGCCTAAATACTATATGTGCTGATATAAGTTCAAATTGTCTCACTCAGCCATGTTACATATTCTATTTACACCTTTTTCCTGTCGTTATACTGAACTGATTAGAATTAAAATGGCTATTTTCAGCAACAGTTTGTGTATTACAGTGTATTAATATCACAGTTGATAACATTTGACATGTGACTCTTAAAGGTACATCCAATGTGTTGTTGGGGTCAAATATGCTAAACGTTATAAATGGTCTTATTTTGTCGAGAAATACCAAATGTTACTGAAAACTACCATTTTGATGATACTCGACTAAGTATATTGAAGATATGAAGGTAAAAGTATCGATTTCTGATCGAAAACCGGACATGCACCGTGTGTGGCACTCGCCAATGAGTCAAACGTAATTTTGCAATCTTATTTAAACCAGACAAAATAACACATTTTGGTTGATAATGTTCAATAGGGCATATAACTACTGTGCATGTAAATAGGATGTGCACTTTCAGTTTCTGCACATGCATAATGATGTTACTCGATTTTAATTGGAAACTAGTAATTATGATATGTTTAGCGATTGGGGATGAATATGCAAGCTGAGTGAATGTGTTTGTATTGTAAACAGCACATATGGTGTGTTGGAATGTATTAAAGCCAGATGAAATTTTATGAAACACAATGAATGCACCTTTAACAAAATACCCATTTTGACATGACCTGCTAATATCAACTTCATGCATCATAACTACTGAGAGTAATTCTCGTACACACGCTATACCATGTCAACAAAGCTTCTGTTTAATCTCCAGAGTCTGGAGGAGTTGAGCGAGGACTGTAGAGGGAAGGGCATCTCACACCTTGTCATCCTCAAGGATACTGATACCAACACAGTCAAGGTACATCTCTTTCTTCTTGTGTAAATTCTCATTAGTTCGGCCAATTCTGCATCTGTCATTATTAGAAACTTACCCCCATTCTTATTGAGAGGTGATACTCCTTGGTCAATTGAATAAGAATATTATTTTATGAGTTATGAGTTACTTATTTTGTAATAAAATAAACATTAAAAAAATGGCAATACCGCCTTCTAGGAGGCGATTCCAGACAACAGCTTGAACGGAGACTTGATCTGAAGTAATGGTAATGACAGGTAGGCAATTATTTTGAACAATGCCAGATACATAGATATCTGCTATAATACACTGATTTGATTTTAGTCACCTCCTGTTCACAATAAAGATATTCTGTTTCCAATCTCATTCAAAGGTGCGATCCTACGATCGAGACAAGGTGACGGAGAGGAAGGTGACAGTGTCAGAGTTGGTCGACTTCCTCCAGCAGAAACGGTGGGTGAAGCTCATACCTCGTACCATTAGCAGTGCTTCTCAACATCGAGCTTTTATTCCTATTCTTCATGTATCCTTTTATTACTCTATTCACTCTTATACACTTGAGGCTATTGATTCGTCAAAATGGTTGATGAAGTCGGTAACACATTGACTGTGTTTTAGAGATCGAGAGCTGGTTGAAACGACGTCCAACTATGAGAAAAAGTCTGGTGCAAGTCAGTCAACGTACAATGGCGAGTCGTACCCTTGTGCATCCAGCTATACTAGCAACAGCAACGTTACTTTCAACTTCATCTTTGTCATGCAAGAGGGTCGCATTGCTTTCAACACCAAGCGCAAATACGAGTCTCAGGTAAGTTAGTCTAGACATGTCATTCTTCGGATGTTCCTTACCAAGTGTGCCAAGTTTACCGGTACTTTTTTACATCGGTGAAGTCTGTATCAGAACGAAAAGATGAATATTAAAGACATTTCAGATATTTAGCAAGTTAACATTTTCTCTTTCCATGCAAATGGGTTAGTGTCCCTGGCTACCTTCCATTTATATCTATCTATATATTTATACTTCTTACAACATGATTCATAAGTACCGGTATATACGAATCATTATTACTTCATGTTTGTTGTTTCAGATATTTGGTAAAGTGACTTCTGCTCTTCCTTGGCTGCCAAACAGGTCTCATGACATTATAGCAGTCGAACTGAACAAATCTGTGCTTAGTATCATCGCTGCTTATCTGGAGGTACTTGGTTCAATGCTTATGTACATGTGGTATCACTGTAAAGAGTTGATCTCCCTACAACTTTAGATTAAATATATTCATCCTCTGGAAATAAATGAAGCTATCAGACAGAAAGCTGATATGAAATGCATTCCATAGGAAAACTGTATATTTCTTTATTTTGGTTTCTGTGTAAGGGGCATATTCACATAAAAACATGCCATCACAATAGTACTCAGTGAGTCAGAGTGTCTGGCACTTGGTCTTAAGATCAGTGTTTTCACTTAGTAAGCTTTGTTTCAACATTTCAACGTGTTGCACATGCATCATGACTAACTCAGGCTTTCTGTAAGCAGCCTGATATAGACACCCTTTTATCCTGACCTGGACAAACGCCTCTTTCATCCTGATATGTCAAACAAAGGAATCCTGAAATTAACAATAAATAAAAAAAAATTCTGCATGTGCTTTGATGTAGTATTGAGCGAGGGTGTAAAATAGTTACCGACTTTGACCTCTGGTTCATGTTAGATGAACCCTCACCCACAAGAAACATGAACACCTCGGCCTGATGGCCTCCGCTTTCATGATTCACGATGCGACAATTCATCTAACTTGAACACCTCGGTCTCAGTCAGTAACTATTACATACGAGGGTCCTCCACAATTCAACTCCTACTTTCTCGTCACAGGTCAACAGCACAGAGGCAGAGTTTGATGCTAGCATCAGCTTAGTGATCGAAAAGTAAGTGTCACCTTGTTTAGGAAATTGTCAACATGATTTTAAAAACCTAGTGGATAATGTTAACAATCATTGAAATCATCAATCTTGAAGGAAATATTAAGCTATATTTAAAATTTCATTTCAGACAAGCTCGGCACAGAAAATACTTAACTAATATTGTGGACGTGATTCATGAACTCAAATTTGAAAAAAAGTAAGTAATTTTACAACTCTTTTATTAACAATAATGTTAACATATTTGTGCAAGAATGAAACTTAAAATATATTGTGTTTTATACAGCTTAATTTCTAATTAATTCTGCGTTTCTTACAATATGGATTAAAGATACAAAGATTGAAGAATTTTTTTTTAAGGAATGAAGTTGCATGAACATTAACCTTCTTGCATTGCACTCGAATTTCTGCTTTTTGTCCCCCGCCGCCGCGGAGCGGGGGACATAGTGTTCAGCTCCGTACGTCCGTCCGTACGACCGTCCAGCTTCTTGTTAGCGCAATATCTAATGAACCGCTCAACCTAGAATCTTCAAACTTGGTACCAGTCTTCATCTGGGGAATACGCAGACCTGAAAAGTTTTTTGTGATCTTGACCTCATTTTCAAGGTCACGGCGAGACTTTGACCAGTTTTGAAAATGTTGTTAGCGCGATATCTCATGAATCCTTCGACCTAGAGTCTTCAAACTTGGTACCAGTCTTCATCTGGGGAATACGTAGACCTGAAAAGTTTTCGGTGATCTTGACCTCATTTTCAAGGTCACGGCGAGACCAGTTTTGAAAATGTTGTTTGTGCAATTCCTCATGAAGCACTAGAACTATTGGTTTTAAAGTTAGTATCAGTTTTCATTTTGGGAATATCCAGATACCAGTCGATTTGGTTGACCTTGAAATTATTTATCACTACAAGACTGATTGTCAAATGTTGTTAGCATGATATCTCATGAACTGCTGTACCTGGAGTCTTCAAATTTGGTGCCCGTCTTCATTTGGGGAATACGCAGACACCAGTCGATTTGGGTGACCTTGACCCCGTTTTCAAGGTCACTACAAGACTTTGACCATTTAAAAAATTTTGCCCGGTCTAACAATAATTGAATCAAACATGTAAATGTCACTACTCGGTACAAGCTGTGTGTCCATTCTTTTAGCTCATTTCTTAATTGTGGCGGGGGACATGGTCACGTTTGTGACAATTACTTGTTTTTTACAACTTTACCTTTAAAAAATTAATAAGATATTTATAGTGAAAATATATTATAAATTGAATATTATATATTGAGAATTAATTTAGCAAACATTTGACATGAAATGACAAGTGTAATACATTGCATATTGATAACTTTGTTAGTAAACGTACAATTTTAAATAATATACAGACGTACAATATAAATTTTCCCCCCTCATTTTACAGATGCCAGTTTGTGATTATATTTGGACTCAAAGATGACAGTGTGAAAGTGTTGTGATGATCTGTGCTGTTACCTATATGTCTGTGTGATAGACATTGCTTAAACCAAAGGGCTTTCAGGGGGATTATATATATTCATCAACTTGACATGAGGGACTCTGCAGTAGCAAGGAAGGGGAGATAAATCATGAAGAACTCTGCAAGAGATAGGCAGGGGAGATAAATCATGAAGAACTCTGCAAGAGCAAGGAAGGGGAGATAAATCATGAAGAACTCTGCAAGAGATAGGAAGTTATAAATCTAGATGTGCTGCTCAAGTAGATTTTTCTTTGCTTTGACAAACAGCTTTATCTAAAAACAAATTATCACGTTCAACTTACCATTCTACAAACTCAATGGGACCATGTCTTACATTTTCAGTTTTTCATCAACAAATGAGCAACCGTCTTTTGTTTCTTCTTTTACAGTCCAGGTCGAATTAACTAAAGTTGGCATTAAGTTCTATTTATGTATTTAGCAGTATCCAATGATGACATGTTATTCTACTCAGTGAAATAACACTTTCAATCGTATGTCATCATGAAGTGGAAACAGTGTATTTACACTTGTGGCTGTGCCACTCGTGAACAATATAATTTCTACTTCACTTGATGAGATGTAAATGTTATTCGATGAGATAACCTTTTTTTTCATTTAGAAAATTTTACAGTGTGCATGAATTGTTGAGTTTGTCTTCCATTTATTGTTCTTTACGTGTTCATTCATGCAAATCATGTACATTTTCGTGTTATTTTGTGTCTACCATATCTTCATTCTATTCACACAGATTCTCAAGTCATTTATTGATTTATTCCCAGGTAAGAGTTATCACATAGAGAGTGACTTGAGTAATCTCTGTGGAGAGAAAATCTCGTTGTTGGTCCTTAAGAAACTTGTTGAATCAGAATTTTGTTGAAAGCAGAGAAATGCTTTAGTTCATTTGTTTGTGTTGAGATTAGTATTGCCCAAAAGTTTGGAAAAACGAAAATAACTATCCAGATTCAGAGCCTCCTCATAAATATAGAGGCCCTGTAACCAGGATAGTTATTCTATTTTTTCTTGTTAAGCAGTAGCAAAGATAAGAATTCTAAGTTATTAATGAATTTATTTTTCATGTAGATTTTGAAGATCATAAGAAGTCGCCATATTTTATGACACATATTGTTTGCTTACCATTCTTATTTCATTTGTCAAGTGGTGTATAAATGCAATAATTCTATGATTACTGGTTGGTATGTGGTTGACCAAATTGACCTAAGAAACTCCTGAATACAAGATGAAAATGTTGACAATGAAATAAAACCTGAAACAATCTTGATCAATGTGTTGTATATTTTCTGGTGATACTGAAAACTGTTCAGAGATTGAATGAATGTTGACATGTTTTAGACTAAGAGAGCCATTGATATATATTATTGAATATTAATTGGCTTTTAAACCAAAAGTCCAAATGTGTTGATTTGAATTTAATAATTTCACTCGACGTGCATCTTCATACTCTATTAACAAATATATGATTATTTCTTTCCAATGAAAATGAAGCAACAGCCTCTTACATGTGCAGAAACAGAAATTACACTTCTCATTATACATGCAGAGAAGTTATGTCCTGTTAATCATTACCAACCCACAACTGTCTGTTATAGGTAAGTTTCCAAAATTATGTTTGACTCCAACAACATACTTCATGTTCCTGTAACAATTAAACCATCAAGATCATATTGACAAGAAAATCTTTTACAAACATTTGGTCATAATTCACTATTGGAATCTCAAATATTAATGGTTATTTATATGGCACACTTTTGCAAACAGTAATGCATAATCATCAGCATTATTATCACAGCTGACATCAATGATAAATTCATATTTACTTAAGAACATTATTAATCTCTGCCTAACAGTTTTCAAGATCTGTTCTGAAAATATTTAGAGTTTTGTTCTAAATAAAGGATATTTTACCATGGAAATGGCTAAAAATAGAAGTCTGAAAAAGATGAAAAACACCTAAAACGTACCTACACATGATGATTGTTCCGCATACCAAGTTTAATTGAGCCAGGCCATAGTTTTTATGGGGTATATTGTTTTTCACCTGTCCGTCTGTCTGTCTGTGTGTTTGTCCACAAAAACTTTAACCTTGGCCATAACTTTGGATTGCTCAGAGCTAGGGCTTTCATACTTGGCATGTGGATACCTTGTGATGAGACCTTTCAGATGATGTCATCATATTTGAACTTGTGACCTTTACCCTGCCGCAGTGGACATTTTCAGAAATTTTAACCTTGGCCATAACTTTGGATTACTCAGAGCTAGGGTTTCATACTTGGCATGTGCATACCTTGTGATGAGATCTTCATATGAGGTGGTCATATTTGACCTTGTGACCTTGACCTTGCCGCAGTGGACATCTTCAGAAAACTTTAACTGTTGCCATAACTTTGGATTGCTCAGAGCTAGGGCTTTCATACTTTGCATGTGGATACCTTATGATGAGACTTTTTAGATGTCATCATATTTGACCTTGTGACCGTGACCTTGCTGCAGTGAACATTTTCAGAAAACTTTAACCTTGGCCATAACGTTGGATTGCTCAGAGCTAGGGCTTTAATACTTGGCATTTGCATACCTTGTGATGAGATCTTCATATGAGGTCATCATATTTGACATTGTCCTTGCCACAGTGGACATCTTCAGAAAACTTTAAGGCAGGGTTTACACTACGTCCGAATGAATGGGGGTTTACACTACACGCGTTTTGCATGCGATTTTAATGGGAATATTATTATTTTATTGTTTAGTTCCATATGTTATGTATGTACATGTTTATGTATAGATGTATGTAATTACTGTAGGTGTGTGTACAATGGGTGTATGTACACATTTTATGTATAGAATATTATGTTTGTACATGTATGTAGTATATGCATATATGTACACATGTGTGTATGTATACAAGGTGAGATGGGGTTTAACGCCGCTTTCAAGAGTATCTCACTTATGTATGTATACAAAGCTGAATGTATGTTTGTATATATTGAGGTACAGATGTATGTTGGCATACTATTTTAATGACTGCTTTGCCAACACGTGGTGGGAAATACCCCTTCAGATGATGAATTATGACGTCATATAGGGAATTCCAATGAGATTTTGAATGCGATGCGAATAAAATAGAACAGGTTCTATTTTTTTCGCATCGCAACGCATGAAAAAAACGGACGTAGTGTATGACAACTCATTGAAAATAATGTGTTGCGTTCTGATGCGATTATTTTTAACGCATCGCATCCAAAAAACGGACGTAGTGTAAACCCCGCCTAACCGTTGCCATAACTTTGGTATATCCGGGGGCATCCGTGTTTAACAAACACATCTTGTTTAGTTCTGGTGCGGAACCTAGACACACTCATTCGACAGACGGAGGTCATTCCCTGATAATTTTGTTATTGGCGGGGGATAATTAACAAGTACCCATTTGAACTGTTGGATGAACAGAGACACATTTTGAAAAGAGTCACTTATCCAAGGTGACACCTTAAGTCTCTTAACTACCAATAAAAGGGGTTCCATGCCCCCATGCGGCCAGTCGCGACCATTGTTGCTGGACTCAGCTATCGGTATGTGCAGGACCATGTGACAGCACAATTCACAAGTGAAGGATTACTGGTTGGTATGTTGTTAACATGATCATGCAGGTAAAGAATAAAAATAGAGCCACTGGCTCTGAAGCTCATCAGGAATCATGTCATTAATTATCTCCAAGGAAAAGATTAAGATATCACATAATAAGTCATTGCCCAGTCATCAAATTTAAAAGTTATTATCAAAATTGGTTACACATTAATCATATTCATTATATTGTAGACCTTTGCATGTTATCGTTTTAGTTCTTATTTGTATTCTGGAATTATCAACATTTATTACATAATGAAAAAGAGCCCCTATTTGTTTCTAAAAATCCTGTTTCTCATAGGCTACTTTTCAATATTTAATTAATAAATTCTATTGAGCATTTGAGTGTAAGACTAAATCAATAACACAGCAGAGAAGTAACCTGAAACCTCCGTGTATTAGCTGCTGTTTGCATCTCTGCCAGGGAGTGGTCATTCCCCAGGTCAACACCTGCAATTACACAACATGCAGACCCTGGACTCACAGCCAGTGAATTATATATTTTAAATTTTGTTTTCCCCATCTTTATTTATTTTTCTTTACTGGAAAAGAAAATGTATCACAAACTCATGTAGCTAGTTTTAATAGTCTTATCTTACTTCATCACCAGTCATATTTAGTTCACATATCTAAGGTAAAATAAAACATTTCTTAACATTTTTCAATTTTTTCTTATGCATCCTGTCACAATATTCAGTTCACAGGCTATTCAATATTTCTAATTTCACTTTGATTACATCAAACATGTCCATAATGTAGTATTACTCTTAAGCTGACATATGAAGTGCACATAAAATCTCATTATCTTCACAGTTCATTAAAACAGCTGTTTTAGGCGGTAACCCCTGTGCTCCATATTTGGGGTCACAAGATCACCAAATCTACAATTTAGAATCCCCATTGGCCAAAGAGTCTGTACATAACATTTCAGCTTTCTAGAGCTTTTGGGACTGGAGAAAAAGATGAAAAATGCTTTTTAGGTTGTGACCCCTGATGCCCTTATTTGGCGTCACAGGGTTACCAAATCTACAATTTAGAATCCCCTTCAGTCAAGGAGTCTGTACATAAAATTTCAACTCTCTTGAGTCTTTAGTTCTTGAGAAGAAGATGAAAATAGCTTTTTAGGTTATGACCCCTGTGGCCCTTATTTGGGGTCACGGGGTCACCAAATCTACAATTTAGAATCCCCATTGGCCAAGGAGTCTTTACATAAAACTTCAGCTCTATGGAGTCATTGGTTCTGGAGAAGAAGTCGAAAAAGTGAAAAGTTTACAGATGGACTGACGGACGCCATCCCATGCCATAAGCCCATCGGGCCTTTCAGGCCTGATGAGCTAAAAAAGGAAAAGCAACAATGTTGTTGAGAATGTTTAATTATGTAGCATCAATGAATGACAGGTTAGAACAAAACAAGATGTGATTCATCCATTACGGAGGATGAGTTCCAGTGTGCCACTTGATGAAATATACACTGTCAATGTCTCCACAGACTTGTAGACTTTGTGTACCAGGTGCATGTGGCTGATAAGATTCTTCAAGCACTTCCTACAGATGAATGTACAACACAGTTCATTACTGGTTCGTCTAGTCCTTCTCCGCTATAGCCGTTAGATGTACATCAATCTCCTGTTCTGTCAGGGCTCTGAAACAAATGATGAACATTGGAAAGTAAAGTGCTATTCCTATCAATTGTAGTCTGTAACCATCCTGTTGACAGGTGTAGGTTACAGTTTCGTGGAACATTATCAAACCCAATTTTACCACTAAAAGGAGCAACACTCCTCACCAGAGGTTACTTCCATACCAAGTTTTAGAGTTATGTTTAGGAATAAGCTAAGGGGATATCAACTCGCTAAGGTTAACATGGTATAGTGCTAACTGTAAATGGACAGTCTGGTAAGACAGCTGCATTTTAACCATTTAAAGTCATTACAAGGAACATCAAGAGTAAACATACCAGTACATGTTCAAGCTGTCATTTACTCATTTCTAATAAGATTAAAATGAAAGGTTTGGACGCTGACAATGACCAGTACCTGAAATTAGGCTTATCCTTTGTGACAACACCAACTTCCACTTCAGTTGCCTTGAAATCAGCTGACAAGACAGTTGATAAGCATGTGATAGCAATCTGCAATGAGAATCAGAATATATCTGTCAATCTGAGAGTCTGTTTATATATATTTAGAAAGATTTGTCTTCAGTTATAAATAAAAGAGTTCCTCACTGTTCAGCTGCAATGTATCTCATTAAAATCAGACCAAACATAACATTTGCATTTGCATTCTCCGCCTGAGTATTGCTCCATATGATGCACGTCTTGTGACCTTGACTTTTACCTTCCTTAAATTCAACCAATAACAAACTCGCTCAGATATTGAAATGGTCTGAGGACCTCCTAGTCTTGTCATTGATTGGCTGCAGGGAAAGGTCATGAGCAGTAGTCACATCAAGAATTCAGCGAGGTATTTGTGTTATGATCAATCTGATTTTAATGAGACTGACACAGATCATAAATGTGACCACAACTCACAACCAGCACTCCATACAGAAATTATTCTAGCCAGTAAACTATCACCAACCAGCAGTGGATTGTTTCTCTCACCTCTGCTGCCTCGTTGTACGAGAAGTCTTGTTTCTTCTTGATTTTCTTCTCTAGGAAGCTGTTTGCCTCAAGCTGCTTCACACCAGCAGATGTAGCCTTGAAACCACTGTAGTAACCGGCCGGATCGGTCTTCAACACTTGTGCACCTCGCTCGTCATCATACCCGATCATGATCATACCTGTTAATGATTCGGTTGTATATCAATCAGGTTCATACCTGTACATATGATACTTATTCTGGGCTTACATGCATAAGCTAGTACAGAGTAAGACTAAAGAGTTAGTTAGTTGAAAAATTGCTGGGCTGGTTCAATGTAATGACTGGTAGTCTAAAGGACTAGTAATTTAAAGATGATATGATCATGTAGATGTTTTGGCTAGCTTTAATACATTTGGGCAACTAATTATAGAAATACATTAGTCTGAAATAGTCAAATGGAGCTATATATATATAGAGGGACAACTTATCACTAATAATGGACAATAAATGCTTGTTTGGACTGGACCAATAGAGAAAGACAAGAACAACTTACAGCAACCAAGGGGCCTCATCTCAGCACTCTGTGTGTAAACTTGGTTGATGTCGGAAATACGTTTACACAGCATGTCGATGGGAATCTCATACCCATATGTGTACTTCCACTTGGCTGCCTCGTACCTGGCTCTCTGGACCTGCGACCTGCTGTCAGCTGCAACATAGTGATAGACAATACACAACTTGTCCAACTTTACATCTTGTCAACATACACATGAATGGTACTTTGTTAGAAAGAGGTCATACATTCTGTTATGTACACAGTTAAGTAGCAACTTTTTCCTTAAAGGGAAAGTTCTATCACCGATCTATCAGCAGCATCCGCAATATTGGAGTCTTGGCATTACTTGAAATGAAAACATGCTATATTTAACCCAATTTTACATTTTCTAAAAAATAAAACATATACAATAATAGAAATTTCATATAGTAACAGATAACACATAATAAAACTAATAAATAATATACTGTTAGACCATAGAGAAATTTTCCCCAGTCGAAGCGCTGATGAATGGCTTCAGTTCTTGTCGTTTTTATTTAGACAACATGTGTGTGCTTTCCTTCACCAATTTGTGAAATTTAAAGTCATCAAAATATAACCTTCATTAGTATCTTTCAATTTAACTGTATATATGTGTGTAAACAAGAAAATGCTCTCGAATTTCGTTTCCACAAAAAAATTACCCCGATAGAACCCTCCTTTTAAGTAGACTGACATTTGAAGACTTATCTTTTTAAAAAACATCTTGGTTAAATTCCTTGGCAACTTTATTTTGTAAAATGTATAAAATGATGCCAGTTAAGCAATCCACGTCTAGTTTTTTTTTACTTCAAGATTGACAACTGTTTAAGATTGTTTCATTTTGACATTTGACTGAAAAGTTGTAAATAAGTAGGCTAGTTAACTGTTACCATTCAGCTTTTTAATGCACTGAGCACATTCATCAACTTTATAGCAATATAGTCATGAACTTTAAAGTCACAGTTATTGAAGAGTAAGGAAATTACCTATCATTCCTGTCATAACACATCCAATGTTCTCTGTCAGCTGAAATAAGTGGGTGACTGCGCCAGCATCAAGCAGCTTGTCCTAGAGTAACAATATATCTCACTTGCAAATGTAAACATTTTAAAAGCTTTACAAACTTCTGGTTAGAAAATATGTGTAATATGGTAATGAAAGACGTAACATAAAGATGGAATGTTAAAATGTTTTTTTTATTTATACATATCTTCACAAACAATTTAAATAAATCTATATAATTATAATAAATAATTCCTTTTTACGTACAGGGACTTTCTTTTGTGTTACTATGACTGCAGAATCTTTTCCTCGCACAGCTACTGATGTCAAACCTCCTTGGTTGATAGCCTTGAAAGCATATTCTACAGAAAGAAAAATAGACAGAATATTTTATTATTATTAACAACAGTTTTGCTACTGCAACCAATTAAAATGAAATAAACAAACGAAGCACGATTCTGTTATGTCACATAACAGAATCGTTGTGTCAATAGTTTGTCGAGATGAGAATAAAATACCGTTTTTGACACTTTATAAAATCAAGAAGTACTGTAACAAACGGATCTAGATCAAATAACATAATCAGTGATCAAAAATATTTTGTATCCTATTTTCGCCGGTTATTAGAATCTATTTGTTTTCCTTACCGACTTGATAGAGTCGTCCTTCCGGCGAAAAGATGGTGATATACCTATCAAAACCAGCACTGCTCCCCCGTGCCATAATTCAATATGATGCCTACTAACTGCAACACAAGAAGCTGCCACAAAATTGGTCAAAATAACGCTGATTCAAATGACTATGCAGATTCAGCCACAAACATGGCAGCATGTACGGGTTGTACGAAAAGTTGGAATGTTAGGTAAATGTAAAAGTGGTTGTTCTAAAAACGAAATATGAATTTCAAAAGAGAACGATTTTCAGAAGTTGTTGTGTTAAAACAAAAATATCTTATGGATAACAATGCTTTTCAAGACCTTTTTTGTCTTCTTTTTCCCCCCTGAAATACAAATAATAAGATGGATCCGTATTCGTCTTGAATTCCAAATACGTTCATAAGTTACTGTGTCCACTGTACACTGTACTGTACAGTATGCTCTTTCTTCATTTATTTATTTCTTTTAATACATATTTTCAATTCAGATAACGTGATTTTAAAAATATATAAACGACATATTCATTAAAAGTATCTACTCATTTTATGGGAGCTTCGTTTGAAAACAAGTTACTTTACTTTTGGTTATTTTGATTCAACAGACATTCAAATTCGAATCATTATTAATCCGATTGACCTGTTAGACTTTACTAATACTAGCGGTTAAAGTTATTGTCTTTGTTGTGGCCGTCAATATTGTATTTATTTCATTGCCATTAATTTCCTTCGGAAGGAGAGAACTTTCGTCAAGTGTCAATTTTCTTCTCTCCCAGACTGCAGTTCATTTTACTTTTAATGTATTTATTTTTGAAGACGAACAACAACACAAACAACATGTTTCTTTTTTAGAATTCCCAGAATTAGAAATGACGGTGGTTTGAGCTATTTCAATTCTAGTGATATGTATTTGTTTAACTGAAGAATGAACCACTTGTAAAGGTGTTGTGAAAACAACGAAATTAAGGTTTTATTCTCGATTTATTTTGTTATGAAATCATATGGATGTATGCATCAAATATGCTAGTGTCAACAGATACACCATGTACTTTTCTAACTCTACCATGTCATAGTTTAGATTCTCGTAAACTTCCGTGGTCTTGGAAACTTCTAATCAAAAGGTAATTATATAGGCTCGTAATAACGTCATTAAGAACATACTATTGTCGCGACAAAGAAAGACACGACACAAAGGAATGTCTTACATTCAAATCTAAGCAACACTCTTCTTCTAGGTTGCATTAACTGTCATTTCTACATGCACTGTCTGTAACAACTCTTTTGAAACTTCAGATACAGAGCTAGCAAATTCCCATAACTCTTGCCAATCTCCAGTACTGACTGATTTAGGCCTTGCTGTATTTCCTTTAGATCTCTGTGCATTTCAGGTGCAGCGATCCACTATCTAGACACGGCAAAGCGAGGGAAATACTGCAAGGTTTAAATCAGCCAGTAATTAAAAGGTGTCTTGCATTGGGAAGTTGCAGCTAACTGCTGTGATCGAATCAGCGACTTATCAGAAACCTTCAGCTCTAGTGTAAGTATTCATTAATGGCTTTAATGTCGCAGCATCTTGGTTCCACCAGTGATGACACATGTGACCATTCCCACTAAACACTTTGAGAGATCTCACCGCATGTGTGCAGATTTATCGGAACAATAGCGCTGGATTATCGAGGATGATCTCACCGCTGCCCTTCACAATTTCAGCACTTCACCAATCTTAGTTCATATCAAATCATACGATCCCAGGGTCCAGACTAAGTTCTGGAATACAAGGTACCCATAAACCAAAGGGCTGTTTAGGAATTTTGTATGTATCGTTCTTAATTGCAAATTAGTAACTTTAGTTTGGTCTCAAAAGTTGTGAAGGAAGTAGCTTGAAAACACTCAAATTGTACAGCCTAAAGCACTGATGTGAATTACATGTAGGCCTACATATGAAACTTTCAGAGATGATAGCCTCTGGGCTGAAATTGATACAGATGTAAATAAATCCCGACTTCCGTTTGTGTGCTACAGTCCCTGTGTCTTTTTCACTTTATGTCACTGGAAATCGGGTAATTTAATCCTACAGGAGTGTTTGTGTTGACAATTTCAGGAAGTTGTTGTTTTACATGTAGTGTTTGAGGAACATCCTGATGGTGTGAGATCATTCTAAACCATGCTGTAAGCTCAATACTCTTCTAGAACTGAGTGGTAAGTATGAAATGGCTGGTCATAAGGATGTTAAAGAATAGCTAAATACAATTTGTTCTCCAAACTGCACGTGTGTCGCGGACCCTTCTCAACAAGAAACCCAATTCCAACAAATGTATCCAAGTGTTTACGACAGTAAGTTTATGGCGCTAACATCAAGGAACTGACGAAACTTATTTGTACAACACGACAGGTATATATGTTCCCCCAATGTCATTGTTGTTTAGAATAGTACTCCACATTTCATACAGGTTTTGAGAGATTAATGTTAGTATTTCCAAGTTCCAGTGACATATTCTAGTTGTTTCGATTCAAGAAGGAGTAAATCAGTATTGTTATCATTGATCTCCAGATGTTTGATTTGTCTTATTGAATCTTTAGATGCTCTATGCACACACATATATTTTGTTGTCGCATACTTCTTTGTATGACTGCTTTGCCTACACGTGATGGGAAATACCCCTTCAGATGATGGACAATATGACGTCATATAGGGAATTCCAATGCGATTGTGAATGCGATGCGAATAAAATAGAACAGGTTCTATTTTCTTCGCATCGCTCGCATGGCAACGCATGATAAAAACGGACGTAATGTATGTCAACTCTTTGAAAATAACGTGTTGCGTTCTCATGCGATTATTTTTAACACATCGCATCCAAAAACCGGAGGTAGTGTAAACCCCGGGATTTTATCATTGACATTCACTCAACGCTATTAAAAACGCAATATCGGATTCGAGAAATATTTCTAGTAAACCTTTTCTTCAGGAATGTGTTAGAGCTCAGGATAGACATACCCGATATTGACTTCAGCTGACCTCTGTCTTCAGTTATGGTTCTCTAATGTTTTGGGCACAGTGGTTAGCACGTTCGGCTTCGGATCTCGAGAGGGGGGCGGTTCGAATCCCGCCAGGGGCACGGCACCTTCATCTGCAGTTCTACACGCAGTAAGGTTTGGGTTCAATGCTGCACTGAATTTCAACGTAGTACCACCCATGGTTCACTAGTTCCAACAGTTGTTCGCAGGTTTCACCGCAATACATAACCAAATGCCATTGCAAGCTTTCTCCCTGCCATAATACTAGCAACCGCGATATAAGTGAAATACTCTTGAAAGCAGCCTTAAAACCCAACTCACCTCACCTCTGAAGTTTCAGTTTTGTACATTTGAAATGAATTCTTTCATGAAATTATCCATAGATGCCGGTTATCTCGATTTTGTCAAATGGTACGTACATTGGTTAATTAAATGTTGTTTCAGGAGATAAACTTTGAATCTGAAATTTAAATTTTAATGGTTTTGAGTGTATTCTCCTAACAAATGCAAGTGCATGTGCTGTTGCACAAATCAAGCCTCTTCTTGTACGCTTCAAGTCCAATCTTTCTTCAGATCCGAGACAATGACACATGCTCTGCACACAGGTTTCTCCCTTCATATTTTCTGTGGGGAGACTATGACAATGCTTCCAGTTTCTTTTTAACTTGAATGCAAATAAACCATTGCTCTAGTTCTAGAAAATAGAATCCATCCTTAAAAGGCACAAGCACAGAATACCTTTTCATCTGTGACTGCACACTGATGAGCAGGCATTGAAAACAGAAGACAATGTTGGTTTCAATTCAGTTTTATTAATTTGCTGTATACAGAGAAATGACTGTAACTGAGAAAGACGAGAGACGTGTAAGTGTTGATTCTAGGGTGCAAAGCACACTTCAGTAGTTATGTGTCTAGAGACGAACAGTACATTACAAGGTTACAACTGATATGAAAGCACTTGATCACCTGATTTAACTAGGCGTTAATTAGTCCACTATACATGTGAGAGTACACCACTAGATGCTGTCTTAGGTAAGCAGTCCAAAAATAGGTTAATTGCTTCTGTCTGTACAACAACTGCCCTGTACACGTTTAACTGATCAATGTAGGTAGGTAGGTAGTATGTCAGTTGAGTATGTTAGTAAATGACTAGTTAGAATAGATGTACACAAGATAACATGGAAATCTGCTGGCTATATTTATACATAATTTCATTTATATAATGATGAATAATATTGCTGCTAATTTGCATTTCTACAAATTAAAACACCCAAATAATACCTGAATGATTATAATTCATTCCAAACCTTCCAGCCAATCTTAGTTCCCTTTGAACACACTCCAAAACAGATTATTCTTATTCTAACCAGGATGAGCTATAGAGGTAAAGAGTTCCATTGGATCTGAATGGTTACTTGTTTTGAGGAGAGATTACAACATGAGATTTATTGACCTGTTGGTCTGCGAGTGACAAGCGTACAACATAGATACCAGTTAGTAACATGCTACGAGAAGAAACCATCAAAGAAAGACGAATCACGCTCCCGATATCCAATCCCGATATCTGACACATGCATTTCATTGGACCGCACTTGAAGAATCACCTCAATCAATTATTCTCAAAGTTTGAGATACATCTACCCAACTCAACCATTACTTAATGTAAATATATACATAAATAACAGTGTAGTTGCTGTCAAACGAATGATACAGCCAGGAGAATGAATTCATGACATGGTAGGACTGTAAAATCATACCACACAAACTGATGCTCAAAAACTTAGCACTAAGTTTATAATGTAAAATCACACAACTCCTAGTCAGAAGCGTGCATAAATGGTTAGATGACTGTAAGTATTTGGACAGAGACATGATTGAACACATTAACTTTGTGCCATCCCATTCTATTCAACAAGCTAATATGATCTCATCAGTATCATAAAATATTTAAAAAAACCAAAACTAGGTATTATTTCAAACGTTTGAAAACATCTTCGTTTATAATTGCTGGTAGATGAAGTCGACTCTGGATTTTCAATTATTATGTCAAATAAGCAAACCGTGATCAAGATTTCATAACATGATTCAATACATATTTTTCAGTCCTAAACTGGGAAGCTGTCAACCTCTTTTTTTTTTTTCTACTTGACAATCCAATTCTGAAACCTCTCTTTCCAACAGCCAAGTAATAAATAAATACACGAGAATCAAAGTATAATGCATGTTATGTAAAACATATTTCATGAGTGTAACACATCACATGGACTATACACTGACAGTACAATCAAGATAAACAGTTGATAAGCAAATATAACTACTTGTATATCCACATTATGGAAATTATACTCAGATGATGAAGAAGCTACCATGACCTTTGACCTCCTGCACATTGTCATTAATTTGCAGTTTCTCTCTGTAGAAGGTCGACATGGTAATGTCCGATATTTCATCTGCAGAGAACATCTTAAGTATTACTCATACAGATTCTCATCAAGACCATTTTCATAATTGCTGCTCCATACTTTTGATGCAGTAATAGGGAGTAGCTTAGGAAAAATATAAATTACAGAATATACATATGCATTTCATAACTTATTCTTCACTGAACACATTTCAACTTTCATTATTTTTTCCCTTTTCAATATATCAGAATAAAATTCGGATGAATAAATTCATTATGTCAGATTTTCAAAAATCTCTCCTATGATTTGACATTAATTACGTTAGTGGCAGTGTTTAAACTTGACCTGACAGACCTGGTTTGCCCCCAGAATCAACTACAGTAGATGAAGCCCTGTGTGGTGTCCTGTACAATACAGTACTGTACTGTACCAAGCAGGGAGAGCAACCAATAGTGAACACAGGCAACTAACTAGAAACATGCAGCATATGTACACAAGCAAGCACATTGTGCCCACGCATCTAATTCAGGATTCTTGGTTTATCAACAGGCTAACTACAAATACTGAAATAGTTAAGTGATCTCATACTTACAAATATTACACATAGACAATTATAGTAAGTTATCAATACATGACAAGAGTGTATGTATGTACGTAGGTATGTATGTTGTCAATGACTATGATGGTGGAAGGATGATCAATGTTTTGTTTGTTCTCTTTCTCCTCTGAGCGACGTCCGCCTGTCCAGCATACAGTTTCACCGATATTATTGCAAACATGAGAATGAGGGGTGCGGTACTCACACACACTGCTAGCACTGTACCTGCTCGGCATCACACGACAACATGAGTATCTTAGTTTTCTTCATTAACTCTAACAGTCAGATTATCCGATTTATGCCATTCCTGATTGCCATTCATGCAATGAAGATTACTCAAAACAAATCACAAAGGAAACTTATTGATTTCTAGACCTAATCTGGAAGCTGCCAACCCATTGGAGTGTTGGTACAAACTATCACAAGACTTTGCAAGATGGCACAGACAACACCAAACTGTCGCAAGGATTTCACTTGTGGATCTAGGTGTCATCTCCTCACTCGCGGCACTCTCAAAATCGTTCTCTGTGGGTAAACAGAGATCTGAAGATGAGAAGAGCTGAATGAGTGAAACTGATTCACTGCGCGGGAGAGGGAGCAAGGGAGTGCCGATTGAACAATGGAGGACAGACTGCAATCAGTCTACAATGAAAGATAGACAGACACTCTATGATCCACCAGCCGCCAACTAACCATCCATGTAATCAAGAATGTCAAGTATTCTGCACCCATCGCTACACTGCGCCTTTTGACAACACGTCACACAACAAACTTGTATTTTCATTGTTTTGCTGACAGACTAGATGTTGATTGGGGTGTCATACGAAGACCTTGGCTAATGCGTCAGCTCCTGCGCTAGCAATGTAGGGTTTTTGAGGATGGAAGGCAACGTCGTGAATAGATTCATCAAACTTCTTACGATGGGAGGTGATTTCTTGTATGCAAGTTTTACTGTCTAAATTCCATAATCTAATGGAGCAGTCGTGACCTGAAACGAGACAGATATATCTGGTGACAAACTTGTCCATTTAGTTACAATGAACATTTCTAGAAACAGCAATAATTATATGCCAACATAGCAATAGATATGGTACTAAACTTATGTTTTTCTTCTTCCTTTTGTTCAATGACACAGTCATTTTAATAGACAAATTATTCAATTGTCAAAGAAGATGTTTTCAAGAGGTACCTTTATAATATCTGTACATTATGAGAATATAATACAACCATGAAAATGTGGATGTGAGCGGTAGGGTGCGTGTACTTACTGCCTGAGAGGAGATACAAGCCGTTTGGATCAACTGCTAAACTTGTCACAGAGTCTAAGTGGGCAACCATTGAATGAATGATTTTCCCTGCAACAGAAAGAGATTATCTAAAGAACACTATCATAGTCCACAGCTTACGCTGGTCACCAGGGAATGCTTGATCGGTATCCCTTAATTCCTCTCAATTATCAAATGAAAACAATACATCTGAAGAATTTATTTGAGTGATGGCACAATAAATTGTTATAGGGTACAAAGATTCAATGTGCAAAATTACAAGTAAAATATTTTCAGGTAAATGCAAAGGTTGCCATAAAAGTGTGGGAAAAACCAAAATCATTTCACATATTGAGAATTATCAACAAAGAAAATAAACTTTGAAGGTGTCGCACATTTCAAGGAGCTTCTTCACAGCATAATTGTCACACAAAGGTTATTTTACATTGGCTAATAGCCAGGGCCCACAAGCACAAAGCCCTGTTGGGCTTAATTATTGTAACTCCATGTTACCACTATGGCCGAAAGGTGCCCTTAGAACAAAGGCATGCCAGTGTGTCTTGACATTAACCTCTTCTAGAAGCCACAAGCCTCACATTCTCTAGTAAAGTGTTGTTCTAACAAGGTGTTGACACTCAAACTTACCAGTATTGTTATCGAAGAACCTAATGTGCCTGTCCTCGTGTGCGGTGATGGTTTGAGGAAGGGTTGGATGGTTCACCACCCGGTTGATTTGATTACTTCCACTAGAATCTGTAAGTTCAATCACCACAGGGTAATAACCCATAACCTGGTCAACTGATCTTTGTCAATCTTTTAATCAGTGGCCCAATAATCAGGGGAACAATTCTGTTACAAAGGTATACCAGGAACAATACTGACTTAAAGACGAAGTTCAGTTATTAATTATATAGATATGTTACAAATTGAAGACAATGAGATTTTAATCATGTGACATTTTCAATCGTTCTCTTCATCTTGATACAAATAGTTGTTGATAATTTCTTTAAAAATTCTTTTCAGCCTCAAAAACAATATATTTTGAGTTACTAACCTGAATTTATTTTAGTTTCTAACTTGAGAACCTGTTTCCCAGTCTCGATATCAAACATGTAGGTATTGGAGGACGTGTAACTAGCCACAATCTGACTGGGATCACAACGCACAAAGTCCACCGACGTGGGGCCGCCCTCTTCTGAAAACACGTATAAAATATAATAGTGTTAGAATCTACACTGAAACGTTATATTCATTGCAATAATGAAGTTGACTATCCAAAAAACTGGATTTTCCTTCTAAAATGTATACATTTCTTGCTTGATACATGTACAAAGTCTCATGAAAACAAACGAACCTTCTTCGAGTCCTGGGGTGAACGTCACAATCTATACCCCTCGAAAACGTTTTTGTGTGCAGTGTATAAATAATCATCAGTAACATTATTTTGGATAGAGTTCAATTTAATTTACCCAAATAATATTAAATAAATAGCTATAAATAATTTAAATCATCCTTATTCCTAAACCCACAGTGCAGTGAAATTAACTTCTACAGTCAAGTAAAGCTTGACACCTGTGCTGTTGGCAACCATTACAATTTGAGAAGAAACAACAGATTGAATTCTGACGTCACCTGTGTCAACAGTAAAGGTGTTGAGTAAGGGCGACTTGCTGCCTGGACTCCACAATCTTACGGTCCCGTCCGCAGAGCACGACAACAGCTGCATCTTGGTGCTGTGTATCGACAATCCCCACACTGCGTCCGTGTGCGCTACCAGGGTGTCCGCTAGCACACTTGGGTCTGTGGAAAAGAACGTTCATCACAAATGTCTCATGCAAGAGTTTTTTTGGTTTATATAGCACATGCACATGTATTATTACTTATTCTATTACCTCCCTTGGTAGATTCTGCCTACTCAAAAGAGCTAATAAGATAAGACTGCATTACAACCGGCCTTGTCTGTATCAACAAATATGGCCTTCTGCAGCCATGAAGTTTTGCTTGTCGTCTAAATAAGATTTTTGAAAGAAATAATACAGACAGATAAGTCAGAAACTTTTACATAATATATTTCGGCTTATGAGTATATATACCTAATTCATATGAAGGAACTCCTTTTACCTGATAGTGCAGACCAACTATACCATATAAAAGAGAAACGAAAAAGCAGGGACATACCGAATGAGTCGTAGGGGTCTATGTTGGAGCTTGGGATGTTCCAACACCTGATGGTTGAGTCCATTCCACCGCTGAAACACTGCTCACCTGTCGCGCTCACTGCTAGCGACAACACCGGACCAACATGCGCTCGAAATGTGTACACAGGTTCAACATCGAGGGAGGCCGCTCTGTAGCCAGATTCAGTATGTTAGAACTTTGAAAATGGGGCATAAGTGCCTTGAAATAACAAATTTCAAAATTCTGTTGTGCTGAGATCAATTTAACTAATCAAAAATAATCTTTCAACATTATCTAATATTTACCATGGCTTGGTAAGATGCAGCCAGGAAACTAAACTAAGTCTATCTTATCTTAATGAAAAGATTTTATTTTTAACATACAATGCAATTTATAAAATACTAGACAATAAAATTTCATTTTGAATTTAATGTGTCATCAATTCACTAAAGTTTAGACAATCTAAACAACCAACAACCAGTTTGTCATCATTCTAACACACTAATGACAATAAATTAACAGTAACGTGACTAACTTTTTGGCAGGAACAGTTTTCTGGAGATTCCAGAGTTTGAGTGTGTGGTCTTCTGACGCTGTAATTAAGACTGGCTCGACTGGGTGGAATGCCAGCGCCCTCACTCCATCAAAATGACTGCAACAATATTTAAACATTGTTAGCAAAAACACAAACAGGAAAGAACTGAATGAGCAAGTTATTGTTAATACATTTCAAATTAGGTGCCAACCAAACCAAAAGAATGTAAATGTAAATGTATTACAAAAGAAGCAGATCTGAAACCTGGGGGATGATATATTGACTAAAGATAAATATTTAGTATAATGTTAATATGGTCATAACATTATTCAGTATCTAGAACCTGGCCGGATGCTCGACCAATCACTTTTATCTCATCCTGCCAACCATGATTCATATACTATATTCCTACCTTCTGAGGGTATATTTTGCATTCCATGTTTTCCTATAAACTTCTTTTGGTGCTGAAATCTGAAAAAAATAAAAAAACAAATTTACATATCTTTATATTCCTAGAATTTCGTATTTCAATTTGTATGTTGACAAGTGATTTCACATGATTGCCAAACTATTACTAGTTCCATAGTTTTTTACATTTAGTAACAAGAATAGTAAAGGTGGCAGAGTTTGGGTTATTAGGCATGCCTTGAAAGAATTGAGCAATTCCGTTGGGGCAGCGTCAAATGAGAACGATCTTGTTTACTCCTCATCATTCGATGCACACCAGATTTAGATTTATTACACCAAAACCATGGTTTAGTTCTGACAGAAATTAATGTGAATATACAAGAACATAAGATTTGGTTACTATGAGCTCCACGCAGTATCATGGTACATATAAGCTGAGATTACAAGGTATACGATAGTATCACGGTGCATCATGGCAGTTCTACTTTATCAGGAAGTTGATTGAGGAGACAGATCTACACTTACATCATAACTTCTTTTAGAAGCATTGAGAAGTTGCTGAGATGAAGAAATGCAAGTTTATGGATTTACAACTTCTTTATTGCAGTCAGATGTGACTTACATAAAAAACATAACATCTGGGTACAAGGAGCTCTACATAGTATCACGATATATTCAATTATTATATGATGGACGAGTGTTCTGCTTTCTGATTGGCCGAGACGGATGGTCATCGACAATGATCAAACGTTATGTTGACCGCGGGAAACGTCACGCGAGGTCGACATAACAATCCAATGACCTGGAGCTAAAAATAGATCACCCCTGCGAGGAGCGCTGTTTTATTTATGTTTTGTATTCTATTAAGTTATTTAAAAATAAAGTTTTTGTTTTCAATCAAAACTTTTTTTGTAGGTTTACTAGTAAAATTAGAAAAAAATAAACTGTTTGTGAAAAAATGAATTTTTGAAAAAAAAATTTAATTTTTTTTAATGAATTTTCATCATATAATAAAACAGTTATTGACTTCAGTTATCGGTGAATCAAATGGTTTATCGACCTCGGAACAGTTATGTTCACCGAGGCGATAATTGTATATTATTATATGATGGACGAGTGTTCTGCTTTCTGATTGGCCGAGACGGATGGTCATCGACAATGATCAAACGTTATGTTGACCGCGGGAAACGTCACGCGAGGTCGACACAACAATCCAATGACCTGGAGCTAAAAATAGATCACCCCTGCGAGGAGAAGCTGTTTAATTTATGTTTTGTATTCTATAAAGTTATTTAAAAATAAAGTTTTTGTTTTCAATCGAAATCTATTTTGTAGGTTTACAAGTAAAATTAGAAAGAAAACAAAACTTTTTGTGAAAAAATGAATTTTTGAAAAAAACAATTAATTGTTTTAATGAATTTTCGGGAAATATTGAGACTTTCATGGATCATATAATAAAACAGTTATTGACTTCAGTTATCGGTGAATCAAATGGTTTATCGACCTCGGAAAGTTATGTTCACCTCGGCTATCGCCTCGGTGAACATAACTGTTCCGAGGTCGATAAACCATTTGATTCACCTCAACTGAAGTCTATAATTGTATAGTAGTATCACGGTACATTAAAGCTAAGATCTGAGGTATGTGACTTACATCATAGCTGGTAGGATCTGCATCATTGTTGACAGTTAGTCCAGCTAGCTGCCCCAGATCCAGCGCAGAGTCCAGCGCATCTTCCTCCACACCCGACATCCCAATAATAGGCTTCCTCGTACCTGGGAACGGCATCGACCCCCCACCCTGAACACCTGGTACAGACAACAAGACATGGGTCAGCAGTGTACAGTACTGAACTCAATACTGTCATCGTTGAGATGAACCACTACCTCCTAGTCAGGCACATAAACCTCTTCCCCTTAAACCTGCAGTTTAGTTCAATCTATCTGTGATCAATTACTGCCCTGTCATTAACCATACATTCATCATTTGTCAGGTGTTTGCCAAGTAGTTCAAACACAAGTTCTTCTCGAACACAATCATTTTCACAGCATCACTGAAATTACAGATTATGTTTGGCATAATTCAGATAACAAACTAAAGGTGTTGATTCTTTTTCATTTAGTCACCGAGACTGAAAGTTGCATATAATGGAATTACTAAATACCAATATAATACATTTAATGGAATAGCACATTTACATGGTTTTCACTTTCAATCCTAAAATGATTATCAGTTAAGAACAGCTAAATAGTTCAAATATCAGAGAAACACCTTCAAATATTTTTTAAAAAACGGTTACAAAATTAAAACATTCCATTTTTCATTTCACATGGTCTCCATAGGCACTGGTTACATCCCATCATTAAGTAATGTCATTAATCCATGCGTCTTTACATTCAACATGCCACTTGTCAAGTCGTTTCATTTCTCAAATCACAAAATCCTGACTTATTCATACTTGGTAGAGCAGGAACATTGGACAGTCATCTCAGTATGAGTAAGAATTATTGTTGTTTTTCATCAATTGAGAGTAATTTTCAAGAATAGAAAATTCTTGCAAAATTCTAGAGTTATCGGATGAGTGAAATGACACAAAACATGATGCAAGACAACCAGACATGTACAATTATCGGAAAAGTAATTCTAGCTGAAGAAATAAAGGCACACACAGGTTTGCTACAAACAGTTGTAATCTAACCATGTAATTGCAGTAACTCAAGTTGCTACAAACAGATGAAATCTAACCACATAGCTAGAGTAACTCAGGTTGGGCACACAATGCATTAAACCTGGTATGGAATTCCACAAAAGCTGAAATCAAGTCATGTCTGTTATTTCACTGTGCAAGTCAAGGTAGTTGCAGAGAGGTCAAAAATGCTCAACAAAAAAAGCTCATCAACCGCAAACAAAAAGGTAAGTGAAAGTGCATTCTAACTCATGCAAAACAAAGGCAGAACATCAATTCTAGTGGAGTGGATGCCAGGGTTAGAAATGGGTGTCCTGTACCATAGAAACACAGTTTGTGCTATATTAACATCAAATGATTCAACAAAATATTCAAATAAATGTTTGTTGTTTGGCCAATTGTTTGAGACATCAATGAGACCGTGTAAAAGTGAGTCGAGACTACCGAAGAAAACCTTTCTCTTTGCACATGTAAGCTTAAAGTTAATTTAAAGAGTCATCCGTTCAAGTGATATTCCAATGGAGCCATTCAATACTTGTTATTGTTTTGATTGATGTTTACTTTCCAGCTGTGAACACCCATGTCTACCCCTGGCGTTCAGAGCTATGGCGTACCCATCTCATCTATGTCTGGGCTACTACTGCCACTAGCGCCCCCTGGGGGACTGGACGCTCCCGCCTGCTCGTCATCGTCTGGTGGCATGCCATCATCCTCACCGCCCAAGTTTGCGAGCATGTCTCGCAGGGCCGACCGCGTGGGTCCTGTCATGAGCAGTAGCAGTGAAACACAAGCAAGCTTTCACTCGGTGAAACAGTGGGAAATTGTCACTTCGTGGAATTCAGACAGATGCACTCGGTGAAACATGGGCAACCTTTCACTCAGTGAAACACAAGCAACCTTTCACTCGGTGAAACAGTAGGAAATTGTCACTTCATGGAATACAGACAGTTTGCACTCAAGGAAACATGGGCAACCTTTCACACAGTGATAAGCATAGGGTCTTTAACTCAGAATATTTTACACTATGTGGTACACAGGATTTTTTTCAATCAGTGAAAACAATGGGCGACTATAACAATAGGTCTTTCACTTTATGAAACAATGGGCGTCTTTCACTATGTGAAACAATGGGCAACTTTCACACTTTCCGTGAAACACTGGGAGACTATCACTCGGTGAAACAATAAGCAATTTTCACTCATTGAAACACATGGGAACTATCACTTGGTGAAACAATGGGCAAATCACTCGGGTGAATCAATGGACAATTTTCACTCAATGAAACAATGGGCAACTTTCACTCGGTGAAATGATGGTTAATTTTCACTCTGTGAAAAATGGGTAACTTTAATACTGTGAAACAGCGGTTAACTTTAATACTGTGAAACAACGATTAACTTTCACTCGGTGAAACAATGGGTATCTTTCACTCGGTGAAACAATAGGCAATTTTCATTTGGTGAAACAACGGGCAACTTTCACTCTGGACAATTTTCACTCAGTGAAACAATGGGAGACTATCACTCAGTGAAACAATGGGCAACTTTTATGCAGTGAAACAATGGGAGACTTTCACTCAGTCCATGAAGTAAACAGTGCAAGCAACATCTCACTACAGCTACACATACACTTAGCATTGTCACATTTCATTCATAGACTGGAAGTATTCCTCATTACTCTCATGCTCTAAACATAGGAACCTATATCATTATGATGCATACCAATGATACATTAAAATGAACAAGTTCAGACAGGTCTTTACACGGCTGATAGATAGCAGTATGTCTAACAAGACATCAATATCAATTATTCACCTACATATTTTCCATGTTTTACATTTATTGATAACTAAGCTCCACAGTGAATTGTTCGATAAAACTAAATCCAAGCAAAGCTACGACATGTCTAACATTGACATCTTACGAGACTACACCTAGAAGCAAATAGAACAACCATTACATCCATGCAGTTGAAATCAAAGGGACGACTGATTCAAGCAGTGATGTATGTATGTATACCACAGGCAAACACTTACTATTCTTCTTCCCTTTCCTCTCCTTTTTGTACTGTTCTTTAAGTTTAGATATTTGTTGCTGATCGACCACCCACTCTTCATTAGACGACAGTTCTCGCTTCTCTGTGTAATACAAGGGGTCATATCTCTCAGACCTCGCCTGCTACTGTCCCCAAACCCGCCCAGGTTAGATGCAAGCAGAGTGGTTGTGATAGTAGCAGTAGCGGTAGCAGCAGCAGCAGTAGCATCGAGCAGTTAAAGCAAGAGCTGAACACTCCACACACCCTTCCTACACCAGCTGTGCTTACATTATCTCCTGTCTGCAGCCACCTACCAGTTCTTCATTACGTACAGTAGCTTGCTTAAGACCCTAGCCATAACTGGCCTCTTAGATTATTTGTGAAGTACATCACCTTCTTGCAATACCTTAGTTATCTTTGAATATATCCAAAATATAATCACAGTCTCATAACTAAGCTTGATTTAGTTGTAGATGAAATTTAATTCATGAATTGTATGTTTTATCCTTTGACAAACTAAATTTTGTTTATAGCTGGTCACTATATTCTTTAAAATATCTTCTTTTTTAAAACTTTCTTCTTATAGATCTTTATCTTCATCTCAGCCTACCCTATCAGTATCTACAAAATACGGCAGTGTTCTTCTATAAGCCTGCTTACACTGACAATGTTTTGTTTCTGAAGTAGTTATCAAAAGCCTCAAACAGTATCTTTCCATGACAAGGTCGATATTCTGTCAACTGTTGTTCCTCATCAAGTTACTGATCCTGATGCGGGTCCTATGACCTGTGTTGGGTTGTGTTGCGCTGTGAGTCCTGGGTATTAGAGTGTGTTAGTGCTGCTGGCCAGTGAAGAGTGAGAGAGTGGAGGAAAGATCTAACAGAAGGAAGGATGGAGAGAGAGCTACCACACAAATACAAGATCAACAGGAAGACACACCCCAGCCGTCAACTCACTGACTACAGGGAGGAGTGATTGGATAATTGATGGAGAAACCGATGGATGGATGGATGAAAGGATGGTGTTACTGAAGCTATAGAGGGACATAAGCTTTGCCAATATAACAGTCACCTTTACACTTTAGATACTTTATGAGTCTTATATATATATGAAGCTGTTTATGAAGTTGGTATGAATAGAAGTCTAGCCAAAACCATGCAAGTGATTATATATAGATAAATGAATATCTAATCCATGCGGGATCATACAGATCGTTAGTAGAGTTGAATATACGGGATATAGGGGAGAAATGTAATTACAAACATTTGATAAACACAATTGACTTTTACTTTTAAAGTTCATGGCAAACTGAGATACTTGTAAATCTTTGAGTATTATTACGTTTTTTATGCAACAGGAACACCATCAGATTGTGTCAACCGAACAGAAATATCAACTCAAATAATGATGGTCACCTTACGAGTGATGATGATGTGAAACATCAACAAAATAAATCAATGTTATTTAGTGCAGCAATCTTACCCCACTCTGTTCCGTCACCATGGCTACGAGCTTCCCCCGCCCCTTCTCCCCCCTCCGAGACGAGAAAGTCAAACTCTGCAAGTGCCTCTTCTGTCTCTGGGTCCGCTAACACGTCCTCTATACCCGCCATACTCTCGTTACCCATCTACAAGATACACATAAACATGATCCCGTTTTTCTCTACTGATGAAGTTGTATTCAATGTATCACCAGGTCGAACACCATATAATACCTCTCGTAACAAGTTGTTATAAAAGCGATTCAGTCTCTCAGGAAAGGTTGACACAAATAATACAGAGTTGCTAACAGTTCAAAATTCAATTCTTGCTTCAGGGAAATTAACAACATAGTTGCCAACTGAAATGTATATACCTCAAGTTCATTTGTATTGAAAGATGATACACAATGTATGCATAATCAACACTTGTATTATTCCAAATACAAGTGCTATGTACTCTCAACTTAAAGTAGTTTAATTATTCCTAATACAAGTGCTATGTACTCTCAACTTAAAGTAGTTAAATTATTCCTAATACAAGTGCTATGTACCCTCAACTTACAGCAATTTTGTGAGTTTTTCTTTCCAATCTCTCATCTGACTCGTCATCTGCAGATCCTCCATCCTCGTTCTCGTCACTGAAACAATACAAATATCAAATAACAACAATTTCCACTTTCATGTACATGCAAACAAACATTCAGTTTATTGGCAGTGAAGCGAAGTAACTACCTTCCAGCTGGATAACAATTATATAACTTGTCTGACAGACAAGAGGCGACAGTTTTACTAAAATATTAGAACAGCTTGATAGATAATTGTTTATCATAGCACAGAATGTCAAAATAATACCATTTAAACAACAGAACGTAAAACAATTTGTAACTTTTAGAAATCAGACGTTAAGATCATAAGTTAAAAGGTTAGTCTCCTATATACACTGATCAGCAAACAGAATGTACCTCAGATTGTCATCTTCGTCGTCGTCTACTACATTATTGTCAGACAGGAAGTCAAACGTTGTCATGACGGCCACCTCTGCATCATTCAGAGCTCCTTCCATCGGCGTCCCACCCTTCTTTGTTCCCACCCTGGAACCAGTAACAACAACAAATAAACATTAGCAAAATACTCCTCAGGGATTCAGATTGCTGCAGGCCATAGGTCATTGTCCTATTACATTTTCAAATGACCTACTAACTTCTCTTGACTTAGGACATTGAGGCCGATCTATAATTTTCATGTTATTTCTACATATAAGCCGATTGAATCATGAATGTTTATCTTCATCTATTTAAGAGTCATTAATCTGTGAACATAAAGTTGACTAACCCTTGGATACAAGTTGCATCATGAAATATGAGTAAACATTTAGTTAAGTCCATTAGTTTTAAGCATTTGTTTTAAGCGCTCTAAGAGCTTCAGGCCAATGGCCTTTTGCCAGACACCCACTCGGGACATTTGTCTTATTCACATTTCTAGGCTTCAAAATCACTGCTCCTTACTCAATTTGAAGCATTTCAATTAAGGGCAATGTCAAAGTTAGCACTACTCCAGAAGTCAACATGTTGCTGGGTTTGTAAAAAGTTTGTATTGGCAGTGCAAAAGGCTAATTTGAATTTAAAGATGAGGATCTTATTGATGCATATGGCTTTCTGAAATATATTTGGACTTGTTCTTTTGGAAACTAACTAGTCCAAATGGCTGCACTTTGATAATTTGGACCCCTGAAGGTCATAACAACCATTTGAGACTGATAGCTGTATGTATGTTGAAATCAGTAACAACTACTGTCAAGCTCAGTCACCTCTCATTAAAACAGGACAATATAAATGAGCTTTACCTTTTGCCTGCTGCTCCACCTTTCCCCGGACTCTGTTCTCCGTTCACTAGCGCTGGTTGGGCTCCATCAGCCTCATTCTCAGAATGAGGCTGTAACCCAAGCAATGACCTCACACGGGCAGATCGAACATCAATGATTGTGTCTGTGTAACCAATTTCTTGAAGATACCTGAAATTATCATCAAATTTAAAATACTAACATTAAAACTTAAGTATTTTTACTTTAATGCGATTCACATCATAGCTAAACAAGTGTTCAATTTAGCTAATAAACCCACTCCAGTTTTCAATTGACACAAGGTCAACAGTGCCATGTTATTTTACATTTGCCATAAATTGAATACCTAAATAAAATTCAACATATTGTATCAATTTCTTTGATCATTTTACAGATTTAAATCAATATTGGTTCAAATTAGGAGCTGAGCAATCACTTGTTAGCTGCCTACAGACAAAACTACTCCAGTTCGTTAGACACCAAACATGGGTAGTTTATCCTATATACAGCAACAAACTATTCTATTTCTTAACATTTCTCAGAAATTTTGAAAATGCTTTGATAACATGTAAGAAATACTTACTGGCGGAGCAGTTGCCTCCCTTGGCGCCAGGAAGCTGTGCTGTTTGGACCAGATGAGAGTAGCGATTCTCCATCAATGATGTCTTCTGTAAGACAAACAAATTAAATCAGAGAAATTGATATTTTAAGTCAGAAGACTACTGGAAGAACAACTGATTTCTTCAACCAGTTACGTACAAGGTATCAACCGTCCAGACAGAGCAAAAACCAATTTCCTTTGTTCCCTACATTTTGATTCCTGCAATTCAGTATTGCGCACTGCTGTTCCTATGTGATCAGTTCAGGTAGTCATTTTGGCTATTTCTGAAAAGATGGAACCCTTTGTCAAATTAAAGTATCCTACTTCTCCAAATTTTAAGCGACATCAAACCAAAAAGGTGGAAAAATTTCACTAGGACCCCCTCTAGGAACAACACTGTATCAGGAATAGTTCCCAGGTCTTCATTCCACAGATAACGAGTACAGAATGTGAAAGACATCAGCAAAATGTACTGTTATTTTACAACTTGTAACAATTCATACCATCTGTTTTCTTGTCGAAATTGGGAGGCTTCATGTCATCTTGATTCAGATCAGTTCCATACTTCAACTTGTGGTACTTTCCTCTGGAACACATAAAACAAGAAGCTCACATTATCATATTACTCTCCAACTAGATCTACCAGTAGACGCATTGCACAGTCAGCTGATCAATGGACAAATAGCATACATAAACTGATACATGGCTTAAATTCAATTTCATGTCAATATAAATGAAAAAGTTATCATGATATGGTGTACTATCAAATACATTGAAATAATATTTGAAAATAAAATCATAAATTATATCAATATTTTGACAATATCGTAAAGAAATAGTTCTATGATCGACTTCTGACAAAAGGGCGATAGAAAGGTGAAACTTTTCTATTTATCATTTGTTTAGTGTTTGGCAGTGTTTGGCAGTGTTTGTTTTGACAGATGAAGAGAACCAAACTGTAAACAATGACACTTGGAAACATTCCCACAACACAAAACTCTTCAAATAAACAGCACCCAGAATGACCATTCCAAACATCTTACAACAAACACATCTCTAGGCAGCGAAGTGAAAACGTTAATACAACAATCCATTTAATTAGTTTCAGGAAGGGATGCAAAGCGTTGACTGAAGCACATTATACGACTGGTTGTGTCGCCAGCACTTTCAGGCTGTGAGGGAACACTGAGCTTAGTTACACTCAACACAATGCAGGCTGGGTAAAACGTTGTGTTTGTTCAAGATAGCCAACTTGCAAGCCAATTTAATCAAGACTTTAAAAGCAGAATAAATTGTCATCCCTACCTGCATTTTTACCTCTAACTAAACAGTTACAGACTTTAAATTTAGCTATCAGTGAGACAGCAAATAATTAACATTCCTGCTGCAAACCTATATAAACACGGGTTGTTTAGCTTTACTGGTAGAGTACCACAGACTTGTTATGTAAAAGGTACATTGATGTACATATGATCTGTCTTTACGTTAACATTTATTATCTCTATAAAATACACAAAGAACTGATACTGATGAGGCCACACATAAAGCATTGGTCAATAACCTTGGTTACTGAAAATTATTTATAACTAGTGATATCATACTCTGACTGTTTATGTAAACTAGCTAGAATATAAAACAGGTAAGCTTCAAACTGTCAAGCAGAATAACATTCACTGACATTACAATCTATTGCAAGACATTCTTTGAATCATATCAGTCTTATTTATAATTAAACCTAGTTATACAAATAGTGTACAAAATAAGTAGGAAATGTCAATTCATACAGCAAATTATAGAAAAAAATAGCATATATTAATCAACCCGGATAAAAGTTACCCAGTTTCAGGCAGACTACACTTATAAACTAATAATAGCTGATCTTGTTTCGTAGATTATTATTTATGACTAAACATTCAAATACTTCCTTTTATCTTTGAACATGAAATGATTTAACAGTAAATGGGTAAAAGCACAGAGAAAATAGTACAATAATCAGACAGTCAGAAATGATAATTACCTCTCTTGTTTAAGAGCAAACTCCAGCATTTTAATTCTTCTGACTAAATCTTGTTTCAGATTTTCCTGCCCTTTCCTTTCTCCTTGAAGAAACGCTATTCTGGCCTGCAAAATATTGAAAACATTGTTTCATGATAAACACAGAATATGAAAACGGCAATAATATTATGTGCACCATTTTGCAGAAAATGGTATTTTGATCCGATGAATGTACAAAAATGGTTTAAAATGATATCATTTTCTGATTATCAGTTCTGGGTAAAAAATAAATACAAACAGAAATCTGGTCAATTTACTTGATAAAATTTGTTGTCTGAATGTAGTTGTATCTTAAAACAAAAATCATATCCTTATATCAACTCATTGCCATTGTCACTTCGTCAGTTGTCAGTCTTTCAATGGACAATTGTTAACTTAATAAAAGAAACAATGGTAAACAATGTTGAGGTTGTTGTCTTGGACAGAAAGAGTTCCATTTATCAATAAAATTTATAACCACAAACATGCATCTAATCTAATTTAATTTTAACATTTAAAAAATTCTTTTAAGGAAATTGGAATCCATTAAAAGTCACTACTGTTTCTGTTTTGAAAATGTTGAGATAACATTTTGGTAAACTTTCTAGCTGATAAATCGGTACCATGCAAATTAATTTTCAATTGCAAATTCTATGTTAAAATATGCCTACTAGAGAATATAACTTGAAGTGATATTTCAATATTAATTATCTATTTTAGCCAGGATATTTTTCCTCAGCAGAAGAATAAGAGGAATGACAAAATGTATTGATACTAGATTTAGCAGAGCTTGTCGTAACAATCTACGGTAAATCTGTTCAGTAACAACAGAATATAGGCCAATGTAAAGGATAGAAGCCTCCAACGGCAACGCCATTACGGCTGTGCATTGTAGTGAAATTTGTGAGAATCAACTGGAACTAGCAAATCATGGGTGTGTGTTACTGCACTGAAATTCAGTGTAGCATTACACCTTACTGTATCTACAACAGTTTTCTACCGCAGACAAGGGATTAGAACCCCTTTTGTGTAAACCTGTATGAACTTAATAATCATACATAATTGTTATAGTGAACCATGATCAGGTGTCATTCTCTCAAACAATGTTGACAATAGATAGAGAAATAGGGCAGATTCCTAAATCTGACAGTTGCCAAACATGTCAACATGGACAGCTGTACACAAATTGCCTTTTATTTATACTTCCAAATGTCATAAACTGTTTTGAATTGTTTTTAATGATTACAATGTGTGTCAAAAAATCAACTGTCACTGTACTGGCATTTCGATATGAGAGATTTTGTCATACTAATTACGTCGGCTCATTATGACTTATGAATGGAATGGACGCCATTTTCCAAAATGGCGGAAGAATTCTGCACTTGTCAAACTCAGAAAAACATCTGTAGACTTCTGATCGCAATGACATTGGCATAACAATATGCCATGTAAACAAACTGTTACATTATCAAGCACATATTTCGATACAAAATCGATGTATTGTTTTGACGAATACCAAACAAACTTACTTGAAGTTCGGCCCTTTCAACTTCCCATTGCGATCGTTCCATCTCGAAACGAGCCCATTCCGTCTGCAGAAAATGTAAAATCCCTGGCATGGAATATTGTGGTCGCTGTACGGACTCTCCATCTTGTTGCTGTTTTGTGACCATGCCGATGCTTATACCTGATCCCGGGCCGACTTGGCCGCCGTGTTGAGAACCTGGACCGTCTTCGATCATCTTCGCATGGCCGCCATTACAATTTGCTTTCACAAGGGTAAATACTAATAGCAGGAAGACATATTGTATATAAACATCAAGGTCGACATTCTGATGGAATATCGGAAACTGCGTCGCAATTCTTTTTATCTTAATTGGTAATTTAATAGCGAAATACTTATTATATTGTATTATTTAAACTATGAAAGCAAGGAATGTTATCTTCAAACATATATCATATGAAATCAAATATTTTAAATTAATATTGGTGATATTGCTAATTGTTATAACACAAATTTTTTGTTAACTAGCTTAGGAATGGATTTTAATGTCAATTTAGTAAAGCTTTATTTCAACACTGGGTATAGAAACTTTAGATTATATTAGTTTATTTTATTATAAGAAAATCGATAGATAGATAATGATAAATATATATCCCGTGTATAAGAATTTCAAAACAATGTATATCAACACTCAACAGTAATCTAGCCCATATTCCATTTATCATTGCTAATATTTTATAACATAACATTTTCAACAAAGTGAATTACATGGATAAATTGATTACAATAAATGGTATTCCATATAGCATAGACCTACATCGTTTTAGACGTTGGGGTCAAATAAGGACAAGTATTATGGATAACCACTTTTTATTTTTATTCTGAGATGGCGACATAGAATCACACACCGTGAAGTAGTATAAATTATTTTCGATAAATCAAATAAATCCATATCTTATGTCCATCTTACCGTGTTCGATATGTATGTCATTCCGGATAATATTGATTGAGTATTGAACGGATAAGGGACAATGTATTCTGTTCTTTTAGCTAAATTTATATATGTTTGTTAATATAACAAAGCTAACAACAGCTTTCATTATGATACAGTGTATTCTGAAATATTCGTCAGGTTTTGTCAGTATAACTTGTCACAGTGGGATTCGAACAATTTATACTGAGAACTATACTTTATTATCCCGAGGGAAATTTACATTACATCTAATAAATAAAGCGACACTATATAAATAAAACGTTACTCACTGACTATTAACACAAGTATTATTATAAGTAATTTGTAACTAGCTAAACTTTCCAGTTATATATAACATATGGTCAAATATTTATTCTAAGAAAACAAACAAATAACGATGTGATGAGTTGTCCGAGCATTTGTGGCAATTAGTTGTTCAACAAGTACAACATGTCCATTTCGGGAAAGGGGGCGCTGATCGGGTCATGACGTCATTCAAGGAAAGTAAGGAATCCCAAGATTACCTTTCACCTCGCTCATTTGTGAGTGACAGCTGACGCATGTTCGTTTCGCATACTTGCACGGCCATGTAGATGTCTGACGGAAGAGAGTCTGACAGTTAGAATGGCAAGAGTTAGTAAGGAAAACACGTTTACAGCACGGTCAAACGAAAACGCTCCGGGGTTAGAGTGACCCAACTGACTGACTGTGTTGCCAGTGTTGTTGGACTCTCGAGTGTGTCTGGCAACATCGATCTTTGTGGAGTTACTCGCAGATGCTTTGTCAAAGTGAATAAAATGAATCATTTCCTGACTTGACTGGAGAAGATGATTAAGTTCTTCTACATCATTAACAAGCAGGGGTTGGTTAGACTGAACAGGTGCTCTATCAATTGTTCTTCACATATTGTAACAATATAACGTTTTGTAGATCTAAATGAACCTTTACATAGGCTACTGTACATAATTTAACTATGTTAGAATTTTATCTTAAACCATTTTATGGTACAACAGTCAATTGTCATATCAAATATAACATGATTCAATTTATTAGTCTTTAAAATTGAATGATGTAGGATTCTCCACCAATTGGAAAGGAGACAAAATGTTTGTTTTAAATTTGGGTACATTTTCAGTTCCGTTCAGAACAAAGAATGCAACAAGCTCAAGTCACAAAGAAAACCACATTTTTTGTGGGAAATAATGTCTTATGAACGTAAAAATGAAAAGACTGGAAAAATGAATAAACAAAATTTGAAATTGATAACATAAAATATGGTATGCGGTGCAAACTAAAATACACTTTAATTTAAAAGGAGGGTTCTATCAGGGTATTTTTTGTGGAAACGAAATTCGAGAGGATATCCCTGTTTACAAATATATGCTATTAATACATGATTAAAACACAGTCAAATTGAAAGATATTAATGAAGTTAATACTTTGACGAATTTACATTTCACAACTTGATAAAGGCAAGCACACATTTGTTGAAAAATCAAAACAATGAGAATTGAAGCCATTCATCGGCGCTGCTAGCGGGGAAAACTTCGCTGCGGCCTAACAGCATATTGTTTATTGGTTTTATGATACATTATGTGTTAATATGTAAATATTCTATCGGTGTATATGTGTTACTGTTACAAAAATTCAAAATTGAGTTAAATATAGCGTGTTTTCATTTCGTGAAATGCCAAGAAACCAAGATGGCAGATACTGCCGACAGATCGGCGATAGAACTTTCCCTTTTAAGCATGGTGCATCAAACTGAAGGCTAATGTCCTTGTTTAACTGTAAAACACCCAAACATGTTATAATACA
This sequence comes from Gibbula magus, assembly GCA_936450465.1. NCBI lineage: Eukaryota > Metazoa > Mollusca > Gastropoda > Trochida > Trochidae > Gibbula > Gibbula magus. The sequence goes on from OW388291.1 coordinate 40,065,357, forward strand.
TTGTTTTCCTTTTTATATTTTGGAAATATTTTATAATATCACAATGTTTGTAAAAATGTGAATGTTTTTAATTGTTGATGAGGAGCACAAAATAGTGTCAAAATTTTCCAAATTTACAAAACTCCTTACTTAACAAACAATATGTACTGAAACAGTTTGTTTTCTCACATAACAATTGTCAATGGTAACCAAAATATTGTGACTACCATCTACTATTCCTTCCCTTGACTTGTAAAATCAGTTTAAAAATAATTGAACACTATAAAACTTGAATGTTGTTTGCATTCAAACTCTGCCTGTATCTTCAGCCTACATTATGTGACGTTTGGAAATATGGATGTAATCATCTGAGAACTTTTGGTTTTATTGTCACAAGCATTTCTATTTGAGTTTTATACATTAATTTTAACGAAAGAAGTCTAATCTTCAATCATGACAAAGGTTTTGCATATATGTAGTATTTTACCTTTATAAATGATCCTTTATGAACTTTATCTGAGACGACCTTGAGAAGAAAGTCGAATCTTTTGGACAACAAATATATTTTCTCAAAATAAAGAAATATAGTCCTATAATCTGTCTTATTTGATTTCCAACTCGTGAAATAAATTATTGTTTGTGTCTCAGATACTATGAACACCGGGAGATCAAGGAGAGAAACATATGGCAGGCTAACGTCATCAAGAGTGTCCTTGAACGCACTGAGAAACAGGTAGGTTATGCTATAGGTTACCCAGATGAAGTACCTGGGTCATGGTTGCATGCAAGTTGAAACATCATCATAATATGTGTTGCTTAAGTAATGTAAAATATCGTAAAATTTATAATTATACCCCTGCTACGAAGTAGTCGGGGGTATATATAGTGCTAGCACGGCCATGCGTCCGTCCGGAATGTTTTTGTTCCGCTCATAACTGTGACACTAGTTGTTAAAATTTGACGAAACTTGATATGTACAATCACCATGATGTGTACATTGCCTTTTCCATGTTTCATACCCTCATTTGCATAATTTATGCAAATTTTCTCTGTTTTTCAACTTCGCCATTCACACTTTTTGTTCTGCTCATAACTCCAATAGTAATTGTTCAAATGTTACAAAACTTGAAACATATGATCACTGTGATGTGTATATCTGCCCTTTGTATGTTTCATACCCTCATTTGCATAATTTATGCAAATTTTCTCAGTATTTCAACTTGGTCTTTCACACGCTTTGTTCCACTCATAACTCCAACACTATTTGTTCAATTGTTTCGAAAGTTGTTACATATTATCACTATGATGTGTTCATCTGCCTTTTGTATGTTTCATACCCTCATTTGCATAATTTATGCAAATATTCTCAATTTTTCAACTTTTAATTCGGGAGAACTCTTACAAGTGTATCTATGAAGACATACTTACTATGAAAACACACATACTCTCCTTTCATAGTACTGCTGTGGTTTGTTCATACAGAAGACTAAACATTGATGTCTATCTGCTATTTTGAAACTTTTCTTCTTTGACCAATGTTAACAGCGGGGATATTTGAGTGAGCTGTGCTCACTAATTCTCTTGTATTATATGAGCAAGTGTGAGTTATCGAATGGTATGACACATAATTTGCAAGTTGATGCTTGAAATATTTATTTGTTCTTTTAACTTAAATTTGCTCATCATTTATGTTGACAGCATTCGTTTCATATAATACATATATAAGGAAATATATTCAAAGATAAAGTGATTGTTTGCACTAGTGCATAAGATTATATATTCATTACAATAATAATTATTGTAACACTGATTTTTTTCCCATATTGGCCATAATTTAAAGTCATGTAGCAACCTTCTTATTGATTTAAGTTTAAAGACTACTGTTGTTTTTTTCAGGTATAAATTTGAAAGAAAAAATGAATGATTGATATTTAGAGAAAAGGACATGTAACATTGTAGAGATAATGAAATTTAATGTTCCAGTGCAACTTGTTTGAGCTGAAGGGAGAGACGATCGTGTACAGGAAGTTTGTCAGTCTGTATCTCATCGCAGGCATCACGGAGGAGGAGGTTCATAAATTGATTGTCTCGATTTAATCGAAAACTTGAAATTAACTATCAAATGTAAAGAAGCATCCAAAGTTATAAGTACCGGTAGTAAAGATGACTAACCTTATTGGATATTGTACTTCTTTATATTATAATGGCAATATTTTTCATATATATTTTTAGCTCATCTGGCCTGAAAGGCCCGATTGGCTTATGGCATGACATGGTGTCCGACGTCCGTCCATCCGTCCGTCCATCTGTAAACTTTTCGCATTTTCGTCTTCTTCTCCAGAACCACTTGGTCCAGGTAGATGAAATTTTGTGTACAGACTCCTTGGCCAATGGGGATATTAAATTGTAAAATTGGTGACCCTGTGACCCCAAACAAGGTCACAGGGGTCACATCCTTAAAAACCTATTATCATCTTCTTCTCCAGTTCCAAAAGGTCTAGAGAGCTGAAAAGTTGTGTGCAGACTCCTTGGCATATGGGGATTCTAAATTGTAGATTGGTGAACCTGTGACCCCAAATATGGACCACAGCCTAAAAAAACCTGTTGTAATAAGGTTTGAACTCTTGAGATTTTATGTGTGCTTCATTGAATTGTTATCCCTTATAAAAGACCTGAGAGAGAGAGTCATCTTATCTTTTTCATGTGAGAGTCCTAACATGTGGTGTGAGAAATGCAGAAATTGAGAAAAGAATAACTTTGCAGTTAATCTTATTCCATCCTCGATAATCCAGCGCTATTGTTCCGACAAATCTACACACAAGCGCTGGAAAACAGTGAGGGTATTTATCCTTAAAGTAGTTACCTCCCTTCGCAATGACTCAGCGAAACGCTTGCTTTCTAACAACCAATGAGATCACTTGAAATCAAGGGTGAAATAAAAAGCACTCTCGTGTCAGGATCTTGGCTTTCGCAGATGATTGGGAACGCCTGGTAGCACAGGGATTTTAATCATTTACCTCCACCCGTTTTGATGGACATGAATACACCCTTCTTCTCGTACAGACTTCTTAAAACTTTCTTTTGAGTTTCTGTCAGGTTTTCTACGCTGAATTTGTTACAAACTTTATCGTAATCGAGTGAGTCGACCGCCGCTATGTTTGTTTCTATAAACAACGGTAGTGATGCGTTTTGATTGGTCGAGTTGTTTACGCAGATAGTGTCTGCGTTTCGTTTCTGATTGGATAACATGGACACAAGAGGAGGTAACTAGGTTAAGGATAAATACCCTCACTGTTTTCCAGCGCTTGTGTGTAGATTTATCGGAACAATAGCGCTGGATTATCGAGGATGATCTTATTCAGAAGGAATGTGAAATATATGTCGACTAATATCTACATTATAGACATGTTTGATGTAATCAATGTGAAATGAGAACTGATGAATAGCCTATGAACTGAATATTGTGACAGTAGGCAAAGGAATAAATTGAAGAGAAGTTAAGAAATTGTGTATTTTACATGAGATATGTGAACTGAATATGACTGGTGATAAAATAATAAGATAAGACTATTAAAAGTAGCTACTTGAGATCGTGACACCACATCTTGTTCTCCAGTACAGAAAAAATATTTAACAACAAATAACATATATAATTCACTGGATGTGAGTCCAGGGTCTGCATGTTGTGTAATTGCATTGTGTTGACCTGGGCAGTGACCACTCCCTGGTAGAGAGATTCAAACAGCAGGTGTCATTGCTAATACACAGAGGATTCAGGTTAGTCTGTGTGTGAGGCTGGTTTAGTCTTAGACTCAGATGCTCAAGAGAATTTATTCATAAAATATCAACCTATATTAAATATTGAAAAGGAGCCTATGAGAAACAGGATTTTCAGAAACCGATCAGGGGTCCTTTTCATCATGTAATAAGTGTTGATATTTCCAGTATACAAATAAGAACTAAAAAAATAAAATAAAAAAGTCTATAATATCTATATGAATGTCGATTTATGTGTAACCAATATTGATAATAAATTTTAAGTTTGATGACTAGGCAATGCCTTATTATGTGATATCTTAATCTTTTCCTCAGTGATAATGAATAACATAATTCCTGATGAGCTTCAGAGGCTGAATCAGAGCCTTTGCTCTATTTTTTTGGTGGTCATAATGAAATGGATTTCAATTTGATCTTGTAGAATGAACTCGCCATCTTGGAACTGATGCAGAACTTCATAGAAACACTTGACCAATACTTCCAGAAACTTGTAAGTTTACAGCATACATTGCTCATTATTGTCCCCTGCCTTGAAGTGGGAGGCAGTCGCGGACGTATAATGACTGGCATAACTTGAAAATTGTTGATATTGTAATGAAAGTTGGTATTCTTACAGAGCAAGTTGGGAATTGATGCCTTTTATAGTAAAAATTTTCAGAAATTACAATGTTTGATGATGCAACATGACTTTATCTGTTAACAAGTTCAAAGGTCACAGTCAGAGAATTTGACTTATTTTATGCTTGCCTATGATAAATTTGATAAAATGCTTCAGGAAATTATTAATTAATGTCATTTTTTTTAATGCATTAAAGATTTTAAGCTTTTATTTTGTCTTTTTCAGTCAGAAGTGGAAGTATCCTTTTATCTGTGAAGTGAAGAGAGCTGTTAGCTATGAATACGTAGATACTTAAACATCAATTTGAATTCAATATTTTTAAGATAAGGTGTGCTTTTCAACAAAATTCAAACAAGAACATAAATTTGTTTGACATGGAGTCTTATACATCCCAAAGTACTGATGTCAAGTAAGAGTCTACCAATGAGTAACATGATTTTTAAATCCACAGAACTTGTATATCCTCATCTTATCAACTTCTAAAATGCCTCACCAAGAAAGTAGTAAGATATTAATTTGAAAAAAAACCCCAGTTTAATGCATCCAAAACTGTTAAAGTTGTATGAACACTCTTTGATAATAAGTTGTGGATATAACATCTTCAGTACTGTCGCTGATTGTCCACCATCTTGCTTTTTTGCAAAACATGAAATGAAAATCGCTGTATTTTCATTAGTTTTGTTATTATTCAAAATAATAAAACATATGCGTTGATGGAATATTCACAAAGTAACACATACTGTATCATTAAATTAATAATATGTTGTCCCTCAGGAAAGCTTTCCACACTTGCAGCACTGATGAATGGCTTCTCTTCTCATTGTTTATATTTTGGAAAGAATGTGCATTCGTCTTTATAAAATTTGCAAATATAAAGTCATAAACATTACCCTCAGTAATATGTTTCACATGGATTATGCAATAAGCATGTATTAATACTATATATGAGTAATCAGGAATGTGCTCTTGACTTCTGTTTCAACAAAAACTACCTGATCGAACCCTCTCTTCAATCATGCCCATTGGTTATTATCCCCCATCGTGCATTAACCCTTACGTTGCGTATATATATTTTACCATTTTTAGCCCCTGTGGCGGAATTTACAGGCTTGCAGCTCACAGCAGTAGTTTGAGCTTAGGCACTAACGAGCTCTGCTGGCGGAATTTCCAGGCGGCGATTCCGGTACCGTTTTACGAAATATACCGCATCTACATGGCGAATACGGGCTATATACGGGCGTTGAATACAAATTCAAGTTGCGGCACCCATACACAAATGGTTGCTTTATACCCGCATCTTTGAATTATTTTTTTACGATTTTTCTTTACTTTTCTATTACTTTGTAAAGATTGTCTTTAATTCGGGCCTTATAACATCATGAATTTGGAGCGAGCTACTGACATTTTTATATGGACTTGAAGACCAGATGTTTGTCTTTACAATGATATAAAAATTATTAGAATGGGACCTATGGTTATAATTCTATTGTCATCTAAAGTTTGTCTTTATTTCCAGCTTTATGAAATCAAAACTCCTGAGCGCGCATATTGCGAAATTTATATGTGCTTGTAGACAGTTTATTCCTCTTTACAATGACATAAAAGTTATTAGAATACGACTTATGGTTCAGAAAATATAACCAACCAAAGGAGAGTGACGCTACCCCGACAGTACCACGTGAATGCGTCCTGACGCGCACCAAGTTACTGGCACCGCTTGGTCCCCCCGGGACTGGGCTAATTACAGTACCGTTACCTCCTCGAGACCTCCTCGAGGGTGCCAGAGCCGAGCGCGCGTGGAACTCATGGGTACTAATGAGCACAGCATACACTTATCACCGCGGCGAACGCAATACATGTTGCGCGGTGTAAAGTTTGTCTTTATGTCCAGCTTTATAAAATCGTAAATTATTTCGCGCGCATGCGAAACACGTATGTACTTGAAGACAATTTATTCCTCTTTACAATGATATAAAAATTATTGGAATACGTCAAATGGTACTTAGAAAATTCATTTTTGAAAAACTAACTTTTTGCGACATCTGGCGCATCACTTGCCGCATGTTTATTTTTCGCTGCGCATATACATATGATACATGGAATTGAAGACAATTTATTGCTCTTTACGATGATGTAAAAAGAAAAAAAATGCGCAACTTCGTTCGGAAGCTATAGCGTGCCAAATGAAGGTACCCTCGGTACTTTGAGGCAACTTTTTGACTATCGCGCATATCGGGGCACGTGCTGCAACTTTAGTTTTTCGTGCGCATGTGTAAATTTTATATTGAATCAAAGCCGAATCTTTCCTCTTTACCCCATGTAAGTTTTAAGAAAATCGGCCACCCGGTTCAGCATTTATGGGTGTTTTTTATGATGCGGTTCTGGCTGAACTTCCAATGAAAGCTCGCATTCACTTTCTCTGTCTCTTTGATAAAATAAAAAATATTTTATTTGCAATGACATACATTACAATGAAATTACATTACATTTATGTACAAATAGAAACACATATTTACCTGCGGCAGTGCGCAGAACAGCTTTAGGGACCTAACAAGGTCTGTATATAATGATTATATACTGGTTGTCCACACTTCGGCTCTCTTTACTTTCAATTTTCCTCTTCTTCATTTCCTTCTTCATTTCTTTCTTTTTCCGTGGCAGTGATGTAAGCCCTGGAATAGTCAGTGGCGGTGTGGTACAGTTTGAAGCATGGTGCAGCGCACAGAGAAACATTACAATCTGTACATTCATAAGAAGACTCTCTGCCTACTCGTTTTTTCTTCCTTGCTGGCCCATTGCCTTCTTCAATTTGTTTTGCGAGGACAGCGCGTTTTGCCTTAGAGCATACCACACACATCCTTGTGACGTTTTTCTTCCTTCCGACAGGCTCAATCTTCGTCGGAAAGTGACGTCCATGAAGACGAGTGACACTCTCGTCGCTCGTGCTCGGCCGACCACGGGGACGTCTGCACAGTGATGGAACTTGTTCCTTGTCCGCAAATGTTACTATATGTTGCGCCAAAGCCTTCCTGTATTCCCGACTTGTTTTTAGAGGTTTATCTTTGCTATATTCTTTATAAACGATATAAGAGTTCAACAAGGCAACGTTGAGAACGTGAAACCAAACCCGTTTCCACCACTTCAGGGTCTTCACTCGGAACGGCGTGTACGACAACATCTGGTCGGCCCGATCAACACCTCCCATGTACTTGTTGTACGCTGTTACAATGCGCGGCTTGAGAACTGGTTCCCCTGTTGCCCGGTTCTTCTTCCCTGTTTGTTCAAGTTCTGTATCTTCAACAGTAGACATGAGAAGGACTGATTTTCTATCTTCGTAGCGAAGAACGAGTAGGCCATGGTTGTGAGAAACTGTCATGTTCCCTTGCTTGGCTTTCTTTTTAGGCTTCTTGACTGAATCAGGAAGTCCCTTTCAATTGGCTCTCAACGTCCCCGTGTCACCGATTCCCCGCTCCCACAAATTTATGTACAGATTTGTGGACGAATAGTAGTTGTCCATAAAGATGTGATGCCCCTGTCCAACGTAGTCGTTCACCAAGTCCATGACTACATCATAAGTTTTGCCACCTTCAGAAACCGGTTCATTCGTTTTTCCAGTGTAGAGTTTGAACTTGCAAACGTATCCGTTGTGCGAGTCACACAACATGAAAGCCTTTATCCCATACTTCTTAGGCTTGTCGGGAAGATAAACTTTGAAAGATAAGTTACCTTTCCAGGGCACCATGCCCTCGTCGACTGAAATGTTTTGATGCGGTTTATACACTCTTGAAAAACGGTGAACTATCCGGTTATACAAGTGTCCCAGTTTATTTATTGGTGAAAAGCACGGGGTGTTACGGCCCGGCATCCTTTTGTTGTCAGACAAATGTAGGTAGGTTATAAGAAGCCAAAACCTGTCTCGGGCATGCACTTGGCGAAGAAAGGCGTTGAGGTAACATCACTTGTTGACCAGTACTCAGCAAAGTTTCTCTGAACAACTAATGACATGGCTATTGTCATGGCTACAAATACCTTCATCTCTTCTGCATTGGTGTCTTGCCACTGTTGCATTCTTGAACGGGGTCTTAGAATTTTGTCCTCCATTGCTTGTTTGAAATATCTATTGGTTTCCGTTGCCATATCCTGATAGTCATCACCATGTATAAACAAATTGAAAAAGTCAATAGGTTCAGGGTTCTCAGGAAGTTCTATGAACTATGAACTGGCGCAACCCAGTTTGACCAGTGAAAGGCAAGTTTACACGTGGCCGCGGACCATCCACCTACTCATCAAACGTCTGTGAATTATCTTGATTATATTGTGGTATGTCGGCAAACTCCTCCTCAAAACCACTAAAGTCTTTTTCGGTGGAATTACCGGCGGCTAGAATCTTTCTGGCAATCTCTGTCTCTATGTCACTCATACCATCTGTGTCACCATGTTCACTATCTATTACAGTGTCCCGATCATATGCATCATCACTGTCTAAACCACTGCTATCATCACTGTCAGTTGACTCCATATCAGAGGCTTCATCAGCATGGATCTGGTTGATGAAGTCGTCGTCGCTTGAAACGGCTTCAAAGCTGCGTGTCCTAGTATGCAACGCCCTAGGCCGTCGCAGGGCCTTGCGTCCACGTCCGCGCAGCATTCTGCTTCAACCTGTAAATGATTGAAAATGCGTTAGATGTATGCAACATATAACATGTGATTAGAGACAAAAAACATACAGAGATAATGAATGTGAGCTTCATGGACGTTCATTTGCCAGTTTCAGAACCTCCCGGCGCATCTAGGACGACGCATATGTCAAACGGACCATTTTCTGATTTCCTCGGCGACGTGTAGCACCGGGCGCGAGGCCCGGAAAATATACTACTATGTCAGGGAAGCTCGGGTTGTCAGTTGCCGAATGACTTCTCTTTTCGAGAAGCAGAGCATCCAAGGAGCGGTCTCTTGAGGCGGAGCCCGGACCCATGGGAGCATACTCCCATGCTCTCCGGGAATTCCCGTCCCCGTCTTCCGCGGCGGACCCCGGATTCAATCGCGGGACAGGTTTCCCATGTTCTCTTTTGAGAACGAGAGACTCCGAGGAACAATCCTATGGGATGAACCCCGGATTCTATTGGGAATGGGTTCCCATGCCCTCTCGACATATATAGCAGAAACCTTCATACCTCGGAATGACACGAACCTTTATTTCAAAGTAGAAAAAAAATAATAATTTGCACAAAAAGGTTGGGGGGTGGCGACCAAAAGCGGGGGGGTCCGCGCACCCCCCGGTAGATATTTATAGTTGTAGGTCGGTCCCGAAGATGACGGACCACGCCCATGTTCATGGGAATTTTTTCTCATTATGTCATGGCGAATCCCGTCGGAAATTCCCCTGCTCACGAAAAACTAATACCTAAAAAAGTAATTGTGATACAAAAGAACTTTGGTAATAAAAGTGGTGAGGAATCAAATTCTCCATCTGCTCAGTTCAGTCCGCTACACTTATAAATAATTCTTCAAATCTTATTGAATGAAACGTCTTTTATTCAATAATGTAAAAGATAAAATAATAAATTCAATTCAAATGGTTTGGAAGGGTGCGCCCTCGCATTTGAATTTTAGAAATGCAAACCTTTCGCAAATGGCATCAGTAACAAAAATGTTCACGCATTTTTAGAAACTCCGAAAAGTGAAATATTTTCCTGAGAAAATATTCCCACGAAAAGGCTTTTCCCCGAGCTGCGGGTCCCGTACTCAAATATATTTTTGCTTTTATGTTATATTTTTTTTTCCAAAACTGGAAACAAAATTCCGTCATGACAGTTGTTCATCGTTTATAAAGCTCTATATTTGCGTATCAAAAGAACAGTATTTTAGTTATATATTATCATACTTCTTCACTAACTGGAATTAAAGACAATCTTTTCCTCTTTACAATGATGTAAAAATTATAAAAATCGGATTTGCGGTTCAAAAGTTATGAAGTGCGAAAATTATACCTTTTGGCGCGGCGCTTCGCGCATGCAGAGTTCTTCCTGAAAACATGCACATTATACATGGAATTGAAGACAATGTTTTCCTCTTTACAATGATGTAAAAATTATAAAAATCGGACTTGCGGTTCACAAGTTATAAAGCCCGTAATGATGGTATATGCTAAGAGCGCCACTTATTCAAAGCCGAATATCACCTTCAACGCGACACCTTGCGCATCAAAAGTTATTGCCGAAAATACACGTATTTTATATGGAATTGAAGACAATTCTTTTATCTTTATACTGATAAAAAAATTATGAAAATATCCCAAGTAGTTTCTTAGAAATAGAGCGCAGAGGCATGTTGGGGTAAATGCGCCACATGTATCAAAATTCAAAAGTGCGAAAGTCGCCTATCTCTGTGCGATTGCTGTATTTTCAGTTTTGTTAGCGCAATTGCGATTTTTATATGGGAATAAAGGCCATTCTTTCCTCTTTATTTTGGTATAAAAAAAATTTAAAACAACCAATTGGTTCATATGATACGAAGTGCGAGAGAAAGGTAGCTTATCGCAATATCTTCCCGTAATTAGAGGCTATCTGCCCATGTGGCGAGATGCGAGACAGATAAGCATGTACGGGCCTATCTCACCCCGGGGCAGTGCAGAGGTGATAATTAGCCGCCGGGCAGTGTAGCCATCGGAGCGAAGCACGACAAAATTGGGCTTTTGTAAAGCTAATTATCGATGCGTTACTGGTCAACAATGCACACACAAATTGGTGTGAATTTTGCTGGACGTTCTGACAAGACACTGAACAAAGCTTTATTCTCATTGCGGGCTGCGAGGCATAAATACAGCCATTCTCATGCAGCGAGTCGCGGAAACAATCGACTCGGGACCCGGTATGGGGGATAGAAAAGTACTTAGACAGCTGTGAATTCTTCTAAGTAAGCGATCCGGGATCCGTATTGAGGTACCTCGGAATCGCCTATAGCCCGCCCGGAGAATTCCGGGACCCGCATGTTAAGGGTTAAGTAACGGGAATACAGTATTCAACATTGTACATACTTATTACTGAAAATGGACATAGAAGCTATAAGGCTATGCACTTCTCATCTGACAATTGATAATGTGCAGAAACAAGGTGTGTTGAACGTCTTTAAATAACTGGAATACAGTATTCAACATTGTACATACTTATTTACATATAAAATGGAATAATTCAAGTACTCTTCACTGGATTCTTTTTATATTTTACATATAGGTTCAGTTGCTTGTATTTTATCTATCATACCCAGGGATGCACCCCATCTTCACTCCTAACTTTACAACCAAAACCCCTCTTGATCCTCCATTGTAAACTGATTACTAATTATACCCCCGCTACGAAGTAAGCGGGGGTATATAGCGGTCATTCCGTCCGTCCTTCCGTCCGGTCAATTTTCTCAAAAACCGTCAAAGGTACATCAACCAAACTTTGTACAGTTGTTAACCATGTTCTTCCGATTACGCACAGACAATTTTCAGTTTTATTGTGTTCAATGGGGACAAGTTTTCTCGGATACCGTTTAACCTAGGTGAATGAAATTTTGGTTGTGAGTACTCATGACCATACTCTTTATCGAGTTCCAAAATCAGTTCCAAAATTTTATTTTTTACGGAGTTATGGCCCTTGAATCCGAAATTGAACTTAGTACCAAAAGAACTGTGATGCTCCAATGGGGACAAGTTTTCTCGGAAACTATTACATCTAGGTGAATGAAATTTAATATGGAGGTAGTCCAGATGATACTCTTCATCGAGTTCGAAAACCAGTTCCGAAATATTATTTTTTACGGAGTTATGGCCCTTGAATCCGAAATTGAACTTAGTACCAATAGAACTGTGATGCTCCAATGGGGACAAGTTTTCTCGGAAACTATTACATCTAGGTGAATGAAATTTAATATGGAGGTAGTCCAGATGATACTCTTCATCGAGTTCGAAAACCAGTTCCGAAATAGTCCTTTTTACAGAGTTATGGCCCTTGGATCCGAAATTGAACTTAGTACCAAAACAGTTTTGATGCTCCAATGGGGACAAGTTTTCTCGGAAACTATTACATCTAGGTGAATGAAATTTAATATGGAGGTAGTCCAGATGATACTCTTCATCGAGTCGAAAACCAGTTCTGAAATATTATTTTTTACGGAGTTATGGCCCTTGAATCCGGAATTGAACTTTGTACCAAAAGAGCTGTGATGCACCAATTGAGACAAGTTTTCTCGGCAACTATTACATCTAGGTGAATGAAATTTTACATGTAGGTAGTCCAGATGATACTCTTCATCGAGTTCACAGTCCAATTCCAAAATATTATTTTTTACGGAGTTATGAAGCCCTTGAATCTGTAATTGAACTTTGTACAAATTACCGGTGTGATGCTCGAATTGGAAATAATAAGTTACCTGAAAAATATTACATCTGGGTGAATGAAATTTTGTAACAACAGTCAGTTCCTAAAATTATTTTAGACAATATTATGATGCTTGAAGCTGTTTTATAAACATAGTTACCTTCACATCTATAATTCTCAATGGACGGATAGCGGATGGTGGGGGTATGTGAGCCATGCTCACTTTTTTCTTGTTACAATTACGTTTTTAGTTAACTAATTATGCGAAACTAGCATTTCCAAAAAAAAGCTACAGAATCAACCTTATTGAGAACTTAGCTTTAACAGGGTTAATAAAGCTCAACTGTTTCAGCTAACACCCTGTGCACAGTGGAATAATTGTCAGGATTGGTACATATTTTTAGCTAATCAGGCCTGAAAGGCCCGACGGGCTTATGGCATGGCATGGCGTCCGGCCGTAAACTTTTCGCTTTTTCGACTTCTTCTCCAGAACTAATGACTCCACAGAGCTGAAATTTTATGTGCAGACTCCTTGGCCAATGGGGATTCTAAATTGTAGATTTCGTGACCCCATGACCCCAAAATGGGGTCACAGGGGTCACATCCTTAAAAACCTATTTTCATCTTCTTCTCCAGTTCCAAAAGGTCTAGAGAGCTGAAAAGTTGTGTGCAGACTCCTTGGCCAATGGGGATTCTAAATTGTAGATTTCGTGACCCCATTACCCCATATGGGGTCACTGGGGTCACATCCTTCAAAACTTATTTTCATCTTCTTCTCCAGTTCCAAAAGGTCTAGAGAGCTGAAAAGTTGTGTGCAGACTGCTTGACCAATGGGGATTCTAAGTTGTAGATTTCATGACCCCGTAACCCCAAATGGGGTCACGGGTAACATCCTTAAAAACCTATTTTCATCTTCTTCTCCAGTTCCAAAAGGTCTAGAGAGCTGAAAAGTTGTGTGCAGACTCCTTGGCCAATGGGGATTCTAAATTGTAGATTTTGTGACCCCATTACCCCATATGGGGTCACTGGGGTCACATCCTTCAAAACTTATTTTCATCTTCTTCTCCAGTTCCAAAAGGTCTAGAGAGAGCTGAAAAGTTGTGTGCAGACTGCTTGACCAATGGGGATTCTAAGTTGTAGATTTCATGACCCTGTAACCCCAAATGGGGTCACGGGTAACATCCTTAAAAACCTATTTTCATCTTCTTCTCCAGTTCCAAAAGGTCTAGAGAGCTGAAAAGTTGTATGCAGATTCCTTGGCCAATGGGGATTCTAAACTGTAGATTGTGTGACCCCAATCTAGGTCACGGGTCATGACCAAAAAACCTATTTTCATCTTTATCTCAAGTATGTAGAGCTCTAGAAAGGTGAAATGTTGTGAAGAGACTCTTTGGTCAAAGGTGATTCTTAATTGTAGGAGTGATGATAGGTTTTTAGATTACGACCCCTGTGACCCACATTTGGAGTCACTTGAGATAACTTAGATATTAAACCTTAGATAATAAATCAATGAAATCCTGATGAGCTACACAGCCCATAGCTCTATTTTTACAAAGTACAAAGGGTTTGGTTTCGGAACAACCGTTTGTAAAAATATTTGTGGACAAGTATTTGAAATTATGGTTTTCTCCGTAAACACTTCACACTTTTGAAACTTTTTCACACTTTTGAAACTTAACATTGAATGATTTTGATGAGGATTTAGAGAGTAACCAACTTGTGACACAGAATAATAGATGATTTTTTTCGAGTTGTATTAATTACAAAATATACAAGGAGGGAAATGTCATTCCCTGTCACAAGTTGCTGGTTGTCTAAATCCTAAATTGAATTTTTAACGCATATTAGTTTTTAGATAAAAACTTACTAAATGAAATCAGTTGTGATCAAATATAACAAAATATTCAGATCCATGTGTAACTTCAGCAGATTTCCTTGACTTCGTGCCAGATTGTATTCAACACAGAGAAGGTGCACATGATACTGGACGAGATGGTTGTCAACGGTTACGTGGCAGAAACCAGCAAAATGAGAGCTCTTATTCCGATACAGCTGTTGGATGCTGCTAAAAAGTGACAAAAAAACCTTCTGATTTTTGGGCAGTGTGCAATCTGTAAGTGTAGGGTCACGAGTTGTTTTATAATGTCTACATTCCAAAGTTTTGTTTCTTTTATAGAGATGAATTAGGGATGTGTTTTCCTATAACCTTGTTTGGTATGTATGATGAAGACAATAGGTTTGCCTCACTGTTTTATCATCTGGTTATGTTTCATGAATGCATGAGTGACTGTAATATATAATGTCAATAAATCAAACAAATTCATTGGTTTATTTTTTTATTTTGACCTTGTGTAATTTGTTCAAGGAGGTATCAAAACGTTCTTGGTCAAATTATCAAATCCCCTCAGCCTTTCTCAACTTGGGGACATTGTAAAACTTGTCTACTTGTATCACCAAAGAGGTATATCACATCCATCTAATTCCTTGGTATCAAATAGCGGCAGACTAGACCACCCGACAAGGCCCTTATCACCAGACAAGGCCCTTATCTAAGGCCTGCTACTTTCGATTTCTGAAGATTGTTTCAAACGTCCGGTACATGTGTGAAGTGAAAGGATTGTCTCAGAACATTGTTCTGGGCATGCGGAACATGTTCCCTTGAAATAGGTGCAAGCCGCACAGCAATGGAACAAGATTGGCACATCCAGAACGGTGTTCGGAGCCACTCCTACGTTCAGAACAAACTGCGGAAAATCCAAATTAGCAGGCCTCTAAAGGATTGAGTCACTTATACAAGGAGAACCATCGTGATTTCCATATAAAATTTTATTATGTACAAATTGCTGTGTTGGGTAGCAGACTCCACAGAAGACGATGTTGTTCTTCAGTACCCGTACTTGTCATTGAGATGTGTCTTTCCATCTCCTGATTGACCTGTAACATCATAACAATATAAAATAAAATGGATATTTAATTCATTGCCCAAGGTAACATCACAAGTATAATAAATCATGACTCAGTTCAAGACCCTGCAGAAAATCAAATCCTTCAATAATCTTGGTATTAATCAAGTCCCACATCTGGTGATAAACCGTGTCCATTGTTGCTGATCTGATAGCAGGGGCAGGATAGCACAGTGGTTAGTGTGTTTGGCTTCGGATCAAGAGGTTTCCGGGGCTCGAATCCTGCCAGGGACTCCGCAACTTTGTCTGCTGTGAATAACTCTTCTTAATGCAGTAAGGTTTGGGTGCAATGCTACCCTGAATTTCAGCACAGTACCAACTATGGTTCGCTTATTCCAGATGTTGCTTGCAAGTTTCACCACAATGCATAGCAACAATGACGTTACAGGCTTTCTCCCTGCAATACTACTAGCAGTCGTGACATGCATACATACATAAGTGAAATACTCTTGAAAGTGGCGTTAAACCCCAACTCACCTCACCGATAGCAATCAACTGAGCAATGCAAGGGACCACGTACTACAACATACATGATAATTTATAAATGCTAAGCATAACACCAGCAAAGAAACGAGGCGACATAATCACTTTTGTTCAGATACAGCCTACTTCCTGTACAAACTGAACAACTCACCGACAGGTGGCATCCACACTGCGTAGTCAGGATCATTCATATCATAGTCAGGTTCTCCAGCTGCCGTCTTCTTCTTCTTACTCTTCACCTGAACACAACACATGTAAGATGTTACAAATTCACAGCTAAACAGACTAATTAGAAACAGGAGAACTGTCTATCAAATTCTTATGACAGTGTCCTTTAAAATGTTGTCTAACGTCTAAAAAGTGCAGCAGGATCAGTTTTAAAAGTGGCTCTGTAGAAGTTTGAAAATAAATGAGACGAGTGTTTGCCACAAACATGGCAATGTCTCAAGGTTGAGTCGAGTAAGAAACCTGGTAAAACTTTCATGGCGATAACTAATTTTTAAGACATTGAGTACTACTGTTCATGAGATATAGCATTATCAAGAGTTTGAAATAATGTGTCGTGTTGACCTTGAAAACGTAATCAAGGTCACTAAAGTTGACTGGTGGCTGCGTTATTTCCCAGTGGATCATGTTACCCAATTTGAAGATGTTGGGTGCTATCGTCCATGATATATAACAAGAGAGAGGCGGAAGGGCACATTACAGAAGGGAACAATTATAAAAAGGTTTCAGTTTTGAAGAACATCAATGTCTGTAAACAAACACAAGCAGCATGTACAAAAGGGTTATAATTCTAGAGTACTTATCAAAGACAGGTTTTTAGTGACCTCTGTGGTCCCAATATGGGCTCACTATGAAGAAAATTACAATTTATAATCTTCATCTGCTTATGTACCCGTAAAATGATTTCAGTTCTCTGATGCTAGAGGTTATTGAGAAAAACTGGAAAATGAAAAAAAATAATTAACTCTCTACCATGCCATAAGCCAATAGGCCTTTTCAGGCATGATGAGCTTAATTTCCGTTGAAAATTATACATATTTGTTATAATTCCAACTGTATCAGAAATAGCTCACTATCTATTTGATAATGAGACTATTAAGTAATGGAGAATGCATGAGGAGCTGTGGATTCGTTAAAAATAATCAACGAGCCCCGAAGGGGCGAGTTGATTATTTTTAAAGAATCCACTGCTCCGAATGCATTCTCCATCTTCATCCATGTATGACGTCACGAAACATGCATATGTGATCATTTTACATTTGAAACAATGAATTTCAATTATGGGACACCAAAATCAATTATTTTGCAAATTTCGGTGCTCATTCATCGGATATGGTACAAGTAGCTGCGACCCTCATGAAAAGGATTCTTCCACGCACGTGCAGCGCAAAACTTCCACGCGAAGCGATGTGATTGACAGCTAAAAATTTGCCTTTTCATGCCTTCCGTACATTGAATAGAACGCGGGATTCTTACTGACAAACAATCCTAAGGTTTCTAACAGCGCCTTGTGGCCTAGTGGTTAGAAGCGCTGACTACCAAGCGAACGGTTGCATGTTTGATTCCAGATTCATGCATTACAAAATTAATTTGTCTATAGTTGTCTAGATATTTTGAGATCCTATCCTATACGTCAAGACAAAATACATCAGTCTCGTAAAATGTACCATTACTGAAAATGCCTAAACCTAACACCCCTCCTGACTGGGACAGTCAATGACCAGTAGATTCCTAAATAATAATCAACTGATAACACAATAGAGTGACGTCATGACCATGGATTAATCCAGGCGAATATCTTTTGTCCCTCACCTTCCCGTCTCCTGTTGAAGATCTCTTCACACTCTTCACTTGAACATCTGACTTCATGGACTCTGCAAGAAGAACATAATGTTACTAATCTCGGTCAAATAGGAGTGCCTACAGAAGGTTGATGATAATCATGAAATTCCAAAGGATGTAGACCATTAGAGAGATATATCAAGAATGCATTGTCTCAAGAGTGTTATTATGTTATTCATTATCTCTAAGGAAAAGATTAAGATATCACATAAGGCATTGACCAGTCATCAACTTTAAAATGTATTATCAAAACTAGTTACATACTGAACCACATTCATTCTAGATACTGTAAACCTTTGCATGTTATTGTTTTAGTTCTTATTTGTATTCTGGAAATATCAACATTTATTACATATTGAAAAGGAGCCCAAATCTGTTTCTGAAAATCCTGTTTCTTGGCTCCTTTTCAATATTAAATAAAATGTTGATATTTTATGAATAAATTCTCTTGAGCATCTGAGTGTAAGACTGCAACACAACACAGAAGTTTGAAGTAACCTGTATCTTCTGTATGAGCCCAAACGAGTTAAGCTAACTCTCTACCAGGGAGTGGTCACTGCCCAGGTCAACACAATGCTATTACACAACATGCAGATCCTAGATTCATAGCCAGTGAATTATATATTTTAGATGTTGTTTTCCCCACACTTATTTATTTTTCTGTATTGGGGAGGAAGATGTGATATATCGATGTCATGATCTCATGTAGCTTCTTGTAATAGTATTATCTTATCATTTCATCACCAGTCATATTCAGTTCACATATCTCATGTAAAATAAAATAAAACTCCTCTTCAATTTATTCCTTTGTGGCCTGTCACAATATTACATCAAACATGTCCATAATGTAGATGTTAATCTTAAGTCGATATATATTCACATTCATATTGAATAAGATTAAGTGCAATATACTTTCTTTTCTCAATTCCTGCATTTCTCAAAGCACATGTTAGGACTAAAAAGATGAGATGACTCTCCCTCAGGTCGTTTATTATGGATTACTTCTCAAAACTGAAAGAAATGAACATACAATCTCAAGAGTTCGAAACTCTTACAACAGGGTTTTTAGGCTGTGACCCATATTTAGGGTCACAGAGTCATCAAATGTACAATTTATAATCCCCATTGGCCAAAGAGTCTGTATATAACATTTCAGCTTTGTAGAACTTTTGGGACTGGAGAAGAAGATGAAAATAACTTTTTAGGTCCTGACCCCTGTGACCCACATTTGAGTTCACATGATCACCAAATCTACAATTTAGAATCCTCTTCAACCAAGGAATATGTACATAAAATTTCAGCTCTCTAGAGTCATTGGTTCTGGAGAAGTAGTAAAAAAAGCAAAAAGTTTATGAATGGACGGATGGCCTGATGAGCTAAAAAACTCTAACCAACCTGCACAGGTTGCAGATTCTTTGAAGAGGATCCTCCTTGGGGTACATATAGCATAAAAATCCTATTTTTTTAGTTATGACAGTTAGAATTTAATATTTTTAATAAAATAACTGTAAAAATAATAAATTACTAAAAAATAAACATTTGGACCACCCTAAGTGGGCCCCCGCCCTGGCGGTTGCTAGTGACGCCAAGGGCAGATAACTCTAACTCACCACTTATAAATCTGACAGGCAGACAGAATAAGGGGAGGCGGGTGGCCCTACCCCAAGGAGGATCCTCTTCAAAGAATCTGCAACCTCTGCAGGTTGGTTCTTTTTCAGAAGGGATCCTCCTTGGGGTACATATAGCATAAAACAGACTCCCAAAGCAGAGTCCTAGGAGTGGAATTCTGTCTGCTAGACTGTAAAAAATAAAGATGCTCGCAGATAATTTCTTAAAATTAAAGAATGGAAAAGGAGCAACTAACCTGAACATCCTAAGGCCGACTCCAAGGGATGGGACGTGCCAGTGGATCAGGGAAATACTAACCAAAAATGCCTTTAAAACAGGCATAATTTAGCATTGAGTCAAAGGCACCCCCCCCCCCCTTTTTTTTGGAAAAGGACTATGGGAGGAGTACAAAAATGGCATAAACACCCCTACTAAAACCCCTGAGAAGCAGCCCCCTGTCTCTTATGCAAGGTTTTGATTCTCTTTTCGGGAGTGCACTTCGTGATGTTAGTACCAACAACAGTGACAAAGTTAAAAACAACCTCGGAAAGCTCATTCAGCTAGAGGAGTTATGACTCTGCCCACTGGAGAGAACTGTCTGACCGAACCGAGCACGCTCTCTGGAGTGCTTATCCAGCTGATAATGCCGAATGAACGTGCTCGGACGGCTCCAGATAGCTGCGGAGCAGATCTCGTCGATGGGCAGGGCCGCAGCGAACGCTTTTGACGTCGCTACTGCCCTAACCGAATGAGCCTTCAGACCTTCAGGCGGGCTCATGCCCTTATGGATGTAAGCCAGTACAATGGCCGACACAATCCACCTCGATATCGTCTGTTTGGAGGCGGGAGCCCCTGGGCTGGCTCCCCCATAACAACAGAAAAGCTGCTTATCCCGTCTGACTGTGGCAGTACGGGAAAGATATTTCTTAAGAGTTCTGCGCACGTCCAGAATATGGGGGCGAGAACTTACTGAACCCGAGGCTGCCGGCTGGTGTAGCGCGGGCAGCTCAATAGGAGCAGTAATGTGAAACGAATGATCGACCTTCGGGCGATAGGAGTCCGGCAGTCTAATGCTGACTCTGTCTCTGTGAAAGACAGTCAACTCGGGATCGGAGGACATCGCATGGATGTCTCCTACCCGCCTGCCGGACGTGACCGCCACAAGGAAGGCCGTCTTCCAAGTAAGTAACTGCAGAGAAAGGCTTGCCAGGTCCCCAAACTTGGGTCCTGACAGCCAATCTAGTACTATGGATAGGTCCCATGAAGGGCTGATCCGCCTCACAGGAGGTCGGATTCTGTCCACACCTGCTAAGAAGCGCTGGACCAGGGGATGGGCACCTAGGAGGGCACCATCCACCGGTATGTGAAAAGCAGAGATGGCTGTGGAATATCCCCTGACTGTCGATGCGGCTAAGTCTGGATTGAAGGAATTCCAGAACCGCCACTAGAGACGTAGAAAAGGGATCTGGCAGCCCTCTACCTCTACATCAGCGCGCATAACAGGCCCATCTATCCTCGTACTGAACGTTTGTCGAATCCCTCCTCGAAGCCAGTATTGTGTCTGCAACTCGTGCAGGAATACCGTCCTCTTGGAGGCGATTCCGGATAGAGGCCAAGCCACCCATTGAACCTCTGGTTTGGGGTGTGGCTTGCCCTCCTGAGCCAGCAGTCCTGGTCGACACGGTAACAGCACAGGTGGCGAAACCAGAGACCTGAGTACCAGTGGAAACCAGGACTGCGCAATCCACAGCGGCGTGAGCAGCACCAGCAGACGAGCTGGCTGAACCGCTAGCTGTGACAGGACCTTGGAAATCAGAGGCACTGGTGGGAAGGCCCACAGTACTCTGCCGGTCCATTCTAGCGCGAATGCGTCCGCAGCCACCGCCCTTGGGTCTGGCAGCCGGGAGCAATACACTGGGGTCTGATTGTTCATCTCTGACGCAAACAGATCCACCTGGAATGACCCGAACAACCGGGAGATAGCTGTGAATATCTCCGGGTCGAGCATCCATTCGTGTGGGGCAAGGATTCTGCGCGATAGCGCGTCCGCCCTCACATTGTCCACCCACGGAAGATAAACCGGTAGGACTGTGATGTCGAACTTGTCCCACCATAGGAGGAACTCCCATGACTCCTGAAGAAGTACTGGGGACACTGTCCCGCCTTGCTTCAGGATGTACGACATGGCTGTCTGGTTGTCCATTTCTAGACGAACCACTTGATGACGAAGCCTCTGTTGAAAGCGTTCGAACACCAGCCTGACTGCCTTCAGCTCTAACACGTTGATGTGCAGGCTGGCCTCGGCCTGGGACCAAAGCCCCGACGCCGAGTGGGGCCCTAAGACCCCTCCCCAGCCCGAGAGCGAAGCGTCTGTTTGGACTGTGCACGAGGGCACTGGCGTCACCAGAGAGATACCCCTCGCGAGGTTCTCTGACCTGGTCCACCATAAAAGATGCGGCGAGAGCCACCCCGGAGTCTCGAGCTGCTTCTCGTCACTCTCGGAATGAGACCACAGACTGGCTAGAGCCTGCTGAACTGGTCTCATCCGAAGTCGAGCTCTGTAAACCACGTCCACTGTTGCCGCCATGAACCTAGTAGCTGGAGCCATCTGCGAGCAGTGTGACTGTGGGACTCTAGGAACAAAAGCGAGGCCCTCTGAACCTTCAGAACTCGGTCTGGAGCAAGAGATACCGTCTTCAGATCCGTCTGGAACCTGGCCCCGAGGAAGATCTGATCCTGAGAGGGCTTCAGGTCCGATTTCTTCAGGTTGATTATCCAGCCCAGGGATACCAACAAGTTGATAATCTCCGTTGTGGCCGCCTGGTTCAAAGCCTGAGACAGCGCCCTGACCAACCAATCGTCCAGGTACGGGTGACAAAATCGACCTCGTGCCCTGGCGACCTGAGCGGGAATCAACATAAGTTTCGTGAACACCCTCGGCGCCGTAGAGATGCCGAAGGGTAGAACCGTTAACTGATAGCACGTCCCGTCGAAAGCAAACCTCAGATATTTCTTGAACTCTTGGTGCATTGGGACGTGGAGATGCGTCCTTGAGGTCTATCGAGGAAAGCCACTCGCTTGCATCTACGGAAGCTATGACCGACCTCAAAGTCTCCATCTTGAACGATGGAACCTCTATCTTCAGGTTGAGATACTTGAGGTTGAGGATCGGTCTGAACCCCCCGTCTTTCTTGGTAACAATGAAGTAGGTGGAGTAATATCCACTCTGCTCCTGACCTGGGGGGACCACCTCTATGGCCGACTTCTGGAGCAAAGCTCGCAGCTCGGACCTGAGGATTTCGGCTTTCTCCGGCACAGAGGGGACCGGTGTGTACCGTATCCCGGAGAAAACCGGTGGCTCGACCTTCCACCGAGGCAGGTGTCCGTCCCTGAGCGTGGACAGGACCCAGGGGTTGTCGGTTACCTTGGACCAAGCCGGAAGGAACCTCGACAGACGCCCACCTACTGGGATGTTTGGCTGCAGGCAGTGAACCCCCGTCTCCGGCAGCTCTCAGGCTGCCGGAATTTTGGGAGACACCTCGGGCACCGGAGGGGTTAGGAACCCTGATTGGGTTTCCGGCCCCCCCGAAAAGGCTTGTTGGAAAGCTTTCCCCCACGTGCATGCTTGCCGCCCCTTGGTTTCTGGCCCTGGTAGTGGAGCGGTTTGATCCACTCCGGAGCCTCTCCCGCCGACGGAGTCTGCGAAACCTTGGGGAAAGGACGCTTGCTCTTTTTGGTAGGTGGCGGTTTTGTAAGGAGCTCAGTGTCCTTGCAAACCGTCGCCACCTCCACCGCGTCCTTGAGCACCTGCTGTGCCCCCGGGAAGAGGGAGTCCCCCAACCGGAAAGGCAGAGCCAGGAGCCGCGCATGAGTGTCCTGACCCGCCGACACAGTCGACAGCCAGAGACGCCTCATACCCATCACGGCGACCATCATCTGGCTAGATGCGCTACGCAGAGCGTCACGAGCCAGATGGGTCCCGACCCCCACCGATTGTGAAAGGAGAACCACCGAGTCGGACTCGGGGTCTCCCAACCTCCCTACTATCTCCGACTGAAGCGCCGAGAGATAGGCCCCATGCACGGACACTCGCACTTGCTGCGCCGCGTTGCGGAAAGAGTCCTCGAAGGACCTAAACGTCGAGCGCAAGTGTGAGGCCTGCTGGGTGAAGGGAGGTACACGGCGGCCTTGCTTCCCCAGAAGGGATTGGGTCCCAGACCCAGCAAGGGAGGTGAGGGCAAGCACGTACTCACCGACCCCCGGGACATCGAACAAACCCTCCTCACCGATCTGGTACCTCTTCACCAGGTCCGGGCAATCAACCCGTACCCTGGTGCCGACCAGTTGAGGAGTAATGCTCTCAGCCTCGAGGGAATGGTGCAGGCTAAGCTGCACCTGTGGTGCCTTCGGGGCGGAGAAAGTAAATCCACTAGAGATCAGGGTTGGGGGTGGTATCACCACCTGAGGCAGAGCAACAGCGATTCTATCGCGCATCTGCCTCAGTGCGAAAGTCGGTGTTAGGGGGACATCCCTAGCGTCCACCACATCATCCGCATCGACATCGACCTCCATGAGGTCGTCGATGTCTTCCCCATCCCCCCGATCCAAGACGTCGGAGACCTCCAAAGAGGAATCGACGACTGAATCGATGGGAGAGGAAGACCTGATGCGAACGATGGGCGTCAGCACAGTCTGCCCCGCGACTTTCGTGACCACCCCCGAACCCGGTCCCGTGGACCCAGGCTCGGAGCCCGGCTCCGTGGCTCGGGTCTCCTAGCGCCGAGAGGCTTCAGGGTTGCTCGGCGTAGCCGACGGCACCCTGGCGCTTCGCACCCTGGATTGGCTCCGAAGGCTCCGAGCGAGCTCGGTAGCCTGGAGCTTGGGGATGGACGGCATAGCAAGGTCGGAGCCTTGGTTGCCGCCACCCCCGGCGCCACTGGAGCCACTAGGGACTCCGGGCTGCGCTGGTGCATCCAGGTCTGCCAACCTCGGGGCCTGGAACTCCTCACGGAGCCCCGAGACCGCCTCAGCCAGCATTCCCTTCATTTGCTCATGCAATAATTGTGAGAATTGATTGATATCAAAAGGTGCAGTTGGGAAGGGAACCTGTCTTTCTAAGACAGGGGGCTGCAACTCAATCTCCTCCTCTGATTCTCTAACGAGTGTAGGAGGAGGAGAAGAGAGAGCTTTATCTGAGGGACGGGCCTTACCAGAGCCCTTACCCTTGCCCGACTTCCTCTTAACTTTAGAGGGGGGATAGACTGCTGCAACGTCGGCACCCTCCTTAATCAACTTGAAAAAGTACTGGAAGTCCTGGTGTCTGGACTTCCTGGTCTTGGGGGTGAAGTCAAGGCAGACATTACATCTGCTGTCATCGTGCCCATCCTCCGCTAGACACTTGAGACACTTGTCGTGTTTGTCAGCAGGAGGTAGTCTGACGCTACACCCCGAACACTGAGTGAAGGACTGAAAATCCAACAGTCAGAGTGTGAGGCCAATGGGGGTTGGGGTAGGAAAGTACATATGTAAACTTATAAACCTAGGTCGGATTCTGTCTGTTGTTTTGTAGGTATCTTCTTTTCTTGGAATAACCTCTAATGAGGTCTTACTTCCGAGAATTACCCGGTATGAGGTTTTACTTTTGAAAGTAAGACCTGAACCTAAGGTTTTTTTTAAAGAAGGCCTGGAAATGCACTTAGAATAATTTTTCAGACTTGCAACGCAATAGCCAACAAGCAGCAATTATTATCGAAAATTATACAAAGTTAAAAATTTCCAAGTTGAAATAGCTGGATTCGAACCTAGCGCCCTTCGCTCTCTAAACTGGCGCCTTAGACCGCTCGGCTATGCAGACCGAGATGAAGAGTGCATTTGAATTACTCCATTTATAGTCATACCTTCTTTGCCTCGATATAACGCAACCGAGGGCGACATACCCTTTATAAAAACACGATTTGGGAATAAAAAATTATAAAATGTAAATTTTTACATTTGACGTTTATAAATAGGAAGAAAACATTCCTCCTTCGTCTTCTGCTTTTAAAATGGTCTAAGCGGAGGAATTAGGCCCTTTGAGCGTCCGAAACTATAACTCGTAAATTTTGATAGTTGACGGTTTATAAGCTGGAGAAAACACTCCTCCTCGGACCTCAAGGTCGGGATAGCCCCTCGGGCTAACGCCCTCGGGGCTTTATCCCTCCCTTCAGGTTATTCTCAGAGCAGAAGACCTCGGAGTCATGTTTTCTCCTTAACATAACAAATGCAAAAGACCCCCGGCAGAGGTAGTTATATTAGTCCTGCATAGTAATAATAATAAATGTAAGCCATTGATACGTACCTGATGCCTGAATGAAAAACATGTAAACAAACATGGCTGACATGAAAAAACGACTAAGTGCCAATCCCGATCGGAAAGTCAAACTGACCAGAAAGGGATGGAAACTGCCGTGCATCCTACATAAACCTATCGTACACCAACATAAACGACCCAAAAACACTTTCGAACGCTGGGGAAAGAGAAACGAAAAATACAAAAGGGCCGCCATGATGGTCGTTTTTTCCCGCCACGTTGTCAAACTGACCACGTAGACAAGGTAAAAAACGTAATTACGAGGTAAAGAATGCGACAATAAATGGAGAAACTCTGCCGAGACAATATAAGAAAAGGTTACCACTCCTACAGTATTGAGATCTTGGTCCATTTCTTAAGAAAATCTGCGACACTGAACAAATTCTGAAACACGTCTTCTCTCTTGAATGACAGATTTATAAGTGGTGAGTTAGAGTTATCTGCCCTTGGCATCACTAGCAACCGCCAGGGTGGGGGCCCACTTAGGGTGGTCCAAATGTTTATTTTTTAGTAATTTATTATTTTTACGGTTATTTTATTAAAAATATTAAATTCTAACTGTCATAACTCAAAAAATAGGATTTTTATGCTATATGTACCCCAAGGAGGATCCCTTCTGAAAAAGAATAGAATCTTATGTCTGCATGTTTATTGTACATACCAGTGATGTTTTGTGTATTACAACTTCCAAACCAGAAGAAAGAGCTTCTATTACATACTTGTGTTGTGTGTGCTGTCTGGGCCACCGTCGGTTTCAGTCGGATGTTTTGTTTCTCGTACTTCACTGTGGACAGGCTGCTGACTGGACGTGACCGATGACGGCGGAGGCATAGCTGGACCTTTCACAAGAGGAGCTTGCACCTTCCCGGATGTGCTGTCTGCTTCTGTTTGCCTCGATTCTGTCTGCAGTCTGGACAGACATTCAGAGTTATCTGCTCTTGAACTAGAAGATACTGTACTGGAGACATTCGAAGATTCTGCTTCAGCTGAACTAATCGTGTGTGGAGATGAGTTTGTGGAAGAAATTGCTTTGTCAGCAGATTTGTCATCATCATCATCTTCCTCTTCTTCAACTTCGTCGTCAACATCCTGGGAGATGGGTTGTATTTTCTGTGATGGCTGTTCAAAAAAATGCTCAAATTAAGTTCAGTTCATTTGGGATATGCCACACATCCTTATATAATTCACATTGTAAAGTACATGAAGCGCTTTTTAGAAGTAGTCGGCTCTATTAATCGCTCATAAGAATATAACTCGTAATGTGCTTCTGATGGGAAGAGAACTAAACTGATAACACTGACTGTTTATACGATACAAATGCTTACACTCCACATTCATAGTGTTGATGAATGGCTTCCCTTCATACAGTTTTTATGTTTTAATGAATGTGTGCGTGTCTTTATGGAATTATCAAATATACAGTTATCAAAATAGTAACCTCAAAAGTATGTTTCAACTGGTTTGGGTTATTAACGTGTATAATTAAAAGGAATGTTCCCTTGTATTTTGTCTCCACAAACATACCCCATAAAGCTATCTCTTTAACCCTTAACATGCGGGTCCCGGAATTATCCGGGCGGGCTATAAGCGATTCGTAGGTACTCCAGTACGGATCCCGGATCGCTTACTTAGAAGAATTCACGCCTGTCTATGTACTGGGCTAGCCTCCATACCGGGTCCCGAGTCGATTGTTTCCGCGACTCGCTGCATGAGAATGGCTGTATTTATGCCTCGCAGCCCGCAATGAGAATAAAACTTTCTTCAGTGTCTGGTCAGAACGTCCAGCAAAATTCACACCAATTTGCGTGTGCATTGTTGACCCGTAACGCATCGATAATTAGCTTTACAAAAGGCCAATTTTGTCCTGCTTCGCTCCGATGGCTACACTGCCCGGCGGCTAATTAGCACCTAAGTGTCTGCACTGCCCCGGGGTGAGATAGGCCCGTACAGGCTTATCTGTCTCGCATCCCGCCACATGGGCAGATAGCCTATGCTTATCTGTCTCGCATCTCGCCACATGGGCAGATAGCTTCTAATTACGGGAAGATATTGCGATAAGCTACCTTTCTCTCGCACTTCGTATCATATGAACCAATTGGTTGTTTTCATTTTTTTTTATACCAAAATAAAGAGGAAAGAATGGCCTTTATTCCCATATAAAA
Organism: Gibbula magus; assembly: GCA_936450465.1. NCBI lineage: Eukaryota > Metazoa > Mollusca > Gastropoda > Trochida > Trochidae > Gibbula > Gibbula magus. The sequence goes on from OW388291.1 coordinate 40,093,508, forward strand.
ATTGCGCTAACATAACTGAAAATACAGCAATCGCACAGAGATAGCCGACTTTCGCACTTTTGAATTTTGATACATGTGGCGCATTTACCCCAACATGCCTCGGCGCTCTATTTCTAAGAAACTACTTGGGATATTTTCATAATTTTTTTATCAGTATATAGATAAAAGAATTGTCTTCAATTCCATATAAAATACGTGTATTTTCGGCAATAACTTTTGATGCGCCAGGTGTCGCGCAGAAGGTGATATTCGGCTTTGAATAAGTGGCGCTCTTAGCATATACCATCATTACGGGCTTTATAACTTGTGAACCGCAAGTCCGATTTTTATAATTTTTACATCATTGTAAAGAGAAAAACATTGTCTTCAATTCCATGTATAATGCGCATGTTTTCGGGAAGAACTCTGCATGCGCAATGCGCCGCGCCAAAAGGTATAATTTTCGCACTTCATAACTTTTGAACCGCAAGTCCGATTTTTATAATTTTTACATCATTGTAAAGAGAAAAACATTGTCTTTAATTCCAGATATAATGCGCATGTTTTTGAGAAGAACTATGCATGCGCGAAGCGCCGCAATATTGATGTACGCAAAAGTGAAGAAGTATGATAAGATATAACTAAAATACTGTTCTTTTGATACGCAAATATAGAGCTTTATAAACGATGAACAACTGTCATGGCGGAATTTTGTTTCCAGTTTTGGAAAAAAAAATATTACATAAAAACGAAAATATATTTGAGTACGGGACCCGCTTCTCGGGGAAAAGCCTTTTCGTGGGAATATTTTCTCAGGAAAATATTTCACTTTTCGGAGTTTCTAAAAATGCGTGAACATTTTTGTTACTGATGCCATTTGCGAAAGGTTTTTATTTCTAAAATTCAAATGCGAGGGCGCACCTTTCCAAACCATTTGAATTGAATTTATTATTTTATCTTTTACATTATTGAATAAAAGACGTTTCATTCAATAAGATTTGAAGAATTATTTATATGTGTAGCGGACTGAACTGAGCAGATGGAGAATTTGATTCCTCACCACTTTTATTACCAAAGTTCTTTTGTATCACAATTACTTTTTTAGGTATTAGTTTTTTCGTGAGCAGGGGAATTTCCGACGGGATTCGCCATGACATAATGAGAAAAAATTCCCATGAACATGGGCGTGGTCCGTCATCTTCGGGACCGACCCACAAGTATAAATATCTACCGGGGGGTGCGCGGACCCCCCCGCTTTTGGTCGCCACCCCCCAAACTTTTTGTGCAAATTATTTTTTTGTTTCTACTTTGAAATAAAGGTTCGTGTCATTCCGAGGTATGAAGGTTTCTGCTATATATGTCGAGAGGGCATGGGAACCCATTCCCAATAGAATCCGGGGTTCGTCCCATAGGATTGTTCCTCGGAGTCTCTCGTTCTCAAAAGAGAACATGGGAAACCTGTCCCGCGATTGAATCCGGGGTCCGCCTCGGAAGACGGGGACGGGAATTCCCGGAGAGCATGGGAGTATGCTCCCATGGGTCCGGGCTCCGCCTCGAGAGACCGCTCCTTGGATGCTCTGCTTCTCGAAAAGAGAAGTCATTCGGCAACTGACAACCCGAGCTTCCCTGACATAGTAGTTTATTTTCCGGGCCTCGCGCCCGGTGCTACACGTCGCCGAGGAAATCAGAAAATGGTCCGTTTGACATATGCGTCGGAAAAATCGGCGCGATGTCAGAAGCCGTCGGCGCCGTCGGCGCTTGCGGCGCAGTCGTCCTAGATGCGCCGGGAGGTTCTGAAACTGGCAAATGAACGTCCATGAAGCTCACATTCATTATCTCTGTATGTTTATTGTCTCTAATCACATGTTATATGTTGCATACATCTAATGCATTTTCAATCATTTACAGGTTGAAGCAGAATGCTGCGCGGACGTGGACGCAAGGCCCTGCGACGGCCTAGGACGTTGCATACTAGGACACGCAGCTTTGAAGCCGTTACAAGCGACGACGACTTCATCAACGAGATCCATGCTGATGAAGCCTCTGATATGGAGTCAACTGACAGTGATGGTAGCAGTGGTTTAGACAGTGATGATGCATATGATCGGGACACTGTAATAGATAGTGAACATGGTGACACAGATGCTCTGAGTGATATAGAGACAGAGATTGCCAGAAAGATTCTAGCCGCCGGTAATTCCACCGAAGAAGACTTTAGTGGTTTTGAGGAGGAGTTTGCCGAAATACCACAATATAATCATGATAATTCACAGACGTTTGATGAGTGGGTGGATGGTCCGCGGCCACGTGTAAACTTGCCTTTCACTGGTCAAACTGGGTTGCGCCAGTTCATAGAACTTCCTGAGAACCCTGAACCTATTGACTTTTTCAATTTGTTTATACATAATGATGACTATGAGGATATGGCAACGGAAACCAATAGATATTTCAAACAAGCAATGGAGGACAAAATTCTAAGACCCCGTTCAAGAATGCAACAGTGGCAAGACACTAATGCAGAAGAGATGAAGGTATTTGTAGCCATGACAATTGCCATGTCATTGGTTGTGCAGAGAAACTTTGCTGATTACTGGTCAACAAGTGATGTTACCTCAACGCCTTTCTTCGCCAAGTGCATGCCCCGAGACAGGTTTTGGCTTCTTATAACCTACCTACACTTGGCTGACAACAGGAGGATGCCGGGCCGTAACACCCCGTGCTTTTCACCAATAAATAAACTGGGACACTTGTATAACCGGATAGTTCACCGTTTTTCAAGAGTGTATAAACCGCATCAAAACATTTCAGTCGACGAGGGCATGGTGCCCTGGAAAGGTAACTTATCTTTCAAAGTTTATCTTCCCGACAAGCCTAAGAAGTATGGGATAAAGGCTTTCATGTTGTGTGACTCGCACAACGGATACGTTTGCAAGTTCAAACTCTACACTGGAAAAACGAATGAACCGGTTTCTGAAGGTGGCAAAACTTATGATGTAGTCATGGACTTGGTGAACGACTACGTTGGACAGGGGCATCACATCTTTATGGACAACTACTATTCGTCCACAAATCTGTACATAAATTTGTGGGAGCGGGGAATAGGTGCCACGGGGACGTTGAGAGCCAATCGAAAGGGACTTCCTGATTCAGTCAAGAAACCTAAAAAGAAAGCCAAGCAAGGGGACATGACAGTTTCTCACAACCATGGCCTACTCGTTCTTCGCTACGAAGATAGAAAATCAGTGCTTCTCATGTCTACTGTTGAAGATACACAACTTGAACAAACAGGGAAGAAGAACCGGGCAACAGGGGAACCAGTTCTCAAGCCGCGCATTGTAACAACGTACAACAAGTACATGGGAGGTGTTGATCGGGCCGACCAGATGTTGTCGTACACGCCGTTCCGAGTGAAGACCCTGAAGTGGTGGAAACGGGTTTGGTTTCACGTTCTCAACGTTGCCATGTTGAACTCTTACATCGTTTATAAAGAATACAGCAAAGATAAACCTCTAAAAACAAGTCGGGAATACAGGAAGGCTTTGGCGCAACATATAGTAACATTTGCGGACAAGGAACAAGTTCCATCACTTTGCAGACGTCCCCGTGGTCGGCCGAGCACGAGCGACGAGAGTGTCACTCGTCTTCATGGACGTCACTTTCCGACGAAGATTGAGCCTGTCGGAAGGAAGAAAAACGTCACAAGGATGTGTGTGGTATGCTCTAAGGCAAAACGCGCCGTCCTCGCAAAACAGATTGAAGAAGGCAATGGGCCAGCAAGGAAGAAAAAACGAGTAGGCAGAGAGTCTTCTTATGAATGTACAGATTGTAATGTTTCTCTGTGCGCCGCACCATGCTTCAAACTGTACCACACCGCCACTGACTATTCCAGGGCTTACATCACTGCCACGGAAAAAGAAAGAAATGAAGAAGGGAATGAAGAAGAAGAAAATTGAAAGTAAAGAGAGCCGAAGTGTGGACTAGTATATACACATTATATACATACCTTGTTAGGTCCCTAAAGCTGTTCTGCGCACAACCGCAGGTAAATATTGTGTATATTTGTACATAAATGCATTGTAATTTCATTGTAATACATGTCATTGCAAATAAAATATTCTTTATTTTATCAAAGAGACAGAGAAAGTGAATGCGAGCTTTCATTGGAAGTTCAGCCAGAACCGCATCATAAAAAAACACCCATAAATGCTGAACCGGGTGGCCGATTTTCATAAAACTTACATGGGGTAAAGAGGAAAGATTCGGCTTTGATTCAATATAAAATTTATACATGCGCACGAAAAACTAAAGTTGCGGCACGTGCCCCGATATGCGCGATAGTCAAAAAGTTGCCTCAAAGTACCGAGGGTACCTTCATTTGGCACGCTATAGCTTCCGAACGAAGTTGCGCTTTTTTTTTCTTTTTACATCATCGTAAAGAGCAATAAATTGTCTTCAATTCCATGTATCATATGTATATGCGCAGCGAAAAATAAACATGCGGCAAATGATGCGCCAGATGTCGCAAAAAGTTAGTTTTTCAAAAATGAATTTTCTAAGTACTGGGGGTGCCTTCCTTACGCTCTTCATATATTGCGAACCATTTGACGTATTCCAATAATTTTTATATCATTGTAAAGAGGAATAAATTGTCTTCAAGTACATACGTGTTTCGCATGCGCGCGAAATAATTTACGATTTTATAAAGCTGGAAATAAAGACAAACTTTACACCGCGCAACATGTATTGCGTTCGCCGCGGTGATTAGTGTATGCTGTGCTCATTAGTACCCATTAGTTCCACGCCCGCTCGGCTCTGGCACCCTCGAGGAGGTCTCGAGGAGGTCTCGAGGAGGTAACGGTACTGTAATTAGCACAGTCCCGGGGGGACCAAGCAGTGCCAGTAAATTGGTGCGCGTCGGGACCATTCACGTGGTACTGTCGGGGTAGCGTCACTCTCCTTTGGTTGGTTATATTTTCTGAACCATAAGTCGTATTCTAATAATTTTTATGTCATTGTAAAGAGGAATAAACTATCTACAAGCACATATAAATTTCGCAATATGCGCGCTCAGGAGTTTTGATTTCATGAAGCTGGAAATAAAGACAAACTTTAGATGACAATAGAATTATAACCATAGGTCGCATTCTAATATTTTTTATATCATTGTAAAGACAAACATCTGGTCTTCAAGTCCATATAAAAATTTCAGTAGCGCGCTCCAAATTCATGATGTTATAAGGCCCGAATTAAAGACAATCTTTACAAAGTAATAGAAAAGTAAAGAAAAATCGTAAAAAAATAATTCGAAGATGCGGGTATAAAGCAACCATTTGTGTACGGGTGCCGCGACTTGAATTTGTATTCAACGCCCGTATATAGCCCGTATTCGCCATGTAGATGCGGTATATTTCGTAAAAACGGTACCGGAATCGCCGCCTGGAAATTCCGCCAGCAGAGCTCGTTAGTGCCTAAGCTCAAACTACTGCTGCGAGCTGCGAGCCTGTAAATTCCGCCACAGGGGCTAAAAAGGGTAAAATATATATACGCAACGTAAGGGTTAAGTATGTAATAAACATCTACCTATAATTTCTAACATACAATATTTTTAAAGGAAATACCACTTATTTGGAAAGGTATATCACAGACTAAATTTGAACAGTCAAAACATAGTGAACACTGTAAACAGATATAGCGATAAGATTGATGGCATTGCCCATATCCCTCAAGACTTTCATGTGCATTGTGGTTGATTTTCTGAAGCTGTCAACCTTGTGACCAGGAGAAGCCGCCTTATTGTGTTTCAGATCATGCAAGAAAGAAAAATCTGTGTGATGACATCACATTCAATGGTGTGCGTCAATCAAGACGGCAAGTATCTTTGAAAACATATCTCATGATATGAAAATTATTTCTGATAAGTCCTGTTGTAGATGATTTTTCGAGTTATTGACATCATTTATACATGTTGACAAAATAATTTGTACAAGAAACAATGAAACACTCTAAGTCTCTGAGATCGCCGCTAATGGCTGCGATATTGCCGAAGCGGCGTAAAACATTTACTCACTCAAATCTGTGAGAAAGAGGTCAAGGAGGTATCATTGTCATTCCTTGTGGCAATTTCCTCAGAGTATGTCGAGAGGATTATCTATATTCTAATTTGAATGGTAATATAATATAATACTAAGTCTAATTACCATAGGCTGTTGTTTCTTTGGGCCTTTGTGTATCCTCCCAACAGTTGATGATGGTGCTGTTACAACTGGTTTGGGTGTGACTCGAGGTTGTCTGAAGTCAAAGACAGAGAGGACAAATAAAGTGATATTTCAATTAGAGATAAGAATACACACATATTTGCTGAATCAATTACTTCAAAGTAATAAACCTCAAATTTATAAATGATGTGAAAAATGTTCACAGACGTGGCAGAAGACATTTGTGCTTGAATTGTCAATACTGAAAATAAATATCTTAATGAAAGCTACATGGAATTTTATTTTTCTTTGTGATAAATAAAAAGAAAATAATAGTTGATTCTGATATGTGTGATCTTTTTCAAAGGTTTTATTTCTTCAAGAGTCCTATCAGAAGAATGTAACATTTTGGTGTATACAAAACATCGAAAATATTGAATCTTTGCAAAAAAGAAGCTGTAAATTCATAGAGCTATGAACTCATATCTCAACTGACACTTTGAGTTCCGGGAGCGAGGCAGGTTTAGCGACGTTGACGAGTCGTCTCAGTTTGTGCTCCTCCTGTTTCAGCTCTATCAGCTGCCGTTTGAAAGACATCTTTGTCTTGGTGTCCATCACGCCACACTTGATCGCGCTCATGTACGCGTCTAGAGCATCCACCTCCTCGTCTTCAAATGCTGCTGCATCTGCAAGTTTTAAAATATAAGTTCCTTATGAAGTTTGAGAAACACATTCTAACCTGCTGAAACCATTCCTGAGAACAAGAATTCCTGGAATTACAACTTGTTAACAATTAATAGTAATCTGGGTTAGCCAGAACTATTATTAGGCATAAAATTATTATGCACCCACACAACAAAACAACGTGTACCAAGAACCATGCATATAGAAATTTGATGCATTTCCAATAAGTCAAATTCACATGATTTCAAGACATGCACACTCAAAATTAATATTAACCGTAATTCTACCATAATTATAATTATTCAAACTCATATTCATGACTAACTGCGTCTAATATGAACAAGTAAAGACTGAAGACATAAAAACAATGTAGGTAATTGCTCATCAGTTTACTCAGTTATAGATATCATCCTGCTCTATCCGGGTATCTGTATCTACAAGGCTATTTAAAACCATGATCCCAAAAGCACTATCTCCTTCAAAATGATGACATGTTACATCTAACATTTAATCGTTTCATCACAATTATTGGTCACACCATCTAAAGATTTTAGGAATATAATCTATTACAATGTATTTAGTTTATCTTTACAAACAAATTCTCAAAAGTAATAAATAAACACCTACCAGCCTTCGCCTTTTCTAGTTTTGCTTCAATGTCTGAAATTTCTTTGGTGACATTGGTGTGTCTTTCCAACTGAAAAAAATGTCAACCAGATAAATGTTTACCATTTCATATCACACTGTCTACATAAACATGATAAACATTCTTGTATTTCTATAGGTCAGTTTTCTAAATCATTCATTACAGTACGGTAATAGTACTTGGTACAGTGGAGTACTGAAGCGTATTGGAAGGGTCATTTCTACATCAGTCATTTATAGACTGGCACATAGTTTCAGTCTTATCCAATTATTCATCAGAAAGGAACCTTTTCCAAAATCTGGACTTTCTTTTCAGGAGATTATCATGAGCTGTTTAGGGAGAATAGAGACTCGCTGTGAGACAGACTACAACTATAATATTTTGACTTCTCTGATATTGTGCTAGTTTGCAACAGTAGGAAAGTTTCATGACATATTTATACTCTCAACATTAAACGCTAAATGTGCGAAAAATATATTCTGTTATGTTACAGGATAAAGCAGGTGTTAACATATTTCAAATGAATATGAAGTGAAACAAACAATGAATAGAATATCTTCTAGATTACTGATATTTTGTTTTGTTAAAGTTTTTTGTTTTTTTTAAATTTGTAATTCCTGCCCTCTGCAACCTACCAGTGACTCATAAGTTTCCAGTTTATCCTCCATCTTGCCAGCCCGCTTCATCCTTTGAACTCGCTTCTTTTCTATCGTTCCTGTCCGGTCCAGAAATGTGTCCTCGTCACTGTCATAGAAATCATTCTCCTCCCAGTTCTTAGCTTTCCTCTTGTGACTTTCTGTAAAAGCGAAGATAAAACACTGATTAACCCTTGTCAAGCTCCGTCTATTCTCCCGCTTATTAACATGTCTGTCCACGAACCAATCTAGTTTATTCTCTTTGATAACATGTTGATATTCTGAGCCACTCAAGATTGGTTTGTCGTAAGCAGAAATAAATATGACAAACATCACATCATGATAATATATATGAGGTCTCTGTTGGAACATATGCGCTCATTTCAATCATTCAATTTTAACTTACTTATAAACACTGACAGAAAAATATGCTGAGGAAAGACGACTATTATCAGGAAATGTGTGCCTTACCATGTTTTGATTTGCGAAGCTCGCCATGTTTATCCAGCAATCTACAAGCCTCCAGTGCACAAGCAACAACTGCTTCTTTTCTTTTCCCAGAAACCACCACCTCTGCGATAACTGGCTCTCCGGTAGGCGTATCAACAGGCAATCTGAACAATCAGCCAAATTTACCCAAAATATCAGAATAAGTTAATCTGACATCAAACTTTTCCAAAACAAAGAGGGTACATCAACTTTATTTTGCCAACACATCAAGTTAGCATTTGTAAATAAAAACAATACGCTATAACTAATTAAAGTTTGAATTCTATTCAAAAGTTTTCAAAGAATGGAGTAGAAAGAAAATCCGCAAAGGTATGATTTGTTTGAAGATATAAAATCAAAGCCAATATGCATATAGATCTACTCAACATAAGCATACTTACTCAACAGTACATTTGTGTTTTCCAGGTCCACAGTCCACAAACTGATACTCAGGTAAATCATAACCTGAAATTAATAAATATATGATCCAAACTTATAGTTATACAAGTGTTTTTTCAAAAAACATGACAATGTCCCCAGCCACTACAGAGGTATCAAATGTGTTTTTATGTATTGGTCTGAAAGGGGCTCCAATGCAGCAGTTGAAATTAACACACAGTAGTTCATAGGACCAGGACTAATATTAGTACCGGTACACTCTGTACCAAGCAGCCACTGTAGTCCCAAATAAAATACTTGACAGAAAACTATAATGTCAAGGAATAGACAAAAACAAAGCAAACTTGAAATATGTACATTTGACAACTCTCTATTTTAGAAAAAGGGCTCAACAAAAAGATATATATTGTTGTTTTAGAATGATTAAATCAAAGACAATGTTCTGTAAATGTAAAGGACAATGTGTATTTTGTTACAACAACAAAATAAAAGGAAAAACTTTGGCTTTAATCAATATCACTTCCAATAGACATACTCACTACACTTTTGTTATATCAATTAAAAATAAAAAAACTTCAAATTCAAAAACTCATTTGATAAATAGGTGATGTACCTTCTCTCTCAAAATACCCCTTCAAAGCCTTCTTTGGGTCATCAACATATAGGTGCTCATTTTGTGGGATCACACTCGCTGGGATGAAAGGATTTTCCTCAGTTGGTTCCTCTGCATCCTCATCTGTTTGTTGTAAAATGGGGAAATAAGACAAGTTTTGTGTTTGAACTGATGTCTAGTACAGATATTCAAATCTATCAGTGAATAATATATCACAATATTCTTATATTATCTTTGAATATCTAGTCAAGCAACCATTTCCCTCGCTGTGCCTAGATAATGAATCGCTGCACCAGAAATGCATAGTGGGCCTGGATTTACTAAGCACTGATTTCTTAACCCTTACGTTGCGTATATATATTTTACCCTTTTTAGCCCCTGTGGCGGAATTTACAGGCTCGCAGCTCGCAGCAGTAGTTTGAGCTTAGGCACTAACGAGCTCTGCTGGCGGAATTTCCAGGCGGCGATACCGATACCGTTTTTACGAAATATACCACATCTACATGGCGAATACGGGCTATATACGGGCGTTGAATACAAATTCAAGTCGCGGCACCCGTTCACAAATGGTTGCTTTAGACCCGCATCTTTGAATTATTTTTTTACGATTTTTCTTTACTTTTCTATTACTTTGTAAAGATTGTCTTAATTCGGGCCTTATAACATCATGAATTTGGAGCGCGCTACTGAATTTTTTATATGGACTTGAAGACCAGATGTTTGTCTTTACAATGATATAAAAAATATTAGAATGCGACCTATGGTTATAATTCTATTGTCATCCAAAGTTTGTCTTTATTTCCAGCTTTATGAAATCAAAACTCCTGAGCGCGCATATTGCGAAATTTATATGTGCTTGTAGATAGTTTATTCCTCTTTACAATGACATAAAAATTATTAGAATACGACTTATGGTTCAGAAAATACAACCAACCAAAGGAGAGTGACGCTACCACGTGAATGGTCCCGACGCGCACCAAGTAACTGGCACTGCTTGGTCTCCCCGGGACTGTGCTAATTACAGTACCGTTACCTCCTCGAGACCTCCTCGAGACCTCCTCGAGGGTGCCAGAGCCGAGCGCGCGTGGAACAAATGGGTACTAATGAGCACAGCATACACTTATCACCGCGGCGAACGCAATACATGTTGCGCGGTGTAAAGTTTGTCTTTATTTCCAGCTTTATAAAATCGTAAATTTTTTCGCGCGCATGCGAAACACGTATGTACTTGAAGACAATTTATTCCTCTTTACAATGATATAAAAATTATTGGAATACGTCAAATGGTTCGCAATATATGAAGAGCGTAAGGAAGGCACCCCCAGTACTTAGAAAATTCATTTTTGAAAAACTAACTTTTTGCGACATCTGGCGCATCACTTGCCGCATGTTTATTTTTCGCTGCGCATATACATATGATACATGGAATTGAAGACAATTTATTGCTCTTTACGATGATGCAAAAAGAAAAAAAATGCGCAACTTCGTTCGGAAGCTATAGCGTGCCAAATGAAGGTACCCTCGGTAATTTGAGGCAACTTTTTGACTATCGCGCATATCGGGGCACGTGCCGCAACTTTAGTTTTTCGTGCGCATGTGTAAATTTTATATTGAATCAAAGCTGAATCTTTCCTCTTTACCCCATGTAAGTTTTATGAAAATCGGCCACCCGGTTCAGCATTTATGGGTGTTTTTTATGATGCGGTTCTGGTTGAACTTCCAATGAAAGCTCGCATTCACTTTCTCTGTCTCTTTGATAAAATAAAAAATATTTTATTTGCAATGACATGTATTACAATGAAATTACAATGCATTTATGTACAAATATACACAATATTTACCTGCGGTTGTGCGCAGAACAGCTTTAGGGACCTAACAAGGTATGTATATAATGTGTATATACTGGTTGTCCACACTTCGGCTCTCTTTACTTTCAATTTTCTTCTTCTTCATTCCCTTCTTCATTTCTTTCTTTTTCCGTGGCAGTGATGTAAGCCCTGGAATAGTCAGTGGCGGTGTGGTACAGTTTGAAGCATGGTGCGGCGCACAGAGAAACATTACAATCTGTACATTCATAAGAAGACTCTCTGCCTACTCGTTTTTTCTTCCTTGCTGGCCCATTGCCTTCTTCAATCTGTTTTGCGAGGACGGCGGGTTTTGCCTTAGAGCATACCACACACATCCTTGTGACGTTTTTCTTCCTTCCGACAGGCTCAATCTTCGTCGGAAAGTGACGTCCATGAAGACGAGTGACACTCTCGTCGCTCGTGCTCGGCCGACCACGGGGACGTCTGCAAAGTGATGGAACTTGTTCCTTGTCCGCAAATGTTACTATATGTTGCGCCAAAGCCTTCCTGTATTCCCGACTTGTTTTTAGAGGTTTATCTTTGCTGTATTCTTTATAAACGATGTAAGAGTTCAACATGGCAACGTTGAGAACGTGAAACCAAACCCGTTTCCACCACTTCAGGGTCTTCACTCGGAACGGCGTGTACGACAACATCTGGTCGGCCCGATCAACACCTCCCATGTACTTGTTGTATGCTGTTACAATACGCGGCTTGAGAACTGGTTCCCCTGTTGCCCGGTTCTTCTTCCCTGTTTGTTCAAGTTGTGTATCTTCAACAGTAGACATGAGAAGCACTGATTTTCTATCTTCGTAGCGAAGAACGAGTAGGCCATGGTTGTGAGAAACTGTCATGTCCCCTTGCTTGGCTTTCTTTTTAGGTTTCTTGACTGAATCAGGAAGTCCCTTTCGATTGGCTCTCAACGTCCCCGTGGCACCTATTCCCCGCTCCCACAAATTTATGCACAGATTTGTGGACGAATAGTAGTTGTCCATAAAGATATGATGCCCCTGTCCAACGTAGTCGTTCACCAAGTCCATGACTACATCATAAGTTTTGCCACCTTCAGAAACCGGTTCATTCGTTTTTCCAGTGTAGAGTTTGAACTTGCAAACGTATCCGTTGTGCGAGTCACACAACATGAAAGCCTTTATCCCATACTTCTTAGGCTTGTCGGGAAGATAAACTTTGAAAGATAAGTTACCTTTCCAGGGCACCATGCCCTCGTCGACTGAAATGTTTTGATGCGGTTTATACACTCTTGAAAAACGGTGAACTATCCGGTTATACAAGTGTCCCAGTTTATTTATTGGTGAAAAGCACGGGGTGTTACGGCCCGGCATCCTCCTGTTGTCAGCCAAGTGTAGGTAGGTTATAAGAAGCCAAAACCTGTCTCGGGGCATGCACTTGGCGAAGAAAGGCGTTGAGGTAACATCACTTGTTGACCAGTAATCAGCAAAGTTTCTCTGCACAACCAATGACATGGCAATTGTCATGGCTACAAATACCTTCATCTCTTCTGCATTAGTGTCTTGCCACTGTTGCATTCTTGAACGGGGTCTTAGAATTTTGTCCTCCATTGCTTGTTTGAAATATCTATTGGTTTCCGTTGCCATATCCTCATAGTCATCATTATGTATAAACAAATTGAAAAAGTCAATAGGTTCAGGGTTCTCAGGAAGTTCTATGAACTGGCGCAACCCAGTTTGACCAGTGAAAGGCAAGTTTACACGTGGCCGCGAACCATCCACCCACTCATCAAACGTCTGTGAATTATCTTGATTATATTGTGGTATTTCGGCAAACTCCTCCTAGAAACCACTACAGTCTTCTTCGGTGGAATTACCGGCGGCTAGAATCTTTCTGGCAATCTCTGTCTCTATATCACTCAGAGCATCTGTGTCACCATGTTCACTATCTATTACAGTGTCCCGATCATATGCATCATCACTGTCTAAACCACTGCTACCATCACTGTCAGTTGACTCCATATCAGAGGCTTCATCAGCATGGATCTCGTTGATGAAGTCGTCGTCGCTTGAAACGGCTTCAAAGCTGCGTGTCCTAGTATGCAACGCCCTAGGCCGTCGCAGGGCCTTGCGTCCACGTCCACGCAGCATTCTGCTTCAACCTGTAAATGATTGAAAATGCGTTAGATGTATGCAACATATAACATGTGATTAGAGACAATAAACATACAGAGATAATGAATGTGAGCTTCATGGACGTTCATTTGCCAGTTTCAGAACCTCCCGGCACATCTAGGACGACTGCGCCGCAAGCGCCAACGGCGCCGACGGCTTCTGACATCGCGCCGATTTTTCCGACGCATATGTCAAACGGACCATTTTCTGATTTCCTCGGCGACGTGTAGCACCGGGCGCGAGGCCCGGAAAATAAACTACTATGTCAGGGAAGCTCGGGTTGTCAGTTGCCGAATGACTTCTCTTTACGAGAAGCAGAGCATCCAAGGAGCGGTCTCTCGAGGCGGAGCCCGGACCCATGGGAGCATACTCCCATGCTCTCCGGGAATTCCCGTCCCCGTCTTCCGCGGCGGACCCCGGATTCAATCGCGGGACAGGTTTCCCATGTTCTCTTTTGAGAACGAGAGACTCCGAGGAACAATCCTATGGGACGAACCCCGGATTCTATTGGGAATGGGTTCCCATGCCCTCTCGACATATATAGCAGAAACCTTCATACCTCGGAATGACACGAACCTTTATTTCAAAGTAGAAAAAAAAAATAATTTGCACAAAAAGTTTGGGGGGTGGCGAACAAAAGCGGGGGGGTCCGCGCACCCCCCGGTAGATATTTATACTTGTGGGTCGGTCCCGAAGATGACGGACCACGCCCATGTTCATGGGAATTTTTTCTCATTATGTCATGGCGAATCCTGTCGGAAATTCCCCTGCTCACGAAAAAACTAATACCTAAAAAAGTAATTGTGATACAAAAGAACTTTGGTAATAAAAGTGGTGAGGAATCAAATTCTCCATCTGCTCAGTTCAGTCCGCTACACATATAAATAATTCTTCAAATCTTATTGAATGAAACGTCTTTTATTCAATAATGTAAAAGATAAAATAATAAATTCAATTCAAATGGTTTGGAAAGGTGCGCCCTCGCATTTGAATTTTAGAAATAAAAACCTTTCGCATATGGCATCAGTAACAAAAATGTTCACGCATTTTTAGAAACTCCGAAAAGTGAAATATTTTCCTGAGAAAATATTCCCACGAAAAGGCTTTTCCCCGAGCGGCGGGTCCCGTACTCAAATATATTTTCGCTTTTATGTTATATTTTTTTTTCCAAAACTGGAAACAAAATTCTGTCATGACAGTTGTTCATCGTTTATAAAGCTCTATATTTGCGTATAAAAAAAACAGTATTTTAGTTATATATTATCATACTTCTTCACTTATGCGTACATCAATATTGCGGCTCTTCGCGCATGCATAGTTCTTCCCAAAAACATGCGCATTATATCTGGAATTAAAGACAATGTTTTTCTCTTTACAATGATGTAAAAATTATAAAAATCGGACTTGCGGTTCAAAAGTTATGAAGTGCGAAAATTATACCTTTTGGCGCGGCGCTTTGCGCATGCAGAGTTCTTCCCGAAAACATGCGCATTATACATGGAATTGAAGACAATGTTTTTCTCTTTACAATGATGTAAAAATTATAAAAATCGGACTTGCGGTTCACAAGTTATAAAGCCCGTAATGATGGTATATGCTTAGAGCGCCACTTATTCAAAGCCGAATATCACCTTCTGCGCGACACCTGGCGCATCAAAAGTTATTGCCGAAAATACACGTATTTTATATGGAATTGAAGACAATTCTTTCATCTATATACTGATAAAAAAATTGTGAAAATATCCCAAGTAGTTTCTTAGAAATAGAGCGCCGAGGCATGTTGGGGTAAATGCGCCACATGTATCAAAATTCAAAAGTGCGAAAGTCGCCTATCTCTGTGCGATTGCTGTATTTTCAGTTTTGTTAGCGCAATTGCGATTTTTATATGGGAATAAAGGCCATTCTTTCCTCTTTATTTTGGTATAAAAAAAATGAAAACAACCAATTGGTTCATATGATACGAAGTGCGAGAGAAAGGTAGCTTATCGCAATATCTTCCCGTAATTAGAGGATATCTGCCCATGTGGCGAGATGCGAGACAGATAAGCATAGGCTATCTGCCCATGTGGCGGGATGCGAGACAGATAAGCCTGTACGGGCCTATCTCACCCCGGGGCAGTGCAGACACTTAGGTGATAATTAGCCGCCGGGCAGTGTAGCCATCGGAGCAGGACAAAATTGGCCTTTTGTAAAGCTAATTATCGATGCGTTACGGGTCAACAATGCACATGCAAATTGGTGTGAATTTTGCTGGACGTTCTGACAAGATACTGAAGAAAGCTTTATTCTCATTGCGAGCTGCGAGGCATAAATACAGCCATTCTCATGCAGCGAGTCGCGGAAACAATCGACTCGGGACCCGGTATGGGGCATAGAGAAGTACTTAGACAGCCGTGAATTCTTCTAAGTAAGCGATCCGGGATCCGTATTGAGGTACCTACGAATCGCTTATAGCCCGCCCGGATAATTCCGGACCCGCATGTTAAGGGTTAAGGAAATACTGCAAGGCCTAAATCAGCCAGTAATGGAGACTGGCAAGAGTTATGCCTTGCATTTCGAAGTTGCCATTTTATAGGAGAAATTACGTTTTTCTATTGTTGGTATCAAAACCATATTTTAAAAAATAACAATGATGAGAATAAAAGGTTGATTCATTAATAATTTAGATGAGACAAACAAATATGCTGGAGTGAACAACAACACAATTTTGTTTATTAAATTCACATTTCCAAATATGGCAGAGCACCACTGAAATTACAACAATAGAGTGCTTGAAGGGTGATTACTCATTTGTAAGATTAGAAGGAGTGATAACTTTAATCACATATAATGCAACTGTCTGACATTGAAGTGCCCTACAAGAAATTGTCATACATGCCTGCCTGCCTGCACCTATTAGATAAACCAGAATCTATAAGTCTAGATCAAATTATATGTCATTATACAATTATTGACTTCTAGCGAGGTTGATCCAAGGATTTATCGACCTTGGACACGTGATATTCACCGAGGCGAAGCCGAGGTGAATATCACGTGTCCAAGGTCGATAAATCCTTGGATCAACCGAGTCTGAAGTCTATAATTGTTTTATTATATGGAACAAGATGTGTTTGTGAAACACGAAAGCCCCCGGATGCATTTTATGAGCCACGGTCAAGGTCACGATATCAAATACCATGATGTCATCTAAAAGGTCTCATCACAAGATATGAACATGCCAAGTATCAAAAACCAAGCTATTAATAATTAAAAGTTTTGCCCAAGGTACGGACAGGTGCAAAACAATATTCCCCCAGAATCTCCGATTCGGGGGCATAAAACGTTTAAAATTAATTATTTTGTGTAATATAGAAGCTATGAGGTGGAATTTTCATCATGATACATAAAAAATACAAGACAAGTTGAAAATTCAAATTGTTTAATCTTTAAATCAATTTGAACTTTGAAATAGTAAATAACATTCCAACAATTCAAAATATCACAGTTGAAAATATTCACTTATGACTTATAGTCAGTTATGACTCTGCCACATATATAGTAAAACAGTAATGGATAAACCTTGACATATGATTATTGATACATTTTCAAGGAACATTATGATTTTTGAGTCCAGGGTTTTCATTTCATCTTTTTCAAATTAGTCGTGAAAATTATTGTCAACTTCAAGATAAAGAACTTTTAACAGGCAAGACCAGGATTTCCCAAATCTATTTTTAGCCACCGGAGGTGTGTGGATTTCGTTATCAACCTCTCGCGACTCACAGAGGTTGACATCGCTCGGCGTCAAGGCTGTCATGTGACCGAGTGGACCAATCAGAAAGGCGGAAATCATCCATTCATATAATAATATACTATACCAATGCCCCAGGTGCAACCGCGATCCTCCATGCGCTGCTTCTCTTTCTGCAATCGTGTCTCCTGTTCACGCAGCTCCGCCTGGTGAAGAACCTCTGCCTCTTTCTTCTGCTTCTGCTTCTGTTCCATTAACTCTGTCACGCTCAGCTCGGTCTCCTCCTCTCGGTCATCTTCAGGACCCTGACAAAAAAGATAATTACATTCGATCATCATTGAATATCATTAGGCTTTCCAATACCATTCATGTAGGAGAATTCATAAATTTGCTAACATAGGATAATTGCAAATTTGACTTGGTGATAAACGGATTAAGTAACGGAAGGTGATTTGTACAAACCTGAAGTATGTGAAGTCGGGAACTACCTCCAAGTTTTACAACATGACCAACTCGTACTCTGTTGTAAACCTTTGGTCGAACTTTTACTTTGTTTATCCATGTCCCATGTGTACTGTCCAGATCATACAAGTACCAACCCTTTTCTCGATCTTTACCAGTGCTAGTAGAATACTGCATCACAGCATGGTGACGAGACAAAGATGGGTGTTCCATTGTCACATCACAACTTGGTAACCGTCCGAAAACATAAAACGGCTTCTTTGTGAGATCAATATTATCAATAATAGAGCCATTCTTCAATACTTCAAACTGATATCCTTCCTCACATAGGCCGCTCCACACAGGTTCCTTGTAAGGAAAAACAACTTGTGCCGTTTTCAATTGTTCAGCAGGAGAAAGAGAAGATATAGTTGATTCTTCACTGTTGTGATCATCTCCTTGCGTAATTTTAGTGTCTGTCGTCTCAGAATCTTGATTTGGATCATCTCTCTCCAATTTTGAGAGACTTGGGGTTTCTACTTTTTTAACAATTTGTTTTGGCGGAATGAACTTAGCAATTCCACCTGGCACTTTAAATGATATCTTAGCTTGTGTTTCATCTTCGTTGTCATTATTGCCAACTGATGAACTGTTGTTTTCGTTATCTGTCATGCTGTCAACAGTGGATGAAGCAGACTCATCTGCTGAGACGGGAGAAGAACGTTCTTTGTCGGCCATGACACCTGTCGTTGGCCCCATCACACAAAACAAAATATTAAATTAATTCAAATAATCGTTGAAAATAATAAATTTGAATTGACAGTAAAATATATTAGAATTTTCTTTGGAATATAAACCCAGAGGTACGAAAATAATTCGTGATAAGGGTACATGTTCGCATTATTTTGACAGTAAGCGACAATATATAGCGAACGTTTATTGCATACCACTAAAATACAAATTGTTCTGAATGCTCTGGAAGCATGTTTCTGAATTTCTAAGAAATACAAGAAAATAGTTGATAGGCCTAATATCTAAAGCAAATAAAGTATATCATCATAGTATTGGGTTATATTTTATCGTTATTGTTTTATTGAATCTTTTTATATCAAGGTTTTATGCGATAATTTATTATTTTGTCTCCAGAAACGAATGTTTTTCATACAAGCAACACATTCAAGACATAGGCTCAATTCTAAAGATGTGAGCTTTAAAGATATGATATTTTATACAGAGAATAAACTTTGACTGACAATAACTTCAATCTTCCTTCTTAGATACAGTTGCCAATTACTACCAATATTCATATTATTCTAATAAAGTAAAGTGTGTCAGCTGTTGTGCATGAAAAAGTGGGGAAAATTGATAAATTAACCAATCGATCCTTTTTAACAACTTTCCTATCATCATAAATTCGCTATGTCTACCCTCTGGTCTTGCATTTACAATTATATTTCAGGAAAAAAATATGCTATCTTCACATAACGATAAAGTGTTCCAAAATTGAATTTGATAGGTATTGTTTTAGAAGAATGTTTTAAATCGAGTTGCTTGCATCAGAATCTCTGTACCACAGAACCTCGATATCGTAATTAAAACGAAGAAATAACGTTGGTAACACAACTATTTGATATTGGGTGAAGGTTTTTTGCCTACGTTTTATCTACGTTTTAATTACGATATTGAGTTCCTGTGCGTTGCACTACCAAAGCTATTAGTAAACTTCAGGGACCAGCAGGACATCTGTTCACAAAAACTCGTAGTTAATCTGAGATTTCAGTGCACCTCAGTTCGCCGTACATTAGACACTCAATGTGTCAAATCAGTCACTTTGTAAATTTACTTTTGTAAATTGCCTCTTTCTCACACTCAGTCAATGTACAAAATGACTAAATTTTTCCGGCAATTTAAAAATGTTTCGATTAATTTGATAAATCATCAATCATGCGTAATTGTAGTTTGATCGAGAGAAATATAATTACCGCATTATTAAATCAATTGATTCAATTATCTCAAACGTTTACCAAAGATATGTTTCAAGTGAATACATCATAATATTTTCGGACAACGCTAACACTACTCCAAAATTCGTGATTGGCCTTCTCAATTGACAGTGATTGTTTAAATATTCTATTCATATATGTACGTCTGTACATCTGTAATCTACATGTAGTACCATGCACGAATAAACGAGTTCTCAGTTCTGTATTTTTTCGGTAAGGCCAATAAGACCGAACACTGTATGGATGTAGCTTTGGATTTCTCTATGTTTAAAATCGCCTGGCTTTCCTCAATCCTCTTTGTTGTTTTAAATCAGGGACCTTATATATAATGTCCCTGGTTAAATAAATACAAAATAACAATACATGAATACAATATAAAACAAAAACAATAATATACATTGTGTTGATGGGTACTAAATATGACATATATATATATGCAATATTTTAATCAACCATGTCGTGTTTCAAGAGTTACATAATTGCAATTTGGTGTGAAGGTTTAGAATTTGTATACTGTATGGGACAAACGATTTTGATGCTCTGTTAGTTTTTTAATGCCAGATTTTGAAACGACGTTCATATGGTAGAAATTCATAATATTCATTTAGAAAGTGCGATGGGTTTGATTGAATGGCTAGAGCCTTGTTTTTAACTCTAGAATCAAATCTTATCTAAGGGATGCGGGTCTACTGTATGTTCAATAAGTTTTGGATGAGAAGTGAAAATACATTTCCTACCTAATAGCTGTAGCAGTTTCCTTGTCGTTCCAGGTATGTAATGACTGTCAAATAACTTGAACGTTTTGCTCAGTGTTATGTTTAGGAGGTAGACAGAAGTGTCATGGTGTCACGCGATCGAAATTTGTATTTTGACTCAATATACACACTTGGTGTGGAAGCTACCTAAGTGTCCATGTTTGGCCATATAGGGTGTAACGACTTCAGGGTGCCAACATATTGTGAAATGTAGACCAATATGGGCTTTTGGTAGATTCAAGAGCAATAGTTGGAACATATATGACCGGTAAAATTTAAATTTGGTATAAAAATTGGCCAGGGAAATGCGTGATCTTTGTTAGTCGCTAAAAATCACAAGCACTCAAAACTCAAAACGCTGGATAACGACTGTGGAGAATGTTGTCAGAGAGTTATGAATAACGATGGAAGCCATGCAAACATCGTCAATGGAAGCGAAGTTGTTGATGCCTTTGTTACCATTCCTGAAACTGAATTCAACCAGCCAGAAACCTAGTGTGACGTCCCTTGTTGCACCTCATGTGACGTCCCTTGTGGCACCTCATGTGACGACTCTTGTGGCACCTCATGTGACGACCCTTGTGGCACCTCATGTGACGACCCTTGTGGCACCTCATGCGATGACCCTTGTGGCACCACATGTGACGACCCTTGTGGCACCTCATGTGACGACCCTTGTGACACCTCATGTATTTTTGCGTTGCTGAGGATGTTCCTTGTCCCTTATCGCTAGCATCTCTATTGGTGAGAAAGATGTAATTTTTGTTGCCACCACAGCTTTGAGAAAATGATGAAGCAATTGTTGAAAATGGTGTTGGTATTTTTCATGGAGATGATAAATTGTTTTTGCTGCCATATAACACTGCTTGCTTCATTAGTAATTCCTGCAGTAAATGTATTATTTTTTCCCTTGGACTTCATTTTTCTTGTAATACTAGACGATGTCCATAGGTATGTTCTTTCTGTGAACTTAAGTTACATTTTGGTTTTGGGCTTTCGATGAAAACATTGCATGTGCAGTGACTAACTCGTTATTTTGTCTAAAGAAATCTCCCAAAATAAAGATCTTGAAAATTCATACATGTGTCCTACATCTGAATTACCGGTATGTTATTGTTGTTTCATCAAATTATAACTGATAGAATCTGTGGAATTGTAACATTATTTGTTCTGTGTGTTTGAGGCTTTAAACTTTCTTTTCTAAAACTGCATTGGCATGATAATACAGAAGACAAGAAGATTGATGTGGCTATTTTGAAACTTCTTTGACCAAGGAGGGGTATATGAGCAGTGTTCATCTTATTGCTTGGGGCGCATACGCCCCAAGCAGTAATAAGGTGAATTTCTCCCTTTAAACTGTTTGAATTTTCAAATAGAACCTTCAGCCAATGATATACGTTGTCTTAGTATCTTTGAAATTCTATTGACCAATGACCAAAGCTGTAGCAAATTATGAACCACGTGACATTGTGGGTAATCCGAAATAATTGGCACAAACAAATGTGGATTTTGATTATCAATATTTGTCATATAGATAGAATGTTTCTTCAATGTTTAATTAGAATCAATGATAAACTTGTAATCTGCAATTCAAATCAATATCACAAGTAACAAAGCGCTTTTCTATAAGTTAAGTACATTATTTGGCATTCCAGAATCGGAAACTACGTTTTGTTTGGTTAACAGTTTTACTGGTTATGATTGATTCGGAACACGGCGCAACACCCGGCATACGCCGCCGAAAATGGTGAAACCGGCGTACGCCGTAATCCGAATGCTTCAGTTTGAATGGAAAGGCGAAGGTGCCGTATAATGGCTTACAAATGCTATCCATGCAACATTTAATAACTATATTTTCTTTGACTTCGCATTTGACAACTAGATACTTTGACGAAGTGATTTATTTAAGAATAATACTGGTTCTTTAAAGCAATGCCTAGCACGCTAATAAAATCTCAATTCATGTTTGGAAGTAATTTTTAAAAAAGTTTTCTCATTTAAATGAAATGTTAATTTAAGCTAGTTTGAGGGATGATGACGTCTTTCTGTTTGTACGCCGATACACTTGTTAACTTTAAGCCTGGCTTCAGAACGGTGCATGTACTCCGGTCACTTGGTCGGTGTTTATGCCGATGAAACGAATCAAACATAGCCACTGACCTACTTTTCCAAAATTTTGCTGATGTTGAGTTAGCGAAGGCAATGTAATAGAGTTGGTCTCCGTAGAATAAAATCTAAAAATTAAAAGAATAATCGCCACACGGTAAATTGACATATTTGTTTGAAAGCTTTACATTGATATGATAACACACGGTGTTGTGTTGTGTTGTGTTGTGTTGTGCGTTGGTTGCTGTCTTGGAACTCCGGTTACATTTTGTCCTTAGGGTTAGAACAAGTCCGAATCCTTTCGGCGATACTTTTTTGGAATAATACATCTGATCGAGGTCTTTGTGCATTGACTGTAAACATGTGATATTGCATTATTTATACAAAGCGTAGGATACAAAGGGTAATTCTAAGGAGAGAAAATAAATCATAAAAAATAATAAAAAGTTTTAAAACAATTAAAATGCCAGTCTATAAATTTCTAACAAATAACACTTGATCTAGACATTAAGACAGATATATACAAGCAGACAGAGTCGGCCATATCCCCCGCCATGTAGGAATTTTTAATATATTTATGCATTTACTTTCTTGAAAATTGTTATAACTCATAACTCATAAGTGATAAAATTTCTATATAGCAAAAGGCACATCTAGTGATGCCTGTACAAAGTTTCAGCAAAATATATTGAATAGTTTTGAAGTTTGAGACCGGAATATAGTTTTCCCTCTTCTTGGTTCTAAGTCCGGACTGTGTGCATTCGTGAAAAAAAAAATTCTAAAATTTCTATATAGCAAAAGGCACATCTAGACTACTCGGTTGATACCTGTATAAAGTTTCCGCAAAATACATTGAATAGTTTTGAAGTTTGAGGCCTGAATATAGTTTTCCCTCTCCTTTGTTCTAAGTCCAGACTGTTTGCATTCGAAAAAAAAAAAATTCTCAAATTTCTATATAGCAAAAGGCACATCTAGACTTCTTGGTTGATACCTGTACAAAGTTTCAGCAAAATATATTGAATGGTTTTGAAGTTAGAGGCCGGAATGGAAAAGCCCGGACGCACAGACGGACAGACGGACAGACGGAGCTCATTTCTATATCCCCCGCCAACTTCGTTGTGGCGGGGGATAATAACATTCAAATCCTATGTTAATAGTTAATTAGGCTCTAATTTGTTACAGAAAATTCTTCAATATATATATTGACATGTTATGATGTTTGGAGAGGACTATCGGACAACACCAATCAGGACTTCTTATGCAGACTTTCGAATTTTGTATTTTTTACTGAGAATGAGTGAGTAAAACTTATCTCAGGTAATACATGTGTATGCAAGCTTACGTCACCTGTTAGATGTTACACGAGTAGGTCTTACGCCAACCTTTGTAATGTCAAAAATAACTCAAGATGTAATGATATAGTTATGCGAGGAACTCTTATTAATGACAATATGAAATTAAATTTGCATATGTGAAATTATTAAGATAAGGTTTCAAACAGTTGTTGAAGGTTCCGATACAAAACTAGCTAAACCGAAATATAGAATAGAATATAGAATTACTCCTTCAGCTTTTCCTCACGCAATACTTCCTTCTTTAATTGTATGTTCTTCCTCCATCCTTTCATCATACATTGTCGGACATCCATCCAGTCCATCCAGCACCCATATTCACCTGGAATCACCTCCCACTAACAAATCACCGCCTCACGTTCCATACATTACATCTACATCAGGTGCTCAAGCTTGCCTTTTTAAAGGCTTTTCTTGTTTCTGTAGCACAATGAAATCCTGTAATGTCAACGAGAGATTTTGATGCGAACTTTCTGACCAAGACAGACAGGACTTCCCTAACTAGAGATGGTTTGTGACTTATTAGTAGGGTACCTTGTAAATAAAGCATTAGAGATTGTTCCAACATCAAATATTTTGTGTTAACAGAAACTGTCAATCAAGCCTCAACATCGCACCTTTCACCTTCAATAATTTCAACCAATCGTAGTTATAACTCGATACGAGATTGAATGTGGCGTTTCATATGTCAACTAAAGTTCTAGCCTGGTTGTTGATTGGCTGTAGTAAAGGTGAGGTGAAGGTCATCTTACATGACCTCTATGGCGCGGTGATCAGATCAGAAATGCATCGAGTTAAGAGTGTAACTTACGATGTGATATAAATGAGATGGTGTGGACTTCGATGATCGTAAATACAAGAATCAGAGGAGATGAAATCCTGGGTAGCTAGCTGCTGCTATTCTTGAAACGTCCATAGCTCTACAAACTTCTTAAACCCATTTTTAACATAGGCTACGATTTTGAGAATAATAGACCTGTAATAATACTTTCTCAGTGTATGTACACTCTTCTTTGATTAATTTTATAACATTGAGAATCGCAAAGATTTATTATTGTCAACTTTAATATATAAGGTATGTGCTCTTCAAAATTGAGCTGTCTATATGCAAATGTATTGCTGCTTAAAACTACCCATCAAAGATTAGATTTTGTATTAAGAAATCGAGAAATCGAGAGAGAGACTCTGTTTCAATTGAAATAGCTTAGATAAAGTCTAAAATGCATTTTCTCATCAACTGCAAGAAATAATGTCCTTAACCATTGTACTAATCCTTCAAATACCAAACAAACATGCAGTTTTCTATAGTACCTCAGACTCTCTCCATTGATCTTGACTGCTGTGAAGAACAGTGAGTGAAACCTGATCCTCCAACCAGCCCAAGTAATTGCAAAAAATAGAGCCATGGACTCTGTAGCTCATCAGGGTTTATATTGTTTAATGATGAAGACTGAAGTAGATTTTTAGGTCATGGCTTGAGGCCCTTATTTGCGGCACCACATGGTCACCATTTAGATTCCCCATTGCCCAGGGAGTCTTTTCAGTTTTCTAGACCTTTTGGAACTGGAGAAGAAGATGAAAATAGGTTTTTACGGATGTGACCCCGGTGACCCCATTTGGGGCCACGGGGTCACGAAATTTACAATTTAGAATCCCCATTGGCCAAGGAGTCTGCAAACAACAGCTCTGTGGAGGCATTGGTTCTGGAGAAGTCGAAAAAGTGAAAAGTTTACGGATGGACGGATTGACGGATTGACGGATGGACGGACGGACGCCGAACACCATGCCATGACATAAGCCCATTGGGCCTTTCAGGCCTGATGAGCTAAAAATAAAATAAGTTGTATTTTGCTTAATTTCTATGATACAAATATAATGAAAGTTGCGTCAGAAAGCTCTCGAAAACACCTTTCATTCAAATATAAACACTGCTTATGTTATGGCAGAGTTAATTTCAACAAAATGGTAAACCATTAAAAATGTTTTCACTTATAACTTTCTTATTTTTCATCCAAAAGACTTGAAATTAGGAACTCTTGATATTCACTAAACATAGATGATATCCTCAAAAGTAGAATGTTCTAGGGTCATTTGTTTCCGAGATGAACAAATATACATTTAAATGAACCCCTGTCAAAATCAAAGTATTAAAATTAAATAATGAAATTTACAAATCATAATCTCCATCTTTAAAAGTAAACACTGCCCAGGTTTCTGGATATCTCCTATTTCTGGTTCATGAGAAGAAGTAGTTTTAAGCTTTTAGGGTGAATCCCCTGCAAAGTTCATATTAAATTCATAATTTATCTCAACCAAATTTACAAACTTGTATCTCCATCCTACAAAGATGTTAATGACAAAATTTCACATTTCTACATCAAGCGCTTTCGGAGAAGTCGTTTAAGGTTTTAATTTTAACGTTTCTGGCAGCCATATTTGTGGACATTGGAATTCGTGATGAACAAACTTTGACCCCCTAGGTGATGGGTACCCACCCATCAAGTTACAGCTTTTGGGGGTGTAGCGGTTCTGGAGGACAGTCGAAAGAAAAGTTTACGGACGCCGTATGCCGGCCCATGCCATAAGCCCATATGGCCTTTACAGACCTGATGAGCTAATAATGCAACTGCATTTTGGTTGCAGAAGACACTATGATGAACAAAAGCAACAATCATTAACTGTAGGATAATAAGATTTTTTATTCCCTAATGTTTATTTATGAAACCTCCGTTACGGAACAGCTTACAACATAAGACAATTCATACTCTTAACTTGTCAATGAGAGGTTGTGACCGATCTTCAAGGAAATAATCACAAACACAACTTGTATGATCAATGCATTTTATTCTGTCAAATTGTGCAACATCTGCTTTCAATGATTCCAAATTTATTCCACAATGGCTAATGATTTCAATGATTAAAAGTTCGCAAATAGGTACCAAAAAAGGTATGCACTAGGAATTTAAAAGTTGATGGATGTTTTAATAAGCATCATTTTTTCCACTTCCACCGGTAGTCTGATTTACAGTACTTGAGTGACCAGTTGCAAGTTTGATTATCAAAACATCCATTTCAGCACCTCATTACAAACTGGTAGCTGCATATGTGCTGCTTATTGGAACAACTTAAAAGAAAAGATTAGCAAATAGATGAAATTAGAAGACACCCAAAATTATATCCTTAATTTTAAAACAAATCTGAAGTTAAAAAGAAGATGCTGTTTTTCAATGATGCACACATATACAGCTACAAAATAAAGATGAACAAAACATTGATATCCAGGTCGAGGGAAAGCAGCAACCACACCTACCTCAGTTTTTTCGAGACAGCTTCGACACAGGATGAAACAACAATGACATGATCTCAGAAATAGAAACCCCCAGATTACTTTCATCTAAATATATTCAATAGTAATTTGTAAAACAGTTGCAACTTTTGGGTTGATGCTAGAATTCAGTTTGACATACTTCAATATATCTGTTAGTAAAGTGCTGTGTCAATGAAAATGAATTCATGACAGCAACATACATAAGTGGTGGAGCAAATATGGTTTTCCGCTCACGTCAGTTGTCAGTAGCAATGAGAGATATGAACCCAAGGGGCAAAATGATGAACTTTGATCCAATGTAGGAAGAGAGAATGAGCAGGTCTAGTCATCATGATCAGACTGATCATTCTGCTGCACTGGTTTGGGCGATGCTTCACGCTCAGGGGAACGGGAACGAGACCTGGAGTAAGATCGAGATCTTGACCTCCTGGCGGGACTCGGGGACTTGCTGCGAGACCGACTACGACTCTTGGACCTGGAACGAGATCGGCTTCTAGATCTGGATCTTGACCGGCTTCTACGGGATCGGCTGCGGCTTCGGGATCGGCTGCGGCTCCTGGAGTATGATCTGGTAAAGAGAAAGTCAAAAGATTAATTTTCGTCACATCACATGATTACTTATTATTATATGATTGCAGGTGAAATACCGGGATCTATCAATGAAAATAAACCGTGTTATCAGTCACTAGTGAAAATAACAATGGAACGTGTTACCAGTCACTTGTGACTGATATAACAATGACCTGACGTCATAAAACAATGCTCCGACGTCATGACACGTTCATGACGTCACATTGTTGCTTAGGCGACAGGCTCATTCTGGAGCCGACTTAACGTAAATGCAAGTCGATTTCGGTGAATATGCAAGGATTTGGTCATATAATAAATAGAAAATTTGGCTTTTCTTGACTAATACCATGTTTATCTCATCGAGTGAGGTAGAAAGGTTATATTTTTTGTGACATGCAAACATCGATGTAGCCCCTGCATTTCTTGGTCATAAAAGCAATTTCAAGAAGTGATGTCTTCATGTTTTTGATGACCCACCTCTTTCTCTTTGGTCTGTCCTCAACGATTGTGATCTTTCTTCCGTTAATCTCTGTGCCATCCAACTTGTCAAGAGCATTCTTCATGTCCGAGTATGTGGAAAATTCCACAATCCTGAAGAGAAGAGATGGTCATATTTCAAAGCAGTTCAACACAAATGTTAGCGACTTGAAATTGCAAAACTGCCCAACCTAATGAAGCTATTCACTATTTTTTACTTACTAGTTGTACAAGATTTGCAAAGAATAGAATTTGGAGTTTTCCAAAATTGCAAGAATATAAATTAAGTGAAATCTATTGTTTATTGAGTATTTTACTGACCCTTCATTCTTGTGTTTCTTGTGTGCATCAGCATAGGTTACCTCTCCTGCCTGGCGCATGTAGTCCTTCAGATCCTTTGCAACAGAGAAAACCAAGTTGATCGAACATGGCCTACATATTGTTTAACAAAACGTACATAGTACTAAGACATGCTAATCGATGAAGACAAATCAACTATGGTCTGGCAGGGAGGATCTTAAGTACCGTCACACTTTTCAATATTTGAAGAATTTTCTAATTCAAATAACCTAAAAGACTTAGCTATTGAACATTTGGGTTGTCCTTGACATTTTTGTTGAGTGTGCTGGGTTTGAAATCAGTCCCAATCACAAGGTTAGTTCAGATGGAGGCTTATAAAATGTAAATAATGCTAAAGAGTGGAAGAATAGAATTTGAAGCTAGTTGGAACGGTCATATGTTATCAATATTAACTCGCCTGAATCATTGCCTAGTTGTGCTTTTCTGATATTAAGTCCTGCATTACACAAATTAGACTTTACCCACAAGGAATATCTCACGCCAGTCTCAAGCACATGCAAGTTTAGGACTTTTTCTGTGCCAAAGATTTTACAACTGAATACAGGTGCAACCCACAGGCGAGCTAACACAGAAAAGGTGATGAACTGCAGCAAGGCTTAAGGCCTGTGTGAGACTGTTGTAAGATAAGCCCTGCAGGGGAAGTTGAACATAAAGCTTCACGTTAACTATGTTAATTAAGACTTTCCAAGTATAAATGATTTATTCAATGAACAGCAAGTGACAAAAGATGATAGTGAAACAGATGATTCAAGTTATCAATCTTCACTTTAAACCTTACACTCATGAAAACAATGCATAACATTTATATTCATGTAATGATGATATCATGTCGAAGGACCTCCTGAAAGTGAAGCATAGTTAACAGGCAAACATTACTGTTTGTTGAAAAGAGAAACTCTTTCTTTTACCTGCTGTCACGAAAGCAATAGTCAAAGCCGCAAAAGAATGGGACCTGGCTGTTATAGAACCTCGGGAGAGGACCAAACGGACGGACTGACAGCATCGACATCGTGACAGATGGCCTACTGGCCAAGATGACCACGCCACGCCAAGCAGGGGATACGTCAAGGTTTTAGATAGCTTTTATTTCTACCGTACATCTGGGCAAGGAGTGGAATAGCCTTCTCTAAGTGGATAACCCAATCTAGCAGGGACTTCATGACGTCTCGCATTGACGGGTGAATTGCTTTCTTTATAACTTAAGGCATCAGAACTTCCAAAGCTTTCTTTTACTCAAAGAGTGACCAATCGTCTGAAAGGATTGTTTTCTGAAAGCCTTGACGAGGTTGTGAAACCCTGTCAAGGTTCTTGGAGACTGAGTGAGTGAGTGGGAGAGACATCTGGCAACTGGGAACAAGTCGTTTTGTTCAGACTCCAGAGACCGAGCGAGCAGACGATGAACTAGGATTCCCCGTGCCAAGCCCGACCCTCCTCAATTTCTGACCTCTAAGATTGAGCTTTGACCTTTGCCCGTCTAGCAGCCGTTCATCTTTGCGGTTATCTTTGAGGGAAGGAAGATAACATTAAATGAAGTAATTGGCAATTTGGAATTTTAAAAGCTACTTTCTACGGATTACTTGTGATCATTTCTTCATAAGATCAACTTGTAAAATAGTTTACAATTCTTGACCCGACACTTCAATGTAATTTCTTCTTATATAAGATAAAACAATACAATACAAAAGAATTGTCAATTTTAAAGTTTTGCCACATTGCAAAATTTATTGGAATGATATTTGTCTTGTTGTAAAGAAGATAGCCTGGTCAAGCATTGTATCCTACTGTTCAGATTCAGTTCACTTGTCATTCATAACTCCCTTCCCGTTGGCCAGACATCCAGGAATCAAGGTCTTCATCTAGGCTTCTCATTTCTCAGCAAAAAACAGGCAGAAGTACATCTTCATACTAAGCATATTCTCATCTACACAACTAAGTTGTCATCTAAATTAAGCCTCAATTTTCAAAACATGAGAATTAAAACAAGTTTTGACACTGATGAAAGTGATAATTAAAAATAACTTTGTGTAAAACGAACCTGCCAGCTGACCCTCGAGGAGAGATTTTCAACAATAAGACGGAACTCCGTCCTGGTGGGGGGTCCGTACCTGGAAGACATACTACGAACCTTATTACAGTAATGACTCTGGGCATTCTCAGGTGTACAAAAACGTTAAGCTTTCT
Source organism: Gibbula magus (assembly GCA_936450465.1). NCBI lineage: Eukaryota > Metazoa > Mollusca > Gastropoda > Trochida > Trochidae > Gibbula > Gibbula magus. The sequence goes on from OW388291.1 coordinate 40,124,441, forward strand.
CAATCACTACAATTTTAAATGTTACTCGAGTGAATAGACTTACACACTCAGGTGGTTATAGTGCTTAAAATAAAGCTCTCCATATCGAATACTGGTCATACAAAATAACTTCCAAGCCGAGCCATATCATCTATTAATCATTGGCAATTAATAAGCATTCCATAATATATTCTTCTCAATATATATTGCTTGAAATGATATAAAATCATCTTTTTTCCCAGTTATAGAATATAATAATGGACCATGCTGCATGCTCCAGGAAATTAAGATGTGTTTGATAGAGTATTGCATGCATTTACAGATGTCATCAAGCATATGATTATTCTTTTCTGCATTGAAAGTCCACTAGATTCATCAGAATACAGCTACATTAGTCATCTAAAGGGGATCATAAAGCTGATTATTACTTGTCTCTGCCCCCTCCTCCTCCTCCTCCTCCTCCTCGTCTCCTGGGAGGGTAACCACGGTCTCTGAACCCATCGTCACCACGCGGACCTCGGGCATGTTCAACAATCACTCTGCAAAAGAAAACAATATTGAATATTATTAATAATATTAATAACGACTGTTTAATCTAATTGTCAAGAGTATTATGTGAGCAGTATTGCAGGGTTCGAAATTAGCACTAGTCCAGTAGCCCATGGCTAGTGAAAAAGAAGCTGGGCTAGTAGAGTGTAAAAACAGGTAGTCCGAAGGACTAGTTAAAATTTGAGGTGAAATTATCGTGGAGATGTATTTGGCTAGTTGGAATAAGTCTGGACTAGTTCTTTAAGAAATGCACTAGTCCGAGTGGCTACTGCATTGAGAAGGTTAATTTCGACCCCTGTATTGTATCAATGATCTTTTGGTAATAAATCAAAATCAACAACCACTTTGACTGAGAATATCACTCACCTTTCCCCACAAAGTTCTTTCCCATTAAGCTCATAGACTGCATCTTCAGCATCACGATAATCTTCAAACTCCTGCAAAAGGAAAATCAGTCAAAATTAGGTTGTGAAATAGCTAATTTCTTTCCCTTGGCATACAATTCATAGCAACTTTTGAGCAGTTTTAGTGATATTGACTTTCACAATATGATGACCAAGATAAGGTATTTGTTGAATCTTACCACAAAACCATATCCATTTTTCAGCATGACATCCCTCATTCTTCCATAATTTCTGAAGAATTTCTCAACATCTCTTTCTCTGGCATGATGAGACAAACGACCGATGTACACTCGTGTTCCCATTGTTCTGGAACAAAAAGATAATGTTGAACTACACATATCCCAAAAATAATTGTTTAATTTCTGTAGTGAGCTCACTTTGGAAAATGATCAGTTAATCGAAGAAAGATGTGCTAAAATAAATGTGCAAACAATTGCAGAAACACATCTCTTAACAGAAGAACAGTTTAACTGTGCATTTAAGAAAAGTAAAACATTTTTGAGTAAATTGATACCACCATGTCAATTCAGCACAACATGAACAAGAATCCATTGCATGCTTTTTAAAATACTGCAATTAGCTGTATGATTGCTTTTTCAAGTAGTCAGTTGCATGTACATTGTGGAATAAATTCCCATGGAAACTACATTTGCTAATAATAGATGGTAGAAGGAAAAGTAAAATATGTGTTTATTTTTTTAAAATGATCTTAACTACGAGTATCTGTTACTACCATTTTATCACTGACAATTGCTGTGTTTTGCAATAAGGATATGATTACGGATGTGATCTTAAAAATTTGGATGTATTCTGGCAATCCTACAGCCAAAGAACATAATACTGTGAAATCCTACCCTTGGGCGAATAATTGTTAAAGAATGAGTTCTACTGGAGTGCCGACAATTCCTCTTTTGTACAAGTGAAGTGTGGAAAATGCTATGTATTTCACATTTCACATCTTTAAATTATTTAATATGTATATAATACTGATAGGATATCTACAAAGTAACAAATACTTCATTGGATTGATGAACAATGTTATGTTTAGTTTTACCAAAGCTTTCAACATGAAAAATGGCTTCACTGCACAATGTTTTTCAATGAATGACCTTTTTAAATTTTATAAGTTATATATAGTTTAAATGGATGGAGTCATCATACATTACATCACAAAGCATATCCCTATAGAACCCTTAATCCTTAGTATCTTAAAACGGCAAAATGAAAATAATATAGCTAGCGAGGCAAAAACAATTGGTTTTAACATTGATTTTAACAACATTTAAAAGATAATGCTGTTCAAAATCGTTCTAGATACACAATATGTCTAAAAAAACAGACAATCTATAAAAAAAAAAAAAAAGGGATGAAAATTAGCAATATTTGTACTTATTCAATTCAGATCCTGCATCCAATACCTGATAATTTTCAGGCAACTTTTAAATTACACTAGATCAAAGTTTCTTTCATCCACTCCTTACCCCAACAAATCTGTTAGGCAAGTAATTAGTTTTGTCTGGCTGTAGAAATAAAATTGTTGAACACTCAGTCAATCGGTCTATTTTAATTAAATTCATGAAAATAATTTTTGCATTTTGGCAATCATCAGGCCTTGTAAACTCCCACGAATGTAACTAGCAAGAAGGCACTGCAGATCTTAATTTTTAACAAAGTGGCACAAGCCTACCTGCAATTTGAGAATTTACATACAATTACTTATTAAGTTTAGACGACAAACATATATACTAGAAGCTTCCAACGTATGGTAACCGTATATTTGTTTTTGACGATCGTTTCCACAGTGTGAACTAAACGATTTCAAAAACGTTATCAAAAACGTACACCCCACGCCTGAAAATGAAGCCAATCGTGTAAAGCGTGGTTTGGTCAATTTCAAACTTGCAATTAGAGCCTCCCTGTTCTATTCCCAAAAGATGCAGCTTTTTTAGGCGTAAGTGGAAACATAATCTACAAACATACTTAAAAGTACAATATATTTGATCACGTTATTTTCTAATTTCTAACAAAGCCCAAATTTCTCCACACAAACCTTTCTTTCTCTGTCGAATAAAATGGCCGAATGTCACGTGACGTGAAATTTATCTCCTTTTTGCCTGCTTGTTTGAACTGGTCACACTCCTCTGCTCCGTTTCAATATTTGCGCACTCAGTAAGTATGTGACTTGTCTCTGATGAAAAGCGCGTGTTCCCTGGTAATTGGAATAATGCTCTTTCTGATTTTTGTTTTTTAATTTTTAATTAATTCATGTATTTTTTATTTGTTTGTGTATCAAGGAGCGATAAATGAACACAATTAGATAAATGCACAGAAATTTATTTTTTTTTAAAGAAAAAAGACGTTTCTCAAATTGATAAATGAGCAGTGTATCATTTTATATTATAAACTATATACAATCTTTAATAATTTTCTCAATGGAACGTTACTGATAAGCGAAATGAATTAACGGCTATAAAGCAAATTAATCTTGGTCATCTTTTGGTGTTTGAGATCTGAGTTTTGCTTCTCAAGGTTAATAAACTGTACTTGTGGATTTCAAACATCTATTTGACCGGGCGATTATTAGAGGAATGGGATTTTTCCCAAGCCATAATATATGTATACAATTAAAAAAAAATTAATTAAAACTTCACTGGCGTCTATTTCAAATTATGAATATCGTAAACGAAGTTCCAATCTCATTAAAATCAAATCGTTGATTCGTTCTCTGTATTTTATTTGGCTACCGACTGGTCACCAACTTCCAAACGCAAGGCATGCAAGTCTGCATTACTGGCTGATTTAAGCATTAAATGCATTGCGGGCCTGGATTTCTAAGCACAGCTTTTTTTTTTATATTGCAAGGCCTCAATCAGCCAGTAATGGAGACTGGCAAGAGTTATGCCTTGCATTGGGAAGTTGACTGGTCACTGGATGAGTGATAATAAAATGTAGCCAAATAAAATATAGAGAACGAATCAACGATTTGATTTTAATGAGATTGACGAAGTTCTTGCCATGATGTTAAAACGTCGAATAAATATGTCTGAATGCCGGAATTATTCTAAAAAGGAGTTTGTTTACATTTGCTAAATTTAATCAGGCAATTATTCAAGGCAAGCGATTATTTATTTCAAAGAGGACATAGAGTACACGATCACTTGTGTAGTTTAAAAGAAGAAATATACCACCAAACGATATTTTACATCATTTGCTGTAAGGATTTGTTCAGTAAACCGTAGTAACTCTCATTCAACCCAGATCTTATCTAACAAACGTAACTTTTAATGGTTTTGAACCATAAAAACAGAACATGCTAGAAAGTTCATTAAAAAATAATTTAAAAAAAATAAACCATAGTAATTTAATTTATATCATTTAATAACCGCAACCAGGGGTGGAATAGGACAGCAAAATCAATAAAATATATCAGATCACCACATGTTATATCAGATTATGTGGAATAATTTGCATTTGTTTCTTAGATAGAATCTAATATCTCTCTAAAATAGAAAGTTATTTAACTTATGCAAATTGGAAAATACCGAACCCAGTCTGTAAAAAGGCTACAGGGAACTATGGGTAACCTATCATATTAGAAGTATTTTTTTGTTCGTTGAAGTAATATTATGTTTTTCAATCTGAAAACATATATCACTTAAACATAAACAACACACTTACAAGATTTGAAATATTTCACTAAATCAAAATATTTATTTATTCCCGTAGATTCCCGTAAAGCCATAAGTAGGTCACACTCTCTAACACACCCGAGTTAATTTTCCCTCATAAAGGTGTGTTACGCGGAAACATTGCATTTTGGAGTAATATTTCAAATAAAAAACTATTATAGAAATATGTGCGATTAATGAAAATATGGTTTGATATATACATTTTGCAAATCGCATGAAACATTTTGGGTTCCAGATGAATGCGAATAATGGCGGGAGACCCCCTGCGACGCGAGAGGAAAGTCATGGTTTATTTGCGGCTGCCTGCCATTGCCCGCTCCCAATACTACGACTCGCAAATCGCCATATTGGTCGCTAGCGTTCTGGGGACTTTGTTCCGGATGCATGCAGACATTTTGTGCATAATACAACAAAGAAGGTATGAAACAACCATTTGTTGTCATTCCCTTCGCATTCGTTGTCGTGTTTTCGTCTGCTTTTGCCGGTTTAGCAATAAGGTTGACGGTTTTAGCGAGAGAAAGAAGGGAAAGTCGATTTGCAGCCGAAGCTAGAACACGAAGCACGAGGTCGCGGACACCTCAATGTTGTTGTCTTATGTGAAATAAAAACTGTAGCAGGACTCTGCTCGACCACTCAAACGCTTTCAGTGATAATTAAGCAAAAAAACAACAAACACACGTGTTGTCTCTTGTAGTGCTTACAAGTAGTAAATTGAGACCACGATCTATCAAGTTCAACACATAACCTTGATTTCAAGAATATCTTAGAAAATGTAGTTTGGTGTTCATTCATTCATGATTTGGTTTGATTATACCTTTTAAATTTATATGTTTCATTTATTTAGATTCTGCAAATGTCAACCAGTCAACATTGACAATATTGACCAACAGAACCATTATGGTTTATCAAAAGAGTTAAAGATTCTGTGTTTTTTTGTTGTTGTATTTATTCAGTAAATGAGTAAGATCTACAAACTTGCTTACTCTTAGCACTTCAAGTTTTTATCAAACAAATGGCATTCAGCTTGGAAAATATTTTGACACCTAAACATTGAATTTGAGGATTTGATCAGTCATAGGTGAATAACAAATTGCTCTAAAGATAACAACAATTATGCCAGAAACTATAAATCTAACAGGGGTCGAAATTAACCTTTTCAATGCAGTAGCCATTCGGACAAGTCCATTTCTAAAAGTACTAGACCAGACTTATTATTTCAGCTAGCTAAATGCATCTCCATGATCTTTTCACCTCAAATTTTAACTAGTCTTTTGGACTACCAGTTTTTGCACACTACTTGCCCAGCTTCTTTTTGACTATCCATAGGCTACTAGTGCTAATTTCGAACCCTGATCTTATGAATTTTAAAAGGAGGATTCTCAGGGTATTTTTTGGGGAACAGAATTTGAGAGGATATCCCTGTTTACACATATATGTTACTAATACATGATTAAAAAAGTCGAATTGAAAGATACTTTTGAAGGTAATATTTTGATGACTTTACTTTATATTTCACAACTTGATAAACACAACACATTGTTAAAAATAAAAACAATGAGAACTGAAGCCATTCATCGGCGCTGTGAGTGGAACAAATTCGCTACAGCATTACAGCAAATTGTTTATTAGTTTAATGACATGTTATGTGTTTCTATGTGAATACTCTATCAGTGTATGTCTTTTATTATTAAACTGTTAAGTACAATATCGCATGTTTTCATTTCATGTAATGAAAAAAAAAAATGGCTACAGAACCCTCCCTTTAAAGAATTCTGCTAGAAAATATTCACAACATCTTTGACCAGTATTAAAAGTTCATGGTATCATGGTGTGTTTGAAAATATTATTACTAAAGTAAATTCTTTTAAAATATTATTTTGAAGACATCATTGATTACAACATCTAAAGCTTCTATGAAAGTTATATTTTATTATTGAATTTAACAAAGCACTATATATGTAATTTGTATAAACGTTTTTATGAAGGATTCTGGTTCAATTTTGGAAAATGAGTTTCCTCTGTGAATCAATATTGATAATAATTTTGTGTATTGATATTAGAAATTATAATAATCAATAAGTTGTAAGAAGGTATAGATTATCTGTCCCGACAGTGAGTCTGATTAAAACCGACCCTGTTCCAAGAAATTAAATCAGCAAAATAGTTCATATGGGGATACAAACTGGTTCTATAGATTCCTCACCACAAGGTCTGAGGGCACCCCGTATAGGAGCGTGTTTCATACCAGTTTAGCGCAGACAAAGCCCAGTCAAATAGCTGACCAATCACGTCATAGTTTTTAAATGGTCGCCTTTTTAAAAGCATTCGGAACAGACAAAAGGATTGCTGTTTGGAGTTATCTGCCCCTAGCATTTCGTACCGAAAGCTTTTGTTAGAGGTCTTGTGATTGGTAAACTTAATTGTATCCTGAACCGAAATTTGGTCCTGAACCCCCCTCCCTCAAATAAGGGTGTGGCAGCACTGGCAAAGTGTCGCACCTAAACTTACCACAAATTATCAATCCTAGGAAACTATGACCTTGAGAATATCATCTCTGTGTCAATGGGACTGGGACTTGTAAAATTCATTGTTGCATTCCCCAAAATATGGGCATGGCAAGGGAAATAGTCTTAATCACATTCAGGAAAAGGACCCCTTTTAGGGACATGATACATTCTTGAAATGATATTTCATCATATTTCTAAATTCTTACTGATTCTTTTTCAAACGAGCTGAGTTCATGTCTGTAGTACCACTTATAGGATTTTGTTGCTATTGTCAAATCATCTCTTCCTAACACATCATTGTCCGTACTCTCTTAGTTTCAATCATTGAGAGGATATTCAGTCCTACCAAAGAAAATCCCTGGTATATCTTGAACCAAAAAAAAGTAACACTGAAACTGTAAAAGGAGCAACAAAATTCTAAGTTTCATCTCTCTTGCACCAGTGATGACGTCTTGTTAAAGCAGAATATATCAGCTCTTTTATGTGACCACAGCATGAAAGGTTAATTAGATCAAGTGTTAGTTGTCAGACCTGAGACCAATTCTGAGGCTCTGTGAGTGTAGGGGTGTGTGTATGGAGGGTTGGAACTGGGGAGTGGGGTTATACGGGGGGAGTAGGTGAGGAAAGTTTGTATCATGAAATGGATAACAGTCATTTATAAGTTGAATTCACCAGTGATGTACTTCGTCAGCTAATAACCAAAAGGTTCAATTCCAGCTGTGTCATACCAAAAGACTTTGAATTAAAAAATGAGAGTTGTTGCTTCCTTGCTTAGCACTCAGCATTATAAGGACAGAACAATACTTGAACTTGTGCTGCACTGTGGCTGCCAGGCACATCAAGAATTTCCAATTTACGTTGTAACGAGGACAATAAAGTATTATTGTTATTAATTCGGTCACCCTAAGGATATTTTCAAGGTCATATCAGGAATTGTGATATTTTGATGACAATGTGTTGGATTTTCTACAAATTAAGTGTCAAGTTGTGTTGTTCTCTTCGTTGCACTGACACTGACACTGGAACATTTCAGTGATCTTGAGGTTATTGGTAAGAGATTTTGTAATAACTAGAGACAGTGTATTAAGTAACCATGAAGAGGAGCCACCAAGAGAGTGATATTTTGTTTAAATGGCAAAATGAAACACCGACTGAATATTTCCAGGTTCGAGGCTGTTGATGAACCTTTAAATCCTTATTTCATACACTGCTAGAGAACAATTAGAATTAGACAGTACAAATAATGATAAGCACATTGTACTTTTGTTTGAGCGTATCTGTCTTCAGTTATGGAAGACATATCACAGGTAGTGAACCTGGTTAACATTGATTCAACTTGCCCTAATTCTTTTGTTACTTTTACCTATAAATATTATATCCCTTTAATAATTTACATCACATTTATTCCCGACATAATTTTCCATACATGTGAACTGTAAAGCAAGTCACTGGTTAGTTTCTTACGGGCAAGTTGACACAAGTACAGATAGTTTACTTGCTAGAAATGGGCTATCCTGATTGGTTGCATTGGAAGTTAGTTGTGCAATCAGCAATACCATTGTAAAGGTGACATTCGCTATTTACATATCATAATGCTATTTTTTTAAAACAGAAACGTTACCTCGTATAGTGTTTTCCTCGATGTATATGTGAAAACAATTGACTATAAACATGCTGATAAATAAAGAAGACCAATCAGAGACAAAAACTGGAAATAGTTTAATTGTATTATTTAAATCAGACAAATGCAAAGGACATATGCTAATTAGAAAGACTTTTTACAGTCAAATGCTAAGATCTTCAAAGTAACTCTGTGGATCGACGATGTGAAAATGAGAGATAACATATGGTGCCCTTTTTTCGCCGCAAAGGCATTTTGCTAGAGACAAGAAATATGACCCATTTAGAACAGGTTTCAATAGAATATATGAAGAAAGTAACTTTTGTGGGAAGAGAATGATTGTACATGGGCAATCCTATTTTTGTAACCATGGATGGTAACCGTATGCAAATCTGCTGATTCCATTCAAGATCTCAAACCCTGTTCCATGTCCTTGTATAAAACTTGCTTGTCCTTCAAAAGTTTATTTCAATCCCGACTCTACTGCAGTGTTCATTCTTGGTTGCACATTTCGGCCATTTGCTCTAATAATACTTACTAAATAAATATAATAATATGCATAAAAAAACAGTTACACCCACCCTCATGGCGCGAACACACCTTAAATATGTAATATAACATTTTTGGCATTGAGATCACGCTCAATTTTGAAAAGTGATGTTATACAGACATTTACTGTTGTTATGTATTTTTTTAAAGCCACTAAAATTTAAAGGATAGATGAAATGACATATGGTCAAAATCGGATTCATTAAATGGGATGTCAATTTGACAATTGCACGATTTTAAATTTCTGAAATCGGTCCATAAATTACTTATATACGGCTTTTTAAAAAAATGCCTGATTTAGCCCCGGCGACCAGAATGAAAGTCTGCGGGGGTGTGGCCCCTGAAGGGATGACTTCTGTGACATGTCAGGAGGAATCTGATTTTCGGCGATAGTCATAATTCAACGTAATTTCGCAACATTTTGATTGTTAATTTCACATAGAAATCTTCAATAAACCAACTTAAATTTCCCATATATAGAATGTTTAGATATCCAACTAGGTAATTGCGCAGGTGACAATTACACAATTATTACATAAACATGTCTTTTTGGCGATGTAATAACCTCATAAATTCATTTAGAGCAGTGATAATCATCATTAATTAATTAACGAGACTCGGCGGAGTAGCTGTCTAGCCGCTTTTCATAGTCACGCCTCAGACTCAGTGAGCATTTACAAAATGAATCGCCCAACTGATTGCGCTAGTGTTAAAATGGGTGAATTAAAATCGTTTTAATTATCAATTGCAAGTGTATATTGTCACGATTTTGTGCTCAATTGATTCCGATGTACACTATACGTAGAGGTAATCATCTGTCATTCTTGAGAAAAATGCATTTCATCAGATCTTTAACAGTGATAGGAACCCAAGGCCCCATGATATGATCCTAGAACGCACACTACTGCTGATAACCGGTAATACCTCGCTCTGTTGCAGGACAATGCACAATGTCCTCGGAGGCCTCCTTGGAACATAACTACGGACAACAGCTGGCAAAACCGCTACATGTACAGAGTCTCGAGAGGTCTCTAAGTATAGCACCACTCCTCTCGTATGTGGAGAATCTACTCACAGAGCCCATAGGAGAAAGGTACTGTTAGTGTTTTATTGTGTAACATTCATATTGGTGAAACAGTCTGGAACTTTGTTTTCTTCCATCCTGAAACAATTCAAGTTGGAGGTGATCAACTGTGATCAGTTTTCAACCTTTGTGTTCTTTTGCCACATGTACATTACAATAAAACAAGCAAATTCTTGTTTTCGATATGGAATATCATTTGTCTTGAACTCTTGATGACATGGTAATGTTAGTGAAACATCAGGTTGATCAATTCCATATGAAAACTTATCATATTGTCAACATGTCACATAAGTCCCTTATTTAACTTTGTTACTAAACTATTTTCAGTGATGGGACGGATACTGACGCAGAGTGTGATATTCTGAAGCCATGTTTTAGAGATAGCGAGGATAACAAGATCCTAAATGGGGTCACTATAACCAAAGATGGTGAGTAACCTTACCTCATCATGGTTTTGAGTATTAGTATTATCCTATGTCTTATCTAATTTGAGAAATTATTATCTTTGTCTCATTGTTATCTAACACCTGACAGAAACTGCATCTTCAGTAATTGTGCTGATGGTTGTTTGGTTAAAGAATTATCCTTTAGAGGTAACAAGGGTTCCTTATCAATTGAGGTTCCTCATCACCAAAATATCATGATTGAAAATTGTATTGGTCAAATTGATAATTTGTAGGAATTGTGATATTTGAATGTTCATGGGCGAGTTTTCTTCATACAAGTCATACAATGTTGGTCTCTTGCATGGACACACAAGAATCTTGATGACCTTGGCTATCTCCTATTATCTTCCCTGCATTCTGAACCCCATGCATGCTTAGCATACTGTCAACTAGGTCATGTCTTGATACACAAGGGGGCGGGATAGCGCAGTGGTTCGTCAACCCCAACTCACCTCACCTCACCTTGATATACAAAACTGAGTGAGGCGGGGTTGGGATTAGTTTCAGTGAATAACTTATCTACCGTCTTCATCCTAATAAACGCCCTCTCCTAATAAACGCCCCCCTAAGCCATTTTTGACTCGCGGAAAATGACCCCTAATAAACGCCCCTCTTTTGTATCGACTTATCTTACTGATGTTTCATTGAAGAAGAGTTTTCAATCTTGCTATCAACCTCTTATGTCTAGTAAAGTGTAAGGTACATGGTATTTCCAGTCCCCTGGCGACTGTCGAATGTCTGTAACGATCAGTCACTACACATTTTATGCAACCGTCATGTTTTAAGAAACAGGAAAATGTCTTGCTCAACTCTCTTTGAAGATTTCCAACAAGTACAGATGACACTAGCACACTGACCGCGAATTTGTCATGAACGTTATTTTGTTCACGTGTAGTTGTCAATATGATATAAATAAAGAATATCATGACACGGAAATAGTGTTTACATAATAGTTCTGCACCATTTGCTTATCAGCTGATTGTGTTTATGCTGCCGTTCATTGGTGGTTATATTTAGATTCCTAGCAAACTAAAGTTTCATTGGATAAGAGTAATGACGCAACAAGATGGCGGATTCAATTACTCAATGTATCTTCGTGAGTTTTAATAAGTTTCAATTGCCATTGCAAATTGTTTATCAGTACTGGTTGAAATTCGATACAAATAATAAACTGCGACATTAAACTCTTCTTTACATTTATTTGATACACTTATTTTGATTAAAATCGATGTTTCTTTTTCTTGTGGACATCAACAGACATTTTTTAAATAAACGCCCAATTTTTAAGATTTTTTAAAGTCATTTTAATAAACGCCCAGGGCTTCTATTATGGCGAATACGGTATACTTAAGCAGGGCACAATAAATGTAATAACTGGAGAAAATATTTGTATTTTTCCAATTTTGTACCATCATTTGTGGAATATGGATTGGTTACTATGATAATGTTGACAGAATTTTGGGAATTGAAGAAATTGTTTGGTTGACCATGGGATGGGTTTTCATCATATCTTGTGTCAGGTTATGTTGGTCTCATGCACGACCCGGAACACAATGTGATTTTTGTGATTTGATGAGACACAAGATTCTGATTAATCTGGAGAACTATTTGTTCTTGTCCTCAAACTGCAAACAATGTAACGTATGATCCAATGGATCCAAATTTGTGATTTTATGAGTACTTCAATGTGCTAAATTAGAAAAGATGATTCTTACCTACTTAGCTTGATTATTTCAGAAAGGAAAGCGGATAAAACAAGGCTGTACAACTTCGGTAAAGTGAAGAAGAGTCGCAAGTGGCTGAAGGTTTGTATATTATAATTCTTCAGAAGTAAATCAATTTTCACTCAAATATTTCTGCACAGAATCATTATAAAGTTAATTCGTCTCTTCAGTCTGATTCATCAAAGGGTTGATCTTGTCCAGACTAAAGCTGGGGTTGTAAGGGAAAACTGGAATCAATAACCCTCATCACAACACCTATCAGAATTTAATATTTGAAAATGCACTATTCAGTGACCTTCCATATGTCACGTCTTAATGCTAAAGTTCATTATCTAGTGCACCCAGTATCTTCAAATTTGGTGATCTAGATCTTATTTTCAAGATCATCATGACGTGTTGACTATTTTCGAACTCTTGGTATTACGATCTCATGACGTTGCACCTTGTATCTTTAAATTTGATGACAGTCTCCATTTGGGAAATATGCAGATACCAGTCAACTTTAGTGACTTTGATTTTATTATCCCCCGCCACGAAGTGGAAGGGGGATATAGGTTTGGGCTCCGTCCGTCCGTGCGTCCGTCCGTGCGTCCGTCCGTCCGCTATAATGGGGACACTTTTTCTCAGAAACTATTTAAGATAGGACAACCAAATTTGGTGTATGGTTTGTGGACATAAATACCTCGATGGAGTTCGAAAATAAGAACGATGTGATTATTTTTTCCGGAGTTATTGCCCTTGTTCCGTATTTTTGGACTCTGTTCATGGTATCTCCAAAGGGGACAGCTTTTCTCAGAAACTGTTTAAGATAGGATTTCCAAATTTGGTGTGTGGCTTGTGGACATAAATACCTGATTGAGTTCGAAAATAAGAACCTTGTGATTATTTTTTCCGGAGTTATTGCCCTTGTTCCGTATTTTTGGACTCTGTTCATGGTATCTCCAAAGGGGACAGCTTTTCTCAGAAACTGTTTAGGATAGAGTTTTCAAATTTGGTGTGTGGCTTGTGGACATAAATACCTCGATGGAGTTCGAAAATTAGAACCGTGTGATTATTTTTTCCGGAGTTATTACCCTTGTTCCGTATTTTTGGACTCTGTTCATGGTATCTCCAAAGGGGACAGCTTTTCTCAGAAACTGTTTAGGATAGAGTTTTCAAATTTGGTGTGTGGCTTGTGGACATAAATACCTTGATGGAGTTCGAAAATAAGAACCGTTTGATTATTTTTTCCGGAGTTATTGCCCTTGTTCCGTATGTTTTGACTCGGTTCATGCTATCTCTAAAGGGGACAGCTTTTCTCAGAGACTATTTAAGATAGGATTACCCAATTTGGTGGACATTTGAGGGCATAAGTACCTTGATGGAGTTCGAAAATGAGAAGCACACAATTAATCTTTGCAGAGTTATTGCCCTTGTTCTGTACATTTGGACTCTGTTCAAGGTATCACCAAAGGGGACAGCTTTTCTCAGAAACTATTTAAGATAGGATAACCAAATTTGATGTGTACTTTAAGGCCATCGATACCTTGACGGAATTTGAAAAAAAGAAGCATGTGATTATTTTTTCCGGAGTTATTCCCCTTGTTCCGCTTTTTCGACTGTTTCAAGTATCCAAGGATATAGCTTTTCTCAGACATCGTTAAACATCAAATCAGTTGTGTCACTTGAGGATATCGTTACCTTAATGGAAAGAAAATGAGCAGCGCACAATTATTTCTTCTTGAATTATTGCCCTTGTTCTCATTTCTTGTGTCTGGCGGGGGATGTTGATGACTATGTCTTCTTGTTTTCAAAGTCATTAAGGCACTTTTCATAGTCTTATCTTATTAACCGTAACTGTCATGTATCTTCAAATTTGATGACAACCTTCATTGACAAATTATGCACACACTAGTAGACTTTAGTGACCTTTTTTTAAAATTTTATATTCACAACAACTTTTTTACCACTTTTCAAACTCTTGTTTAGACTATATCTCATGTACTGACAGAACTGTAGCAACCAATGTCTCCTGACTAAATGTATCTTACCTTATTCATAGTGAGTAACATGTGCCACAGATTTGACAAAAACTGTTTGAAACAAAAGTTTAGTAAAATAGCTAAAGAATATTAAACATTGAAACTTTTCTTCTTCAAAATGAACAAAAAAGCATTTAATTCTATTTCTTTGAGTACTTCAGTTCAAACTATGTACAGTGGTATTATTCTCATATTGCCGTAATGTACAGAGGCATTAAACTCTTCACACCTCAACTCACTTATTCCTGACTCTCCTATTCCTACAGAACATTTTGCTGAGTGACACATCGTCGGACGAAGATGAAGAAAGACCGATCTCGCAGGAGGAGCTACAGTCCATGCTCAAGTTCCACAAGTTCCAGAAGAAACATCAGATGCACTTCTACCAGGATGTTGGGGTAAACTTGCTTATATACACTTGAATACCTACAAGGGCATTCATTGTTCAGTTATTAACATTTTGGCGAATTCAATCATTCACAAAGTATCTTTTATCGATTGTTTTGTAAATTCCCTTCTCCATACAGCTACATCTATTTCCTGGCAAAACCATTAGAATCTCTGCATATGGAAATCGTGCAGATAAGGGATATGACACAATTTCTACAAGTTCTCCTCCAGTTGCACTACACTGATATTTGTACAACAGTATTGTCCTTCTCTTCAACTACTACTTACTATTTTTTCAACTGACTAACTGCACTTGTGACTCCACTCCCCTCCCTTCCTCGCATGATCTTGACAGATATTCATCTTGTCCACAGCTTCACCAGTACCAATACTACAGTACCGGTCTCCTCTCTAACTACGACAAATATCCGGAACACTTCAAGTCTATTGCTGGGCCAAGGAAGAAAATATCACGCGAACAGAAGAAGATGGAAAGGAAAGTTAAAGGTAAAAACTCAAGAGTAAGCTCTATTTGGAAGTCAAGACATTTGAAGAATAAGGTAACTGAGAGTTTTAGGTTTGTTCAGCTCAGTAACCCATCAACCAATATAGTCCATGAGGTACGACCTGAAAATTGAGTCATCGGTACCATTTGAGGTGACCAAGGTTTGTTGTATTTTTTTTAAAGCTTAATACATCTAGTTTGATAAAAACCATGATAGCAAGCTGGATGACACAGCTTAACCCTTTCCTGGCTACTTGAATATAGGTACCCCCACGGCGGCAAAACCTCGTACGAATCATGCTTTTCACTGTGCTATGACAGTAGCAGGAGTTTGTATGAACTACATATTCATCATTTTGATAATTCAAGACAGATATTGCATCAAGTAAGTAAAATTATTTATTACTTACATTCAGATTTCACAAATTTACTCATATTCATATATATTCTTATGTGTGTGTTCATATAGCGCTGTTAACGAACTAGTGTTTTGAAGTTGTTGGAAGCATTTATCAGATGCAAGAAACTCCATGAAAAAAGAGATATGTAAACCACATGATAAGTTTTGAATAAAACAAATCCATTTCAGGGAAAATGATAACATATATCATTATGGCAATAGGTCACCTTATTATCATCTACAGCTTGAATTTAGTGGAAGTACCCACCTACACATTCACTCACAGTTTTGGAATAAGTTACTGAGCAAACTCCTCATCAGTCTCACTGTCTTCTCCTGAAGAAGAATAGCTTTCTTCTTCATGATCATCAGCTGGTTGATTTGAACAGTTTGTCAGTCGACACAGTTCTGAACACTTCAGTTTGTTCACAAGGCAAACACACTGGGGTAGAGCACATTCCTTGCGGCATGGGCATGAGATGAGCTCAAGAACACTCTCAGGTGCTGGGCTGCCATCCATCCAATCAAAGATTAAATTTCCAGTTTCCAGTGTCCATCCATGTCCAGAAGGTAGCGGGATTTCTGGCATCTGCACTAGACTGTTCCTCCATATGACACTTTGGTAGTTGGCTCTCTGGATGTGTTTCTGTAGGGCATCGGCACACGGCGGCAGTTGATGGGGTTCGATCTTTCCCTTTCTGCTGGCAAACATGTCATACCTGAGCTTGTTGACCTTCTTTGTACTAGTCTTGGCAGAATACAAGAGGCAAGTGAACTCCTCCAGCTGACTCTGAAGAGCTTGGGATACCTGCATTTTACTTCCAAGCAGTTTGAATGTGGCTTGCCAAGGCTGGTTACTTCTTAGTAGTTTCAATGCTGATATTTTTCCTTGGCCAGCAAATGCACTTACTGAGTCGCATCCGGTGAAGGCATGTAGCCCGGGTAAGGCTTCACACAGAGATTTACCAAGTGATGCTGAAATGGCGTGAATGTTGATGTACTGTACTCTCAGTCTTGAACCAGCCTTCATGAAGATCTTTGCTTTGATTTTCCAGCTGTACATCAAGCACATCACAAATACATCTGTGTCGTCAGAAACCATCAGGATGTTGTGAAAGCCTTGGTTTGCAGCATGAGCACTGTGTAAAAGTAGTCTTGTGTCTGCTTCCTCCTGGCTGGACTGGAGATCATCAGTGCGGACAGAGCCATCTCTTCTGATCATGAAACAATCCTTTTCCCTTGTCACATAAAGCACTCTGTCTCCCAGCATGTCTCTGCTTTGAGGTTGTTGCCATTCATCCACTAGAAATTTGATCAGTTCTGTTTTGTTGTTTGTTTTCAAAAGAAACTGTCTCCACTGAGTTATAGACTGCTTTGATGAAATGCCCTTGTATTGAACAGTTTCTTCATTTGACATTCCTCTCAGCTGTCTCTCTACATTCTTTATGGAGGTCTGGTTGTAAACATCAAAAACAATGTCTATTCTTTCAGCTGTTCGTCCCTCACATAATGCCACAGATAAGATTGCAGATGCCAGTTGACCGAAAGTCTTGCCATCACCCTTCATTTTCTGCACCACAGCCATGCCATCAAGTATGCATGCTTGATGATTCTGGGGAACTTCCTCGACAACTGGGGTGGTTTTCTGCAACTCCTTAGCTAACGTTGCCTTTGTTGTCTTTCTTGGTGTACCATCTGAAGTTGCTAAAGACCAGGGAAAGGGTCCAAGTGGATGCTGCAAAACTTCTCTCATGTCCAACTTCCGCGTCTGAGCCATCATTAGCATTGTGCCAAAAATGTTAGATGTTGTCTTCAGCATGACTTCTCTTCCATTTGTTTTCACTTTTCTTGATTTGCAGATACTTGAGAAAGTTTTCAACTTTTGCTTTGAGAGTTTGTCAAAAAACTTTGATGAACTGCCTTCCGACAATCTCTCTTTCTTGAAATCCTCATAAGCCTCTTCCCCTGACTTTTGTGCTCTCATCAGATCCTTTGTGACATCAGATGGAGCCACAGTAGCACTGGCAATGTTGACTAGACCAAAGTCCTGTTGAACATCAAAAGGATTCACCATCTCTTCAATGATATTTACAAGGTTTGAGACTGCCTGTTCATCCTTTTGAATTCTTGTGTTTTGCAACTCGGCATGACTGAATGATCTTGATGTAAGTCCAAGCATACTTCTGAACAGGTGCATATACTCACTCCGATGCTCCGCTGTTAGGTAAAAACGACTGACTGGTCCTGACTTGGTGCTGAAGCGGCAAGTACCTCCTGCAGTTTGAGTGTCTTTGTTCACCGTTTCTTCAGTTGTTTGATCCACAGGAATTCTTCCAAAGGTGTTCTTGTCCCCTAATTGCACAGAAAATCTTCCTTCTTTGAATTGATTGTAGACATCAGGATGCATTGATGGCAGCAACGACATTTCTGCGAAGTAGGCAGTAAGGTACCTTGCATAGTTGATCTTGTCATAAGCGAAGCACCAGGGGATCATTTTCCGAATTGCATGCAATTCCCAGTCACCTTCGCGAGATGCTCGAATCAGACCCAGCATGACACCCGCCACCATATCCACATAGCTCATCCAAAATCTAGACAGTTCACCATTCCTCTCTCTCAGAAATGACAAGTACTGGTTGAAATTTTCAAGGAGTTTGATTACAGAATCATCTTGTAAAGTTGTATGAAAAGACCTTTGTTCAATATTTTCCCTGAGATGGTTTAAAACATCCAGACCAGTAGCTGTAATGGCTATCTTCTCCTGATGGTTTGCAGTGAGCCAAGGCATGAAACCTTTCCAGGCGAGACGAAGCAGTGCTTCCATCATATGCTTGTGAACTCTGACTCCTCTGTTGTAATGACGTCCATCCACGGAGCCTTGTGCAAGTGTTCCAGCTTCTATCAGGATATCTCTAAGGCCTGCATCTTGAAAGCGTTTGCCGAGTATGGATAGAAAGTTCATAATTGTATGAAAGGTTCCCATTCGTAATATGACTTGCTTGAACTTTTCCTTATTCTTCCAAACTATCTCTGTTGCTTTAGCATACAAAGCCTGATCGAACACGATGACAATGTTTGGAAGGCAGAGATGGTCTCGGATGGCAAGGGAGCGAGAGAGAATCTCATTGACTGTTGACAAGTCTGTGGCAGGGGCGTTGATAGTTGGCAGGTAGGCAATCTTATCAGGTTCAACAGAGAGTTCATTCCTTGTCAAAATGTTGAAGCCAGTCCAGCCTGTGACAACTTGATGCAATGGATCTCCAAGTCTCGATATCATCCAAATCAGTGTCTTGGCCAGTGCTTCTCTCGAAGCTTCTTCTCTTCTGTTGTCTTCATCCTGCAGAACCACAGGTCCCTGTCGCTTGCCAGCATTGTAGATTGGGAGTTGATGCTCAGGGATGTCAATACTTCTTCTTCCTGATTTTGAAGTTGTTGTTGGAGAGACCAGGAGCTCAGGTCCAAACACCAAGGGTTGTACACAGATACCATTCACACGGTGAGTGGTACCAGCACCAGTCAATGTTTCTTCAAGCCTATCAATATTGTCCCAAGACAAAGTTGTAAAGACATGTGGCTTCATGGCTTCAGAAAGTCCTGTCATCTGTGATTCACCTGAGAGTTTAGAGAGCGCTAGCTCGGTCTCATTCTCCTCCATGGTGGTATACGAGATTCCATGACCCAGTCTGTTCAACGCACGAATGATTTCAACATTTCCTGTCAACGACTTCACAGCATTTGGCAGCAAGATTTGTTTCGGTGGGGTTATTGCTCCACGACTCACAGCATAAATCATGTCTTGACTAAAAGAATAAATAAGCCACTCTGATCGTTGAGATATTGAACTTGGTGATGGTTCTCCAGTGATAATTGAACAAAAGAATGTCTTAACAGGTGCTGGAATCCTGAACATGTCTTTAACTTGGTTAGGAATGAATGGCCACATCTTTGGTGAATGATACCGCTTGATTGTATTTCTCAGATAGGTAGCTGCTTTGACCAAAAGTGAGTCTGAGTTCTCTGAAGAAAGTTTTGTAATTTCCAGCTCTTCTTTCAAGTTCTGATTCTCTCTAACAAGTTCTTCTCTACTCAGTTTATCTGGGAATACCAATACTTTTCCTTTGTCAGATGTTGTGAACTGCAAGGCAGAATCAAATTCTTGTTGGAGCTTACGTTTGATGTGCTTCCTTGTTGATTGTCTGATTCGTTGAATATCCAACTCTGTCATTTTGCTCAAGACCATATCTTTCAAATCTGTTAGTGGCATGACCCTAGGAGAATTAAAGAGGTCTTCCCTGATGAAGTTGAACAAAGTATCCAGAGCAGTTTCTTCAGCTTCTTTGTATATCTGATCCTCCTGGTCTTCTGCCGTCCCTGTTGTTATTGTACCATCCTTTGGTTTTCCCGTACATTTAGTGTACTTCTTGTAGCAGGACTTGTGGTACCAGGCCTCTGCAGCTACAAGATCTTGAGTTGTCACCAGGGGTAGGAGCCTCTCATCTTCTTTCTCAAGTACAGCTCTTCTGATGGTGGTATCGGCCTGCAGTTCCACGCACTGTGTGAGCTGTTCCCTGGAGTTGGACGCCTTGAGATACTTGTTGGGTTTTCCTGGAGGACAGAAAATACATATTTTCTCAAGTATGGCTGTAGAGTTCTTATCCTTTCCCCCGGGATGATTTTCTGGAATACTTTGCCACTGACTCATCTTCTATGTCATTTTTATGCAAATCTCTCTTCATGGTAAATAGTTGTCTGCATTTTCTGTGATAGTAAACAGTGGGTACAGTACCTTCTGGCAAATGTTCACATAAGTCAAGGATGACTGTGTGTTTTTTCAATTTGGCAGCCTTTAGAAGTGTAGCCCATGACTCCAAATCTCTAGGCGACACAAGATTGGTTGACAGTTCTTCTGTGCCAGTATGAATCATGCACTCTGGGGTTGTCATGATTATGAAGTAACATCTGGAATAAAATCAAAAACAGACCTTAGCATACAGTTTATATTTTTTTCATATTAAAAAGTATCATTGAAACATAAAATCAGTATTTTAAATCTAGTCCACAGGCTTATTAATGTTCCCTCACAATTACAAATTTAGCAATTTAAATGTTGAAATTTAAAAAAGTAGTCTTATATAGACAATGACATCAATAAGAACATTCAGATTCAGATTGAAAGTATTCTAATTTAAAAAAAAAAAAAAAAGGATGTAATGAAGCATTGTGAAATATCCTCCCTTGCCCCATACTTGCCCCATCCAATTATTGATTGAAATAAAGTGTTTGAATGATACACATTTGTGGAAAGAAATGTCAAATTTGTGGACATTTGGAAAAAAATATTAAAAAATGTCGAAAAATTTCCTGGGAAGAGGGAACAATTAAGACAAAATTACATTAAACACACAAAATAAACATAAGATAAAATTATTTCTAATAATAGGAAAATATTAAATCTCATTTCATTCTCTGTTTTATTTATTTTAAGTTGATAGAATAATTCACCCCATTTTTTAAGCCACCATCCGCAATTAAATGATACACATTTGTAGGGAAAGACATATCAAACAAATACCTTGAAACGGGGGAATTATTGTTTTAAAAAAAATATTTTGCACCCAAAAACTGTCATATGAGAAATTCTTTAATAGGATAATTCATTGAAATAAGGAAATATATCATAATTCATTCTTAGTGTTATTTGAATTGATTCGACAGAATAATTTTCCCAATTTTGAAGAAAAAATATTCCTTCCAAAAATTTGATTTTATATACAAAAACAGAAGATCTAATAAAACAAAACGCTTTTTTAAAAATAAAACAACTTAAATCATGTTTTATTCTCAGTTTAATTGCATTTGAATTGACAGAAAAATATTTCAAAGTTTGAGAGCCACCAGAGGCTTTGCTCTTTAAAAAGATATATGAGTAGTTGAAGGTAAACAGTATCCAAGACATTTGATTGACAGATTTGGTTCCTGATATGAATGCAAATTCTAATTAATTTTCTTGCAATTTCCAACAAGAACCTTTATCTTACAAGTGTACAGACATTTGACACTACTGCATAAATGTTTCTATGTTAAATTTTCAAGGAATTAGACAGTGCATCTTTGCAAGCCATTGGTGCTAAAGTTGACTTGTCATAGTGAATTTTATTATGTTGTTTTCATCAAATTATCACTGAAATAATATGCTTTGAATTATTTTACATAAGAAACAATATTTTTGAAACATTATAAACAAGTTTTTAATTAATACTTACCCCTTTATCAGCTTGAAGGGATCAATGACATCAGCTCCTGCATAGCAACTGTGTAAACAGGAAGTGCGGCCATCTTGGATTACCATAGTGGTACCTAACAACTAATTACATATCTGTTGTGATGGAACCAGCATCAAGTGACTTTTTATGATCACCATAAAAACTTATAGCTGCTAAAATATGATTGCTATCATGGTTTATTATTGAAAGCAGCCACCAATCTTCATTTTAAACACATCAAACCTTGGTCACTCTATGTGGGCATCAAAAAGTGTGTACCTCATGGACTAATACAAGGGACATAGTTTCTTATTGTTAAAATTTACTTTGTAATCAACTTGATTGAAAGTTTTACCTAAGCGTAAGTATGACGTTTTTATATTTAATCTTTACCTGGAGGTGAGTAATAATACAAAGGTCTACCTTCCACTTGTTCTGTAACACTAACTTCTCACTGTTGGAATCATATCCGACTGCTTTTTAGCTCATCAGGCCTAAAAGGCCCGATGGGCTTATGGCATTGCATGGCGTCCGGCGTCCGTCCGTCCATCCATCCGTCCGTAAACTTTTCGCTTTTTCGACTTCTTCTCCAGAACCAATAACTCCACAGAGCTGAAATTTTATATGCAGACTCCTTGGCCAATGGGGATTCTAAATTGTAGATTTCGTAACCCTGTGACCCCAAATGGGGTCACAGGGGTCACATCCTTAAAAACCTATTTTCATCTTCTTCTCCAGTTCCAAAAGGTCTAGAGAGTTGAAAAGTTGTGTGCAGACTTCTTGCCCAATGGGGATTCTAAATTGTAGATTTCGTGACCCCATGACCCCAAATGGGGTCACAGGGGTCACATGTTTTAAAACCTATTTTCATCTTCTTCTCCAGTTCCAAAAGGTCTAGAGAGCTGAAAAGTTGTGTGCAGACTCCTTGGCCAATGGGGATTCTAAATTGTAGATTTCGTGACCCATGACCCCAAATGGGGTCACAGGGGTCACATGTTTAAAAACCTATTTTCATCTTCTTCTCCAGTTCCAAAAGGTCTAGAGAGCTGAAAAGTTGTGTGCAGACTGCTTGGCCAATGGAGATTTTAAATTGTAGATTTCGTAACCCCATGACCCCAAATGGGGTCACAGGGGTCACATGTTTAAAAACCTATTTTCATCTTCTTCTCCAGTTCCAAAAGGTCTAGAGAGCTGAAAAGTTGTGTGCAGACTCCTTGGCCAATGGGGATTCTAAATTGTAGATTTCGTGACCCTGTCACCCCAAATGGGGTCACAGGGGTCACATCCTTAAAAAACTATTTTCATCAGTCTGATTAAAATCGACCTTGTTCCGAGGAATAAAATTTGCAAAATTATGCATCTATACCGGGATACGAACAGGTTCTGTAGATTCCTCTCCACTAGGTCTGAGAACACCCCGTATAGGCTAATGTTCCGAACCAGTTTGGCACAGCCAAAGCCCAGTCAGATAGCTGACCAATCACAACCTATTATTTAAACGGTCACTGTTTTGAAAGCATTCGGAACAGACCAGAGGATAGCTGTTTGGAGTTATCTGCCCCTAGCTTCTCGCACCGAAAGCATTTGTTGGGCGTCTTTTGATTGGCTACCTGAATTGCGCTTGAACACGCGAGTCTACGGACTGTTATCAGACGGTTTGGGGTGGAACCTACAGCCGATATGAGTTCGTATCCCGGTAGATGCACTATTTTGCAATTTTTATTCCACGGAAAACCGTCGATTTTAATTAGACTGCTATTTTCATCTACTCCAGAACAAATGTACCTCAAATATATTTTCTTCTTCTCCTCCAAAACAAAGACACCTAGAAGGCTGTAATATTGTGTGCAGACTCTGTCGATGGGGATTCTAAATTTTAGATTTGGAGACCCTGTGGTGCCTCAAATGAGGGCCTCAAGCCATGACCTTAAAATCTATTTCTGTCTTCATCATTAAACAATATAAACCCTGATGAGCTACAGAGCCCATGGCTCTATTTTTTTGAAAACCACTTCATAAGCTTTTTGTCTATCAGAGAAGTAATCTTTTTAAAAATACACAAAGCACATTACCAGTTGCATTATTGGATTAGCAATAACAGAGGTTAACAAAGCACCAGTAGCAATTGAGACCAGTTAATGTCCTAAAGTTCCAGTCAAAAACTATTTCAGCTAGCCAACTGCACCTACATGACCATATTATTTTGAAATTCAAACCTGCTATTTGCTAAACATTTTACAAGCCCTGCAACTTAGCAACTAGTGCTAATTTCGAACCCTGAATAACAATATTCTTATTTCTTTCAGCCAAGTTGAAGAAACTGAAGAAAGAGAAGGATCATGATAATGGAGATTTGGAAGTAAGTTGACATTGTGGATTATCTTTAATACTGCTGTATGACTTTCTGGAACAGTGAAAAAGTATTCACCCCCCTTTAAAGCACATCTGAACTATTGTAAACGAAGAAAAATATTTAGTTTGTTGTTCGGTTTCTAGAGCCTGGGTGAGATCGATCCTGCTATACTGGAGATGTTGATGCATCAGTCGAGGATGGCCAAGCGGTCAGGAAAACAGAAGAAATTGACTCCGGAACAGGCTGACATCAAGCGCAAGAGAATCTGGATGGCAATTGCGAAGAAAGAAATCCCGAAGGTGAGTTGAAAAATGAAAAGACTTAGTGTATATCAGAGGTAGCATGTTCTTGATTATTCGTGCACTTAGTTAAGCTCAGTATTTCAATAACTACACTAGCAATTAACATTGCATTAAATGGTAGATTAACAAATAAATGTCTCAATATTTTGTTTAGTTTTCCACGCAAAACAACAAATATTTAAACTTTATTAATTATTTTCATGCAGGCTCAAAAGCAGAAAGCATCGGCAAGAAAGGAAATGCTGACTTCACTGAAAAAGGTAATAACTTGATGATCTAGTTGGATGTAGCAATGCAGTAAAACTTTGTGAGGTTCTGTGTCTTCAATGTATTTGTTGTGACCCATGTTAATTAATTCCAGCACCTCCATCTTTGTTAAAAAACACTTACAAATGGATATTTTATGACACACTCCCCAGCAGTAGTGGAAGTTTAAGTAGTGGTGGTTTAAGTAGCAGTAGTTACCTTTCTTATTTTTTTTTTTATCATTATGTAACCTTTGAGAGCATATTGTGAATTATATTGCCCAATTGGCGTCAGACAATAACTCACATTGTGATTCAAAATGGAATATGCAGGTTTAGTATTTGTGCTGAAGGTCTGATTTGCCTTAAATTGATCCTCTTTCATATTTTCACAAATGTGCGAGGTCTTTGGGTGAAAAAGCATTAAAAACAAAAACAAAAACAGTGTTTTTGTGATGAAGCCCCAATACTATATTGCAAAACATTGACAGAGGTTTTCTATCATGAGCTTATACCATAATCAGGTGAATGATTGGAAATTAGAGGAATGCTTCCAAATGGCCTTCAATAGTTTGTTTTGTATGTTTGATATCTTTGCTGTCTGCAGGTATCCACCCAGTGCATGAAGGAGTGTCGAAGGGCGGCGATCCAGTCACAGAAAGTGATGAAGGAAACGCCATCGCGCGCAAGGCGGATCACTCGTGAGATGCTGGTGTACTGGAAGAGGTTCGACAAGGTGGAGAAGGAACATCGGCGGAAAGCTGAGAAGGAGGCTCTTGAACAGAGGAAGATGGATCTGGAACTCCGAGAGGTCAGTCGGTCGTGGTTTTCAGCTCTTGTGTACTTTAAACCTAATTTAAAACTTCATTGATATATTGGTCACTTGAGAAAACAAGACATTCTGGATAACAACTTCTTTAGCATATACTCCGAATATATCTACAGAATAAACAGTTGGTGTCAAGTAAATCTTGTTTTCTGAATGCCCCTCAAAGACTTATGCATCACATGCTTTAGAGATTCCAACTGGAGAAGCCACATTGGATCTTAGGGAAGTGGGTTACTTGTGGTGCAGAGATTTGTAGTTTGAAAGAAAATTTCTTGCTGAAGAGTATTAAGACATTATTTGCTACCCTGAACTAGTTTGTAGCAAATTTGGGTTGTCTATACATCCAAAGATTTTGGATTGATCCTGCAATAAAGAAATGTACAATTCAATGTCTGTTATACCTAAAACAAAGTCAGATTGTAACACAATGAAATGTGTTTCAGGCGAGACGACAGCAGAGGAAACTGAACTTCTTGATCACTCAGACCGAGTTGTATGCTCATTTCATGGCTCGCAAGTTAACAGGAGAGTCTGAAGAAAAGAAACAAAAGATTCTAAGTCAGCTTGAAGATCGAGATTCCGGCAACTACCTGAGTGGATACAATGGAATCGACGATGACTATGGTATTGGTTTGATCTGAACCTGTTTGTTAATTTTGTGTAATATACCAATACCAGTCATGTTTTTAACATAAAAAAAAGAATTAAGTCCCAAATAAAATTATAAGCTGTGATATGAATAATATTCTCTTGATCATTATTGCGTAGGTAATGCTAATGTTGCTTGGTTATTCAGAAATACTTTAGGAGAACCAGATATGTGTTTAGGTGTTGATAAGAGGTACAAAGATTTGAAACCAGGAGGATATAGCTAAGTGAGTATACATGCATCTGACAAGTTTGATGTCAATTAGATAGCTTATTTGAATTGTTTGTTTTTGTTTTCAGACAGTGAAGAAATGAAGAGAATAGCTCTCACCAATGCAGAGCAGGCTTATAACACACATCAGTCTAAGGTATGCAGTGTGGCAATTCTCCAGGAATTCTTTCTGTAATAGTGTTCGTAGTCATGCCTTTTACCAACACATTCACTCATGTGCTTTAGCTATTGATAATGAGTTATATAGTTTATGTTAGAGTGTTCATGCTGTCTGAGGTCACTGACAATTTGAACTTTGACTCGCTAAAAAAAATCATAAAAAGTCAATGACTTTGCTTGATGAATTGGCTTGATGACAGCTGTAAGTCCATGACACATAAAATATTTTTTAAACTCCTCCTGTCTTATTTTCTGCATTATTTGAACCCGTCAAACTGACATTTAATTGATTTGTTTGCAGACTTGTTCTTTTGATGATAGATTGAGTAACAGCAATGGAAATATGTTATGTAAGTAGAAGAATTGTGCCATTTATATACAATCACCAAAATCAAAATGAGTTCTTTAACAGGCATTTTAGAATTTGTTGTTCTAGCAAGAAAACTATTTGTGGTCTTTTTAACCGGCATGAGAATTTTGCAATAAAGAATATGAAAAGTCATCTAATTTTCTCTTGTTTTACAACAAAATGGGAAAAGAATCTAGAGTGAAAGATGAACTCAAACTTCTATAAGTAATCTTGATTGTTTACTAGAAATATGATAAAGTCATGTTCTTATGTTATGAAGAAAGAGATACTATTCAACCTATGAAATCTTGCCTGTTTTTTAAAACAGTAAAATATTGAAATGACAAACTTGTTTGCTCAGTGGATTCAAGTCTAGCGAACCCTGTGATGGATGCAAAGGACAACAGACCACAGCCGAGTATATTCCAAGGGAAACTGAAAGGTTACCAGCTCAAGGTAGGGGAGATAATCCACAAGAGATTTGTGATAGCAAAACAGGGACCAAATTTGTATGCTTAGAATCGTAGCCACCATCTGCTGAAGATTGTCAATCAGCGATTCAGCTGAACAAAAATTACTCTATCATTTTGTGACTGGTTCCCAAGTTCGTTTTCATTTAAGATCATTATATGTCTGGGATATGCAAAAATGATACTTTAACCATGTGACCATTGACAACACTTTCTTTAGCTTTTCTTTGCTTAGACAAACTTAAACTTTAAAATTCAAAGCATTTCCAAGTAACCTCATTTCATTGTCGCTATCAAAGAAGCTAGAACCCAAGAGCTAAATCTATAAGTTACAACCCAAACGATTAGAAAAACCTATGTACATTATATTGTATTTACATGTTTAAGATAAAAATATTGAACTTTGTGTCCTTCACCGTAATGATACTAAGATATTGTTTGATTGTTTTAGGGTATGAATTGGCTGGCCAATTTGTACAACCAGGGCATCAACGGAATCTTGGCCGATGAAATGGGTCTGGGGAAAACTGTGCAGAGCATAGCTTTCCTTGCACATCTAGCAGAGGTATGATTTTTAATTTTAGTTGTTTGTTGTTACATTGTAATAACGACTACTGCAGTGTATTTACATGTCATATTTATTAACTTTGCACTGTTTAATGAACATTCATTTTCATTGCAACTATGAAGCTTCTTATCCTAACTAAACAAATATTAGTAAGGATAGTTATTTATGTGTAATTATATGTGTTTTGTTTTGTGTTTCAGTTTCAAAGTATTTGGGGTCCATTTCTTGTGATAGCTCCGGCCTCAACGCTACACAACTGGCAACAGGAATGTGCAAGATTTGTTTCAAAGTTTAAAGTAAGTCACATTTTCTTCATTACATGTTGATCACTTTAAAGAACTGAAACAATCTGTACTGTATCTGAAAAAAGATTATTAAAAGTGTTGATGTCTCAGCAACTCGTACATGCATTTTTGCCCCATATATTAACCCTTACGTTGCGTATATATATTTTACCATTTTTAGCCCCTGTGGCGGAATTTACAGGCTCGCAGCTCGCAGCAGTAGTTTGGGCTTTGGCACTAACTAGCTCTGCTGGCGGAATTTCCAGGCGGCGATTCCGGTATCGTTTTTACAAAATATACCGCATCTACATGGCGAATAAGGACTATATACGGGCGTTCAATACAAATTCAAGTAGCGAAACCCGTACACAAATGGCTAATTCACACCCGAAACTTTGAATGAATTTTCTATGTTTTTTCGTTTTTATTCTATTACTTTCGAAAGATTGTCTTTTATTCGGGCCTCGTAACATCATAAATACGAAACGAAAAAAATTCCATTTATATACGGAATTGAAGACAAGATGTCTAGCTTCACAATGATATAAAAATTATTAGAATGCGACCTTTGGTTATAATTCTATAGCTATGTAAAGTTTGTCTTTATTCCCACCTATAAAATCGTCAATACTTACAACATGTATGCGGCATTGCAAACGGTCGTTCATCGCACTTTTCCAAGAAATCATAATCTCGAACCAGTTGACAAATAAGCACATGTCAACCCAAATATGGTTATGTTGTTTGACTTTTCAAATAAACGCTAACCTCGAACCATAACTGATGAAAATATGTTGATTAGTTTGTGTGCCGTTTGGTTTCACATGCCTCTCAGAAAGGTAAAATTGTATCTTTATTTCTGTGAATAAATCCGCGCATTTTATATAGAATAAAAGATTATTCTTTTCGGTTTATTGTGATATAAAAATTATGAAAATGCATTCAGTATTTTAGCCTTGATAAATGTTTTAGAAGTTGTGAAAATCGCCGATTGTTTCAAAATTTATGAAGTGTAAACATGACCTTTTTCACGGCGCTTGCTGTGTCTTTATTATTTTTTTGAGATTTTCTAATTTTATATGGGAATGTAGTCCATTGTTTCCCCTTTATTTTGCCGTATTTTTTTTTGAAAACAAACAATTCGCTCACATGATATGAAGTGCGGGAGTAAGGCGAGTTAGTGATTTTTTTCCCCGTCTCGCGAGATGCGAGGCAGATAGCAGTCTCGGGCGAGGCAAACCCGAGGCAATACAAACACGTGGGTGAAAATAGCCTCAAGCGAATTAATGCTTCGGGGGCTAAGCCCGACATAATTGGCCTTTTGTAAAGCTAATTATCGATGCGTTACGGGTCAACAATGCACACGCAAATTGGTGTGAATTTTGCTTGATATTCCGACCACACACTGAACAAAGCTTTATTCTCATGTCGGGTCGCGATGCGTAAATACAGCCATTCTCATGGGTCGGGTCGCGGACACAATCGACTCGTGACCCGGTATGGGTGATAGAGTATACTTAGACAGCCGTGAATTATTCTAAGTCTTGTATCCGGGATCCGTATACAGACACCTAGGAATCGCTTATAGCCCGCCCGGATAATTCCGTCGCCCGCATGTTAAGGGTTAAATGTTTACAACCATGTCACTTCCAGGTTGTCCCATATTGGGGCAATGCACAAGATCGGCGGATCCTGCGTAAGTTCTGGGACCAGCGCAGTCTCCACACGGAGGACGCCTCGTTTCATGTGGTGATCACAAGCTACCAGCTGGTCATCCAGGACGTGAAGTACTTCCAGCGCATCAAGTGGCAGTACATGATCCTGGACGAAGCCCAGGCACTCAAGAGCAGCTCCAGGTGGGTTAAAGGGACAGCTCGAGGTGAAAGGGGTATCTATCCTAGCATAATAATTTGTTGTTTTGAAAATAAATAAGTTATTTTAGTAGATAATTAAAGGCAGCATTTATATCAGGATGACATAAAATCTCCATAAATGATCTAATCAGAGTGTCATCCACGATAATCGACTAATCGAATTTCAAGTTACCTGATTTCAATGCAGTAACTATTCAATGTATAACAATGGGCATTTGAAATGTATTGCTATTTTCTATTTCATGTTCCAGTGTCCGATGGAAAATTCTACTTGGTTTCAACTGTCGGAACAGATTGCTGCTTACTGGAACACCTATTCAGAACAGCATGGCCGAGGTGAAATGTCAACTTGTTATAGGTTCATTTTGTGCCACATGTTTGGAAGCTTCAAGGAAATAGAATTCATTTCAGTTTGCCTAAAACAATTCGCATGTCTCTGTTAGGTTACGATCTCTATGAATGAAAACACTCCATAATTCTTGTTTTCATACCACTGTCAAAACTGATCTCATTTGCCAATCTTCTCAATATATATGAAGAGTATGCATGTTTGAGTTACTCAGATGATTGCAGTGATTATTATTGAAAACTCTTATTCAGTTAACTGATTTCAGATATTGTAAGTTCGTCGTCTTCTGTTCTGACTGTACTGATTGTTCCACAGCTCTGGGCTCTGCTCCACTTCATCATGCCCACGCTGTTCGACTCACACGACGAGTTCAATGAGTGGTTCTCCAAGGATATCGAGAGTCATGCGGAGAAACAATCAGGAATCGATGCAGGTATGGACATGTTTACCAGTCAGATAAGCTGAATAAATCACTTGAAGCACAGTATGATAAGTTGAATATATTGATCACTTGAAGCACAGAATCTGCATTTACAAAGTTCTCTAACAGGAAAGATAGATTTTCATAGCATTGTACCTAAGTATTTCTCCTGATGTCTATTTTCTAGTATATGACATATTCAGCATTCTTAGGCAAACTGACGCCCACATTCATAACACCTGTCCTATCGAACATACAAATTTAATTGTTACAGACCAGTTGGGCCGACTACACATGATTCTAAAGCCGTTTATGTTGCGGAGAGTCAAGAAGGATGTGGAGAATGAACTCTCAGACAAGGTACAAATGTTTTCTTCTTCTTTAAGAAAGGGCAGATTACATTAATTTATATTGTCAGGGTCACGAACGGCTGGAATACTGCCCAATCAGCGTTAAACAATGAATTCACACTCTTCAGTGTCCTGAAGATCTCGTGAATATACAGCAGTGTTTTTAACTAGGTCACAGAGCTCTCTGTCTGCAGGTCCAACATTAGGTCTCATTGATCTCTCACATATTCCCTCGTCTCTCTCCCAGATTGAGATCCTTGTTTACTGCCCGTTGACATCGCGTCAAAGACTGCTGTACCAGGCGGTGAAGAACAAGATCTCCATCGAGGACCTCCTGAACAGCACCTACTCCAACACCTCACAGGCCCAGTCAACCACCAGCAGTCTCATGAACATCGTCATGCAGTTCAGGAAGGTGTGGACTTACTTCATGATATTCATATATATAAAGTTGCTCATAGCGTCTTTTTGCATGCGATGTTTTTATGGTTATCTCTGTCTTCAGAATAATAACAAACTAATCAAGATTGTGAATATTAGTTTAAACATTTGTTGATTCTATCAGAAAACATTCGTCAATAAATGATAAGAAAATCTAACACTCAGAGTTGTTTCTGAAAAAATTTGACTATTCCTTGTCACAACTCAAATAGAACTAGGAAACCGTTTAAACAATCTAGTATGAAATCTGTAAATTGTTGCCCGTAGTGTCCTCTATTGGTATCTTCATTCCTCATCTGTAACATTCTTGACTTTAATCCTAAACTCCTTTTATTGACTTTTGTGCGTTTTTATTCATAGGTGTGCAACCACCCAGACCTCTTTGAGAGAAGGGAACCGAAATCCCCTTTCTTCATGGACCTCGACCCGTACTACGTGCCAAAATTAATATACCGCGAAGGTAAGTCCTTGAAATTATTTCTTTGCTTTTGTAAAGTCATTAATTGGCT
Organism: Gibbula magus; assembly: GCA_936450465.1. Classification (NCBI taxonomy): domain Eukaryota; kingdom Metazoa; phylum Mollusca; class Gastropoda; order Trochida; family Trochidae; genus Gibbula; species Gibbula magus. The sequence goes on from OW388291.1 coordinate 40,156,955, forward strand.
ATTTATTTGGGATACTTTAAATGAGTATTTATTGTAAAGTGACTCAAATGTTGCATAATGGTTGCACTTATCACCTTTGCTGTCTAATTTTTCATGACTTTTTAAGTCACCATCGTACATAACATACTGATGAGTTTGACTCAAATATTTCTGATATCATATATATCTGACATCAACTTACAGTTGGAAATCTACAGTAACTGTCTTATTTGGTGATTTGTAAAGAGACCAAGGGGCAATTAGCTTTGAAGGTTTACATTATTGTCTTTATCTGATTGGCCATACAGTGAGACACTCACAACATAAACAAAAATAAATGTTCATATGTAGCTAAAATAAATATGATCATATAACCTGTTCGTAACATGTTCCTATTTGTGTTGCAGGTATTCTAGAAAGTGCTCAGCCAAGCAAGGCGAAACTAGTGTACAATCTGATGTATATATTCTCGAGTGAACATATCCACCGATCCCTCTTTCCTCAATCCCATTCCAGTAAGTCTGTTCAACTTTATATGCATTTTGGTTTTCTTAACTTTCTATAATCATGATCTTGATCACACACAAAGGCTAAATAATCAAGTTTGATGCGTTTCAACTGCTGTGTTTGCGAACCATTTCACCCTTAGATGTATATACATGTCACCCTTAAATGTATGAACATATCACACGCACATAATATAAAGGCGTTGGTAAGGAGTGATGATGAAATAGTAGTCGTGAAATAGATGTATGTACATTATATAATGGCAATAGTGAGGAGAGCTGATGAAATAGTTAAAGAGTAAAGATAATGACACACTTGAAGTTAAACTTTCCTTCATACAATAACATCATCTATGAGTGAAGTGAAGATTGACATCGATTTGATTCTCTGTGTGTATATATACTTCCAATGTTGATTACAGGTGGTAGTGTAGATAGCTGTTTCTCGTTCCTGCGGTTTACGGAGATGTCTCCGAGTGAACTACAGGCACACATGGAGGGACTCCTTGTCAGGTCAGTGGTCAGTTCAGCAATTTCTCTGGATAAAATAGTTACATGTTTACATGAATATGAGATCATAGATGTGTTTTCAATTTAGCTTGTGTGTCAGTTATGGACTAGATTTGCAAGAAATGATCAACTGTAAGTAATGGAAACGATTTCCTCAAATAAATGTGATGTTTTGCCTTGTATGCAGGTGGTTAGCTGTATTTCTCTGGCTGAAGGAAGCGTACAGGATACACCACTGTGAAGTTTGGAGGAGGGAGAACGTCAGGTATGACCAAAGAAAGCTAAACTAGTCTATGATCCTTAGTTTATCCAAGGTAGAAATAGTCATCATGATCAACCCTTGTCTTCCAAATTCTGAACATTACATCATTCAGCCCCTCACAGTTATACTAATACAGTTTCTGATGGTGAACCGATGATGATGCTGTTAACATTTCCCCAAGTCAATTCATTAATTGTAATTCAGCCCCAACAGTTCTTTCCTAAAAAGATCCCGCCCCCATTAATAATTTAAGTAAATCAACTCTAGTAACACATTTGAAAGTTCAACATGAAATTGTTCCTCAGCACAAGAACAGAAGTTACTGTTTTAATGAATTCCAAATTCTTCAAAGACATTGCTGGACACTTGATTATGAAGTCATCTTAATAATATCTTAACACTTAGCCTTAGCATCTGCATTAGTTAACGCAAAAACTGTTCAGTTGTCAAAAAACAATTCACTTCTGGTTAAAGGGGATAATCTGTGATTAGCTACTGGCTATGAAGTATCCTAGAATATTCCACAACCAAATGAAGGGTTAGTAGCATGTTAAGTTAACTGGTAAGTAGATTTAGTAGTATCTGTTGGAGTACATTATATTATTACACTATTAACACCTCCACAGCAATCATCCCGCCAACAAGCTGTTCCTCCTGTCTCCGTGTGAAGTGACGTCCCCCGCCAATCTGACATCGAGTTTGAATCTGAGAAAACTGGTGTTTGTGTCACACACGTCGGACGTTGTGAGTCATGAGAGTCACAAGCTGCACTACATCCCCGAGACAACTAGTCATCGACAGATCCGCTTGCGTCATCTCCGGCTAGCGGCTGCTTTACAGAAGAAACATCATAGTCCTCCCCAGTCACCTACCAAGGTGTGTTCTTAGCTTAGATCCTTCCAGTTGTGTTAATCTTTATCTATATTAATGGTTTGGGAAACATTTTATTTCGTAACTTTTGTGTTCAAAGATGGCAAAAGTACTGAAGAAACCACACTTTTTTCAGTAAACAAAAATCAAAGATAACTGATAATATTGACACAATAATTTCAATGGCCTTCATTTACTTTTGCAGTCACCCAAAGGAAGCCATGAGGAAGTGTTCCTACCGATTCATCGACACAAACTGCGATTGAGTCGGATGTTCAAGTGTCAGCCCACCTCCCTGCCGAGTTTTCTCTACAACACTATACCCAAGGTAGGCAGAAATATATTGCCTTTATTCTCAAGGTCACAGTGAAAATTGTGAACTTGCCTGTTAAGCTTGTCATGGCAGTGTTTTATCCAGAGTGCGCGATTGCGGGATTCTCGCAAGTTAGCCAATCAGTCACGCAAATTTACAGTCATAGTGGGGGAGAAATCGCGCAAATAAACATACATTCACGCAATTTTATCAGACTGGTGCGTTACCTGTATTTTTTTTATTTTACTATCTCTTTCCAACATCGCGATCAAAAACTTCCTTGTTAGAGGAGAGATCTTCTTACGTTTCGGAAATTCCGTAATATCAATCATAAAACATCGTTTTCCCATGTAATCCCCCCTGCTTTGAACGTGTGTGGTCGGGGCTAAATGGTCAATCCTAGAAGTTAGAAGTTTAGACATGCGCAGTAATCATTTCCGCCCGTTTGACAGTCACATGGCGTCTGCTAACTTACTAGCGAAAATGTCTACCGGCAAAAAGAAACCTAAAAGAATAACAGATTTCTTTACCAAAAGAAATACTGATGAATCAGAAAATGCTGACAATCATGCAACCCCTGATGAAGTCCCCACAGCCACTGATAATTCAGAGGTAAATACATGTAATGTTGAAACCGAAAGTGATCAGGAAAACAATGGCGCGAGTGGTGATAACGATGCCGCTGAAGAATCGGCGCCAAGAAAGAAACGCAAGTACGACACAAAATTTCAAAGTTCATGGAAAAACGAATATACATGGGTTACAATTAAATGAAGAAGGGAATATGTTGTGTGAAATTTGTGTTTCTACCGCTAAAAAGAATCCTTTCACCCGCGGGTGTTCGAATTTCCGAACTTCAACATTGGAACGGCATATTACGACAAATGACCACCAGCAAGCTCTGAAAGACAAACTTTCACAATCTAACTTTGAAAAAGCAAGAACAAATGTTAACTACAAATATTGTGCACAAGAAAAGGCAATTATTTGTGCTATGAGAACTGCATATTACATTGCCTATTCAAACATTTCATTGGATCATTACAAGGGCATGCTTGCACATGAAGAAGAAAATGGACTTGATCTATCGAAGCTGCATGTTGGTGACAATGCTACATACACATCTTCAACTACATGTTCAGAATTCCTGGATATTTTTACTGAAGTGATTGAAAAAACGATGCAGGAGAAAATAAATGACAGTGACTTTATATCAATTATGACTGATGAAAGTACCGATGTAGTAGTGCAGAAGAAATTGGTGGTCTATGCGACAATTGTGGATGATAACCTGATACCAAAAACAATGTTTCTTGGGAATATCAAGTTGTCAGGAGTCAGTGTGACTGCAGCTGTGTTATTTGATGCACTAGGGGAATTTCTTCAGGCAAAAGGTATTCCATGGCAGAAAGTTATTGGTTTTGGATCTGACGGGGCTTCCATTATGACTGGCTCTAAAACTGGTGTTGCTACAAGAATAAAAGAAGTTAGTCCACACTGCATATCTGTTCACTGTATGGCCCATCGGTTGAACCTATGCACAAGCAAAGCTGCAGACAATGTTCCCTATTTGAAAGATACTTTTCAAAAGGTACTTTGTGACCTTTACTACTATTTTTCCAAGTCAACCTCACGTACAGAAGAGCTCAAGGAAATACAGCAAGTGCTAGATTCGAAGGAAATCAAGATGAAGGAGGTCCATGAAATTAGATGGATGTCATTTTATAATTCTTTGAATGCAGTGTATCAGTCTCTTAAACCTCTTGTCACATACTTCAAGAAGCACAAGGGAGACAGCAAGCGAGCAGACCATCTGTATGTCAGCCTGACTGATTACACCTTTGTTGCAACTATGTACCTTATGATGGATGTTATTCCCCCTCTTGCTGCTCTGAACATGGTTTTTCAGAAAGCACACTTGGACATTGCAGCTGTTCAACCAGCTATTGAAGGCATTTATTCTGTCATCAAGCAAGCTTCCAGTGGCAAAAGCTACTTCCAACAACTCTTCACTCTGTCCCATTGCAAAGTCAAAGATGAAAAGATGATTGTGAATGGGGTAACTCTTACTAACTCTACAGACACCAAGACAATTAAAACTGCCAAGAAGGAGTTTGAAGGGGTTAGAAAAGAATTCCTAAAGGAGCTAGAAACTCAGATGACAAAGAGATTTCCAAATGACAATACCAAAGTAGCAACAGCATTCCATGTTTTTGGACTTAGACCATTGTCATTTCTGTCTGGTGAAGAGGTGCAGGGATATGGTGTAGAAGTCATGGAGACCATATTGCAGCATTATGGCAAGCAGAGAGGAGAGTGAGGCACTAGTAAACCCAGATGAAACCAGAGCTGAATGGACACTTGTCAAACAGGTTGTTCTCCAACAGATGTACAGGAGAGACCAAACACACATTTTGTGGCAGACAATCAAACAGTACCATGAAGCACAGTTTCCAAATCTGCTAAAATTAGCAAAACTGTCAATGCACATCCCCTTGCAAACAGCGGACTGTGAGAGGGGGTTCAGCTGTCAGAACAATGTGCACACAAATCTCAGAAACAGGCTGGACCCAGTCACTGTATACAAACTAATGCTCATCCAACTGGAAGGGGGTAAATCAAAAGACTTTGACTTTAATCGTGCACTCATGCTCTTCAAAAACAAGAAGGACAGACGCATCTTTCCCAAAGGCAAATGAGATTGTAAGTAGTATAGTAGATGTCATTGCCAACATTTATTTAAGATTTATTTCAGGTTGTAGGCACTCCCCCTCTTTTAATCCAGAGGTTTTAGGTACTCCCCCACTTTTTATGAATGTAGGGGGGATATCCCCCACTTGTACCAAATCCTGGATAAAACACTGCATGGTGATATTTCAAGAACCGTTCACTGGATTCTCTTTATATCTTACAACAATGTTCTAGGGAAGATGCAGGACCCTGTAGCTGTAAAATTTGTGACTTTGACCTTTTTCATGGTGTCATGTCCCCATGGTGAAAATTGCTTGTTCAAATAGTTTGTTATATTTGTATCATGAAATTAATCCGTCATTAACCTACCTTAAATCAAAGATAATTAGCACCAGATGTTAATTTCATATTCCAGGTGCGATCAGGCTCAATAGAATGGTACACAATAGATCGCAGTGCAGCCTGGCAGAAGATGAAAGCAGATTTGTGTGGCACTTTGGATGCCAAGAAATCATTGCTGTATGGAACCCCGGAGAAGTACATCGATGTTAGATGGCCTGGCCTCAACTTCTTCTCTACCTCACTTGGAGGGCTCACAGCGTCACAACCCAGGCAGGGATTCTCCGCGGTCTTCATTCCAGGTTCGTGTTTTTCGATTTTAGTTTAATTCTTGTTTCTCATAACTGCTTGATCCTAAAATTACTACCAGAAAAAAGGCATTTCGATCTTACCAGTATATGTTGATGACATGTTTTCGGCAGTTTAATGATAGTAGACACCAAAAACACCAAAATCATGTTATGTGATGTTAAATACAATAAATACAAAAATAGAGCCATGGGCTCTGTATCCCATAGTACTTGAATGATTTATTATCCCCTGCCATGAACCCCCGCCATGAAGTGGAAGGGGGATATAGGTTTGGGCTCCGTTTGTCTGTTCGCTATAAAGGGGACGGCTTTTCTCAGAAACCATTTAAGATAGGACAACCTAATTTGGTGTGTGGCTTGATGGAGTTCGAAAATAAGACCAATGTCATTATTTTTTCCGGAGTTATTGCCCTTGTTCCGTATTTTTGACTCTGTTCATGGTATCTCCAAAGGGGACAGCTTTTCTCAGAAACTGTTTAAGATAGAGTTTTCAAATTTGGTGTGTGGCTTGTGGACATAAATACCTTGATGGAGTTCGAAAATAAGAACCGTGTGATTATTTTTCCGGAGTTATTGCCCTTGTTCCGTATGTTGGACTCAGTTCATGCTCTCTAGAAGGGACAGCTTTTCTTGGAGACTATTTAAGATAGGATTACCCAATTTGGTGTGTGGCTTGAGGGCATAAGTACCTTGATGGAGTTCGAAAATGAGAAGCACACAATTAATTTTTGCGGAGTTATTGCCCTTGTTCCGTATATTTGGACTCTGTTCAAGGTATCACCAAAGGGGACAGCTTTTCTCAGAAACTATTTAAGATAGGATAACCAAATTTGGTGTGTGGTTTAAGGCCATCGATACCTTGATGGAGTTCGAAAAAAAGAAGCATGCGATTATTTTTTCCGGAGTTATTCCCCTTGTTCCGCTTTTTCGACTCTGTTTCAAGTATCCAAGGATATAGCTTTTCGCAGACATTGTTTAACATTAAATCAGTTGTGTGGCTTGAGGATATCATTACCTTAATGGAAAGAAAATGAGAAGCGCACAATTATTTCTTCTTGAATTATTGCCCTTGTTGTCCCCCGCCGAAACGCGGAACGGGGGACTATGAATTCAGCGGCGTCCGTCCGTAAGTCACATTTCTTGTTTACGCGATATCTTATGAAGTGTTGCATCCAAAGTCTTCAAATTTGATGTCTGCCTACATTGTGTGAAGACGCAGACACCAGTCAATTTTGGTGACCTTGGCCTTATTTTCAAGGTCACCACGACACTTTGACCACTTTTTAAACTCTTGTTTACGCGATATCTCATGAAGCGTTGCATCCAAAGTCTTCAAATTTGGTGTCTGCCTACATTTTTGGAAGATGCAGACGCCAGTTGATTTTGGTGACCTTGGCCTTAGTTTCAAGGTCACCACGACACTTTGACTACTCTTTGAACTCTTGTTAAGGCGATTTCTCATGAAAGATTGCATCCAAAGTCTTCAAATTAGTTGTCAGCCTACATTGGGGTAAGACACAGAGACCAGTTGATTTTGGTGACCTTGACGTTATTTTCAAGGTCACCACAACACTTTGACCACTTTTCAAACTCTTGCTTATGCGACATATCATGACCGGTTGGACCAAATGTTTTCAAATTTGGTGTCAGTCTACATTGGAGGATGACACAGACACCAGTCGATTTGGTGACCTTGACCTTATTTTCAAGATCACCTCTACACTTTGACCACTTTTTGAACTCTTGTTAACGCGATATCTCATGAAGTGTTCCATCCAAAGTCTTCAAAGTTGGTGTCAGCCTACATTGGGGGATGACACACACACCAGTACATTTTGGTCACCTTGACCCTATTTTCAAGGTCACCACAACACTTTGACCATTTTTCAAACTCTTGCTTACGCGATATATCATGACCGGTTGGACCAAATGTTTTCAAATTTGGTGTAAGTCTACATTTGAGGATGACGCAGGCACCAGTCGATTTGGTGACCTTGACCTTATTTTCAGGGTCACCACAACACTTTAACCACTTTTAGAACTCTTGTTAACACGATATATCATAAACCCAAGCACCCAAAGTCTTAAAATTTGCTGATCATCATGGCACTTTTTACCAGTAATGCAATATAAAGTAGCTTCAATGATGTGTCTTACTAACTCAGTGTCACCGGCGGGGGACATTGCCATCTTAGTGGCAAACACTTGTTATCCCCCGCCGCGCGTTTAGCGCGAAGCGGGGGATATAGTATTCGGCTACGTCCGTACGAAATGCAATAACTCAAATACTATTCACTGGATTCTTTTCATATTTTGCATATGGGTTCATCATGGGAAGAGTAATCTTCCTACAGAGGTTTGTGACCTTGACCTTCATTTCAAGGTCACGACAAGACTTTGTCATTTTACCCTTGTCAGCGGGATATCACAAGAACCATTCGCTGGATTCTCTTCATATTTTACACATTGCTTTTCCAAGGAAAGACAAAGGGCTGATTAGATTATGGTGACCTTGACATTATTTTCAAGGTCACAATGGAACTTTGAATTTTTCGACATGTTAATGTACATGTAAAGCTTGTCAGCGGGATATCTCAAGAACCATTCACAGGAATTCCATCATCATAACTTACACAAAGCATCTCCTTGGAAAGACAAAGCGCTGAATAGATTTTGGTGACCTTGACCTTATTCTCAAGGTCACAGTGGAGCTTTGACTTTTCCGACATGTTTGACAGTCGATTTTGCTGATTTTGACATTATTTTTCAATTTTGAAGTATTAATTTGCGGCGGGGGATCATGTCACCTTAGTGACAACCACTTGTTCTCATTTCTTTTGTCTGGCGCGGTATGTTGATGACTATGTCCTCTTGTTATCTAAGATTGAAGATCTACAAAAAAGAAGCAATTGACCCTTTTAAGCTTTTGCATGCTTTATAGTTTTAAGTATTTTATCATACAAAAAGTTATGACTATAAGTACGACAAACAGACCATACCAGGTACTAACTGCTAATTGAAATAGTACTAATTCTGCCAGAAAGTTTCATTCAATTCAGAGTTTCATTTAATTAAATGCAGTTAAAATGCTGTTAAAGGATGGCTCACACAGAGTAACTTAATGGCACAAACATGCAAACCATCAATTACAAAACACAAAAAAAACATCTTTCAATAAAACAAACATTAGCTTGCAGCTAGGGGTGACTATTGACCCAAAGAGACTATTGTGATTTACTATTGCGATAGCGATAGACTATTGTAACTCACTATTGCAATAACTATTGTGATAGATTTTTTTGTACAAATACGCAATAATCAGCTAGATTTCTTATAGGTTTTAGTAGAAATGTTTAACTAATGTAAGGACTATGGAACCAAAATCAGTGAAGAAATCATAAATGAAAAGACTTTTTGTCATTTTGCTATTTCCTATCTCTAGTTCTTCCCTTTTGACATTCTAGAATGAAAAGTATTGAATTAAATGCAGTGAGCCTTGTGTAAATCATTGATAATTAAGGGAAGTTTAATAGTTTCGATAGTATCGATAGTTAACCTTACTATTGCGATAGCGATAGTGTTTTTGTGTATACTATCGATATAGTACTATTGCCAAGCCAACTATTGCGATGTATCGATAGTTCGATGTATTTATTATTACACCCCTACTTGCAGCTAAAAAATGCACTCAGTCAACATCCCCCCCATAATTAATGAGGTAAAGGGATGAAACTTTCAAGTCTTCGTTTCCTTCATACAAGGATGATATTCTCCAAATTTGAGGTTCTTAGCCCAATGATTTAAAGTATGGGTTTAACACCCTGCCACGAACATATTTAAATTGGCATTTTTTCCAAATGAATAAACTAAGATTTCAATGTTATAAAGATGTTATTCTGAAAATTGTAGCTTTCTATATTAAATGTTTTTTGAGAAGAAGTCGTTTCAAGATTTTAGAGCAGAGCCCCTGCCACCCCCATATTTGACAAGGGGTTAAGTCGAAATAAACAAACTAGAAACTACATGAAATAAAAAGGTTATTCTGAAAATTTAAGTTTAAGCTTCCTATGCCAACTGGTTTTGGAGAAGTCATTTAAAGGTTTTAGGGAAACTGCCTGACACGCACATATTTAAGGGAGGGGGGGGGGGGGGGGGGGGGATAAAATGTACAAAATAAGATCCCCTAGATACAAGGTACCTCCCCACAAAATTTCTTGTCGGAGATCAGTCGCTTAGCTCCGTCTACAGTAGTACCCCATGACTTGTACGCCATGCTCAAAATGTACCACAAACGAAGGATGATTGAAGTATTTAATGTTTAGTTAAAACGAGTTTTATTAATTGAACTTTTAAGCAGTTTTCAAATAGAATGTCTCCTTTAAAAAAAGGATGTATAATAAAATGAATAAGCTGTGTCAAAATTGCGCAATGATACAGTAATAAAGCAGTCCTGCACTTATTTCAAATCAGGTCAAATTTATTGTTAGCTGTAATCTGTTGCAAATAGAAATTAAGTGAATGATCATTGACATTCATTTATTAGCAACTATTTTATGCATTCGCCTGTGTGTGAATGGTATCTAGGTCACTTGGTTTCAATTGAAGTAAATTTTGACTAAAATTAATACCTAATTCCTTAATTTGCAAAGTCTTGATTTATAACAATTATAACCTGACTGTTGATTATCCAAGAGACTTACTCTTTTCAAATAGGTCATAGTCGTATGGATAAATAATTCTGAAATTTATTTCTTTATTATTTCATAATGTGATCTTGTAAACTTATTCACCCCTTCGAGTCGTGTTTATACAATGACGAGGGTGTCTCTGATGTTAAAGAATAGAAATGACCTCAATGTCACCTGAACAGTTCATCCTGGCTCGCTAGATAGCGTACACTGTTCACAACATGAATATGGTTGGATTCTGTACACAACAGCTGCATAAGTATAGAATATAGAATTCCAAATTCTCTTTAATTAACTAAATTGATAAATGATAATCTACCCAAAATAAAAATATACAATCAGACCTCTTTTAACCAGACCCTGGAAACCCGCCCATCCTACCATAGTATTTCAAATCCTCTCTATGCATTTTTATGCAAATGATGATTCGCTTAAACACACAACTTGCTATCTGGACAATTTTTGGCTGTCAGTTTAACCAAATTGTTTTGGATGAACAGGGTCCGACTATTTGTGTGGTTATTTTTATGAATTATATGTAAAATATAAATGTAAATTTAACATTCTAGTGAATTCTCTGTCCTTATTTGGGCAGAGTAGCATGAATCCTTGTAAATATTATTATCCCTCGCCACGAAGTGGAAGGGGGATATAGGTTTGGGCTCCATGCGTCCGTCCGTGTTTCCGTCCGTCCGAGATAAAGGGGACAGCTTTTCTCAGAAACCGTTTAAGATAGGTTTACCAAATTTGATGAGTTGCTTGAAGACATGAGAACCTTGATGGACTTCGTAAATGAGAACCGTGCAATTATTTTTTCCGGAGTTATTGCCCTTGTTCCGTATTTTGGGACTCTGTTCATGGTATCTCCAAAGGGGACAGCTTTTCTCAGAAACCATTTAAGATAGGGTTACCAAATCTGCTGTGTTTTTGAAGGCATGAATACCTTGATGGAGTTCGAAAATGAGAAGCGTGCACTTATTTTTTTCGGAGTTATTGCCCTTGTTCCATATTTTGGGACTCTGTTCATGGTATCTCCAAAGAGGACAGCTTTTCTCAGAAACCGTTTAAGATAGGGTTATCAAATTTGGTGTGTTGTTTGAAGGCATAAATACCTTGATGGAGTTCGAAAATGAGAAGTGTGCAATTATTTTGTCCAGAGTTATTGCCCTTGTTCCGTATTTCTGGTGTTTTTTCATCGTATCTCCAAAGTCGACAGTTTTTCTCAGAAACTATTTAAGATAGGAGAACCAAAATTGGTGTGTTGCTTGTGGTCACACATACCTTGATGGAATGAAAATGAGTAATGCAGAATTATTTCGAATTATTGCCCTTTTTCCAATTTCTTGGCTCTGGCGGGGGATGTTGATGACTATGTCTTCTTGTTTGATTTGATATTATAGGATTCTTTAATAATGTAAATTTCCAAGATACTGGGTACTGAATTAATAATTTCCAAGGTAATGTTGTATGTTATGATCATGATGTTCTGCCTCACTCAGGCTGGAAAAAAATCAAGAATACCTTGTGACATGATTTCATCATATACGATTATATGAGAGGAAGAGCTGTTTTGCACTTTAGAAATGCATATAAACTTATTATTTCATGTGTAAATCTTCAAGTTTAGATAGTATATCATCCAAACATCATTTCAACTTGGCCTTCTGGTTTCATACTGGTCATGAAATCTTGGAAGTCTTGGAATTTTTATATAACTTTCAAGCCTTGAAAAACTATGGAAAATCTGCAATAATATAAAAAGTAAAAGAAAAGTCATTAATATTGTTTTCCTTGTGAAGTTTCTGCTCATTTACTTACTTTCCCCTCTTGTTTTAACCAAAAATATACACATAAATCCTGCAATTAAGTTTTCAGTCGGCATTGTGTGTTGCTTGTTTGTCATGGAAAAGTCATGGAATTTGTGTTGCTTTCAAGCTTATGAACCGTGGGCCTTTTGTTAGAATTATTTGATCCTCAAAATAAAAATACTGGTTTTCAGAAAATGACAAAAATTTATATTTTAGAAATAAACTTTAAATAACGTCACAAGAGAAACTTGCAGCATTTTTAAAGCGGAAGGATGAATATGTATGTGCATTGCCATAGATACACTGTAATGGAAAATCAAACCATGAATTAAGTGACATAGAACATAAAGTATACAAAATGAATTATGTTTGGCTTAAAAATAAAAGTTGTATGTTTGGCTTAAAAATAAAAGTTAAGTGTTTCTCTGGCATCGAACATCACTTTCATTTGTGCACGTGACAACTTTTTACAGACCTATTAACTTAAGAATTTGCTGCAAAATGTCCTCCTCCCTTGTCATTATTTTGTCATACCCAAAAATATTTTAAAAATCCTAAATCTCTTGTCACGTTCGGGAAAAAAATGTGCCCGAAAAACTTTATTCATTTATATAAGATATAATATGTTCGTGACTGTATTGAGATTATTGTTCATTTATAGCTTGAATCTGAGCCAATTTTTACCTTAAGAATATTTCATTATGCAAGTCGTTAACTGCCAACTCATCTTTTCTGTTGATTTACCAAATCTGTTCTGAACAAAAGTTGGACAATGTAAAGAATATGTAGAAGCATGTTATTTATATTTCCCCAAGGATTGTAGCCTTTGCGTCCAGAGGGTTTTGTTTCAAAATTCTGTTATTAGCAGCGGTAGTGCGTTTATCAGAATGGTATTGCAGTCTTTCATCTTTCAATTATACTAGTTGCCGTTTTATCAGTGAAACTTCTACAACCTCAGTTCCTATATAAACAATTCCCAAGGCAGTCAACATATGAAACAGGAGTTACCTCCCTTACACCAGGTGACCATATTTCTCTGACCATATAGCATTGGTATTGCAGTGGTGCATAATACTGTGATGAAGCATAGAAGAGCTAACATGGAATGAAAATATGTTCATTATTGTTGAATATTATTTTGCATATTTTATTTAAAACCAGACATAATTCACATATCTGAATATTATTGAGCTCAATATTTTGCTTGAATATAAGTGAGGAGTCGATCACTTGAGTGAACTAAATTGAATATGAAATATATTTTGTGGTAACTGTCCTTGTGTTGCCTGGTGACAAACGTGTGTGTATGCGCATTAGTCTTAGTGCTCCCTCAGCATAAAGTCTGTTCACCTGCCACATGTCATCCTCAAGAGTAGAAATTTCAGTCATCATATTTCTTATAGTTCAAAATATAATTGATCTAGTTTCAATCCCACTGCTGGAAGACCATCATGTGCCATGTGAAAATAGTTGGAGATGATCTTCATCTTAGGAACATTTTTGTAACATCAAACTAAGAGTAGATCTTTCTAAAGAATAGATTGTATATTTTGTACTGCTAAAACTTAGCATCTTAGCATTTGAACAATTCTGTGAGCTGGAAATGAAACTTTGTCTCAAGATTTAAGTGGTGAAGAATATTTTGTGTCAAAATTGTCAGGGGTAGACGCTTGCTAGAAATCTTTACTAGCCCGAAGTGCTCTTCGGGCTCGTGACACATCTTAATCTGTAGTGCTTCAAACAAATTTCACTAGCCTGTCTGAATTTTCACTGGCCTCGGGCCAGCGGACTAGTGCAAGTGTCGATCCCTGATTGTTTTTTTTAAAAAAAACTGCTGTTTTCAGTCTACATTTTCACAAGATGAGAGCCTTTAAGCCTTTTCAACTTTTTGCCAAGGTTGAAAAATCTGTTAGTCTGAGGTCACTGACTTGTCAAATGTTTACCTTTGACTCGTTAAAAAAATTGCCAACAAGTCTAAATTTCACTACATTTATAATGCTTGGACAAGAGTGTCTTCAAACCCTGCATTCGTCAAAAATGTCATCAACTTCATCAACCATGACTAATTGTTTGATATTCTACTAACAACCTTCCAGCAGTACGACATGTGATATATTTGAATGAAGTTTAGCCTCTTGGTAAGCATGTTTGTTTTCAAATCGGAAGCCTTGGCTTCCCTATACGCTAGAGACAAGTGAGACATAAGAAGAGAACTCCCAGGGTCCTCTTATATAACCTTAAGTCACTAAGGTAGCCTTAGTGCAATGTTAACAGATGGTGCTTAGGTTAAACTTGGTGTTAAGGTCATTTGTGCAACAACCTGGGTGCTGTTCCACTAACCACACTTAGCCCTAAGATCAATCTTAGCCAATGATAACAGAAGGGCTTACACTTGATCTTAGAGCTAAAACAGTTAGTGGAGCGGCCCCCTCTTCTATAATGCAAAGCTATGTTGTAATCCTATGTTCTCCTAACCGTGTTTCATCAGTTTTATCCCTCTCCAAAAGTTTCCCTGTGTTGCATAAGCAGCATAAATATAAATTAGTTGCAGACAGCAATGATATTGGTGGAATGCTCTAAAAAGCAGAATTAAACCCCCAAATTATCTTTGCTGATCACAAATATTCAGTCCCATTGTTCCAACTCAAATGAAATATATACTAATTTACTTTAGCATAGCATGCCTGAATGTTGCCTGGACAAATTCAGGAAAAATTGCCAAAAGTAAAATCAAGCAATTTCTGCAAAGCGTTAAAAGAAAAAATGAGCAATTATTCATCTTTGCAGGAAGAAATGTTGTGATCTAAATCGGAAAAGCAAATCAAAGTCAACAAGTCAGAACCAATCGACCTAGGACAGTGTATTAAATAAAGTCCGATATTAAAGAAATTGCTGTGTAGATGTGCCAGGTAGTATGTGCCAACTTAGGAAGACTGATCTCGCTTTCTCTCTCCCGGCAAGGGGTGCTTGTAATCAACATACCAACATATGGCTTAGCTCCTGACACTGCACTCATAATATTTATTGTTTAGTTAGATGAAACTGTCAAATATCTGCGGCAGACACTGCAAGGAGCTTGGGGCATTGTGGGATAGATAGTGTCCAGAACTTCCTGTTATGTTTTTAGCTTATGATTCAAAGATTTCAGGATTATGTTAGTGTCTTGATTTGAGTGTGATCTCAGATATTCATGAGAGATAATTTTATTTAATAGTTTATTTCATAATGAAGTTGCATGCCAATGTTTCTTGCTTTGGTTTTCAATTCAAAAAAGTGATTAAGAATGATTGAATTTTCAGATTTAAGTGCTGGTAAAACCTTTAAGAACTCAAGTGACATATGTTATTAAAGAGATTAGTAAGGAGACTTTTTCAAAGTCAATTTCCCTCGGCTGACGGAAGTTGACAGTTTGCCACTTTGAATAGATTATATGAAAAATTGGTTTGTTTGCTTGGAAAATAGCATTATCAGAGCTTATATCCAAGTTATATTATTTTTGTGTGTTGCTGAAAGTAATCCTGATCAAATATCAACTCCATTACTGTTCACGATACTGAATCAAGCGACACCCGATACAAACCCTGTTGACTGATAAAACAGCTCTGGTAGGACGTTGTTAGATTGTGTTGTCTGTGCCTCAGTCTTGTTTACAAACAGGATGAGCAGCCGCGGCAATCTGTCTTTATTCTTTAATCCTCGTTGGACCCTTAAGAAGTCTCAAGTGTGATGTTTTCTCCTCCGATATAAATATGAGTATTATCTAGGATCGATCACCCCCTTCGCCATCTGCGCCGGTTCTACCAGCTGGGCTTTAATTGTCTTGTTAGTAGATTGTTGATCAATTGGGACACAACGATAAAATCACTGTCTTTGATAAACTTGCCAATGTTATTTCACGAGATTATTTTGTTTGACTTTTACGAGAACTCTCAATATCCAACCTGTATCATCTGCAACAAAAAATTATGATTAATTGAAATGTTAAAATTCTTGAGATTTTTAGAACTTGATTTTATTACTACAGGCAAACTAGTATTGATAAAATATTAATTTGTTGATATTGACATTCTTGACAATAAAGAGATTGGCCCAAGAAAGGGATAAAGGATGTATTAACTGTGAAGTTTTTAAATTTTAAGTTGTCAAAATAAGTGATTATTACCTCTGCGGACAAATTGTTCCAAAGTGGAATCATTCTAACTTATTCAGTAGATTGTACTGTGGTGAGTCACAGAGAATTTCTGAAACCCTGTGAGCTTGTACATCATATGGTTCTTCTAGAAGCCAGATTATAATTACACTTCTTGCTTGTCAAGGAAAATGTTCACATTTTGATGATAAGATTTCTTGGTGTATGATATTGTCAAATGAGTTTCCCACCAGCCATGTTACATAATCTCAGCAATTTGTTGATATTAAATGTAGTCTAGGCATGAAACGCTCCTCATGTCTGTCCAACTGTCCAACAAAGTTTTCACAACTTCACCAAACATTGCCAACTTTTAAGACTTTATTTCATTTCAGAATGTATCTCAAAAAGATTTTTTCTTTGAAGTTTGTATGGGAAGTTCTTAATGTGTTACAACTTCAGTGTGTCAATGGGAAAATATTGTTATTAAGTGACGTTATTGACAACATATGTTTTCAAATTAATTAATACTGCATTAAGATCGTCAAACTACAGGTGAAAGTATGTGAGAAGTGTATAATAAAATGGGATGTTCTCAGCCAGTTCAAAATTAGAAATGAAGTTCCGTGTCGGTGGTTAAGGGCATTTTGGCTGAGGGGGGATTATAATCTATAATAAATAGCATTACTGTTTAATGATGATGACAAGTAAGAATTCATCTGGTCTATCCACCCTATTCCTGTCCCACAAGTTGCGTAATATCAGCTGGAGCAGTCCACCGACCAGGCATCTTCTGTCTCCCTGGGGCTGATAGCGAGAGATTGTGAGAGTAAACACAATTCAGCCTGTAGGTGGAGCCACTGTTGGTACTGGTGGCGCTGATTTCATCCTTAACGCAATTGAGTTAGCAGAGATAACGAGTCGACACCTGGCTCGAGATAACAAGGGGTTGTCAGCATGGAAAAGTGACACGGGTCCCAGTCAAAATATAATTAGTAAATTTGTAGCCATGATACTAGACTAGATAAGCTGCACATGAAGATACGCCTTTATTTGATTAATGACAAATTTTGTTCTGCTCAATTGCTTTGAGTTAAAACATTAGATCTGTTTGATAACATTAAACTTGTTAACAACTATTTTATTGATTAACTTAAACTGCATGTAAGTTGATACGATCGTTATCTAATCTAATTTAGGAAAGTTGTTGGATTTTTTTTTTTTTAAAGTCAGGCCATTAAAAAAAAAGTGTATTCAAAAGCTTAGAAATAGTAGAGAATATATTAGTAAGTCATGCATTGTAGATGTGTACAATACAAACATAATTATTCTAATTCTAAATCAACCAGGTTACATTTCACTATATCATGTATTGATTACAAAATGACTCCATAAGAATTGTGACAAGTCGACTCAAGTTAGAAACTCTTAAGACATAAATTCTTTGTTATCTCCTCATGCTGATTCAAGACAACGCTTGCAGATTTCACATCATTGTCATTGTTGGTGTTGTTGCAGACTCTAATTAGCTATCATCCTCGATAATCCAGCGCTATTGTTCCGATAAATCTAAACACAAGCGCTGGAAAACAGTAAGGGTATTTATCCCTAACCTAGTTACTTCCCTTGGGTCCATGTTATCCAATCAGAAACGAAACGCAGACACTATCTGCGTAAACAACTCGACCAATCAAAACGCATCACTACCGTTGTTTATAGAAACAAACATAGCGGCGGCCGACTCACTCGATTACGATATAGTTTGTAACAAATTCAGCGTAGAAAACCTGACAGAAACTCAAAAGAAAGTTTTAAGAAGTTTGTACGTGAGAAGGGTGTATTCATGTCCATCAAAACGGGTGGACGTAAATGATTAAAATCCCTGTGCTACCAGGCGTTCCCAATCATCTGCGAAAGCCAAGATCCTGACACGAGAGTGCTTGTTATTTCACCCTTGATTTCAAGTGATCTCATTGGTTGTTAGAAAGCAAGCGTTTCGCTGAGTCATTGCGAAGGGAGGTAACTAGGTTACGGGTAAATACCCTTATTGTTTTCCAGCGCTTGTGTGTAGATTTATCGGAACAATAGCGCTGGATTATCGAGGATGATTAGCTTTATGATGTGTGAATAACAAATAACTGCACTCCATATGATTAATTCGGACCCCTATATTGTAGACAGGATGAATTAACTGTGTACTGACGATCAATTCCAACCCCTGTATTGTAAATAGATCTAACCTATTTTTATATTGAAGATTACATTCTGATCTCTGTATTGTAAACCGGTTAAACTATCTCTGTAATTTTCTATTTGTATCTATAAAACATTTGATGAACTTCATGAAGGGACGGCTCAAAATTTACCTTAAAAAATTATCAGTGTTACCATCAAATTATTTTGTATTACATGACTATTTTGAAATGCTAGTCTCTGTCAGTCTGTGTAATGTACTGGGCCCTTATTCTCTAAATATTCGTAGCCCTACAAACTTCTTAAGCCCATTCTTAACACATGGGCTACGATCAAAGTTAAGAATTCTTAAGGCTACGAACATTTCAAGAATAAGGGCCCTGACGTGTAAAACCAAATGATTTAGAAAGTCATTTGTGACAATCTAAATGTCTCCGTTGAATAATCGTTCGTCAATGTTCTCATTTTCACACTCTTTGTAAATCTTCTTTCCTTGTATTTATTGCATATAAATATGTACAATTTTGTATTTATTCTCATTCAGATGTAAGACAAATTCCCAAACTGGCAGTTACAAATTATTTATATTATCGTTAATATTGCAGATAAGGAGAGCCTGGTGTCAGACGCAGGTAAACTGACGGTGTTGGACTCGTTACTGCAGAGGCTGAAGAACGAGGGACATCGTGTCCTCATCTACTCTCAGATGACGCGGATGATCGACCTACTGGAGGTGAGATACACTTTGTTATTCCACTGGTATGTGATACCAAGGGATCACCCTGTCCCTCTGTTTGTCTGTCCATCCATCCATCTGTAATCTTTTCGATTCTGGTATAGAACTTGAAAACTCTTCATCATATCTTTCTGAAACTTTGCATGTGTATTACCCTCTAACTGAAGTGGTACTTCAAAGATGTGTTTTACAAATTATGTGGGACCTGTGGGTAATGTCATCTTCTGATGACTTTTGTTTACTTGAATTGCTTACAACCCTGTAACAACATTGTAGTGACCCAAAATAAATGATTGTGAAGGCAAACTACTTTTGCTTCCCACATATGTTGTGCACTTGACCATATTGTAACATAGCAAAACTACAAGTACACATAACAATATTTGTTTATGTGTTGCACTTACATATAAATGTTTGTTTTTGTGATAAACAGAACATTGACAATTTTGTTATGAATAGGAGCACACTATCTGAAACAGCACAAGTTATTGTCCCCCGCCGGAACGGGGGACTATGTATTCAGCGGCGTCCGTACGTACGTCACATTTCTTGTTAACGCGATATCTCATGAAGCGTTTTATCCAAAGTCTTCAAATTTGGTGTCAGCCTACATTGTGGGCAGACGCAGACACCATTTGATTTTGGTGACCTTGACCTTATTTTCAAGGTCGCCACGACACTTTGACCAATTTTCAAACTCTTGTTAACGCGATATCTCATGAAGCGTTGTATTAAGAGTTTATAAAATTTCATGTCGGCCTTCATTTGGGAAAGACGCAGACACCAGTCGATTTGTTGACCGTGACCTGATTTTCAAGGTCACCACGACACTTTGACCACTGTTCGAACTCTTGTTAATGCGATATATCATGACTGGATAGACCCAAAGTCTTCAAATTTGGTGTCAGGCTACATTAGGGGATGACGCAGACACCAGTCGATTTTGGTGACCTTGACCATATTTTCAAGGTGACCACAACACTTTCAATACTTTATTGTCTCTTGTTAACGTGAAATCTCATGACCGGTTTGACATAATGTCTTAATATTTGCTGACAGCCTTTATTTGCGGTTTACGCAGACACCAGTCGATTTTGAGGACCTTTACCTTATTTTCAAGGTCACCACAATGCTTTGACCATTTTTCTCATGAACCCAAGCACCCAAAGTTGTCAAAGTTGGTGTCAGTCTACATTGGGGGATGACACAGATACCAGTCGATTTTGGTGACCTTGACCTTATTTTCAAGGTGACTATGACACTTGACCAAATGATGTGTCTTACTAACTCAATGTTAACGGCGGGGGACATTGCCATGTCAGTGGCAAACACTTGTTGAAGTTATTTTTGCACCAGTCCATTGCTGATATTGAACCAACATCATCACAATTTTGTTGGTAAAATGTGAATATCTGTTCATTGTCACTGCTAGATGAATGCTGAACTGTTCATCTGTAGTAAATGTATGAATCCCATTGTGTTGCATAATTAGTTTCCTTTTATAGAATGACAATTCAATTGTTACCTGGAAATTTAATGACATGCGCGAGGTATGCCATGTGTGTCAATAATTATTCACAGTTGGAGGTCTATACATTTAATTATATTCCTGACATTTGCTGAATAGAATAAAGAAGATCTTAACAGCTACATTTGCAGTGCATTAGTTTTTTTAAATACAATAATTCCACTCAGGTGTGAATTTGACTCCTCTGTGCATGTTGTCATAAAAGCTTTAGAATCCTTGCAAGGGATTGTAGCGGAACACATAGTACAGACTTGACAAGATATGACAGGGTTGAGGATCACCAGCTTGTCTCTCACTGAGGAAATCAATGGAGGAGGGGTTGTGTTCACAAGCTGTGTAAGGACCTGTCACAGGCTATCAGCAAGCTGTAAAGCTGAATTCACCGGGGATTCCGATCTGTATAGATGGAGTTTCAGGGTGTTGGGTGGCTGTATAGTGTTGGGTAGACCTGCTGAGTGTTAGATTACCATCTGTCTGGCACTGTCTCCCAGTCCTCGCCCCCCCAACCATGGGCTGTCTCCCAGTCCTCACCCCCAACCACGGGCTGTCTCCACCCTCACACCTCTCTCCTTACCCCATACCTACCCTTTATACACCCCACACCCCTTTGTTTGTTACCCCTCTCTTCCCTCCTAATATTGTCATCATGTCCATCTTTTCACTATCCAAATACTTTTATAACCTATCATTTTTACGCTTTCATCCATCTTAGTGCATGACTTTCTATCTACCCTCTTTATTCACAGGTCTCAAATAGTTTATCCACAACTTCCTCTGTTAGGCATTTGAATATCTGTACCCCCTACTGTAAATACTGTATTTGTTTCGCCATGCCATACTGCTGTTAGCCATTTCTTGTCCTACTACCAACAAACCTATGCCCTTCCATTGATAGCATACCCTAGCCTTTACTGTCACCTCACTCCCCAATCAATAAGCTATTCAATAATGGTTTCAATCAGTAGGAGAACTCAGTTCAACAAGTAACCTGTATCCAAAATCTTACATCTCTTCGCTGAAAGTTACCCATACCCTCCCCACTCCAAAATCACCCTTGCCATCTCTTTGTCACCGCACTGCCCAGTCTGGCTATTATTGCTACCCATCCATGTGTAAGGTTACAGTCGGTTAGCAGCCGCTAAGCTATGGGATGATAGCTCCTAATAACGAGACGTCCCTGGGGAGCAGTTGTGCTTGTGAATAGATCCTCTGGACAGGTCATTCGTTATCAGTGATGCTCGTAAATGGACTAAACGTCCTCTTTCATGTTAGAGGGAATTGTGGATCATTAGATAGCTATCAGTACTGTTTGCCTCTTTACTTCCAACTCAACCATTGTGTTCTGTATATTTATATGATATTGTCCTCAAATCATATTGTATTGGACTTCCTGTTTGTATTCTCCACAGGGAAATTGATGTGCTTTGTTGTATTGTCATCCAGTTTTACTTATGTGAATAGACATAATCGTTCAATAAAATTTGAAATATTTGAAATTCAATAAATGAAGCAGACAGAAATGTGATTACTTGGTCGTAATACAACCAACTGATCTTAAAAATATTTTGATATTTGTTACTTGTACCATTACAATTAGAAGATGTACCTACTTTAACCATGACCTTGCCTAGAGGCATGTTCTTATGCAGAATATCTAGCCATGCTTCAAGTGATGCTTGTAGAAAGTGGGTTTCACCGAGGTCAGCTATTTGCTTTCACCAATTCCTCTTCGGTTCGAGGCAGTGTTTCTCAAACATGCGTCTTACAAAATTACTTTGATTAATTGTAATTTCAATATGATGCTATCCTTTGATAATTCTTGTATCCTATTGTCAACTGCGTGTTTATGTCGAGTTCAAGCACTGACCCCAAACCTGACCCTACCACACTACAGTTCTCAAGATGATTGTGATTTTAAAAATTATCATTTTCTGTAGAACAAATAATAGTATCAAATAAATAGCCTCAAAGGTCTAAATGTTGTTTGATATTTGTATTTGAAAGGCACGCTTCTGAATCTGAACAACAGAATGCAAGCATTCTTGAAGAGACCGGTATTTTCAATTAACCATTATGAAGGGCATCTCCTCCTCACCATTCTAGCAAATGCACCTGAGGAAAACTGACCGACTGAAGTAATGTTGCTCCTCTCCCCTTGCCTTTTTGCAAGTAGTACAAGACCGTAACCTTACGATCTTACCCCT
Source organism: Gibbula magus (assembly GCA_936450465.1). NCBI lineage: Eukaryota > Metazoa > Mollusca > Gastropoda > Trochida > Trochidae > Gibbula > Gibbula magus. The sequence goes on from OW388291.1 coordinate 40,180,022, forward strand.
GAAGTATGATTAAATAAGTATGATAAGCAACAAGCCTGAAGTATTTGATTGACATGGGTGTACATGGGTGTAAGGTATAGATACTAGTTTTTCCCTTGTCCCTACCATTTTGGTTCAAAATAGACAGCCCTTCTCTACAATAGACAGGTGCCCCCTTACCAAAACAGCAGTGGCATGTACAGTGATCACCCTTCTTTCCCATACCCTATAGTATAGGACCTATACCCATATAGACAGGTGCTTCTCCCCAGCGAGTAGTGAGTCCCTGCCCCCTGACCCAACCAGCAGTTTGTTATACATGTACAGTGTTCACCTCACTTCCCCATACCCTATACCCATATAGACAGGTGCCCCCCAGCTGCAGATAAGTCTCTACCCCGGGGCTATGTCCAAGTGATCATCTGACCATGACCTGTATTGTGTGGGGTCAGTCCAGTACCCAGGTGGGCCGGAGGGGGGGACACAGCTTATTCAGTTACCTTTCACCTACCCAGCCAGTTTGTTCAGTCATTTCACCGTATCCGTGACAAGTTTCCTCATATTTCAAAGGTGCTTAATCGTTTTTTTCAAAGGTTAAAAGAGAAGTGAGGAATGGGGAAATAATCTTTTCAAAATTGGATTGCTCCGAAATTAACTGTCTTTTTTTCAAAGCTGGTGCTTCTTGCCTTTTACTTGAGAAAGGCGGAAAGTGTTTAAAGACATCTACCCTTAAGATAATATTGTTCAGGATAAAAGGGTATTACAGTAAGAAAATAATTATGACTCTGGAGTCTCTGAAAAACGAGTCTAAAGGAATCTCTGTTGTTCTCAAAATACTTAGGGATTTTGATATTTTGGAATAACATCTTCTAGATTGTTCCTTCTCCTATTCCGAAGGTAAATTCTTAGCCTTTGGCTATCCTGGATGTTTGAAAGAGGAGATCTCGTCGTAAAGTTTTGAGGGGATTTTTATAAAGAAAATCTTTCCCTTGTTTGCCATAATCATAATATGTAAGTTACAACTTTAATTAATTTATTATCCCCTGTCCTGTCTTCATGACTTTATCATAAATTAAATTTACCATGCAGAAAAACGTAAACAGGGATTTATAGTGTTCATTCTCTTGTTCTGCACATCGGCACTGAAAGCTTTTCTGAAACTTATCTCTTAAACTATACATTCTAACTTAACCAATAATGGAATTGAATATTTAATGGGTCAAGAAGATTTTCAACAAAGAAGTGTGAACAAGTGAAAACAGCTGAAACAATATACTCCTCTTTCATCCAACTTTGCACAAATGTTAATCAATAACCTTAGATGTCCTTTATGCTGAGTCAATGTTTCTTGGATCATAGCAAAACGTTAGCTACCAGTAGTTTGTGTGGAGGACTCACCACATTAGATGATTACATGCTAATGGAGGGATAAAGTATGACCATGTCAGTTGCTTGTTATAAATACAAGAACAAGAAGAATATTGCATTGTCTCTAGTAGATAAATGAGATATGTGGGCAATAGTTTTAATAGGAAAATCAATCTTACAGTATTAGATTGGTGGTTCATTTGTCTCTCCAAACAGCTGAAGATGTTATTTGATAGTAGTTAGTGTCATTATGATAGTGCCAGGTTCATATAATAGATTTAGTTTGTAGACAGAAAATGATTCTACCTTTGTTCCCTATTTTCAAATTTGCTCAATCTCAACTCGGAGTTATCTGTTCACAGGAGTACATGTGGTACAGAAAGCACACATATATGCGACTTGACGGCTCCTCCAAGATCTCTGAGCGACGAGACATGGTCGCCGATTTTCAGACACGCTCTGACATCTTCGTCTTCCTCCTGAGTACACGAGCTGGCGGTCTCGGCATCAACCTGACAGCGGCAGACACTGTGAGTGGAAAATAATAAATTAAATTCCTTTACTATCTCTTTGTTAAAATAGATTGATACTTGTTTTATCATTTCCTGAAGAAATTTTAATGGTACAATCTCTTTGGCACAGAAAGTGGTTAACATTTTATGGAGAAAGTATCTCATGGTATCTTTTGAAAGAAATCATAAAATAATTATGTGGGAAAGTATTTAAGTTTCATTCTCTCAATCTCAGCAAATGTAAATGTTAGGGTAACATGTTGTACCAAAGCCTAGAGGCCCAATTTCTTAATTGTAAATTGGAACAAGAGTTATTTCCCTTTGACCATTTTGCTTCCTTTGGCTATTGCTTCCTTGAATGTCTGCTCTGTCATGATTGACAGTGTTAACCTGACAGTACACTGTACCAGTATTTAGCAACAATTCTACCTCAGTTACAATTTAGGTTTTAGGTTGAGTTTTAGGTTGACTCACTACTGGTAAATCTCTCTCACCGTTGATATTCTCCTACAGTGACAGAAACTTGGGAATATTTTCAGCATCAGTCAACTCTTACTTGCAGGTGATATTCTATGACAGTGACTGGAACCCGACGGTGGACCAACAGGCCATGGACCGAGCTCACCGTCTCGGACAGACGAAGCAGGTGACAGTTTACCGCCTCATCTGTAAGGGAACGATTGAGGAACGTATCCTTCAGAGAGCCAAGGAGAAGAGCGAGGTGAGGATCAGTGTTTGTAATGTTGGGGGTTTTAGTGTTTGTAATGTTGGGGGTTTTAGTGTTTTAGTAATTGCTTAGTTTGAAGTTAATGATGTAAAGCAGTATGAAAGTGACCTGAATGTTATTTCCATGACAAGGGTCTGCTTGCTGTATGTGAAGAAGAGTTTGCTCAATTTTGTTTAGAATTAACTCATCTACTTCAAACGGTTTTATGTTGGATAAAGAGCCCATGGCTCATATTTTCATATCATTAATGGCATAAAAATCTTAAATTAGTGTCAGTCAAGATGAGAAATGTCAAAAGGTAATACTGCCGCTGATGCCTTGAATGGATGAGATCAGAGCGTTTACTAAACAGGACTAATGCTGATTGTAGATCCAGCGGATGGTGATCCAGGGTGGCAACTTCCGCCCTGACTCTCTGAAGCCGAAGGAAGTTGTGTCATTGCTCATTGACGACGATGAGATGGAGAAGAAACGTAAGACATCAGGAGTGAAATAGGCTTTCTATATCGAATAGCTATAAAATAACAAACCAGGGTTCACAGTTATCCCTAGTCCGTTATCCCATTGTTAGTGAAAAAATTGCTCGGTTTGTAAAATGACTTGTTTGAATTTAAAGATATATGATCATACATGTGCATTTGGCTTTAGTAAGTAAACTAGTTCTAATGGCTAGTGCTTTGATATGGTTAATTTTGATCCTTGCATTACATCAGAGTTTCGGAGTATCTAATATTGCTACTTTGAATATTGATAAACAACACTTATTCTAATATGATATTAATTTGATGTTGATAAGATAATCTTCACTTGTTCATGCAGGTAATAGTTGCTAAAATGAAAATCATTAAAAACATTGTTTTCTATTTGTATACTTGTGTTATGACACATAATTACTGATTGTGTTAACAAATATTTTAATTTGATCATTAGTAGCTTTTGACAATCGCAATTCCATCGTATGATATTCAGTAAAGTGTAAGAAATTGCAATAGTAAAAGATTACTTAAATTCAAGTCTAGTCGTGTTTATTTGAACAGTGAAGGTGAGACAAGAAGAGCGCAAGTCTCGTGACGGGAAGGATGACCGCAAACGTAAACGAGAATACAAAGTTAGTATATTACCTGCTTCAAGCTTTATAATGTAGACATGATTATGTTTAGAAAAATGTGGAAATTGAGAAAGTTTCAGAGCACTTGTATATCTCAGAGTAATTTGTAAGTTGTTGCAATTGTACAATATTTCTCTTGACTTTCTCAATACCAGGAATATTTTAAGATTCATGAATAAACTTTTCACAGAAGCGTGAGGGGAAGAAATCAAAGCTAGAGGACGCAAACCTAACAATTCCTGCCCCGGACACGGAATCATTAGCTAGTCTGGACTCTGTGTCTGTGCCTGCCAGTCCTCAGAGTGTGGTGAGCTAATTGTTGTAACTCTTGACTGTAACCTCCATCCTGATATTGCCTATTATAATCACATATTTATGTTCAGCCTGTCATTAACCCTTGCTCTTGCCTGCAATATTCTTTGATACTTAAATTCATAAGCTGTTAAAATTTCGCAGAGATTTAGGTGAGGTGAGTTGAGGTTTTGCAACGTTTTCTGTTATAGAGAACTGTTCTACATGCATCAAGGTTTGGGTGCAGTGATACACTGAATTCCAGAGCTATTTCCAGTTGAAAGCAACATTTAACCAAAATTCACCTCACCTAAAAAAAATTGAAAGAATTTTTTTTTAGAATATTCTTTTCCTTGATGATTGAAGGTTAAAACAGAAGTCCAAGAAATGCATTCTATTTTCCTAATATTGCAGATATTCTTTCCTTATGGATCAACAAGCATATCTTGACTGTTATTTATTAAATTAAAAATTGTTAAATTTTAAGAGGTTGTTCCCAAGATATATCAAATTCATAACACAAAAACCAACACTTTCCCAGGGCTATGAGCACTGAACCGTGGCAGGGGTTTAAGGATATCATTTGTAATCTGATGAAGATGTCTGTTTGACGGCAACTGTTGTGTGTGATGTATCACCGCACACCTCATACCATTGTCTTGCTCTGTGTTATTGTTTACTCTACCCTCACTCTCCAAGCTGGATATATCTCCTCACTACAACCAGCCTCTAGAAAAACAATTCCCACGAGTACTGTTTACAATTACTATTTATCTCGTCACTTTCATAACTGAGTGTAACATGATACCAATCTATATGAAAACATTTCATAAATCATCTCCACGCTGTTGTATAGTTCAGTTTCATGGGTACTGTAGTTTTGCCTGCTTAGTTTCCTTATTGCTTTGTTCTTCTTGACTTGTACGTAATTCTTCACATTCTCACTACATCTACTTCTTAGGTTAGCAAAGCATATGGGAAAACTAATCCCTATTCAGATATCACAAATGTATGAACTGAATTTTGGGGGGATTTTAAATTTATCAAATCAATATTATAATATTCAGTGTAAGACTTTATTTTTGGAGTCCCAAAGTGTTATTTTCTTTAAAAATTACTTTTTTCCAGCCACTACACTGCTATAAACAAATAAACAAAAAACAAAACTGGTTGCCATTGGTACTGACCATCACTGTTTTGGAGATTCTTTGAGATAAATGAACCATTAAATTACCATACAATGTTGCCTTCCCTTTTTGGCTCCCTGATACTTTTGTCTTGTATTATATCATAGCAATGTTGTATAGCACAAGATGTAAGATTATACAATGTAGTAAGGGGCGATTAACACCTCACCTCCCTAAAGATAATACATTTAGACTCTTAAATGAATATTTTGTAAAAAAAAATTAAAAAGGAAAATATAATAAACTTAAACTTAAACTGTGCTCCTGAGTCTTATTGTAGAGTTGCCTAGCTTCTTTAAAAATTAAGGGTCTGGATGACAGCCTATGCTTTTGACTGTATGTCTGACTTAGTGTTTGTTGTTGCAGATGTCGGTGGGGAGTGAGGCTCTATACGCAGCGACCCACGAGGACAGCAGCAACGACGGAGGTCTTGTCATCGTGGACGACGCCCACGCCAACTATCCACCCGGTTTGTGTTTGAATATACATTATAATCTTGAGATGGCAATGAACTCTCGTTATGAAGTATCTCTGACTATTAAGAAATGTATTGTTAATCATTCAAGTTTAATCATGCAGAGGTGAACTACAGAAAGAAAAACAAACATTTTATTGGGGAATGTATTATATTTGATACCTTGATGATATTGTTAAAAATGAACACATTTCCAGCCAATAAATAAAATCAAAACAATAATGCCTTTACTCACCTAAATATCTTCATGTGCTCTAATGCATTTGCTTCCAGTAGCATCTACGCCCACACCGAAGGGGAAGCGGGGACGTGGTCGAGGGAGGCCGAGAGGGTCAGGGATTGGGCGGCGCCCTCGAGGTCGAGGGGGCAAGAAGGCGCTCAGTGCAGCTGAGATTGCAGGGGCTCAGGCCGGTATGAATGCAGCGTACGCAGCTCTCGGATACAACGTCTCAGGAATAGGTAAGAAGGGATATGTCAACAAGTTCAACAGATTCATTTGTTGACCTTTCGTAAATTCCACTGCATTGTATATCATCAATTTCTTTGGAAATGTTGTCACCCTGTTATCTAGACAATCAATTACTGAAGACGTACACATTTAAAGGCATGCTTTATGTGCCCTTTACAATGGTCCTGGCATTGACACTAAGCAGTGCATTAAAACGAGGTAGAGAACTCATCAACATTCTTCTTCACTAGAACCTTTCACAAAACTGCATCAGTATTTACGATACAGTGCTTGATGTGTTCCTTCTGAAGATCTAAGAGAAAGACTCTGCGGGATGCATCATGTAGACATTAAAGAGTGCTGCATTAAAACACTTGCAGAACACACGGATCATGCATGTGAAGGGAACACTCTTCATTGTTGTACACTAACAGCTGAAAGCTGGTAGCGGTGAATGTAGACGGGTCGGACAGATGGCAAGGGTTTGATGTAAGCACTACAGAGGATTGCATACAACTAGTCCCTGTAGCAGTTCAGTGTCACATCTGTTGTGACTGAGTGCTTCCAAAGAGGACTGACTGATGCTTGATTTTCAGACATATGGTCTGTTGTGTTTTGGGGACTTGTGCCTCGTGGGAGTAAAAAGTTAACAATTCTCTTGAAACATCAACATTTTTCCATTTCCATCGTCTAAATTGATATAACATTCTATTTCTTTGACTTTCTGAAAAGATTTTATCAACCGCCTGAAATACCATTTCTTATTATGAAATACCTTTCCACGTCTGATATTATTTCTTCATTTGTCATCTTAAAAATGCTGATTATTATGTTTTCTTCACTCAGCAGGTTCTACGGGTTCCCCAAGGACGACGGGATCTCTGCCCACCTCGGGACGCAGCACCCCCACAGTCTGAACAGGTGCAGCTCACTTCTCCCTAGAGTGACCGACCGCCTAGAGTGCTCAGGCGCTTACCTTAGTGCTCAATACCTGCAAGATAGAAGAGAACCTAGAATTGTCAATAGCAGCTTCACTAGAGAGAGGCACACCCAAAGTTGTGAAAAATGATTTGACAAAAATATGAGTCTTGTTACCTTCATTGTTGTCAAAAATTGCAATTGATTAATCGATGAGGATGAGGAGAGAGACAAAGAAAGTTGTAATCAATGATTTACAAAAATGTGAGTCCGAAATCATTGTGAATTAAGCTGACAACTCGGTTTTAACTTGTTCAATATGTCCGAGACAAAAAGAACCCTTTCAGATTATGGACATGCAAACATAACCAGGAGGACACAACTTTGCATTCATAGCTTCTTTAGTAAGATGGAAACAAAAGGACTGCAGAAACCAGAAATGATTGCAAGAACAATGCAATTCTCTCACAGAGACAGCTATTGAATGCTTGGACAGTTCAGGAGATTTTTCAGAATATGCGTCTATTTAAGTAATTTTAAATAATTATTGAATACCGACATGTGAATCAAGTATAATCAGACCATTTACCCTCTATGAACTTTACTGTCTCCAGTTTGGTAAGATCACCACCAAATCGTGATGAACTGAATAATCTTCAATGTAATCTATGTTTTCTAAAGGACAGCATGGCAGAAAAAATTACTTTGATGTAACGAATATTGAATAGAATATTCTAATGAATCTACAATTTCAATCAAATTTAAGTGTTGTATAATCGGAATAGGCTGATGAAACATAAGTATGACTTATGTAAGCTATCTGAAAGAAGGGTAATTTTATGCAAGTATCTTTAACAGATCTGTGGTTGTTTGAATGTTGTGTGGTCTTTTAGAAGATATGTGAGCATGAAATGCATGTCATGATGTGCAGATTAAGACCTGATAACTTGAACAATTTTATTGAACAAAAGCCTTAAATGAATTACTAGCATGATGACTTGAATCTTTCTGTCTGGGCATCAGTTGAGAAGGATCTTAGATGTATGTCTTTAGCTGTTTCAACATCTTGTCGACATCGATTTAATACACCAATAATATTGATGAATCTTTTACCCAAACATTATTTATTTGTAATATTTGTTAAATCAGTTGGAATATGGAGTATGTACTGTTTTAAGTACACGTGAATGTCCAACCCCGTTATAGATACATAAAAATGCAGATATCTTTTTCTGATTGTGTGTGGCTAAAGCATATTGTGTGTTGGTTTGTTAAATTCTGAAGTATGACAATTATATATACGCAACCAATGCAACATTTTCACTTAATTATCTTCAAGTATTTAATCAATTGATTGTTGAGTTTTGATGTTTGGAATCTTTAATCTGTTGTAAGTAACAGTATAACTGGTAACCCCATTGTCTTATTATAGACAATAATTTTAGATCCATCTCTTAAAAATTGTTCAAATCATCTTACAAGCTTGATCAGATGAATTGAAAGCAAATCTGAAATGTGTGGAAGCTGTATTCGTAGGTATTTAACGTAGGTAAACAGTTGTGGTTGTTTAAGTGAGTAAGACCAGTGTTGTCCATGTTTCTGTCGAGTGATGGTACAACTACAATCCTTGTGTATGTACCTGAAAAATGAAGACGATTTCTGTGGATATACAATTTCTGTATTCTGTTGATTGATGACTGTAACATTTCAACATGGTCTCATGTCGTTATTCAGCTATTGATGTGTGTAAAGGACTTTATGATGGTAGGTGTGGAATTGTTGATTGTACCTGTGAACACATTTTGCAGCTGAATTTAAGTAGCAAGTGTTTTTTTATCTGATCAGTTAATGGACAAATTTGGAAAGGAATGAAGTATTAAAGAGCATCAATTTGCTCTGTTTGGTAGATTATTTATCAAGCTTTAGTAAATGCAAGTATGCAATGTAATGAGTATCATGACAAAGAAGTAAACAAAAGAATATAGATTCCAAAGGAATGAAAGCATTTTATAAAGTCATCCTGAAATATCTTCTACTGCATTTTATGTTGTAAGACTGAAGAACTGTTTCTCGGGCATCAGTGCATCATTTCATCACGTATATTTGTGCGCTTGACAGATTTTTATTGTCATTTGAAAAAGATAAATTCAGAATTTGGTGCATCATATTTGATAAACTTCAAAATCCATTTGTCCACCAAATATATGGGTCTGCAAGGACAGGTGTGCTTCTGTTTTGTATTCTTCTACAACTTCCAGGCTATATTTTGATTGGGAAAATTAAAATCTACTCCTCACGCATCATTTTTTTTTCCAACAAAAAATAAAAGAAAGTCCTGCTGCCCCACACTTTTGACAAATTATGTGCCTGAGAAACATTTAACTTTTTTAATACAGGAAGCAGGAAGCACTCCTAAAAGCTCAAGAGAGGACCGAGATTCAAAGCTCTGTGTAATATTCCTTCATGTAACACATTAACAAGCTTGATTTCCTTTCATCAAGTTCTATCACAGATTCACTGCAATTATTTATTATATCACAAGGGTTTTATTATATCACAAGGGTATAAAATATTCCCCAAAACTTTAAACATGTAACAGTTAGTGTGTGATTTAAGATTTTACGCCCACTGGTCCAACCCCACGTTGTTATGTTCTGAACAGATCTGTCTGCTATGCAAAAACTGATCATAGAAAGAAATAGTTTGAAATAAACAAAGGGGTCATGGGTACATTTGAAATCAACCTGGGGCTATTTCTGAAAATTTGGCTGACAACCCTAAAAAATTGACATAGTTACATGTTGAATTAAAATTGCAAACCTATGATAATTTTAGTCCGAGCAACTGTTACGGTGTTGCTTCTTGTCTGTTTGATTGAGAAGAGGCAGTTTGTTGATGTTGATCTGCATGTTGTTTGCTTGGAGAAGATGACTACATTGTTACGTGTTTGTGTACTGTGATACTGTGCTTGAAGGAATAATGGAACTTTAATAATTTGAAAATTGTACAATAATGTGCTTGAACAATTAAAAGATATTCTCGGTGTTAGCAGATTGCTAATTTGTACTGAATGATTAACTAGAACCTTCTAGGTAGGTCCTTGCAAATTGTACAAATTGTCATCTTCTAAACAGCAACTTAGCTTTATCTTCTTTTCTTACAACCACAGGGTCGACAATCCACCAGAATTCATTTCATGTGCTTTCATGATTTGTAGATATTATTATTAAACTATTTTTACATAACTTGAATTTCGTTTTTTATTATAGTTATACCAACGATTCCGTCCGTCCGTCCGTCCTTCTGTCCGAAGACAATTTTTGTCCGATCGATTACAGAAAAACTATTCGTCTCATCCTTTTTAAATTTGGTACATGTCTTCTTCACCACTAGGAGAGGTGCAGTGCGAAGTTTAAACCGAATTGGTGAATTTTTGGCGATTTTTTTTATTTTTTAACTTAGTCAAATTCTGAGCATTTTTTGTCCGATCGATTACAAAAAAACTATTCATCTCATCCTTTTCAAATTTGGTACATGTCTTCTTTACCACTAGGAAAGGTGCAGTGCGAAGTTTAAACCGAATTAGTGAATTTTTAGCTCATCAGGCCTGAAAGGCCCGATGGGCTTATGGCATGGCATGGCGTCCGGCGTCCGTCCGTCCGTCCGTCCATCCGTCCGTCCATCCGTCCGTAAACTTTTCGCTTTTTCGACTTCTTCTCCAGAACCAATGACTCCACAGAGCTGAAATTTTACTCCTTGGCCCATGGGGATTCTAAATTGTAGATTTCGTGACCCCATGACCCCAAATGGGGTCACAGGGGTCACATCCTTAAAAACCTATTTTCATCTTCTTCTCCAGTTCCAAAAGGTCTAGAGAGCTGAAAAGTTGTGTGCAGACTCCTTGGCCCATGGGGATTCTAAATTGTAGATTTTGTGACCCCGTGACCCCAAATGGGGTGACGGGGGTCACATCGTTAAAAACCTATTTTCATCTTCTTCTCCAGTTCCAAAAGGTCTAGAGAGCTGAAAAGTTGTGTGCAGACTCCTTTGCCCATGGGGATTCTAAATTGTAGATTTCGTGACCCCATGACCCCAAATGGGGTCACAGGGGTCACATCGTTAAAAACCTATTTTCATCTTCTTCTCCAGTTCCAAAAGGTCTAGAGAGCTGAAAAGTTGTGTGAAGACTCCTTGGCCAATGGGGATTCTAAATTGTAGATTTTGTGACCCTGTGACCCCAAATGGGGTCACTGGGGTCACATCGTTAAAAACCTATTTTCATCTTCTTCTCCAGTTCCAAAAGGTCTAGAGAGCTGAAACGTTGTGTGCAGACTCCTTGGCCAATGGGGATTCTAAATTGTAGATTTCGTGACCCTGTGACCCCAAATGGGGTCACAGGGGTCACATCCTTAAAAACCTTTTTTCATCTTCTTCTCCAGTTCCAAAAGGTCTAGAGAGCTGAAAAGTTGTGTGCAGACTCCTTTGCCCATGGGGATTCTAAATTGTAGATCTTGTGACCCCATGACCCCAAATGGGGTCACAGGGGTCACATCCTTAAAAACCTATTTTCATCTTCTTCTCCAGTTCCAAAAGGTCTAGAGACATGAACAGTTGTATGCAGACTCCTTGGCCAATGGGGATTCTAAATTGTAGATCTTGTGACCCCATGACCCCAAATGGGGTCACAGGGGTCACATGCTTAAAAACCTATTTTCATCTTCTTCTCCAGTTCCAAAAGGTCTAGAGAGCTGAAAAATTGTGTGCAGACTCCTTAGCCAATGGGGATTCTAAATTGTAGATTTTGTGACCCTGTGACCCCATTTGGGGTCACGGGGTTCACTTCCTTAAAAACCTATTTTCATCTACTCCAGAACAAATGTACCTAGAAGGCTGTAATATTGTGTACAGACTCTTTAGCCAATGGGGATTCTAAATTTTAGATTTGGAGACCCTGTGATGCCTCAAATAAGGGCCTCAAGCCATGACCTAAAAATCTATTTCAGTCTTCATCGTTAAACAATATAAACCCTGATGAGCTACAGAGCCCATGGCTCTATTTTTGAATTTTTGGCGATTTCTTAAATTTTTTAACTTAGTCAAATTCTGAGCATTTTTTGTCCGATCGATTACAAAAAAACTATTCATCTCATCCTTTTCAAATTTGTGCATTGCAAAATGTAACACGATTTGGTGAATTTTTGAATTTTTGGCGATTTTTTATATTCTTTTACTTTATCATAGCTAGAATGACTGAAGCTACTTCTGTATTGTGATTTGTTGACTTCATCATTTTCTTTTTCATGTAACTTTCATCAAAAGCTACTTCTGTGTTCTCGTTGATTTTACTATTTTATATTTCCACTGGTTATATTTTGGGAAAAGTTAAATTTTCTTTCCTTTCAGCCATAAACTGCTGTATATCTCTCACTGTGCCTTCAGGGGTGTGCTTCCATGTACCTGTTGTTTAAAGTCACTCGAATGAATCATTATGATGGATTAATTTCCAAAATAAAGTTGAAATCAGTGGTAATAGCAGTAGTGTATTATATTACCAATACCTTTTCAAGTTACTTTTATTCCTATTTTTTGCTCGCCGCTAATGGCTGCAATACTGCCGAAGCGGCGTTAAACAATAACTCACTCACTCACTTTATTCCTATTTTGACTTAAACCACCTTTTTCACATGAAGATCGAGACTTGTCCTACCATTTTCACAAACAGTTTAATCTTAGCAATTACATTTCAAAGCTTATCAATCCTTAGGTGTGCAGACACCTCTCTCTTTAAGTAAAATAAAAATGTCAAACTTAAACAGTCGGGGTATTAGTGAGCCACGCTCACTTTTTTGCTTGTTATTTCTGTCTCAGCTAATGGCTGCAATACTGCTGAATCGATGTTGAACATCACTCACCCTATTATTTTTGTTATCTTATTGTATATGTGACCAATTCATCTGATTAGTTGAATTGTTTTTATAGATTTCCACTAGGTTTCCTCAGTGAACCCAGAGACCATAACATAATGGTCTCTGGTGGACCTTCAAACTCCCTGCAATTCAGGCATCTTGAGAAGTTCATTCATTTCCCTGTTTTCAAGAAAAGCTTTCTTAGGAAGTTGGGCAAAGTTAGAGGTTGTGACTGAGATGTTTAATAGTTTTGCAAAAGAACAACTTTTGTTGTGGGTTTGTTTGTTTTTGTGCACCCTTCCAAACACTATTCTGGACAAAGATCAAATATACATACAATTTTCCAAACACTATTATGGACCAAGATCAAATATATATGCAATTTTCCAAAAACTTTTCTGGACCAAGATCAAATTTTACATGCAATTTTTTAAATGGGTTCAAACCTTTTGACACAACCCCCTACCCTTGGATGCCCGGGACATACGAAGAAATGATCTTTCTTCCACGTAATAGTCAACATGGACACTGGGCCAGATATGTTAATACTTTGAACTGAAGCTATTCTATGTGTCTGTCTAAATTATGACAGGGTTTTTAAACATTTCTTTCTAACCTCTTTATAGATATTGCATTGGAAAAATGGTATATTGTATAAATACGAAATATATTGAAAGGGTTTAAAGTTCACTGATCACTATATTTTAAATTCGTAATAATATGCCCAGTTGACAACCGTTGCATAGTCGGCGCCAAGTTCCCGAGACATCTGGGAAGTTTACCGTCATGTTGTAAACACAGCTCGTGCAGGCACGCGCTCTCCTCTCCTCCCCCTCGAGCCAGGCGCGCGCTCCTAGAGAACAGACTGTGTCGTAATTTCAGTGTTAATGAGGGGGGTGCGAGGTGACATTTTAGTCGCGTGCCATATGCGCCGCCTCGAGCCGAGAGCGTGGGAAAATGTTCCTCTTTGCGAACTAAATACCAGAAGGGAAATCTAGGCGCCGATTGGAAAAAGTAAGGGCCAAGGGATCAGATTCACGTGACGTTACGTTAGAATCTAACCCAAATGTTTGAGATATGTTTGAACGGCTCCACCAGCTGGGGACCCTAAGCGGCCAGATGTGTTGCTTTACACACGCGCAAACGTTCAGACTCCCGCCACCCAGAGGTTGAAATGGGGAATTGGAGTTGATTCTAAACAAAGATACATTTCTCATAAAAGTTGATATAGTATATTGTAACTGGAAACTTGCTTAACACACGAATCATTCCCGTAATCTGAATTCTTTTCTTCAGCATTCTGGATAGAAATTAACGAACAATAAAAAAATGAACAAATTAGTTAATGTTCTTATATGCTGCGGCACGTTGTCTTTGCATTGAATGTTCGATGCTTTTGCAAAATGTTAATCACATAAATCTCAGAATACTGTCTATAACATTGTAAGAAGTTAAAAGGTATACACTGCATGGAACCAATGTCAAATGCAATGACTCAAGTGATTTGGAACCAAAATTGAACCAATTTGCTCCGAAGCACGGGAAATGATTCTGAAAATTAACCAATTACGGTTCCGTTCTCTCGGGTGAAAATATTTGAAATATTAACATGTACAAACTCGGTGAGCATCTGAGCATTATATTTCCCCAATGTTCTTTTCTTCTGTATCATTATCATTGTTAGCTACCTTCTGAAGTGTTCCAAACCAATGAACATGATATAATGTAAATGTCGACAATCTGTAATTATTTGAATCCGGTGATACGACTGAATAATATTAAAACACCAAATTATAATTAAAGTATATGTACAAATAAAAATAGGTGTACTGCCTGGCTTAAAGGTTGCATCATGTTGTGTTCAATAACATCACTTCCTGCAGTTAGAACTTTATGCGATCCCAATGCTGTGTTGTAAACAAGCCAGGAATATGCGTGTAACCAGCTCTGCAGGACGTAATCTCTGTAAGAAGTCGCCGCGTCAAATGTTACATTCCCGGTATGTGGAGAATACCGCAACATGAAATCCTGCACCGAATTAGACCAACTTTTAACATTTGTTTAGACGAACGACCAGGACACGTAATCCCCGAGCCACGCGCGCTACCGTCACAGGGAGCGGGAATGTCAACCGTTCCTCACGCATGGTTTCACACAGTTAATAACTCTTACAGATTCTTATAACAGTTATGACGGGTTTGTGAGGTGATCAACACGTTCAGACTTTTATTACAACTTCTCAGTACCTCTGGTAGGCTAGGAGTATGGGTGTTCGGATTGGAGTTCCCACGATATAGTCCAGTGGCTAACTGCAGATTTTTACCTTTATCTATACACACCGGATTAAAGCAAGAAACTTTGCACACTTCAAGTATCCACCAATACAAATCATATGGCGGGGGTGTGCCCGATTTTAACTTTCTTAATTAGCCAGAATTAATTGATTAAAGTTGCTCATATCCCTTTAGCACTGGGCACGCTAGTTGACACACACACTGTAGCTGACCGACTCCGGAAGGCGGAGAGAGATAAGACAGAGATACTGGTAAGGCGGTGGGATGGCCTGTACATTCCAGAGCTCAGATTCAGGTCGCACTTGTTATCAACAAACCCGCGTGTGGCTGCTTGTGTTCACATTAGGTACAATGCCACAGTAATATTTAGTCACAGAGACCATAAAGAACACTACTATCCTATATATAAAGAATTATATACTTGAGGTTGATTAATTCAGTGAAAATTTGCCATTCCATGCATTTTCAAAAATTAAAAAATCTGAATTGTTGTAAAATTTCAAATTGATTTTAGTGGTGTCTGTAGAGTTTGTATGCAGTTCATTTATATGCAAACCGAGCATTGTATCCATTTCTACCAAATTAGTCATGCAATCAGTTTCAAGAATTATATAAAGACAATGTTATTTGATAAATCTGCCACCAAAACAATATTATTTGACTTCAAAAATAATTTGGACTCACTGATTTGAAATTGCTTATTCATCCAATTCAGTTAATATGACCAAATACGTAGTGTCCAAACATGTTTTCCAGAGACTTTAATGGACACCTTATGCATAATTATCAATGATAGGGTATCCCAAATTCTTTAAGATAGATCATAGTGTGACAGTAAATCTCTGTCCATGTGTTGCTAAAAGAAAGTGTATGCTAAAACTGCAGCTTCAGTGCACATCGCTTTGCAACTGCAAAGGAAATGATACAAAGTTATAATCTAATGAACAGTGATTCCAAAAAAAACCTTAAAAATGCAAATTGATAAAAAAAAGATGTGTCTTACCAATTCGTTATTTGTTTCATTGAAGAGAGCATAATTGATAACATCAATTTTGCTGTTCAAATCAAGTTGATAGGCCAAATAACAACCGAGATATGCCTATTTAAGATTTTGGCGGCCATCTTGGCAGCCATCTTGGATTTTGAAAAAAGTAGGTCACGAAAATCGGGCACACCCCCAAATTATTGATTAGTATTGTTTTTTGGACCATTATGCCAATGTTCATGCTTTAATCCGGCGTGTATACTTCAAATCAGTTAGCCACCGGACTAATAGTGATGCTGTGAGACTTCATGGCATCTACACGTCAAGGGAGACTATTTCACAAGAACTGCAGTCTCGCTATTGTAACCGATAGGAGAAAACTGTCAATGAAGCCTATAGGAAGATGCAGCATGTTCTTTTAGCAGCCATGACGATAATAAAATGGGGGTTATTTTATAAAAAGCGTTCTGTGTATTTCTTATGTTCGCTGATTGTTCCGCCACGAGAGCAGACGTCAACGGGTCGTGCAGAATACGCTGCTTTGATGATGATGAGCCTTCTATCGTCCAGATGGGGAATATCACGCGTGTATGCCTACATATTCTCACTTGCTCTTTATGACACGAGCAGACGGCACTGAGAGCAGACGACACTGACTTCCCAATGATGTTTCTATGTTTAGATCATACTTGTACCCCAATCCAAAAGCAACAGACGACAATGAAAATAAGATTATTTGAGCTTCAATACCGTTAACATATTCATAAATGTCTAACGTCGATACTAACTTGTCTCTGATAAACAAAGTGCTTAGAGACTTCGGAAAGTTCAGAGCCAGATTTGTTTTATATTCTGCCCGTGTCCCCCTGTAATACGAACAGACGACACCTGACAAGGTTCTGAACTTGCAGACGTGACGCGCATTTAGTATTACCAGTAAAGTGCAGCTATTTACTGATGGAGATATTTGAGTTGAATACATGAACTGACCATGGTCTTGAACAGAATATTTAGGAGTATTCGCTTGTTCATGAATCATGAAGAATACTGAACGAATGTTGAAATTCAAATCGAGTTAGACGCTGTCTTTGATTCTAGAAATCTCAGTAGATTTGTTTTATTTTCAGAACGTCATAAACAATGCATCAGTATCAAGTGAAAGTACGAGTTTGTATTATGTGGTGAACTTCAACAATGTAAAGGCATGATGTGTGAAACAGGACTTGCATCTTAAATCTTTCCAATTGAACAGATTCAATAACACTCCACAATTCCCCAACTTTATATTATGAGAAACAACTTAGCATTCGCAGAGCTAGTTAATGTGATATACCTGAATTTACTTTTACCTGATGATGTTACAACGTGAGCTAAGGTACGCTATCAAACTATATTTAGTTGTAAGGAAACGCATCTAGGGAAAATCCCTTCTAAGGAATACTGGAGGTGGCGAATTTACTGGAATTCTGACGATTAAAAAGCATGTAAAAACCATCAGATTGAAGCTATTTAACCACGAACAAAGGTCTAAACCAGATGAGGTGCCCGTCTACTCAGCTGACCCCTGACCCCTGACCCAGGCCGACAGCAGGAGAGACAGGTCTCACCATGGGGCGAGCTAGATCAGAGAGGAGGGGAGATCAGTGATCCTCACCCCTCAGTGATGCAGGGTGGGGACTCCATGAACTGGGCCCGGTCAGATGGGGAGGGTGTCCAACACGTGCATGCATGCTTCATGTTTGGTAAAGAGATTGTGGATGGTCATTAATTAGAACAGGCTTCCATCCACTCGACAGGGATTTGCACTTTGTTCCCTTTAAAGGTTCTTAAGATTTCAGAACATCATGATGCCATTTGAAAGTATTTTTTCCCATACTTGAAAAAGCGTGTGTCCATGTTTGAGAGCATTTCTGCTGAAAACATTTCATTGGTATTACAACAGTTAACAACAAAATAGACAAGATGTGTCAAAAATGGACTCGCAAATGTCATTTAATTTTCATTTAAAAAAAGAAGATTTGGTTTTATTTCGGTTCATGGTCACAATGACAGCCTATAAAGAGAACCAGACTATCGAGTATCAGAGCGCCGAGACAATAAACACAGAGGAGGAAGATGAACTATCAGTGCCGGTCGCGCTGCGTGTAAGCGGTTTACAGTTTATATAGATATAGATCCCAGATTACTTGTGATTATTTTCAGAATGAGAGCACGCTTATAGTCGCGTTTGATGTGTGCAGAGCGCGTGTCCGTCAAGAGATGTCCAGATCATGAGATAGTCAGATCAGACCCTTGAAAAACTCGCCGGCAGTGTCTCTCTCGACAGTGTAGTGCTTGTGCAAGACGCTATTATTGAAACCTACAGTAAGCTCTGAAACATAGCATTCTTACACCATATGTTAGAAACAGCACATCATCACAAAAGTCGTTTTGATATATGAAATAACACGCTCTCGACTTTTGATATATATATTGCTTTTGGATTATTAAACGAAAGTCGTAACTTGCTTAACTTGGCAATGATGTAAACGAGAATCAAATGGCACAGCGAATAAGCTGAACAGTAACGGAGTCAGATCGTCTCCCTGCAGATGGACACCCTCTTGTATATTACACTTAAAGTCCTGTATATTTCTCTCGTATCTCCCCGCTGTTCAAGCCATCACTTCCTCTCGTAACTCTCTCACAATCATTACGTCTTCAAATGAAAAGGTTACGGAAGTTTGACCTCAAAGACATAACCCGGAAGTCAATTAAATGACGGCACGCGACCGCGCAATTACTGTTTCAACTTCCGGCCATGTTGTTTGAATCTAGCGTCGCTTGTCACGTGGTCCGGGCTCTGTTTTACTCCATCGATTACAAAACTCGCTTCCTGTCTGTCCCGGAAGTAGTTGACATGTATACCTGTCCCTGCCGGAAGTGTGTGATGCCAAACGCAAAGAGAGGAAAGGCGTGGTAAGGGGCCGTTAATCCCGTCATTAATATGATATCCTTCATCATCACACATAATTCCATCAACTTTTCTGATCGAATTGAGGTAGGCCCTACTAAATCTACTTTCAGTACTTTTAGTTTTATCTCTTGCACATATGAGATGGTTATTCTGTTATCATTCGGGTACCACTATAAGATACCTGATACATAATGTATGATACTGACACACCAAAATATGAGATGGTTATTCCGTTATCATTCGGGTACCACTATAAGATACCTGATACATAATGTATGATACTGACACACCAAAATAACATCGAATGGTCACGTTTGATTTACTTAATACATTAATGTTCAAGGCAAGAAGCTAATTATAGCTGGATGAGCGCAACGATAGAAAACTGAGGTTATGCCCTAACTTATCGAGATGCCCCGTACCAAATACTCGCGTTATGACAATTGTTTCTGAAAAAATATAACATATCATTTGATCCATTGATTAACGTTATTTGCTTATTATGTCAATGTGTACATTGTGAAGTGATACCATATAACTCTCGTATATAATATAAAACCTACAATAACGTATTTACACCGGCATTCATGCGGAACTTTCCTCAATTAATTTTCAATTTAACCTGAATATATTACACTTATATAAACGGTATCAAATCCTTGTTATCTCTGTGTATGGTGCTGATAAACTGTCCAAATGTCTACACACCAGTACGCTCTGCACTGCCGACAGACACGGGCCATTTACAACAATTTTATGAGGAAAGTAATTTACTAATTTCAGCTGGATTCATGTAACCCTTTCATGTCATCCTTCAAAACAAATACAACTCTCG
This sequence comes from Gibbula magus, assembly GCA_936450465.1. Taxonomy (NCBI): domain Eukaryota; kingdom Metazoa; phylum Mollusca; class Gastropoda; order Trochida; family Trochidae; genus Gibbula; species Gibbula magus. Next base: position 40,200,011 of record OW388291.1, read on the forward strand.
TCTTTGCACGCACAATTGACAACATACTTAATGAACTTAAAAACCTCATACAGTACCGCGTCCACCTCTTTTAGAAAACGACTCGAGTTAAACTTGGGGAATAAAGAAGAAAATTAGTTTATATTTCTCAGATGTCCAACGTAGGCGGAATCGCTACGAGTGGAGTACAGACAACCTCAGATGTCCCGAGTTTAATTGAACAGCAACAAACTGGTTGATATGTTTAGTCTGTTCCAAACATCATCAACATATCAATTTCAAACTTTATGAAGAAGAAAACGAATATTTTGTTTTGTTTACATCCTTCAGATGTCCCGGCGATCTGTATTGAACATCGACTATGTTGACGTGTTTAGAGGTGACTCCTCTCTGAAGTTTATTGTTGTGTCTGGACTTGTGCGTTTTATAACGTCTGTCCTCAAGCAGGCGTGTCGACGGATGCACATGCTTTCTGAGGTTTGGACACATGAATCATAAATCAGTTGACTACATGGAGAATACTATGCAGTATCTTCCACCGGCTAGTAACAATCATATATACACATACATATTTAGTCCTGCCCCATGACTGTGTAAAAAGTAAGACTTTTAATACAATCTAGATCCTTATTCAGCATGTCTAAACTGAATACACATGGAACTGGTAGTATTCGAAACTACTTAATCATAGGATGAAGGTAGAGTAATTCAAAAATTCCATAGACTAAATTTTAGTCTAATACATATACAGCAAACATGGCTGTACTGGGCCAGTCCTAGCTGGTAAATCTGATAAAGGCCCACCAGTACTAGCCCAGTAAGATCATGATTGCTGGGTAATGGCGTGGTGATGAACCAGGTACCCCTTGTTTGAGCAGGTAGATCACTGGAGAAACCATTGGTAACTGAATCAATATGCTTGACGACGTCAAACAGTAACAACTGTGTTTATCAGGATCATGTTTTGGACAAGGGACAGAACAAAAGAGTTAATATATGTTTCAAACAATTATTCGCGGAGATTTTCTAGTAAGTTGTTTGTACTAACACCAAGCATGTTTGCACGTGACTGGAACTTGCAATCCAGGGACAACACAAACGCCATGTTTTCATCGACAAGCGGTTAATGGTCCGCTTTGACATTCGACTCTTGTAACCGCGAGTCGTACATCACACACATTTTCGTCTTTGCTTCACAGGAAATTCCTTTAATCTTTTAATTACAACTATATAGCTTCTTCAATTAACTGCCCCAACACAAGTCATGCGGAAGCTATTATTGTAAGCGTCTACACGAGATGGTAATGGTGCTAAGAGCCAACAACCATTAATCTACATGTGGGTCCAATGACGGCACCAAGGCGAAAAGTTTGCTGTCGCCATCTTTCTTAAATGACGGGCCACGCGCCTGTTCTTATTTACCAGTTGAGTGTGCTTAGAAAACGAGGCTGATGAGTTGAATTAACAAATTAAACCGGAAGTGCACTTCTTTGACAGACACCGAGGAAAGTAAAGACACGCGACGGCTGAAAAAGGCTTACACGCTTTGTCGTCTGTTCTCATCAATTAGCAGAACTGTCCGTGACCCGGGCAGACGACGCTTCGTAACGGGGGGCCGGACCATGTTCTTTGATGTAGATCGGATACGTATTGGTATCCCACTACGCAGCGCGGTCCAATACTGGGACTTTGTCTTTTCATTAATTGGGCATTTTCGTAAACAAGAGCTTTGCAGCGGCATTTAATTCCGTTGATCTCCTGCAGATATCTGCTCAAAGAGAAGCGATATGGCTGAAGTTGGGGATAATGGTTACGGGATCACCGCCTGACGAGGGCCGTTTGTGTTAAAACTCGATGTTTGACAGATAGGCTTCGTTTCTCTTTGTGTGACGGAATCTCGGAAATGTTGGCGAGATCCTTGTCATTAAAGCGCCATTGCTCCCCCAGCTGGACGTGTTTAGACCTGACACACCAGTTGACATCAATACATGGTTGAAGGACAGACGACATCCTCTGTGACAGATACTGCAATGCTCTCTTGATAAGTAAACTGGTATTACTTCAACGGTGAACTTGAGAGCTTGTCACTCATTAATCATTAATGTACATTCTCTGTTAGACAGAGCTGTAGCATTCCTCTTGATTATACAAACCTATAGGAGCCTAAAACTAATCATAAAACAGGGGGATTTAGATCGTTTGGTGATTGTGTATACAGTGGACCGGAATATATTTCGACCAAAATCGGTCATCAGCTCATCATGCAACATCGGCTAAGATTGACCGTTGGGCTAAATTGACCAGGGGTCTAAGATTGACCACGGGGCTAAGATTGAACGTTGGGCTAAGATTGACTGTGGGGTAAAGATTGACCGTCGGGCTAAGAACGTTTACATATACAGCAAGTAAATCCGATATGCTTACAGTAATAAATTGAAAATAGTTGTGACGTCTTGCTAATGAACAAAGATCGCGATATCCTCTTCATAACATAAACCTTGGGTATACAATGATGTAAATATCATGTTTGGAGTAAAGTTTACACGGAACCAACTCATCAATACAAGTACAAGTCGGAGATAAGTCTTTGAACTGACGGAGTGTCAGGTCAATCGAGTTTGTCAGCCGATGTGGCTACCCAGATAAAACTGAAGGTCATATAGGACTTAGGAGAATGTAGAATGAAAGAAAGCTTTCCACGATCCAATAACAGTGATGATTGATTTGATAAGATGTGTCATTAAGTTGACATTTTCAGCTTTATGTAAATCTTTTAAATCCAAGGAAGCTTCACATTTGATTGGATTAAAGAGAGGTTCAATACAATCATTTATCATTAATCTAAAGGGTAAATATACTCACAAATAAGTTAGCCATATGTAATTGAAATACATGCGCTCATAACTGAAATAAAAAAAACCCCAAAAACACTGCACTTAACAAGTCAGGAAAATAAAACTTGTATATGTTCTCAATAAGTTTATTATATTAATTAGCTCTAGTTTTCACAGGTTGAACCTTTTGAATTGAAAAAAGTAAGTAAGTAACATCTTAATTATTACCTTTAAAACGAATCCAATATCCCCTGTCATTATTGGAAATAGCATCCCATGTGAACTGTATTGAATGGCAGAATCGTTTTCATAAGAACATATATCTGCTAAACATTTATTTAGACATTTAGTAGTAAAAGGCACAATGACATTTTTTTGCAAAGTTTCATAAATAATATTTCGAGTTTAGGTCCATAAACATCACGCATTCTTCTCAGGTCGACATCCGTAATTTGTCTCATGGAAACATAAACAGGTATTTTTGTCAGAAATCCTAGAAAGCAAAACGCACAACTATACACATGACATTCATTTAGGTTTTCGAGAAAAAGATATTAAATAGCTTTTACGTTTTGAACCGGATATGAAACATCCGGACGCACTGTCTCACGGAAGTTTGTGACAGCGCGGGTTAATTAACCACAAGGAAAATACTATTTCTAGACAACCCTTTATATAGAAAAAACATGACGTCTCTGAGTTTGTGCCTACTCCTAAATATGATGCCCGTGCCTACCCCTAAATATGATACATGTGCCTACTCCTAAATGTGATACATGGGCCTACACCTAAATATGATACATGTGCCTACTCCTAAATATGTTACATTTGCCTTCTCCTAAATATGATGCACGACATTACACGTGCCTACTCCAAACTATTTTGCATGTGTTTTCTCCTAAAGCTGATGCACATTCTTACTGCTATATCTTATGCATATGCCTACTCCTAAATTTGACGTGTTTTATCTTTAACTATAAATGATTTTTACTTATTTCGTATAATTGACGACATTTCATATTTGTTGCTATGATTGCAGTTTCTATACATGTATAGGCTTATTCACGACTTCAAATCTCAACCATATTAACCCCATAGTGGCCTCTATGCCATTCATAAACAAACACTTCCACTGCATATCTGTTATCATTTTAGCTCCCCAGGTCATAAACTACAAATGTGATAGTATAATAAAACAGCTTAACAGATCTTTGAGAAATGATCCTATATGAAAGATGTTTATTATAGCAATATCCGCCCGGAATAAACTGTGACTTCTGTCGAGACGTTCTAAAGCCAGGCGTCTGGACGGTCAATTTACTAAATACCACTAAATGAATTGCTGGCAGATCGTGAGGTGAATTAACAGCCTGTATTCCACAATCAGCACGAAATGACTGACCTGATTGGCCGGTAATTGGCCACCCACGAGCCAATGGTCATCTCGGACAATTCCTTAACAAGCAACGCGTGGTCAGTCCGGAGCGCGCGACCAGGACGTGATTTAGTGAGAGTGTGAGATATTAGTAATGGCGCCGTGCTGGTGATAACACACCCCCGTGCTGATATACCGCCAGATGTTGGCTTTAATACTTGTTTATGATCACGACAGACAAGGTTCATACTGACTTCGAGTGGTGATGGGTCATTTGTTAAATGATTTTGACAACAAAATATGTCTTCGAAATACATGTCACTTAGATACAGTCAGTGCCGGCGATTGGTCCCTGACTCTGAGGGTGTGGGGTCGAATCCTGCAAGAAACTAGCCCCGCAAAAATACTAGCATTTGCACGTTTGCAGATAGTGTGATCAAAATATATAGATGTTAAACACATCGCCATACAACTGTTATTAGATCAACTAGAAATGCAATTGTTCTTACTGTAAATAGTATGTTCTTGTATAGAACTATAAAGAGGATAGAACGCAGAAGAGTTGAGCATGTTCCGAGAACCAAATAACCAAATGAATCTAACTGTAAATATCTGATATTACTGGAATACACTTATATATGACTTACTTAAAAAACGAAATTGAGAAGTAAAATCATACGACTTACTGCAAATACTAGTATGCGAGATAACAAAATATTCCAGAAATAAGTTTAAATGACTATAACACTGTACAAATGCGTTATTCCAGAAATAATATATGTATCAGTTGCCTTTTCCACCACAGAACTATTCAACAGTCGTTATTTCTAACTTATGTTTTTGAAATGTTAGCACATGTGAAGTGATATTGATAAACTGTTAGATAAACGAGCGATATTCTGAACAGTTCAAACATAAAATGGATTCCGTTGATACTTTCTATACCTGCAGGTGATACAGACGGTGTAATGACACGAAATAGACACATAACGATCTGATATCTACATCTACACGTGCATTGCGTGTGTCGGTACTCAGTCTACTCAGCGTCAGGTGGTCACACCGCTCTAAAAAAGATTAGGATCGCATCTTCATTTAACAGATGTATATGGTTTAAACATATTTTTATTTATGAAATGAATTGGGATTGGTGAACAAGCTGTGTAGCTTATATTAACACCGCTCCCATACAACATATGATACCGACTGAAATACAAAGTGACGTCAATGATAAAGATTGTTATAAATAACAGAATGTACATATGCTCAAATTAGGTTAACGGTAATAGTATTTAGTAATCAATCATAGAAAATTGTGTTTGGAATGGTTTATCAACCCATCTGAAGGAATACAAAGATTTCATGATATTATGTAGTAGCATATGGGACGTTGGACACACTGAACCGGAGCTTCTAAATACAAGCTACGGTTCAGTGTGTCCAACGTCCCATATGCAGAACTAGAAATCAAACAATCACGTGAATGTTAAAATTTAAATCGTTGTGTTTTGGTGATGAAACTGTGAACTGAATCAACTAATTGTTGATTTTGATTATGCGAAAGTTCTTTGTTTCCGTACAAAATGGTCTCCGGGCTATAACCTGTGATATAAAAGTACATACTATGTCTTAGGTGATCATAATTACTGCATGTGAACAAATAGTGTAGGGCGTTTTCAGTCTGATATCCACATGAACAGCAAGAACTTTCCAATATATGTCGATTATATTTGTCGGAATTGAGATCGCTACAACCGAGTCTGAGGCGGCAGTGAGCAATTTGGCAAAATCGTGTGCCGTAGATTAATGTTTTGAATTCTGGCAAAGTGCATGACTCTTTTGAATTTGGAAGAGTATTCCATATATTTATTGTGTCAGGTAAAATTGATCTTGTAAGAAGTAGTTCGGCTGTAAATTCCTTGTACTTCTGAACTGTTTCTTAAGTTATATCTTGCAGTTTCGTAAACGGAATTATGAACTAAATTACATAGATAATCTGGGAGTTGACCGTTGTATATTTTAAAGAAAACGGTTAATTTTTGACAGTATCTTCTGTCATAAAGAGACTGGAATTTGGTTTCGCTATAAATTCTATTATGACCCGTGCCTCGAACGGCACCACAAATCGTTCTCAGAGTATCCAGATGCAAGTTTTCTAATATTCGCGATTGTTCAGACGTACAGTTGTCCCAAATGTGTGAACAAATGTCAAATATCGGCAAAATATACGACTTATACATTGTATCCAAGGTTTTACGTGTTAATCGGTATTTGAAACTCCTCAGACAACTGATCATAGGGCGAACTTTTCGTACAATATCATCAATATGCTTATTCCACGCGCAGTCGCTTTGGAGTGTTATGCCTAAATGTTTATGACTTTAGACTTCCTGTATGATTGTTCCGTCCATGACAGATGTATATGAAGTTGTCTTTAAAAAACACTTTTTACAAGAATACGATTTTTGCCATTATAATGATTATATATGCGGCCCTCGGGCTGATATGGGGGTCTCGGGCTGATATGGGGTATGGTATGAAAAATGACATGTTATAACCTCTAAATATTTCACATTCAGTAAATAAGACTTAAATTGAATAGGAACTTGCGTACCAAGGCAATGCGAATAGGAAACCGATGTACGTTTATTTGTTGCTATTGTGTAAGAATACCGCTTTATCTCTGAAGGCCTACCTGTACCTGTTTGTATATCTAAGAGCAAATAACGTAATTTATATTTTCGCAAGGCGTCAATTGCATTACGTCAACTGTCCCGACGAAAGATCACCCTTTGCCAATGTATACTACAATCCTTGTCAAACATAAATATCGTCAGGTCAGTGGTGTATATGGTCAGATTTTAAAATTTTCGATTTCCTTAATTTTGGAAATCATTCTTCCATATCGGCTTATTGAGAAAACAACCAACACATGTATTCATATTTGGTATAAAATTAAGCATTTCCTAAAAGTAAGCAAATACATGCATTTTTACAACGTTTCCTCATTTGTTATCGTTGATAGGTTATAAGAAGCTCAGTGAAACGAAATTCAAGGTGATACTTCCTGTTTATACATAATTATATGTTATCAAAACATAATTATTCATTACCAGCTATTAGAGGCAGTTTCTGAAATTATCTGCCCTTGTCAAATTGGGGCTGACCGGCGTTACGACAGACAGACAGACAGACAAAATATTTTATTAATGTGTCACATGTTTTGTATATAATCGGGTACAGTGACAATTTAAAAACATAAAGTAGTATACAAACATCAGGCCATATGGCCAATGAGACACACAAGACAATGATATACAAGTACAAAATGAAAGATTAAGATATGAGTTAATATCTCAAATATGGCAAGATTTAAGTATAATTATTGTGGTTGACTTAATATCTTTCGCCGATACATACGGCTTACTAAAGCGGCCAATGGATTTACAATATGTTCTAGTTGTAAAAGGAATGTAGTTTGTTCAATATCCGATAAGTTGGTGAAACTCGGGTACGAAATACTAACATTTTGGAAAAGGTCATACCGGAGATCTGAGTAATATGGACAATTTACTAAGAAGTGAACGCTTGAACTGTGCTCCAACTCTCAGCACAGCCACTGCAGGGGTTGGACCTTGTTGCGTCACTGAGGCTAAGTAAACACATATGGGTATTGCGAATCAGTTAAACTGAGCTGATAGTTCTCGGTGGTCAGTAGTTTGTCCTATAGAACTTAGCTGAAAATATTCAACTGACGACTAGCCCAGTCTAGAAAATTATATCAAGTCTAGCTTCCTCAGTTCTAATCAAGGCACCTTTAGGGCTCCAGTTTGTATGAGTATTTGAAGTGATAAAAAAAATTAACAATGGTTTGAAGTACACTAAAATTTAGTCTATGGAATTTAATAATTACCCTACTATCTTTCTTGTGATTTTATTTCTTTAATTTTATAATTAAAAAAAAGCTATTATGTTATAAATAGTCATGGGGCATTACTAGATTTGAGGGACAATATAATCCACATGTTTAAAACTATGAAACTAACAGTCAAAATTCTGTGGTTTGAAACACATCTTGAGTATGTAAACTACTGCCACATTGACGTTGACATATTGATACCCTTATACGTATTACCCTACTTCGATGTATAATACTAAATTACACTTGTGTACAAAATACAAAAATGTTTATGAAATGTAGTTACACGATCATCCACTGAATACAGTTATTTATTCCTCAATACTACTTTTTAATTATTTTTTAAACACAAAACGCTAAAAGACTGAAATGTTTATATACACTTAATTAAGCTGAAACCCTTACTTTTACCCTTACTTACCTTATTCTTCACTAATATGAGAAAAGTTTAACAATATCGATGAGGACACGCAACCTTGCAATCATGGTCGTTCCATGCATGCTGCTTCATGTTCTTTCTTCTATTGGTAGCTAGACACGTGGTGACCACATGTGTGGGCATAAACTGAATCTGAGTAATGATGGCAGTATAGTCCTTATCCACGACTGTAAAACGTCTTTAAAACAGTTTAGGTGATTTTTCAGCAAGTCTAGACAAACTGAACACACAAATTAATGAAACTGAAATCTTACAGAAGTAAAATCACGGGATGAAGTTTAGTAATCATTACATTTCATGGACAAAAGGCAATATAATTCTGAGGTATACTGTTTTGTATGCTAAATGATATCACGCTAAACAAAAAAACTATGTCCATGTAAGAAAAGAGTAAACGTATACATGGACTTACCTTAAAATTTAATATTTATTTGTATTCATATGACTTCTGTCTACATTAATCGACTAACGACAATTATATAATGGGTATCTCTACTCATTACTATCTAATATGTGGATGCTTAATCATTTATTATTTCAAGATGTAATTCAATAATATAAAATGTAAAGCTTGTTCTATTTTAAACCATTCTTTTATGGTTAAAGTATGTAAACGTTGCATATCAAATGTGGAACGAACAAGTGATAATATTCTAAACTAAAAAAAAACATGGAATTCCAATCTGCTTAAACAATTATGTGATAATTTTTGAGAATCTGCATTGCCCTATTTGGAGAAAGATTAAACTTTATGTTACATTATACATGACCAGGTCTCTAACTAAACTATTTAGTTCAGTTTCTAGATAATAGAAACTTAACTAGAGGTTACAGTTAATGAGTATATGACAATGTATATTGATCTCCAGTATCTGTACCTGCAAAGGGCTTATACACGGACGTGTATTTTATATTTCTGTGAAACTCCAAAATTTAAATTTTCTGTAATTTGTATTTCAATATCTGCTCAAACTAACGATGAATGATCTGCATTGCTTATAAACGTATTTATTTATTAATATCGACAACGTATAGCTATCTCTATGGGCATAAAACATACTGAAGAAGAAACTTGTGACAAATATGCTAACGCTAATAAAGAATAATCCAAGCAGTGTTGAAACTACTTTTCGAACTTTATCTAGAAAGACATTCTCAAACAAAGTCGACCATTTCAAGATTACATTACAAGACAAAGCAATAATTAAAGACCGCCCACTGTGCCGGGTTACCGACATTGAGACACATAGTCAGGATCAGCGAAGCATGACAACGAATAATTCAGATTTTCCCTATTTTCAAATGTTCCAGGAACAATGGGTATAAGTTTTAAATTGGTTTAAATTACATATCCTTAAAGGACACTTTATCATCTTTCTAACGCAGACCTTGAATTTGCAAACACATTATTATAAATATATGATTTGGCCCGCGAAAAACAGTCTGTTCGACAAGTTTTTATCAAGATATACATGTTTATAAGGGCCGAAATATAAATGAATATGCTATTGGAAAATCAGCTCGGGAACAATCACATTTTACGCCATATTAAAACGAAAAATATCTACCGAAAGAGCATAGTTTGGTCTTCATAACTGAGACCTTGAATTTTAGTTACGCTAACGGATTCTTTAGTTATATGGACACAAAGATGACTCTATACAGTAATCATCTACAATAGCTATGGCTCGTTAAAGGGGATTCTCGCGCATGCGCAGAAGGGGGTGAGTATAATAGCTGGTAATGTACACAATCCAGTTAGCTCAGGGTGATGTTTTGATGACATTATATTTAACAATGTGATGAAGAATAGCGCATACTCACTGAAAGAAGAGAAATGAAGCAATTCATCATCACATGTCATAACAATACATTATTGATTAATTTTATGATACATTATTTGATGCTTGTGCATATTCTATCAAAATATGTTTTATTATTTAAAAAATAATACACCAAAACAAAATGGCCGAAACAACATCTGTTCCAGAACCGACTTCCTTGGGGCAATTGGTTAATGTTCTGTTTAATTATTGGAATGAAACGACTGGCGAAACAAACTCGTTAATGCAAGGCTTTAATTTATGCCAAAATTGCCCTTTAAACTTTTAAACTTGGTTTTGTTCTTTCTTTAAATCACAAGACGTTGATCCTAACTGTTAACCCTCAACGTGCCACAGTGTCCCTGTGTCGGGAAACAGACATCACTACGGCGACTCTAATCATAACGGTACACATGTCACACGGACAATGGAGAACCTAAACGTCTCCGTACCTCCACATAGCGACAGATGCCGCTGTATTGTTTCAGACACGGAACCTCTCTGAACGTATTGCCAGCTGCTGGGGGACAAACATTACCATTACAGCCCATCTTGTTAATGTGTTTGTATGACCAGATTAGTAGAGAGAAGATGGAGATACGGACAGTGGAGGAATGCATGTCTGCAGAACGATGCACGCTCGTGTCATAGACTGACAGTTTTACACCTGGTGGAGAATAAAGGACACGCGCTGGCGAGGATTGAGGGGGATTAGTTTTACCGGTATTGTCATTCATATCGAGGTTTTCAGTTCACCAGGAATTAAACTTCCACACAAAACATAACATTTTCTTGAATGTCTAAACGGTAAAACGCCTTTTATTGTTGACCCAGCAAATTGATGAGATGCGACTTGGGACGTGTAATTTACAATACGTACTAACCGAAGAGGATAACTGACAGTGACAATTAATTAATGTCATTTTGAGCTGCTTTGTCCCGAATAGATGTCCCCCAAGTTTGGTGATTCTTATTTAACCATCGTATTAACAAGACACCATTCCCATACATTGAGCATCGCGACTCACTGACTAATGACGGCTCCATTCACTTGTTGACTACCCGTGACGCTGTCATCAAGGGAGCCATTTGTCAGGTCGGTGTCAGATGTTGTGACATGTTCAGGAAGACATAGAGAGGTCAGCGAGAAGGCACGGATGAAAGAGACTCAAATTGATGGAAACTGTTCGGATACAGGACATTATCGTCATTACCCAGTTGTCCGCCATGCAACACCGCTCATTGCACGCTGATCACAAACCAACAACCGGAAATGAACAGCTTCCCTGGGGTTTGGTCAACAGTCTTCCCGTGTAATTAGATGGGTCCCGTTCTGTGGTGTCAATGGAGTGTTTTATACTCAATTTCCATCCCTCATCTTCATCCCTTCTCTGTTCTGTGCAGGTAGCTTGACGTTCAACCGTGACCCACTCTCAGCCCACAGACACTGACCTGACAACAGTACATCCTTCCGTTATGTGCAGGGAGATGTTCGGTATTCCACCCTTACCACTTCATGGTGTCGTCACCTACCTACCTTCAACCAAGGAATATACAGGTATCCCTCACCATCCTACCTTCACCCAATTAATAGAGGTATCCCTTACCATTTTACCTTCACCCAATAAATAGAGGTATCCCTTACCATTTTACCTTCACCCAATGAATAGAGGTGCCCCTTTCCATTTTACCTTCACCCAATAAATAGAGGTATCCCTTACCATTTTATCTTCACCCAATGAATAGAGGTGCCCCTTACCATTTTACCTTCACCCAATAAATAGAGGTATCCCTTACCATTTTACCTTCACTCAATGAAAAGAGGTATCCCTCACAATCCTACTTTCATCCAACGAATATAGGTACCCTCACCATCCAACCATCACACAATGAATAGAGGTACCCCATACCATCCTACTTTCATCCAATGAATAGAGGTACCCCTCACCATCCAACCTCCACACAATGAATAAAGGTACCCCTCACCATCCAACCTTCACCCAATGAATAAAGGTACCCCTCACCATCCAACCTTCAATCAATGAATAAAGGTACCCCTCACCTTCCAACCTTCACCCAATGAATAGAGGTGCCCCTTACCATTTTACCTTCACCCAATAAATAGAGGTATCCCTTACCATTTTACCTTCACTCAATGAAAAGAGGTATCCCTCACAATCCTACTTTCATCCAACGAATATAGGTACCCTCACCATCCAACCATCACACAATGAATAGAGGTACCCCATACCATCCTACTTTCATCCAATGAATAGAGGTACCCCTCACCATCCAACCTCCACACAATGAATAAAGGTACCCCTCAACATCCAACCTTCACCCAATGAATAAAGGTACCCCTCACCATCCAACCTTCAATCAATGAATAAAGGTACCCCTCACCATCCAACCTTCACCCAATGAATAAAGGTACCCCTCACCATCCAACCTTCACTCAATGAAGAAAGGTACCCCTCACCGTCCTACATTCACACAATGAATAGAGGTACCCCTCACCATCCAACCTTCACCCAATGAATAAAGGTACCCCTCACCATCCAACCTTCACCCAATGAATAAAGGTACCCCTCACCATCCTACTTTCATCCAATGAATAGAGGTACCCCTCACCATCCAACCTTCACACAATGAATAGAGGTACCCCTCACCATCCAACCTTCACCCAATGAATAAAGGTACCCCTCACCATCCAACCTTCACCCAATGAATAGAGGTACCCCTCACCATCCTACTTTCATCCAATGAATAGAGGTACCCCTCACCATCCAACCTTCACACAATGAATAGAGGTACCCCTCACCATCCAACCTTCACCCAATGAATAAAGGTACCCCTCACCATCCAACCTTCACCCAATGAATAAAGGTACCCCTCACCATCCAACCTTCACCCAATGAATAAAGGTACCCTCACCATCCAACTTTCACTCAATGAATAAAGGTACCCCTCACCTTCCAACCTTCACCCAATGAATAGAGGTACCCCATACCATCCTACTTTCATCCAATAAATAGAGGTACCCCTTACCATCCAACCGTCACCCAACGAATAAAGGTACCCCTCACCATCCAACCTTCACACAATGAATAGAGGTACCCCTCACCATCCTACTTTCATCCAATAAATATAGATACCCCTTACCTTCCTACTTTCACCCACTGAAAAGAGGTATCCCTTATCATCCTACCTTCACCCAATAAATAGAGGTATCCCTTACCATTTTACCTTCACCCAATAAATAGAGATACCCCTTACCATCCTACTTTCACCCAATAAATAGAGGTATCCCTTACCATTTTACCTTCACCCAATAAATAGAGGTGCCCCTTATCATTTTACCTTCACCCAATGAAAAGAGGTATCCCTCACCATCCTACTTTTAGCCAATAAATAGAGGTACCCCTCACCATCCTACCTTCACCCAATGAATAGAGGTGCCCCTTACCATTTTACCTTCACCCAATAAATAGAGGTATCCCTTACCATTTTACCTTCACTCAATGAAAAGAGGTATCCCTCACCATCCTACTTTCATCCAACGAATATAGGTACCCTCACCATCCAACCTTCACACAATGAATAGAGGTACCCCATACCATCCTACTTTCATCCATTGAATAGAAGTACCCTCACCATCTTACCCTTTTTCATACAAAGAGGTGCCCCTACCTACTCTTATTCCCTTCACCATAGCACACCGTATTTACTCTTAGCTTCAGCTGTCAACATTCTCCTGCAATTGTCCCTACTTTGTATGATAACACAAACCTCCATCCGTATGCAAACACTCTTCGTCTGATTAGCTAAGGTGAATAGGTTTACACACCTTGAGTCTAAACACCTGTACTTGGCTCCTCTGCCCAGAGGGACACTTAATTACGAACAGTGTTTGTGTCGGACTGAGGCAAGCTGGTTACATCTTACTCTGTTGTCTACTCTGTTGACACGCTCCACCCGCCCTGTTGTGAGGCACCCTGGACAGGTGACGAGGCTCGAACCCAGACCGGCAATATCTAGCTTTGTTTATCAACACCTGAGGAGTTCACAGCACGTTAGACTGCCAGGTAGATGGGGACTGGTTGGAGGGGCTGATGAGCACCTCGCCACACTGGTACACGTAACACCACTGGAGACGCTCTGTGAACATGTCACTGTGCATGTTTTATTGTATCTTAAATCACATAAAGTTATAGATGTTGTATTTTATCAATGTATTGATTGTTGCTTAAAAGTTATCATTTTAAATTTAGTTCATTCGGTAAAATGACAATATAAAGGTGAGAGTCGCGTTTTTTTTAATTTCGAAAACCGGACAATGCACCACGCCTGTCGCACGTCATTTAGTCAAACGTACTTTTCGAAACCGAAATATAACAGACAAAATGACAATTTGGTTTGGTAATGTTTAATAGGCTATATAACTACTGTGCAAGTATAAATTGGACGTGTAATATCGGTTTATCTACATGTAGAAGGCCGTTGCTCGATCTTAATTGAAAACCAGTAATTAACATATATTTGTCGATTGGGTATGCATGTCGAGTGAAATTATTTGAACTTATATCAGCACATATTGTATTTCGGCACGTATTAAAGTCAAATAAAAAGCAAAAAATATGCCAATTAAACCAACAAGAACAACTGACGTTCATAGCGGAATTTGCACGTGCATTGGTCACTACATACACGTGGTATTAGAAATACATGCCATTTGGATAGTAATCAAATCTAACACTATTACACTGTTAACACTACCTTCAATAGTACAAGTTCCTGTACTTTTTCCGGCCGAGTCCATTGTGGGATCCGAACCAACACCCTCAGTAAGGCAACTAGCTCAGCTCTGACCGTATACCAACAGCTTACCACACGACCATGGGGTCGGCGAAGAATCGAGGTCCAAAAATCGATAGTTACGTTATTTTTTACATTCAGTACCCCTCTGATAGATGTTATTTGCAAAGGTCAAATGCAGTAACCATTGCTCACAATCTTTCTGAAAAGAAATTACGGACAGAAAATGTAGCCACATGCACATGCAATGGTGTTCAAAATTTAAGATAGAACCATTTTCTATGTATCTCATTTGGATTTGCATGTTGTATTATCTAAAGTTGAAGGTATGAAAAACGACTGTTTTTAACGAAGGTTCCAATAAATTTATACGTTTTTTAGAATTTGATTCTAAAGTCGATTCAAAATATATTTCGGAAAACATTGGCAAAGTAGATTCGTAAAAAAATGTTGTCTATCTTTTATGGAGGTAATGAATAATGTGTGTTTGTGAACTAACACATTAGGAATGCAGCCCTGGTTTCGGTGATATTCTAAGCAGCTACACTCGGATCTACTTGGTATTAGGACGGGATCCCTCGGAACATACTGCGTGGACATACATGTATATCTTATCGATATTGAACTTTTACGAATAAACTGGATTCCTTCATTCTACCTGGCGATGTACAATACATACTCCAAAACGTCGAGTATGTTGTCGATTATAGGAAGTTGTTATCCGTCCAATCTTGATTTTCTTATGTATTCGGCTAGCTGTATAACTGTAGCTATAACCTCTTCCCCCAGTATCATCGCCAGCGTGTCAAAGAGCCTATATTTTGACGAAGCAACTGCAGCTATAGTATTCGGCATGTATTGTTCTGGATAATTTTGCGAGATCTGATGCACCAAGTACTGGGCTTTGTAACTTTTTTTTTTTTCAAAATTTATTCACATGAAATTGCCACGATTTAACAAAAGCCTGTAAATGACCACGTGGCGAGTTTTCCACGCGGTTTGTTATTTGTTAAATAAAGATGTACATTTATCAATTTCAGTTTAACATTTATCTATAGCATCATTCAAGGTTGTTACTAATGTTTCCTCAAGTATATTTGCCACTTATAGCTGACAGAATATTTAAGGGATTTTATAAGAAGAATTCAAGTGATTTTTTAATCAGTTTCTTGCGTTAGGCAAATAGTTCAATATTTAAAGCTTTGAAAAAATCATATATTTGTAAATAACCGATCGATGTTTTATGTGTTATGGCTTGTTTTATTTGTATGGCTTATAGCATGACTTAGAGACATATGTATTGGCTTTAACGTGATATATAATGTTGAAGGATAATATGATGACAACCTTTTGAAGTATAATTTCAAACGGACATGGGGTGTTGACCTCGTTACACCCCTTTTCTTTCCTGTTACAGTATTGGGGGTTTGACCGTCGACTTCATATGGTTTCTAGTCGCTAGTTTTAGACACTCATGCCCATGCATATGGTGTATTTCACGTTTAAATGCCCTTCAAAGACTTGATAATGGAAGGGCATATGTATTAATAAATAACAACAAGAACAAGTAAAAACGTCAATATTTTAATGACAAAGTGTGACTTTTTTAAAAAAAAGAAAAAAGTACACAAATATAATATAAGAAGACCCGTATCCAAAGCTCGAAATGGTCAGCGAAAGCAGCACAGATCTATTCAAGCATGACCCGAGATTGTCTATGGCATGTTGATATATACACATGTATTTTGATCCTTCCATTTCATAGTTTCGTAAAGTTCATCAAAGTTACAGACAAGTGAACACGAACGATGTTGCATTTACATACGCATGCATACTTGAAGTTGAGCAATGCATGCAGGTGGGTGTGACCTTGAATAGTGCACGTGCATCCCTCATTGTTATAAGATTTGATTACACAATGAACACTTGGTGAAAGACAAAAGTAGTTGGCACGAGTTGATGTTGGCAAGTATCTGTTTGGACGTGATTCCTCTCAGTGTCGGGTAGATGCAGATATAGTGAACAGTGTTGAAGTGGTCATCGATATATTGAGATCAAACATTCCACAGCATTTATCATGGATATTTATAGAAACAAATGTCCCCTCTCCATCGATGAACCTTACCACCATTGGTCTGAGGCGAATATGATTAAACTTTAACAAAAGACGATTATCGACATCATATAATTATTACAAATTGATTGTATTTGTGCGAAGCGACTTCTGAAGACCATATAAGGACCTCCATGCGTCATGAATAAATACATAAATATAGATAACAATATGATAACATGACCTTAACCGGGAGAAACAACCATCTAACACCGTCCCTGACGTCAGGGCGCGAGTTACCATGACAACAATACTGTTACGATGCTGGCACCAGCTCTGTGATTGGTTCCTCAGTAAGGAGTTTATGTTTGACCATATCATGGTACCAGTCCGTGTGTTCACTAGATCCGACCATCTGCCGAACTAGTCGACGTATCTCAAGATCCAGGGCGAATAGATGTTCATCCACGTCCTCGGGAATAAAGTGTCGGACGTAGTCCGCAGTTCTTGTGACGTATTCCACATTAGTCCCGACATTCCCTCTGGCGTGCACAATCTGTTTCGCCATGGCAGTCACTTCCGTTTCGCCCAAGTAGAAACGGTTGTCCTTGGTGGCGGTGTAGGCTAGCACAGTTATAGGAGTGGACCCTGCTTCTCTGGGCTCGAACTCAGCCACAAGAGTTGTGTAGCCACCCAGTTTGCTTTCTCTCACGTTCAGATAGGTCAGCGCTTTGGTCACCGCTTCTCTCCCCGTCAGCTCGTATGCTACACCCCATGCTTGGCCCTGGAAGGATACAGGTGGATGTTTAGTATGATTTGATTATGAAGTAACAATGGACGAATTAAAAAAAACAATTTGACATATATTCCCACAAGAATGTTGAATACTTGTAAAATATGCAAAATATACGTTTTTAATTCCATTTCAGATATAATCTGCAGAAAGAACTCCAGAGAGGTGATATGGTTACTGATACCTGATTTGCTATACGTTATTAGGAACTGGAAATGGAACGTAAGAAGGATATATTGTGTTGTGGACTTTACTGAAATAAATGCACGATGTGATTCAGATCAAGTTTCAATGGGTTGCCTATTATATCGATAAGGTGTCACACTGTGTAAACTAGCAATACTCATTCAATCTCTATATACAGAAAATACTATTATTCTGAACCCAGTCGGTGGTGAAGAAATGCTGGCCGAGCCTCGCTACCCTTTCTAACAGATCTTTGACCCGGAAACAGTATTAGCCAAAATCAAAATAGGGCCTATGATTGACCTTACAGCTAAAATAGGTTAGTGAAACGACCCCCTGATCTGCATCAACAACAATATACAGAGGCACTTTATATATACACATAGTGTAAAGTGTATAACTGACGTATCGATCAATAGCCTGCATATTTGTTTAAATCTAGTGCACGGTTTCATCACCCATGTCCTGGAGCTAGTGGTAAATGCCTTCACTAAGTGAGTGGGTGGGTTCAGGGGTCAAGCGGCTCCAGGGCGAGCTCGCTACTGAATGATGCAACCTTTCAACCACGGTGCATGTCGAGCTGGTCAATACAATACATTGCCACTATATATTGGTGTTGATATGAGTCAATATTGTTACAGTTAAGCGATACACGCGTATGTAATCACTATGTAAGTTGGAACATTGTTGTGCATTTCCATGTTCTCTACCGTTTTGACAGGTCACATGACCCGTAACAACGTAGCTTGTTACTAAAAATATAACAGCGCGTGGAGCGATGATGAAATCGTTGTTGTGCTCCCCTTGTTGGTGTATAACGTACTCTTTCTGCACTGATATCACCTTCATCTTATACGTTGTATTGAGTAAATGCGCTTCTAAAGATGACACATTCTATTTGATCGCCTGACTATAAATGTCCACAGAGAAAGCACTGGTTAGTTTCTGTGCTGCATCCTTATTAACAATGAAACAGTCAAGCTTCACAGATAATGAAACATACGCCTATATAACTGCACTGTGTTTTGTTCGTTATTAAAAAGTAGAAAAAAATGACAATTACCTGTTCGCTCTCCACGAGATTCGCGACCCTCCCTGGCTGAAATTGAAAAACAAATGATTAGAATTTAACGCAAGGGTTGCACATAACATCATATTTGCGGTATAGAAAGGACACATATTTAATGCTACAAATGTGCAATATCGGTACCTTGTCGGGGGTTCCTCTGTGAGTTGTATTTCCCTGCCAAAAGCGACGTATAAATCCTCTGATAAAACCGACTTTTGCTGAGTTGTATTCGAAGTCAGGTTTCCACAGCAACGATCCATAACCAAACACCCAGATGGTTGGGTTCGAGTTCAACAAGTTGTCAAGAGATTTGGCGTCCATGCTTCGTTGTTATAGGAATGTATGTGTATAAAATACTGAGTATACACGGTATAAATGCTGCTCTCACTGGAGATTCTAAAGTGGATATTATCATATACTGAATTCATTGCCAATTGCCAGAACTTATATATGCCTTGACTGTTTCATCAGAACGTGATCTCAACTGTCAGCCAATCAGAGAGCTCAATCATCTAAACCCTGCGATCTGATTGGTAGAGAGTCTGAGACCCGCCATTTTCCAAGAGTTGCATCAGCACTTGCATCATGCATCGTGATCCCTCACAAAGGTGGGCTGGACATGCAGTATGTACATAGCACACTCACTGACAAGGATAAAAGTCCTACATTGTTTGCTCTTGTGCAAACTCGTTGTTTCCTGCATGCAGACCGTGTGTAAACGTAGACATCACGTGACAGCCCGAGATTCCCGTGATCCGCCAGGTGAATGAAGTGTGATGCAGTCTTGTGTGGGGCACATGACCCGTGTCGATCTCGGGTTATCACGGTGATAGAGCTAAATAGCTTATAGTTATACGTCTAAAGGAGTATAGATATACGTATATGGAAGTTCGCCTTTTAATCCTGTGTGGTCGTTTATTTCATATGACCGGTCACTCAGTACGTCAGTAGACCCAATGTTCGCCTGTTTACGTGTACACATGCGTTCTGCGCTATTGAGTATATGAGATCAGTCTTATATCAGATTGATACTAGCGTCACTGATATTGATTTGTTATGATCGATCTACGTTGAGGGTTTTTATCTTTGAATTATTTATTGGCATGTTCATGTATAAATATATATGTGGTCTATAATATTGTAATCATTTTCGTTTATTTTGTTATTAAGCTTGAAACATCATGTATTTCAATATTTTTTAGAACAAAAATAATCCCTCGTTAGTTTACGAGAGTTAAGAATTAATTTGATTTTTTATTTTGGCGTGTATAGATGAAGTCGGAGCATGTTTACCAGTTGTAGCTGTGTAGTGTAATTAAGTTGCTGTCAACGAGAAAATAATGTTAATATAGGATTTACTGTTGCCGCTGAAGCGCCGAGAAATAGAAATAAGATACGATTATAGTTGACTTTACTTCCATAGTTTAATTAGACTCATAGTATAATTGGTAGTCCAAATAGGTATAAATCAATTTCATCAAACTATGACCATAAACTCTAATAAGGCTTACAAAAGTATTTTCTAGTATTAGTTTCCAACTACTGTTGACCGTATCAGATATTTTTGTATATGTTTAATGTAAAATGTAACTAAATGAATTGTTTGTACTGATTGCAAAGGAACAATTGAGTCCTTATATGGAGGAGTATTATATGTAGAGTTTCGAACTAATCATGCACTCCGCTTAAACGTCTACTCCAAAGTTCAGTCAGTGAATGGGATAACTTCATTATCGATATATGTGTAGTTGAAGAATGAATAACTATTTCATGGATATACAACTTCTTTATTCTGTATAATCCAAAGTTCATTGGAACAACTTCATTATCGATATATGTGTAGTTGAAGAATGAATAACTATTTTATGCATATTCTACTACTATATTCTGTAAAGTCGAAGTTTCGACATAGATTTTAATGTTGGCAATCTTCTAGAATACCAACAAAAGATGTCATTTGTGTTACTGTCGAAACTCCCCGAGTCCTAGGTGTTCTCTGATCGTATTGTAGGAATGAACTGACGAGGTTTGTTTTGCGACAAAAGTGTCGAGATGAGCTCAACTGGTTTTAAGACTAATTCCTTTCACTGTACATTAAAGGGAGAGTTCTATCGATGTATCCGCCATCTTGTTTCCGTGCATTACGTGAAATGAGAAAAAAAGTTGTATTTGTAACTTTTTAAGAATAAAATTATAAAATGTCCACAAAGTAACACAAAATGTAGCATTAAGTTGATCGACAGTGTCTTATACAAAGCCATAACTCCCAATTGTCAAATATCTATAAAGTCATCCAAATAATACTATCAGTACTATATTTCAACTGGATTATCTAATACTCATGTAATTATAACAGAGAGGTGTAGACAGGAATGTTCCCTCGAAATTCATGTGCACAAAACATCCCGAACACTCCCTTCAAGTTGAGG
Organism: Gibbula magus; assembly: GCA_936450465.1. Classification (NCBI taxonomy): domain Eukaryota; kingdom Metazoa; phylum Mollusca; class Gastropoda; order Trochida; family Trochidae; genus Gibbula; species Gibbula magus. The sequence goes on from OW388291.1 coordinate 40,221,725, forward strand.
ATTACTTCAAAATTGATTCAGATTGTGTATATAAGGGGTGGTTTTCGAAACATTGGGACGGTGGATTTCACTAAATGTGAAATGGCGGACCATTTATCAACAATATATCATAATATTACCAGCTTCTGCTAAGGTATGCTTTTCGTTGTAAACTAATTTGTATATGTATTATGTGCATGAATATGTACCACAAAAAGAAATAAATAATAAAAAATAAAAAATATATATCATGTTGAACAAGAGCTTAGATATTTTCGCGTGTTTCTATACATATGTGAGTTGTTATATATACATATATGGTAAAACAAGAAGCTATAGTTTTGTCACGTACGTGAGTGATTTATAGGTACCATTCAGGACATGTGTTGTAGGATGCTGGATGAATGCGAGATGGTTACTAAAAGATATAGCACAAACGTTGAGAAACACAAACATGTCATCTATTTCAGTGTAACTTTAATGTGTATTGCTAAATCGTAAATTGGTGCAATATAACAATGAATTTTTAAGTTATCAGTGTTTTACATTTTTATCAATTAATTTCCATGTGGTCTATATTTTGAGCGATAATGTTTATCAATTTCTGGTATGCCTGTTTCTAACAAACTCCTGACCATATGGAACTTTGCCTCGGACATTAGTTGGGTGTTTATTTTATAGTAACATGATCTCCCACAGTGTGGTTAGTTTTCTAACACAACTGGACTGATATACATAATAATTTCATTGTTCAGGATCTCATAAAGTTACGGACCAATCAAAGTGCCCACTTAGCGTGAAGGGTCCGTTGAAATCAAAAAATTGAGCTGTAGAGGGCGAGATAATTCAACATCGGTTCAAAAAATAGTTCGAATCCGGGAGATGACTTTATCTAATTGCTGTATTTGCGTGTGCTTGTTGTTTAATTGAGACGATAAACTTAACGGTATAAATAAGTTTATCATCTATAAAGTTTTGTCATCGCTGATTTTTAACATTCGAAGTTCACAGCTGTTGTTCTTCTTTGGTTAGCGTGACATTTCTTGCCCCGTTTAGAGTCTGTCGACAACTCTACTCGTCTGTTGAAAACGTCACGAACAGGATTTGTCTTACCGGTAGGGTAAAGAGCTAAAATAAACATTTTCAACTGCCACGGTCATTCAGTACATTGTTGTATTTATGACACTGCAGCTCATCACCTCACCGTCAAGATACATGCACGTTATTGTAATACTCCATCAAATCTATGTATATGAATCACACGGAGTTAACCTTGTCTCAACTTCCAAACGCAAGGCATGATAACTCTTGCCAGTCTCCATTACTGGCTGATTTAAGCCTTGCGGTATTTCCCTCGCTTTGTTGTGTCAAGATAGTGAATCGTTACATTAGAAATGCATAGCTGGCCTGGATTTCTAAGCACAGATTTCTTAAGGAAATACTGCAAGGCCTAAATCAACCAGTAATGGAGACTGGCCTTGTATTGGGAAGTTGACCTTGTCTATGGTAAACAGGAAGATGTCAGTCGTAGACAATCTTTTTCTCAACAGACAGTTGGTCAGTTTAACATCTTTTCTGTTAAATGATGTTACATTAATATCGAATTGATTGATTTTTTGGATAGTTATATACTGTTCACCAAAAGAAACGCGAAATCTTCATTCCTAATAGTTCATATCTAATATGGGGAAATGGTTGTTAAAAAGGTTGGCTGCTATGGTTCTATTGTACTTGTTTTACTAATAAATTCTGCTGTATCTATAATTATTATGTTTATAGTTATCTTCAAGTGAAGTTGTTTATACTGGCGTCTTTCTGTTCTTTGATGATGTTTTGCACAGGAAAATGCACCCCATGGATAACAATGTATACCTGTGTTCGATTCCATACGTTTATGAAGAAAATGATATGTTTGTATATTATATATGTTTAAAAAATAAGTCTTTCCTATTTACATAAACCCTCTGTTTTGAAATATTCAAAACAGGACGTCTTCAGACCCGACAAGTGTTTTGTATGACAAAAGATGTTAACATTTCAATAAAATACAATAATATATGTTTTATTCGTTTTGTTGTGTATACATAACTCACACTAGAAACGTGTTTGGATAGTTATATACTGTACATCAAAAGTAACGCGAAATCTTCATTCCTAATAGTTCATACCTAATATGGGGAAATGGTTGTTAAAAAGGTTGGCTGCTATGGTTCTATTGTACTTGTTTTACTGATAAATTCTGTTGTATCTATAATTATTATGTTCATACCAACTTTGTGGTATATTGGAAATAAATTACTTACTCTTATGTGCTGACTCTGTTACTTAATATTATGATATTTAAAAAATCTTCATATCTGTAAAGAATTCGTGGACTATATATATATATACGTCTGAAAAACTTATCATGTCGTCGCACAACTTGTTAATGCCTCTCCTCGTAGTTTTAAGTATCATAATATTCTATATGCTGATAAATATATTTCGCTGTATGGATTTTATGTCATTCGTGATATGTAATTTGTAATTTATGAGATGAAATATAAGACGCCCCCCACGAACATAAGTATGTTGAAACTGTATACCACGATAGACCCATTTATTATATAATATATCTAATATATCTTTCAAATAAGCATATATACACTGACGGGCAAAAGAAAGTATATGGCTCAGTTTTATTTATCATATGTATAGTTTTCAAAGTCAAATATCTCGAGTTTTCGACGTCGTCTTCAGAAACGAACTAGTTTGTGAAATTAGTCCAACACATTAAATCAGTCAAAGAATACATCTACGCGGTTTGAAATGTTTAAACATCCGCCAACTTAATTTTGATAAAACACAACTGTGTGAAAATCAATCAATGTGCTTCGTCCTGCACACATTTACAACATTTTGAACATGGTAGGGGTTATGTTTGTGTAAATTTCATTTCTTACCCCTGGCTACTTTAAATAATGATATTTTAGTTAAAAAATAAAACACTCACCACTTAAGTCATTCAAAGTACTGTCGAAAGGTGCTATTGTGTCGTGCCATAATCAAATGCATCTCATTTCTTTAAAATATTGAATTAATCGAAAACAAGTGAGTGTTATACTTTCTTTTGCCCTTCAGTTTACATATATCATGGTTCTGTGTTTTTTTTAATGTTTGAATATTTGTTACTGTGTACTTGTAAAATTTTACAAATGTAAACATGTCAACATCCATCCAAACAAACAAACAAACAAACAAACAAACAAACAAACAAACAAACAAACAAACAAACAAACAAACATACATTTGTGTAAGTTGGTAAGATGAAACTATCAAGTGTCATGTACTGTTTCAACATGACAACCCATGAAATACATTTCTGCTTAGTCAGCGTAAGGAGGTATATTGTAATGTAAGTCCTTGGTCAGTGATTTGCTTGATAAACAATCCCCCCTTGATAACAGCGATAGTCTTTATATAACCGATCTACATATATGGTAATCATACGGCAGTCATACACAATCATATGGCACGACTTGACTATTATTGTTATACATGTAAAATACGTTGATTCATCCAACGTCACTCCTACCAGACACTTCACAGGTCAGGGTCACCTGGCCTGGAGGAATATCGATTTACCTAGGTTTATGTCAGGTAGGTTAGTTGTAATAACGCCTACAGGGACAAATGCCTACGGGGATTAATAGCTACAGTTTGAGTTGTGACAGCGATACGCTTACCTGCACAGTAGTGAACTGTTCCAATCAGTGTGCACTAACACCTACATTAGTGAAGTAATAACACAAACTGAGTAGTTTTATTTGAAGGTTGTAACAGTTGGAGGAATTTAAATTTTGATGAACGTTCCCAATAATATCTATCAATATATTTTACTCTGTTTACATAATAATTTTGACACTCAAATGAAATTATAATCATCTTCAATTACAGAAAACCCTTGCTCAGAACAATAATCACACAATTGCAATGTTATAGCCAGATTGTAATATCTACAAATTTGTATTTCTATTAACTTATGACATGATATTCTTAAACGTGTAATGTAAATGACAAACTTCTAGGAATATTGTTAAGATACTGTTTATAAGAGAAATTATGCTTAATATTTGAATATACATCAAGTTTAGAACTGTTACAAATATCACTAATGACCCGTTATCTCCTTACATTGTCCTTACTTGTCTACTTGCCTTTGAATTTTCATTGCTTGAATAATGTATATTGAATAAAATTGATGACACAAATCTATGGTTGCCATGTGTTTTTTCTCAATGATTACTTGAAAATTGAAATGAGAAGTGTATTATATATGTGTACAGTACGTACAATGTACTATTGGAAATGTGCTACTGTGAAAATAGCTTGCATAATTCTATAATTGTTAATCAAATTAAACAGTATTGTGAAATATTTAATGTCAATTACATTCAATGACTGGTTGTAAAGTTAAGCCAAAAATTGCCGATAATGTCAACAAGTTACATGACTGGTCATTGTGAATAACAATTTAGAATAACAATGATCAAAACCAATGATTTATGTTCACACTTTTCAATTTATTCACTTACCGTACTTATGACATACATTTATCAAAATTGATGTGACAACTTATCATATTATCTTTTATCAATGATTAAATATGTATACTATATTGATTCAATGAATATATGGTAAAATGAAAGAAATGAAAATTAGTACACAAAGTAGCGGGTTGTAGGCATAAGTGCACAAAGTAATGGGCCATTTCACTTTGATTAAAGGTTGAAGGCTGTAAAAATCAAAACCACTGGTGCATAAAGTTGTTTGTTAAAGACTGTAGGCGTTTGTCTCTGTAGGCGTTAGTAGACTCCACCGTCAGGTATATATATATGTGTAAGATCTTTTTCAGGTGTTATGATGATTGCTCATTTCATCTATCTACGGTCATGTGGTAAGTATATGACATGACAATAATATCTGCGACAAGACCCGAATTTTACCTCATTGAGGTTGAATCTATACCTGGATTTCGGGATGACGAAAATATGCCCGCTCTCAATCAGTATCGTTAATATTGTAAAAGAATAAATGATAATGTTAATAAATACATGTAATATATTAAAGTTTCAAAACTATATGAAATCTGAAATTTTGGTTTTAATGTAATAAAAGAAATACCAGTTCTATATATATGATTCATAATTTATAGATCCATTGGTACAAATAAACAATGTTGCGTTATCAACTCATATTACCATTCTTACACGGGAAAATGCCAAGCTATATAATAACGTTCACGTGAAAAGCATAATACCATAATCAGGTTGATATACTCGTGCAGGAATATACCGACTAGGAGTTTTAATAAAATATAAATAAATGTACATTTTTGTTAAATTTCAAAAAATATTTTTTGTGTAAAACTTAAAAATAACATTACTCACAGACCTATCGAGTTTGACATTTGTCAACTATAATGTTTATATATTCTACAAAAGTGGATGCATATCTATTTATGCACTTGATATCATAAGGTTTCTATTGATGTTCGATGAAACGACCGATGGTTATAGAATGGCCTCACTATGTATACATGATGTAATGTTTCCATTCTTCTATAGTCTATAAAACAATTTTGAAAAGGAGCCTCTGTTATTATGAAATTCTCATTTCTCAGACTCATTTTCAATATTTAATAAAATAATGATATTTCACGAATAAAGGTTTTCAGAGTAGGTAGGTAGTCCGACAACAATTCTTCATTCACACTATACTGTACATACAGTGTATCCGGACGCTACCTTACAGATATATTCAGAAGATGATTATGGTTTAGATATCCTATAAGCCCACTGAACAGAACAGAGCTTTATTACGCTCGGGTCCCGGGATCATGAAATAAACTAAAACTCGCTTTAATCTAAGGTCGTATGTTGTCGGCATTTGAGCTACAAAATGACGGTCTAGTGCATGATAGCGATAATTGGAAAAGACTTGGCTATTATATGGATGATCAACTTCTTTATTTTACCAAGGCGACGTTTCGGTATAGATGTTTATAATGTTATCAAGCATACTGCTTCTAGAGTGTCTCTCAAACAGTTAGCGGAGAAGTGGTTAGCCGGGCCACATTACAATTTTCATTATGATTTTTACAAAATTTACTAAAATAATTTAATACAGATATTTTGTCCCACAGAAACATATATTCATTCATACAATGGGTGGTGTTCTCGGCAGGTTACAGACAATATCCGTTGGGTCATATGCGGATACCGATGCAGGATATTGACTATCCCAAAACACACTGCATGGCAATATAACCTATATATAAACGTTTCTGAAATTTAAGCCTAGGTCAAAAATAAATCTGATATTTGACAAATTCGATTAGGTATTCTCTATTTATCATAATATAAACAATACTATGTAATTGTATTATTATAATAATATGTAAGCACTTTTCCACAACAAAGTAACACTCATGCACTTGCAAAAGAAACGCCACCAATTCTGTATAATCCAAAGTTCATTGGAACAACTTCATTATCGATATATGTGTAGTTGAAGAATGACTACTGTATATTCTGTAAAGGAAAAGTTTTGACATAGATTTTAATGTTGGCAATCTTCTAGAATACCAACAAAATATGTTGTGTTCCTGTCGAAACGCCCCGAGTCCTAAGTGTTCTCTGATCGTATTGTAGGAATGAACTGACTAGGTTTGTTTGGCGACAAAAGTGTCGAGATGAGCTCGCCTGATTTTGAGACAAACTCCTTTCACTTTACATTAAAGGGAGAGTTCTATCGATGTGTCCGCTATCTTGTTTCCGTGCATTACGTGCATGAAATGAGAAAAACGTTGTATTTGTAACTTTTTAAGAATAAAATTATAAAATGTCCACAAAGTAACACATAATTTAGCATTAAGTTGATCGACAGTGTTTTATGTAAAGCCATAACTCCCAATTGTCAAATATCTATAAAGTCATCCAAATAATACTATCAGTACTATATTTCAACTGGATTATCTAATACTCATGTAATTATAACAGAGAGGTGTAGACAGGAATGTTCCCTCGAAATTCATGTGCACAAAACATCCAGAACACTCCCTTCAAGTTGGGATTACTTCAAACTTGATTCAGATTGTGTATATAAGGGGTGGTTTTCGAAACATTGGGACGGTGGATTTCACTAAATGTGAAAAGGCGGACCATTTATCAACAATATATCATAATATTACCAGCTTCTGCTAAGGTATGTTTTTCGTTGTAAACTAATTTGTATATGTATAATGTGCATGTATATGTACCACAAAAAGAAATAAATAATACAAAATAAAAAATACAATATATCATGTTGAACAAGAGCTTAGATATTTTCGGGTGTTTCTAATCATATGTGATTTGTTATATATACATATATGGTAAAACAAGAAGCTATAGTTTTGTCACGTACGTGTGTGATTTAGGTACCATTCAGGACATGTGTTGTAGGATGCTGGATGAATGCGAGATGGTTACTAAAAGATATAGCACAAACGTTGAGAAACACAAACATGTCATCTATTTCAGTGTAACTTTAATGTGTATTGCTAAACCGTAACTTGGTGCAATATAACAATGAATGTTTAAGTTATCAGTGTTTTACATTTTTATCAATTCATTTCCATGTGGTCTATATTTTGAGCGATAATGTTTATCAATTTCTAGTTTGCCTGTTTCCAACAAACTCCTGACCATTATAGAAGATATGTGTTGCTCATTTTCTATCAGATTTCACTACCTTTCAACATGCTGTAGTAGTTTATTTTAATATTAACTATATCATGCAAAATTTATCTCTGATTTATGATTGTAAAAAGCTTAGTGCATTGATGAATTACGAAATGATTGTGAGTGTTTTCAAGGTAACGTATCTGTTGCATTTGCTGACGTATCTGTTGCTTACTTGCTGTAGTAAACATTCTACCTGAGTTTACTAACGTTTCATTAGTTAAGCATTATATAATGTTAATATACTATATGTTAGTATACAAGTTCATGTTTTGGGGTTAAATTATGTTCATCTTATATTGAACTAGATTCGTGACATACAAATGACAGATACCTTACTATTTGTCTCTTGATGAACAACAGTTATCTTCAGGTGAAGTTGTTTATACTGGCGTCTTTCTGTTCTTTGATGATGTTATGCACAGGAAAATGCACCCCATGGATAACAATGTATACCTGTGTTCGATTCCATACGTTTATGAAGAAAATGATGTGTTTGTATATTATATATGTTTAAAAAATAAGTCTTTCCTATTTACATAAACCCTCTTTAACATATTTCAAAACAGGACATCTTCAGACCCGACAAGTGTTTTGTATGACAAAAGATGTTAACATTTCAATAAAATTCATTACTATATGTTTTATTCGTTTAGTTGTGTATACATAAATCACACTAGAAACGTTTTTGGATAGCTATATACTGTACATCAAAAGAAACGCGAAATCTTCATTCCTAATATAGTTCATATCTAATATGAGGAAATGGTTGTTAAAAAGGTTGGCTGCTATGGTTCTATTGTACTTGTTTTACTAATAAATTCTGTTGTATCCATAATTATTATGTTCATACCAACTTTGTGGTATATTGGAAATAAATTACTTACTCTTATGTGCTGACTCTGTTACTTAATATTATGATATTTAAAAAATCTTCATATCTGTAAAGAATTCGTGGACTGTACAATGTATATATACGTCAGAAAAACTTATCATGTCGTCGCACCACTTGTTAATGCCTCTTTTCGTAGTTTTCAGGTTAATAAGATTCTATATGCTGATAAATATATTTCGCTGTATGCACTGTAAAAATTGTGTTTAGGATGTAAACATAATACTAAGCGCGTATCTTGTCCTGTTTTTTTTACACGTTTAGACCCCTAAACACGTTTAGCTACATGAATGTGTTTAGGAATGTGTTTAGCATCTAATCACGTTTAGCTACATAAACACGTTTAATAATGTGCTTAGCAACTAAACACATTCCTTAACACATTTAGGTAGCTAAACGTGTTTAGGGGTCTAAACGTGTAAAAAAAAACAGGACAAGATACGCGCTTAGTATTATGTTTAGCTTTCAAACACACCAAACCATACAATCCATCACGCCTGAGAATGAAAGCATTGCAAATGTACAAACTATTTAAATCAATGAAGACCAATTGTATATCTTGTAAATTAAAATGCTAGATCAAATCACCAGTGGCTGTTGAAAACAGTAACAAGTTTCAATGTTACACAGTCATCGCCAAAACATTCTACTACTAATGTAGTACTACTACTAAAAAGTATATCAAACAAGACATAAATTTGGTCTGCATTAACATCTTTTAAGAAAATACTGACTCAAAATAGGAATTCCTCGAAAAGGTTTATTAAAAAGTATGTATAAAATAACCATATACACCAAGAACACAATTTGATTTTACCAAATATTGTATTTATAAGATAATCATTATTCTCATAATATACATGGATAAAAGGTATCTAAAGATAAAATATATGCCTGGACAATGTTCACTTAGCAGTTAAATTTTCAGACACAAATATTTTAAAATTAGTTTTAGAATCAAGGCAATATAGCGACATTGTTCAACAAATGATTTTCTGTACATGAATTAATAACTAAATAAATCCTTTAAAATAGGTAGGGTGCTTTCTGGATTTTTTCCAACATAACATTTTCACAACAAGTTTTTTGTAGTTTACTCCCTTTAAAACATCTGTATTAAATCCAAGGATTAGGAAGGTATTTGAGATTCAGGAAGGTCGATTGTAAACTGCATTTTATTTCCTTTGGCATCCTTCACCTGTAACATGAATGAAGAAACTTTTAGTTTACCGTCGTAATGCAACATGACAAAAAATAACACATTTTATGAACATATCGTGTCTCCTGAAAACAGTTTTATAAAGGAGGTAAAGTGAAACATGTCATAGAGTAACTCATTTTGGTATATACAAATGGTTGTACAAAATTAACTGACATCAAATCCAGTGATGAAATCAGTTTTAAAAAACTTTAATGTATTTTAGTGGGACTTCAACGTTTTGTAATAACTGATTCTGTCAGTTCTTGTTTCCTACAAAAAGGCAAACATTAGTATAAAAAAGTCAGAATAAAATGGCAGATACAAGCAAATCTTTTACCAAAGCATATTTATACAATAGTTGGTCTTTATAATGAAAAGTAATAGTCTATATATTACTTAAATACAGTTCATTTGTGAAAGTCCTTACATAAAGGAATTTAGTTTAATATATATATATATATATATATATATATATATTTACTCACTACAGCTGAGTGAATACTTACAGTTTCTCCTATTTCTCCATCACAGCATCTTTCTTGTCAAGGCAGAATGTCATCAGGAAAACTTCTTCTCCAACTGCATAACATAGATACATCTAAATATACTGGTCTGGTCCTAAATGAGCTATATGAGCATCAACCAGGTATTTAATGAACATATTGTCATATGCTTCTTTCAGAACTTATTTAGTAAATACAATTGTTAAACGTCTATACCCTTATTACACATCTTAATTCAAGTAATTCAACACAACCAGTTACACTAATCAAACCTTACTACACTGGAATGTTATAGTAACATGTGGTCTATGGATATTACTTTATTTTAGATCTATAAACATTATCACAACCCTCAAATATATCATTTATATAAATAACAAATATTACTTAAATATTTATGTTACTGTTGGTGCTAAGCATATAATATGCGTACGTTAAATGACTTGTTACAAACTCCTTTGACAAATGAAAACAACATAGAAAGCAATCGGACGACGTTGTGAAACCTCAAATAAACCTACCTTACAATGTCTTGATTGGAACCATAATTATGTCGTTCAGGGAACATAGAGACATATATTCGCAGTAGCATCACCTTTTGGCTTCATGTGCACTTCGACTGACCAGAAACGTGTGCATCAACAGCGTGTAAATAGACAAGAGGATGTTGGCGAAATATGGCGGCCACAGGGATACACATCTGTTCTTAATTAACTCTCCCGCCCAAACTGACCAATGTAATCCGACCCATTGGGGAAATTCTCAAACATGTTTAGGAAAGTGTTTAGTCACTGGCGCAATGTCTGTCTAAACACGTTTAGAAATGTGTTTAAAAGCTATTCATGTTTTAATAACATATGTAATATCGTTCTTGTGTTTAGCTATTAAGCACTATGCTAAACATGTATAGCATTAAACATGTAACGGTGGTGTTTAATTGCTAAACGCGATTTTTACAGTGTGGATTTTATGTCATTCGTAATTTATGAAATGAAATATAAGACCCCCCACGAACATAAGTATGTTGAAACTGTATACCACGATAGACGCATTTATTATATAATATATCTAATATATCTTTCAAATAAGCATATATACACTGACGGGCAAAAGAAAGTATATGGCTCAGATGTATTTATCATATGTATTATTTTCAAGGTCCAATATCTCGAATTTTCAACGTCGTATTCAGAAACGGACTAGTTTGTGAAATTAGTCCAACACATTAAATCAGTCAAAGAATACCTCTACGCGGTTTGAAATTTTTAAATTAAAATTTAAAATTTAAATTTTGAAATTCCCCCAAATTAATTTTGATAAAACACAACTGTTCATCGACATATAACACATACTCTGTGTGAAAATACATCAAGGTGCTTCGTCCTGCACTCATTTACAACATTTTAAACATGGTAGGGGTTATGTTGGTGTAAATTTCATTTTTACCCCTATCTACTAAATAATGATATTTTAGTTAAAAAATAAAACAGTCACCACTTAAGTCATTCAAACTACTGCCGAAAGGTGCTACTGTATCGTGCCATAATCAAATGCATCTCATTTCTTTAAAATATTGAATTAATCAAAAACAATTGATGGTTATACTTTCTTTTGCCCGTCAGTTAACATATATCAGGGTTATGTTTTTAAAAAAAAAAAATTTGAATATTTGTTACTGTATACATGTAAAATTTTACAAATGTAAACATGTCAACATCCATCCATCCAAACAAAGAAACAAAGAAACAAACATACATACATACATACATACATACATACATACATACATACATACATACATACATACATACATACATACATACATACATACATACATACATACATACATACATACATACATACATACATTTGTAAAATTTGTGTAAGTTGGTAAGATAAAAATATCAAGTGTCATGTACTGTTTCAACATGACAACCCATGAAACACATTTCTGCTTAGTCAGTGTAAGGACGTATATTGTAATGTAAGTCCTTGGTCAGTGATTTGCTTGATAAACAACAATCTCCGCTTGATAACGGCGATAGTCTTTATATAACCGATCTACAAATATGGTAATCTTCCACTGTCAATAACGGTACAGTTATACAAAATATCACTATTTCATTGAAAAGGAGCCCCTGTTTTCTGAAAATTCGATTTATCATAGACTCCTTTTTAATATTTGATAAAATGTTGATATATATTACGAATACATATGTTTTCAGATTCTGGATGTAAGACTATTGGTAAACGTACCTGGGCTAAACTCAACTTATTTGTCGTTTTCACTTGAAGCAGGTATTTGTATATATATATATATAGACCCCATGATGATCACTGAATAGTGTGAAACCGGTCGGGATTTAGAAACATTTCCAACCTTTGTTTTTATATATATAAAATATGCATATATGTATGTTATTGAGTAGCATCATGAAATCCCAGTACAAGCCCTTGTTATAGTTGATTCTAACACCATGCAATCAATGTTTCCTGAGTTTGATCTTGTACCTCTCAGAACCAATGAGCACGACTTGACTATTATTGTTATAAAACACGTTGATTCATCCAACGGCACTCCTACCAGACACTTCACAGGTCAGGGTCACCTGGCCTGGATAGATATCGATTTACCTAGGTTTATGTCAGGTATGTGTACGATCTTTGTCAGGTGTTATGATGATTGCTCATCTCATCTATCTACGGTCATGTGGTAAGTATATGTATGACCGTGATGTATGATGACAATAATATGTGCGACAAGACCCAAATTTACCTAATTGAGGTATATACCTGGATTTCGAAATGACGAAAATATGCCCGCTCTCAATCAGTATCGTTAATATTGTAAAATAATAAATGATTCTGTTAATAAATACATGTAATATATTAAAGTTTCCAATCTATGAAGTTTGAAATTTTGGTTTTAATGTAATAAAAGAAATACCAGTTCTATGATTCATAATTTAAAGATCCGTTGGTACAAATAAACAATTTTGCGTTATCAACTCATATTACCATTCTTAAACGGGAAAATGCCAAGCTTAATAATAACGTTCACGTGAAAAGCGTAATACTATCATCTGGTTGATATACTCGTGCAGGAATATACCGACTAGGAGTAGTAGTAAAATATAAATAAATCTACATTTTTGTTAAATTTCAAAAAATACTTTTTGGGTAAAACTTAAAAATAATATTACTCACAGACCTATCGAGTTTGACATTTGTCAACTATAATGTATATACTCTACAAAAGTGGATGCATATCTGTTTTATGCACTTGATATCATAAGGTTTCTATTGATGTTCGATTAAACGACCCATGGTTAGAATGCATGGCCTCACTATATGTATACATGATGTACTGTTTCCATTCTTCTATAGTCTATAAAACACTTTTGAAAAGGAGCCTCTGTTATTATGAAATTCTCATTTCAATATTTAATCAAATATTGATATTTCACGAATAAAGGCTTTCAGAGTCTGGTTGTCAGACAACAATTCTTCATTCACACTACACTGTACATACAGTGTATCCGGACGCTACCTTACAGATATATTCAGAAGATGATTATGGTTTAGATATCCTATAAGCCCACTGAACAGAACGGAGCTTTATATCGCTCGGGCCCCGGGATCATGAAATAAACTAAAATTCGCTTAAATCTATAATTTTAATCTTAAGTCCAAACATTTTCTTAAATCCGGGAACACGTACATTTTTTAGTCTTAGATCTTAGGACTAAGATCTATTTTGTCGGCATTTGAGCTACAAAATGACGGTCTAGTGCATGATAGCTGATAATTGGATAAGACTTGGCTATTATATGGATGATCAACTTCTTTATTTTACTAAGGCGACGTTTCGGTATAGATGTTTATAATGTTAACAAGGATACTGCTTCTAGAGTGTCTCTCAAACAGTTAGCGGAGAAGTGGTTAGCCGGGCCACATTACAATTTTCATTATGATTTTTACAAAGTTTACTAAACTATCTGAATACAGATAATTTTTCCCACAGAAACATATATTCATTCATACAATGGGTGTTGTTCTCGGCAGGTTACAGACAATATCCGTTGGGTCATATGCGGATACCGATGCAGGATATTGACTATCCCAAAACACACTGTATGGCAATATAACCTACATATAAACGTTTCTGAAATTTAAGCCAAGGTAAAAAATAAATCTGATATTTGACAAATTCGATAAGGTATTCTCTATTTATCATAATATAAACAATAATATGTAATTGTATTATTATAATAATATGTAAGCACTTTTCCACAACAAAGTAACACTCACTTGCAAAAGAAACACCACCAAATTTTCAAGCGAGTAAAAACTGAAAAACTGCTGTCGGATAAAGTCGATTTTAAATGACTTTGATACTGATAGGTTTTGTAAAGAAAGACTCATTTCAATTTTATTTATCAGGGTGTGTTACTTTTTTTCATGTCTGTTCTAACACACATGAGATGCGGTAATCGCTTTTTCGACATGAGGTTTGGCCAGAATGTTTAAAAATTTAATTGATATAAAATGTTGTCGACCTAATCAACCAATTTGTCCTTAAATTCGTTGACGCATCATCGTCATGAAACAAGCCAAAAAGTCTATTTCACTCTCCTATATCTCCTAGTATAAAGGAGATTCGGAAACGACATTTTTAGTTTGTTTTTCAGAAACATGAACAGATCATGTTTAAAAAACTTCGCTTTAATTCAGTTGACTTCTGGAGAATGATGTAGCATTTTTTAAATCTTTTGTATTACGCGGGGATTTAAATATCATGTTTTTTAGTTAACTTAGTTTAGTATAGTTAATTAAAACTTTTTATGTCTTTGTTATCGTTAAGCTTTCTGAAAATTTAATACAAAGGTGATCTATAGATGTTCCAACTGTTTTTATACTGGCTTTTTTACTCTGATTTCGTAAGCTATACTCTATAGTATACAGACTGTTTGTTTTCATAAGAGTAGGATTTCAACGTATGACCTTACCCTCTATCTATAGAACGCTGTATTACGGTTACCTGAAAGCATCACCTCGGCACACCTGTACAATTGGGTTACAGAGTTCCCTCCCTTTGACAGGTAAGTCAGGTGTGCTGAGACTGCAATCAGGGATTTTATTCACTTCTCCTTCTAATACCAGTTGTAAAGCCGAGGCCGGGTCTTCATTCAAAGCACGGCGTTCTTAACATAGAGCAATTTGTCATGTGAATGTTTATTATTACTTAATAATTCGTTATTTCTTATATTTCAAATGTGAGTAGTAAGAGTACTTATTGATGGTAAAATTAGTAAGATTAGCACAATTTTACTGTGTGAAGCTTTCGTCTTATCTTTATATTCAAATAGTTGGCTAGATAGAGTGTGACCTTACCCATATTAAGTGAAATTAATTGAATGTACAAAATATATTTAAAACATATTCATAGTTTCCAAATGTACCTTGAACCGTTTTCTATTATATGTTCTTCTATTCTTTTTGTATGGGATGTTTGACGCTACTAAACGTGCATATTTAACTGGTATCCATGATAAAATAGATGATAAGATTTTTGAAAGGTGAATGTTGGGTCAAACCGATTCCGTGATTAAATCGTATTCATTAATAAAACACTTGTTATTGCTAATGGCCCGTGTTATTTTCTTAATGGAGGGATGACGCATCTTCATGGCGGGCGTGAGAGGGAAAAGACATGTAACTGGCTCGTAAACCTTGGAGTTTTCCATGTAATGGTGAATGATAGAATTCTATTTGTCTTAATATATATTCTTAAGCGATTCGTCAGCATTCTTAAACAGTTTATGGATATTAATTATTTTATCATTACTACCTTATTATTACCATCAATCATAAGATGAATTTCATTAATAATTATGTAAAATTATTGCCGTGTTATTGATACCGATGTAGCGACAGAATGAGTATTTTACAGTTAATCTGACAATATAGTCATTAAATTATCTAATTTCTATGTTTCTGTTTTACTTTATGTTGATGTACATCCCGATTAGAGTAAGTATATATGAACTCCGAGGTTAGTCATACGACTTTGTAATATCAGACATAAAATTCGATTTGGGGTTTATTTAATAATATTAACAGTATAATGAAAGTTGTTTGTTTAAATAACCCTTACCCATATATTTCCTGAAACATTCTTCTTAACACATTCGTGTTTAAGTATGTCGAAATAGCATGTCAGAAGCATACTATAAACTGAAAATGCAATGTAATCTCCATATATTCAAACACGTCACTAATATTTTACATACCATATATTTCTGTGATATAAACAAGCTTAACTGTTTGTTTGTGATTGGGAGGAGAATGGAAGAGGAGATAACAATATAAGTGACAAGGGATTAACGTTTAGCTGTTCTCAAAAAGCAAATAACCAGGTACAAAATATACTGTTTGCCAATCCACCAATTAAAATTGGAATAAAATTTTTTTTAAAACACAAGATATTTGACCGCCCACCAGTGTGCAATATCCAGCAGAACATGGAACAACTGGTTCCTATTTAAATAAAGCTTTCTATTCAACTGAGGGATTCAAACACGGAGATTTTGACGAGGCATTCATTGGATTTTACTGGACAAAAGGACATTTAAATACGTGCACTTGTTGGAGCTGGATTATATTCACATAAAGCGAGCAGGACAATTGTACACGTGTATGAGACCGCAATAAGTTAGTCGGAAAGTAGTGACTCTTGTGACAGTAATAGTTTAATGGAAGTAGTTAAGTGACTGATTGTTTCAGTAGGAGTAATTGTTTATTAATTCCACGAACTTGTGCGGACAGTGGAGAGGACAGATGGACATTCACTCTCAGTGTTTGGTTTTATTTCTTTCCCGCTGAATTTCAACCAGCCCGACACGTGAGGTGAATTTCATTACCTGGTGATGGGTTTTGTTCGGAGCTGGGAGGTTGATCGTGTCTACTCTTCGGCGGTTTACACCACTTTGAGATATGTGAATATGCATATGAAATGTTCTGTAAACAGTCTGAAGAACAAGACAAGGCAGCTTTAAGTGTTCAGGGAGGGGCATGTTTGGGAGGGGGGAAGGATATGTTGGGGAGGGGTATCGGTCAAGTGATCAACAGGTGTCTGTCTCTCCGGCCAACCTGTTGTTTCCAGACTGTAAACATAATCTGAATTTCATTGTCTTTCTTTCCTCTCAAATCGTCGCCAAATGTAATAAAATCTGAATGAATTGTACACATTTGAGATTATATTACTTAATGGGAGGAGGACCTGATTGTGTGTTGTTATTACATCTGTGACCCACTTCCGGGTCTTTGACGTTGAGGTCGAAGGTTACATGGACAAAGAGGCGCCAACTGTCGCGTGCAGTTTGCCGCGGTCCACGCGCCAGGTAAAATAGCCTCTGGTCATCTCTCTGGACACTGGTCAAAGGCCGGAAGGAATGATCTCCAACAGATGCAAGTAAAACAGGGTCAGAGCCTCGACTCTTCTCAATGAAATCGTATAAAACTCGAGGTTAATTCTTCTGACTCGACTGAAAGGTGAATTTTATAAGAGGTCATATTCTAATAATGGAGTCGACGGTACTTAAAGCAGTACAAAGGAGCCCCTCGTGTACGACAAAGCATCAAAGCCCTGAAGGTCGTGTGCTTACCCTAAGGGCTGTATAGAGAAGAGAATAGCGTCGTATCACGGTTAGACGAGAATTCGGTCAGATGTGTTTAATGAGTGTCCACGCGCAACGTTTCCGCAATTGTCGATTAATTCAGAATGATTTCATAACGTCGCCGTCCCGTCAATAGACGTCCCCGCTGAGCTGCCATAGTTCACAGATGTGGAGGCACGCGACTTGTGGAACGCTCAATAGCGATCCGGGGGGTCGGGGCAATGAAACTCACCTTCACCTTTTGTCGTTTTTGAAAAAAAAGAAGATTTTTTTCTCCAGAAAAGCCGTTGCTGTCA
This sequence comes from Gibbula magus, assembly GCA_936450465.1. Lineage (NCBI taxonomy): Eukaryota > Metazoa > Mollusca > Gastropoda > Trochida > Trochidae > Gibbula > Gibbula magus. The sequence goes on from OW388291.1 coordinate 40,240,038, forward strand.
GAGTAGAATGGCGGGACCGACGGCAGATCAATTCCCGCTTGTATTGCATTGCTGACACACGAAACAATAGCACTAGCAGAGAATTGAAATTTGAGTCTTTTTACGCCCCGGTTCCTGCAAGATGTTGTCAGTAGTTACAGTGGTGTCAGTAACCTAGTTTATCAACAACGTGTTACATAAGCAGCGTGTGCAACTGTTCTCTAGGTGGTTAAAGGTTTGTCAGTAAAGCCTTTTGTTTAACAAAAAATGTTAGTATAATGTCCTTAAAAGGTGAGGTGAGGTGATTTGGAATTTAACGCCGCTTTAAAGAGTGTTTCACTTTTATCACGACTGCTAGTATAGTATGATTGCAGGGGAAATGCCAGCAACACCATTGCGGGCAATCTGGAACTAGAGAACCATTGGTGGTATTTCACTCAACAAGCTCATTGTTTAAAGTCACCTCTTCTGACAAACCTTTCGTTTAAAATATTGAGACAAGTAATGAACTAGGTTCGCGCAATATGTGTTTAGGAATGGAAGTATCAGTCGAATGATACTAAAGAGTCAATAATGTCTTATCACAATGGGTTCTACAACAAAAGAAATCGTAAAAGATGTCCTTGAATGGTATATGTAAATGATAAACTTTGAAGATAGCTTTATATACATATACATGCAGCTTACGTCACAACATAGTGTTCACTCCCTTATGGTTACAGTTACAACCTTTATTCTGTTTAAGTCAATTTATGATAACAACGCATATATAAGATATTAATGTAAGATTTACTTGCCTTCACTTTTTCAAATAATGTAATGCAATTCTTATTTGTTCTTGTAATTCAAAATGATATTTATATGAGAACAGCTCAAGACATCCATTTATTAAAGAGAGTTAAACATGTGCGCGCAGCGACTGTTTGCACTGCTAAGTTGTAGTATGTCAGAAGGAGTTACCATATGACGACTGGTATACCAGCTATCTCTGTGTGGTGATGCGTGGAACAATGCTAATCTAATCACATAGTTCTCACCGTCATTAACCAACTGTTCAACTCTGACAATTTGATAAGGAATATTAAATCTTCATCAAAGAAGAGAAATTATCCCCAAGTTGTCACTTCACGTTGTTCTGTTCTTGTGTCCTTGTTAGATGTAAAAAGCAATTATGAGAATAACAGCAGACAATTTGTCAAAGTCTCGCCTAATTGCCCGAGAGTAAACGTTTCATGAAATATCGGCCACGGCCCGTCAGTCACAACTGTTGTGTGTTCGCATTGAACAGATGACGAAAGTTCCCATTAATTTCCTTGTTCCAGATTTCGCTGACCTTGACCTACTTTGGCGCGCGAGCGATGACGTAACGGCACGAGCCGGGTGAGAGGACGAGGTAACAATGAGGGGATGCCTGCATACATCCGGGTATTGTTCTGTGCTGCACCTCATCAATACCTAGAGGTCGGGCTGACCTTGCACGCTGACATTGGGAGCGGAATAGCGCCGACATACAACCAACAGTTTTTGTTATCGTCTGCTCCCAAACCAGTGTTTATGTCTGATTTCTCTTTCTTCCCGCCAGATTTGCTTCAACAGTGTCTGACATCAGATCGGGGACTTCCGAACCGAAAGCTGGAAGCGTTTCCTCGGGATGGGAGGCATTATCCCTGTCTTAATTTATCGTCTGCAAATTAATAGAGGTTCCAGATTCTGAAAGTTGCTTTCTGTACTTACACTTAAACAGTCGGGTAGGCCTATAGCCTACTATTTCACCATGCGTTCTATTGGACATTTCGATGAAAATATTTCTTGGGAACGTTTCAGAAGAAAAGATTTTATTTTACAATAGTTTAAGAGAATAATGTATATGAACATAAAACTATACCGTTTGGTATACTTGTGATTTGGTTGGTGAATAAGGAATGGAACACGTCGCTATTTTGGCGGTAGATAAGAGCGGAAGAGTCTTGGCCGGACCGTTCACAATTTATCTGGTGTCAGCCCTTCTCCATATTCAGTTATATTCGCCTCGTCTGCCGCTACCCCGTAATTATTACGATGGTTTGCTAGTTGAGTGCGTTTGCTTAGAAGTGTTATCGTCCACTAATACCGTTCATCGTCTGCTGTCCTTATTATTCATCGTCTTCTTTGCGGCTTTAATCGTCTGCTTTAGGGGATCTATCGTCTGCTTTGTAGATGAGAGGCAAACGTCTGGTGACACGAGCACCCTGTAATAAACCATATGCTGTCCTTTTATTGGAGAGAGTCCCCTCACATAACTCCAACAATGCCTTCTGGTCAGCAAGTTACAATGACTTCATCATGGGGGGATTTCCGTAATCTGTCTTTATCCGCTTTGAAAGACCGTAACTCGAGCTTCCTTCTGATAACTCGACCAACCATCTTTAGTGCTTGATAATTGGCAGAGAGGAGAACCTTTGGGGCGTTTTATGGATTTTAATAAAGAGCTGAATATTGGAGATTGTAAATCACATATGGGGCTGCTTTCCTGTGGAGTCTGCTACCTCATCGTTTAAATCTATCGTCCAAGCGTTATATCTGTCTCCCCATATGACGTCATTATCATCTCTCTCCCCGATCTTGCAGCAAAACTATGACGTCACTCTCATATCATTCTCCCGATCTTGTAGCACAACTATTACGTCACTCGCATCTCTGTCTTCCCGATTTTGAAGCACAACTATATGACGTTACTCTGATCTGTCTCTCCGATTTTGTAGCATAACTGAGGCGTCATTCACTCTATTCGGTCTTTCTGGCCCTGGCGTCAAACTGACTATCGACATCTGAAGTCAATACACGAGTTTATGAATACTGGATTCAAGTGTCTTTTTTTATTGAGTGCAAACACAATAAAATGATGTCACATAACACATACCATTATTTATAAAACACAAGTTTTTTAAAAATGTACACGCAATTTGGTCTGAGACTTCAACCGAGTGGATGTCCCCTAACTATGTGTAAGGAAAGGTCTACGAGATGTGGTCATCTTCTAGAACTTGACCATCCAGAGTGTTCAAGGTTTTGCTTTTACTTTACAATTCAGTTTCTGACTCTCAAACTAAATCTGAGGTATTCCGTTCCTTGCCAACTCCACCCTGTCAATGAAGTCCGTGTGTATGAATAAAACATTGCTGAGATTTCATTTGAAATAAAAAAAGGCCACCCACCGTTGTTGAGCCAAAGTGGATGGATGATGAGAGCCCGCACCAGGACTAGCACATATATCTTTAGGATAGGGGTGGACTCACCCGTCTATAGCTCGCCTTTTCCCTTCTGTTGTGAGGGTGTGAGACAAGATCAACTGTCATGAGCTTTACTCGGAATGGTTATCACACCGGCGAAAAGGCCTGATTCATGGTAGAGATACATTCAATTAACTGTATTAGACTACGTTAACGTTTGTGAAACAATATACTTTTTAAAATTAAGTTTGTGTTATTAAATATTGAAAATGAACCTCTGAGCGTTTTTAGTAAGACTGATAGTAAAGCAGTAGTAGCAGTATTAGTAGGAGTAGTTGCAGCAGCAGTAACAAAAGTAGTAGCTGTAGTAGTAGTAGTAGTAGTAGTAGTAGTAGTAGCAGCAACACTGGAAATAGTAGTAGTAGCAGCAACACTGGTAGTAGTAGTAGTAGTAGTAGTAGTAGTAGTAGTAGTAGTAGAAGTAGTAGTAGTAGTAGTAAATGCAAAGACAAATTCGATAAATAAATCTAGTGATCTATCTCGTTTCGTTATTATCATCTTTTGACCACTCGTGTTGTAATAAAAGAAGAAATATAAACGAGACGCTTCAGGTAATCAGACAATCAGCGTATCTCACCTGGCCAGGTATCAGATAGAGGGAGGAGAGTGGAAGCACACCTGAGATATTGCTCCCCCCTCCCTTCTATACGGAGCAGAACAATACGTTATTTATTAAAGAGCGTTATAGCGAGATGTTTACAACAGAGCTGGCAGGTGCGCGGAACCGCTTCACCTCACTTTAGCGCGCCTGACAAACGTCACGCAAGTTCAAATCATTTAACATGAATAACTTTATCAAGAAAGGTGATATTTCAGAAAAGACCTATTATAAAGTGACCGGGGAGTATTTGATGTGGTTTAGATCTCTTTACAGAGGATTTTCTCGGCACAATACGATCATTATGATTCAAGGAAAATGCTTTTCAGTGTTAAAATGAAAAATGGAAGACTATATTTGTGTTGTGTTGGGTGATATTTCATCACCGTCAGAAAACATTCCGCTATTCCGTGCACGCGCTGATCTTACTCTTTGTTCTCTGCCGGGAGAAAACATCTCGGTTAGCGAACCTTTAATAGAAACATAGTCATAACGAAATATCGACAATTGAATAAAAAAACAAAATGCTAAACAAATATCATAACTTTAAAAGAAGGTAATATTTACGATTTACAAATATGTCTAAGATAATGAACAATGGTGAATGTTCATTTAAAGCATTTCTCTTGGTGATGGAATCGATCTTTATATGCTTTAAAGGTTCATACTTGGCAAGCTTTATCCGGTTTCTTTCTGTCGTCAGTATCTAAGTTTGTGAAAGGAGTCGAGCAAGTCAAGCGTATTATATATAGAAAGTATAAATCTTGTGGTTATTGTATCAATCAGTATACGCCTTGAACAACTATTTACTGAATCTTTACAGCTCCCACAGATCGATGTTCCGTTCGTTAGTTCTTGATTTTATTTCAGAACAGTTAAAGATTAAGATCGTGCGTATCTATAAATCCATAATAAACCCCATTTACATCTCCAATTTATCTTACAACCAACCAGTCATGTTCTCGTTATCAGCAACTTAACGGTTAAATGTCGGAACACGATTTGAACGTGTTGCTTCCCACTGCCTCCTTGATTACGGGGGATGGATATCTCTAATTAGCTGTCAATCAAACCAAAAGGGGCGTGGCTTAATGACCAAAGCCACTTGGCAGCATATTTACTCTTTTTATAAAACAATAACTGACCTTTCTGGCAAGAAAACTGAAGAGACAATGTGAGACAACGCAAGTTAGGAGACGAGGTGAGGAAGAAGAGGAAGAGAACAATAGACTTGTAGGAGACAGGGAGGAAACGGGACACAGGATTGTGAGAAGAACAGTCTAAAGCCTTCCAGATGGGGGTGGACGATCTCTTAGTTCAATGTCGGCACTACAGGGAGGGGTGTTCAAATGAACAATACCACGAACTTAAATCTTGTCGTAAATTCTTAAATTAAAAAGGTGTAAGATGGTATTAATGTACTTGAAAACGTCTTTCCTTTGCGAAAGATTTTTTAAATTCAAATATTGTAGGCTATCAAAGATATTCCAATCATCAGACTATCGATGTCAAAATACAAGAATAATACCATTAAGCTAAAATTATGAATGCATGTTATTAGTGTGGATATTGTCTCTTCACGGACATATATTTTGCAGTTACAGATAAAACGGACATTGCATCTGTAAAATCATTTGTTTCACAGGACGCTGACAACCTCAATATAATAGCTTAATTTATTACTTTGAAAAACATCCGAAGGCAATGCCAAGTATAGACCTTAGATTTTGAAAGTTAGGAAATGTAGGGATTTTATTACAAACGAGCTTGTTAGAAATAGATAAAGAACATAATTTGTTGCTGAAGGATCTCTTTAATGCTTTCAAGTGTGTAACGACTGAGTAAAAGAGGTGAGTTATGCAACAACGTACGTATTCTTATCAACTTTCGCTGAGGATTTAGTTATTGATGCGACACGAAAGTGACATTCCTGATAAACTTCATAAGTACCCAAATCTGTATACATATAAATCTTTATTTTCGTCCAAATATCTATCCATATTGAAGAAGTTTTCTAGGAAAAAAAGAAACTAAATTCATTGTAACCACAATTAACCTTCACTATGTCCATGTGTGTATTAACTATGTATTTTCTTCTCTTGTACCACCGATGGTGGCTGAATGAGAATAAAGAAATTTAAATTGAGAAATAAATTTTAAAATGTCTTTAGTTCATTGAAAACACTTCTTCAAGGTGAGATCGTATATATAATCATGGTAAAAATGGTTGACACCCCTAATAGTTATGTTATATAAACAACTCAACATGTCAGTTTCGGTAATATTTTGGTAAAAATGTTAACTATTGGATGTCTGTTTGTAAAAAGTGTCCATGAGCATTTGCTATTTCTCCACTTGTACTTTGAAATACCAAAGAAAGAGAAATATAAGAAAAATTAAATAATATTCAAAAGAATTCATTCCTTGTGTCTTGAGATCTTGGTATTTGTTATATTGTTATAGTGTTTGAGTGTTCTCATTTTGGTTCTACTAAATAATGAAAAGTTGCATATGAAAAAGATATTCTACTGAACCCAAATATACACAAAGTCTTTCATGGTGTCTCATTCGCACACAATACATACTGGGCAAGTACTATATAGTTTACATCATAGGTTTGTGCCATTTGATTCCGAAAGTACCATAACAATATGTCCATGCTCTTAATTTGCTAACATCCAATTTCTGTTTAGGGGTGTCAACCATTTTTACCATGAGTATAGCTTGTGGACATTCATTGGCCATTTAAAGTTTTACTGAGTGTACATTTATGAGCTCCAAGTTTGTGTGTATGGCTGTTTGAATGATTGTGAAGTGTGTATATGTGTTTCTTCTCTTCTGCAGCGATAATAATCGTAGTCTTATATAGTCAAAGTCAAAGATAGTTTATTTGTACTTAATGCCTCAGGCTCATAAACCATGTTATGTATACAATACACAGTTTTACACAATTGTGTGAGGAAATAAAGGTAATTTGTCACAATGAAATTCGTATAAAATGACATTCATTTGCCAGATACAAATGAACAAACAATCCATAAGTTACTAATTTAACAAGTTGCGTCTTAGTTCCATGCCATATTTATAAATAGAGATAATTTCAGTATAACATCCTCATTATTTGATGAAAAAATATATATAAGATATATCCTATTGTACTCGTGGTATGTATTTAATTCTTAATTCAGTTATATATATAATATGGACAATCAAATGTAAAATGTATTTCGTCTTCTATAGCATCATTACCTAATGGACAAAGTCTTTGTATTCTTTCAAGAGAAGCGTACCTTCCATAGTTTATCATAAGTTTAAGCAAACCAAGTCTGTATTTGATATATAACTAAAGGATTATTTGTCAGGATTGATAAATATTTTTCTGGTTCTAATAGACTCTTAAATTGTCCATACAAATCATAACGTGAACTGCTTTCTATATTGGATTGCCATCCTTGATAAAACATATTAAGTGCTACGTTACGAAAAGTGTTCAAGAACATTTGTACATCGTACAACATTTTGATTAAGCCATATAAAACCATATCCATGGGAAAATATCAATTGTCTAATATGCGATACCCATGTTATTCTACCAATACTATCTAAGTGAAACATCATATTATAAGCTATCTTACCGATGTTCCGGCATACGAAGAATCTTAAACCAATATTTTAAACATCTTATCTGTGAATTAACGTAAAGTGGATATCTACCACATTCACCATAAATCATACAATTTGGAGTTGATATTCCAACACATAAGAACTTTTTACAGGCTAGTAAATGAATTCTTTCTAAGCATTCATATCTTTGGTAACCCCACACTTCAGATCCATATAATAGAATTGGTTGTATCTGAGTATCGAATAACTTGAAGAAGACATTAGGAGTCAAAACTCCAAGTTTATGTGAAACAGACATAATATTAAGTAATGCTCGCTTGCCACGCAGCGATAATTCTGATACACACTTTTCCATATTTAAAGTTGAGTAAACATTATACCAATATATTTATAACCGTTTACGCCATGTCCATTTAAATACCATCTTTCTTTAACCACCTTTTCTAAATACTACAATATCTGTCTTATCTAAATTTACTCATAAGTTCCATTCTTCGGTGTATTCATGTAATGTATTTAACTGATTTCGTAAACCGATAACAGTGTCAGACATTAAAACAACATCATCTGCAAAAAGAAGCATAAGGATTTCAATGATATCAGGAAACATTTGTATACCATGTTTACCGTTACTTACAATATCATATAGTATAGTTCACTGATGAAAAAAGTCAGTAGCACCTTGGTCACTACGTACACATGAATTGACATTTGAATACATCGATTTTAACATGTTATACATCTTCCCTTGCAGTCCAGCTTTTCTTAATCACCAATGTAAGATTTTTTAGGCTAATTTCATTCAAATTAAATCGAAATTGCGATTTTTCATTTTTAAGCAATGTCATAATTTAAAACGATCAACAGTATCAAATGCTTTTTAAAAATCAATGAAAGCTACATAAACCTTATGTTTACGACGTTATAAACATTTCTGAATAACAGCATATAGAGTAAAAATGTGATCAATTGTAGAATAATTCTTTCTAAACCCAGCTTGAACCTCAGGAATCTTGTCTCTCATATTTGCCCAGTTAGTGGGTCGGTTATTTAAAACATAATAATATAACCAACCAAATGTCTGATAAATGATTTGTTTTTCTTCTTCTTTAGATTTAACAAATTCTGTTTTGTGAATCTCATACCCTGTATTTATTGTTGCGTAATGGTAGGAATCAGATATACGTGTTATTGTAACTCCTATACTCATACCATGCATTATGTGGATAAAAGATAAGAATGTATATCATGCATTATGTGGATAAAAGATAAGAATGTATATCATGCATTATGTGGATAAAAGATAAGAATGTATATCATGCATTATGTGGATAAAAGATAAGAATGTTGAAATTAAATATACTTATTGGAAGACAAACACGAATATGAAGCAAGATCTGATAAGGAGAAATTTTAATTATATAACATCAACATGAAATATATCGGAACTTGGAACTGTATGATTTGCAAGTTGACATTGATACGGAAATATTGGATTGGACTTTGTACTGAGGTCTTGAAGAAAGTTGACCGGAAGTTATGTATGAATACGGAACTACTTAGAAGATATGGACTCTCAGCAAAATATAAGAAATAAAACCGAATATTTATATGAAATTGTTAACTAAGTCTAACATTAGAGTTGGGATGGAATTGAAATGAAGTACGTGTGTGGACACTTGAGAGTGGACATGGTCAATAATGGATAATATGGAATTTGAATCATGTTCTAAGCAACATAGACATACAGGAATATTTATTCTAACAGCTTATCATTTCGACCACAATTGGTAATTAAGCTATTTCTACATTCAGTACACCTATGATGGATGTAGAGTGACACAGCTCCCAAGGCTGAATGCGTTAAAAATACATACCATTTAGATAGCGATGTATATGTACTACTGCAGATAGTGTTATCCCGAAATGTTAACAATGGGTACGGTTAGGGACTCGTTCTGTTATTTGGGAATTGGTTATATATATATATATATATATATATATATATATATTGTATCTACAAAAGCAATAAATACCAAATATGTCTTGCAACTGTCACAGACCTCACATTTTGAATGGTATCAGAGACAAATTCAGGAAGTGTTATCAATGAGAGAAACCTGATCAAATTCATGAAAAACAATATGAGACGACTTTATTAAGACATATAAAATCTAACAGACATGTAACAGTCGAATGTTCGTTTCTAAATTATAGCACGGCGGAAACACGATTTACGACATGTAACTCTAGACCCGAAGATGAAGAAGTATTGGTTCTTTGAGACAGGTTTAAAAAGAACGTTAAACCGCCAATATGAGCAACTTGATGGACAGGGCTGGATATTTATTTTCAAATCAATTTAAATCCTTATTGCTGACCTGAATTATAATAATCTGGCGATTTGTTGTAATCGAGATTGGTCACGTGAGCATCACGCGACATGACGTGATTCCCGCACGCGCTGCCAAACGACATCGACAATTATTCTAAAATCACGAGATTCTCATCCAGGCGCGTGATATAACGAGAATAAATGACCAGCCTGATTTGTTGTAATGTTTTCAAATGTCAGTAATGTAATAGGAATCCATGTTGAAGATGTGTCGTGCTTAGTTAACCAGACGGACGTCAATCCTCACGTGGTCACGTGATACGGTAGATTCCATGGTCTCAGTCATTCTCTTACTGGACAGAACGTCATCAGATGTTCACGAAACTCAATTAACCACTATTTAATGAGCCACGACAGAGCGCAGTACTCTCCAGTAGGAGTCGTGATACTCTAATCACTTTGTGCAAACAAAAAAAGATTGAATTAAAAACAATCTTAATTCGATTTGTTATTTTCATTCTGCCAAAGACATATTTCATCAATCAGATGAAAAACTGGTGTGTAGTAGAATGGTAAAGAAACCTCGTTATGACGTCATCCCCAACATGTAGATACATTTAGTAAAAAAAGAAATATTGTACTCAATATATTCGACATATTATTTTACAAACTGTGGGGTTTAAAAATGTTTAAGCGATATAATATTATTCCTTTTCTAGAAAAAAAACAAACTTTATAAAACATGTCAGCTGAATGTGTTCGCCACCGCTGGACATCACGATTTATTCTCGAGAAGAAAAATACCCGACAACAATATCGTATCAAAATAGTTTAGTAAGAAGCGTGAGAATATAACTATGGGAAGAATGCATGACACACTATATTCCCAGTTTCAATTAAGCACCTGCATATATCATACGTACTGGCGGCACACCGTCAAACACTTCACTAAACCCATGTACTGAGCTGCCTGCCGAATTTGATATGGAGAAGTGTTTTGCCCTTTTATCAATGGAGGAGAAAGGGCAGAGCACAATGACAAAATGCCGATATGGTATAAATATTTACTGAACATGCTGAGCTTTCGCTGCGGTTTTCGCACCACCGAGCTTTCTATAACATTAAATCAACCCCTCGGACATGTATCCCACGTTCAGTTGTTCATTAAAAAGAAACCGTTTTAAAAACGCTAAAAGGTCGGGGCTATGTGGTGAGAAGGGTCAAGAGGCCGTGACCTCGGTGAGAGGTCAGCAATGTAAGATTAGAGGCCGCGTATGTAAACCATTGTGATTGGTCCCTTTGATCTGGCGCGTGCTTCATTCACAGACCAAGGCCTCGGGACGTTTCTACAAGGACTGGACTGGCGAGATTGAATGAGTGGTTCAGTGGTAGAAGCGATTCATGAACTTACTCATTAGTTATAAGTGTGGCGACACAGGGTCACCGCAAATATACTTCTTTATCAAGATCCTTTTACCAATTATGTAGAAAGACGCCTATTCTATAGAACTACCTTTGACCCTACCAGGGGTGATGGAAACATGTTTATTCACCTTGGACAAGCAGAAAGAAAACGTTTTGGACAAAAAGCCATTTCAGACTTCAAAACGTCTCAAGAATAGATTTCTAATAATATTTCTTTCATACATTTCAAAACTATTTTCTGATCTTAAACAAGCAATGTGAGTATCTTCAGTAATTTACACGCAAAGAAACGTGATGGGTGGGGGTGAAATGAGAAATTATTCCACTAGTTTAGAGTTTCATTCATTCAGTAACGAGACTTAAATGTTCGTAATTAACAAGCATTTGTAAAGAAGTTTGACCCGGAAATGATTTAAAATGATCTCTTTATGGACGATCAACTTCTTCTTTTCACAAGACAATCGAACTAGATGGATCATCAATGTATATATACTCATGTGCAAAAGAAACGTCCCAAAATCACAAGAGAGTATAAAACAAAATACTGCTGTCGGAGAAAGTAGATTTTGAATTTATTCCATACACACATGTTTAGTTAAGAAGTACTCACAATTTCATACATTAGAGTATGGTACTTTTATCATTATGTCAGGACATAATGTTTGCTATTTCAGGTAAAAAATTATGAAATATTGTTCGCTTCTGAAGACATTATGTAACTGTTTCAGTCGTATGTATCGCTCATGGATTGAAAGTGTATCTTGTATTTTGTATGGGACGTTTCTTTTGCACGTGAGTTTATAACAAGCCATTTCGAAACTTTAAAAATCTATGCCGAAACGTAGTGAAGGTAATGAACTGAGTTGATTATTCATTTGCTTTTTTTCTGTCATCTTTCTACAACCATGCAGCTTCTAGAATACCACTGCATTAGTTCTGTGTTTAAATAAGAATGTTTGAAGAGCTGCGACTCCGTATACATGGGTCAGATATGCTGCATGTTTAGTTATAATCCCAAGCAATAATACGTGTAAACATTTGATAGATAAATGTCTGGTTTATCGTTGGTGGTATAAAGTTTTTGTTTCATGTTACAAGAGTGTTTGTACACATATACGTTTATTTATGAGTCCGAGAGTCAGCCAGTAACGTAAAAGTTCGGACGATAGACGGACATCAGGGGAGACGTGTTTGGTCCCCGATTCTTGCTCACGCTTCATCACGTTCAGTCCTTCCTCTAAACTCAAATTTAGTTTATGGATTTTTTTGGGAATTACTGTCCATTCATCCTTATGATTATATTTCTTTAATACTTTCAGTTCAATATGATATATGCACATGCATGTGTACTCAGTTTATCTAGACCTGCTGAACAAGGATCTAGACTGTATTCAAGGCTCTTACACAGTCATGAGGCAGGACTACCCTTCCTCATCCACATTCATGTGTCATCCAGAAAGTGTGTGACGTTTGTCTATGCTTTGATGTTAACTGAAGACTGGTTCTCAGTCCTCTCACAGTATAGCATGCTAAACGTACCCGTTGTTAATTTCATCAAACATAAACATGCTACATGATAGGTTTCACCACTGGTCCCAATTATACTTTGATTTTCCAATAAACATATTGAACATCTACGCTCTAGATAAGTATGTGGATGTGTACGCTACTCAATACGTACTTTGAGTTGATGGAAGACAGAACGATATCATACAGTCAAAATCTTGAGAGTTGGTATACATCAAGTGACATATCATTTATTCCCTCCTCTGCATCTCTGAAGTCGCGTCATCTTACAACTGACATACCGGGTGGGCAGATGTGAGGCCATTCTTCAAGACGCTTTGATGTTGGCGGCGTGTATCGCACAACGTTATAATGATGGTTTCTTGGTGTCCAGACAGAGGCGATAAAGTAGGGAGACATCAACCACGTGAAATTTATTTTAATCTCTCCTAGTTGACGACATTTCATAAATCCAGCACTTGTGCTTTGGTTCTGGAAGATCCTACTATAATCAGTATAAAGCCGAGATGAGAGGAAAACAATGCAGACAGATCCTATTAAATCGGATAAACAGTGCTTACAACAAAGAGTAGAGATTGTAAACTATTAATGGTTATCTGGAGACGGGTAGGTCAATACAGAGGATATCTAAACGAGACAAGTTAAACCTTCATTCAACACCCCTCGCTCTGCATCAGGCCACATCTCCACACATGATGAATGGGTCTCACGACAATCATTTGTCGAAAGGTGGTTCTTTTCTTCAGCAGCGACGTCAAGATTAATCCGGGTACTTCATTCTATCCCATAATTCCTTGCAAACCCGATGTTAAATCAAACACAGGCGCCATTACAAGAAATTGCATACTATTATTTTGACACCTGGGCGAACATGAAATACAATCTGGTTTGAAGTGGACAAAGGGGCGTGGCTTGTGATTGGTCAGCCCTCGGCACGTGACAACTGGCGCGTGTCTGTTGTGGACAAGCAAATGAAGTAGATATATACGTGTTCTGCTATTTGAATTCAACCGTTGATTCAAGCGGTATAGATGGTACAGATGGACGAGAGTTGGCGGAAAGTTACTCGCTGCGTTGGTTTGCAAGACTAAGAAACGTAAAGTCACATATAAAGATATTCTGTCATTTGACATGAAACACTGTACGTTTTGCTGTATTTGCCTAGATAAATATATAAGTTATGCTGCAGTTTGTTCATCTACATGCCAATCTTAGTACACCTATCATGTAACATGTGATGTCTTTGAGTCTCTGAGTGATTGATCTCCGGGAATCAGAGTATTGTCGTTGGGTGTCGGATATACATACATATATATGATTTAAACATATTTTATTCATGAAAATAATTACATGAATATGGATTGGCACAACAAGCCGTGGGCTTATATAAGTGCCGCTCCATCAATTACAAATACAACATAAATCAATATTCAAAGGTAAGATACAAAATCAATAGTCACATATTTCCACAAAGGCAAAAAGGTTGACAGTAGTAAATTAAGGTAACATATACATTATAGGAGTTTATGATAATTTAAATCTTTGCGAGTCTTGAATAAAGTTATGGACAGATTCAAGAATGTTCTGATTTATTATTTTGTTGGAATATTGATCACCATAAAGTATTGAATACAGATCAAAACCATTTCTATAAAAATATTTATCTGATCTTATAAGGTTAAAATAAGGGCAGAAAAAGAAGTAGTGGAGAGAATCCTCCCATGGATGTCCACATGTACAGTCTGAATGGTTCGAAATATGTCTTTCAAATTTATCACCGTTTAAGTCACTACAACCCAATCTGAGGCGAGCATGGATAATTTGACAAAATCTGGTTCCAAAGTTCATGTCAAATAGAGTATTTCCTTTTTGATTCCGAAATTTGTTTTTAAAGGAATTTACTGATGGCGAATCGGTTATTTCGGTTGGTAAATTATTACATAAATGTATAGTTTCTGGTAAGAAGGAACGTGCATACGATTCTGTATGACAACGTATTGTGCGAATACTACGAGTATTTCTAAGATTATATAAGCTGAAATCTGAAACCTGTTGGGGTATTAGATCAGATAAGTAATTTGGAGTGAGGTCATTTCTAATTTTGTAAAATAGAGTTAGTTTCTTTATTTCCCTACGCTTACATATATATTATACACTGGAGGAGCAGGGTGGTTCAATATCACTGTCGATGTATGTATATAGAGCAGGACTTGTATTAAATGTGTTATATTGAACAAAGTTAGAACATAGCATTGTCCACGACATTATCAACTTCTCTTTCAAACAAAGCTGGACATATCGTGCCCTTTTCAGCGAGATCGTTAACTCATAATTATACATCCTTATGTTTCTATAGACAAACACTGCACGCCAAGTGACAGACATAATTAGATTGTGTGTGTACTCGACATTGGGATATTGATTGTGTCATTTTACACTTCATAACTTCATATTGTGAGATTTTTTATTACTGCAGAACATCATCACATGTGTTAATGAAGAATTAAAAAATCAGAAATTAATTGAGTGATATATCGGCAGTTTTATAACGTTTTTATCAAAGCAATTTCCCAGTCAATGCGTTGCTAAGAATATAAAAGACCGATAAGTTCGACCTTTGCGAAGAAACAAGTCGCTGGACAATATAAAGACCGAAGCTCATTATTGGGGATAAGAAAACAAACATAAGGTAGGAAGTTAAATGTAAGAGGTGTGAGTGATGTAACCAATGCACACGTGTGTGTCTCACTCCAAGTGACACGAAATAGAAACAGATTTCTGTTTTGTTGATTCACCCCTCTCATGAAGTAAGTATGTTTGTACACAAGACACAAACTCTCAGGAAGCACTTTATCAGCTGCCAGTTATGACAGTCGTGTGAACGTGGGGCTATCTTGACCAACTGTCAATTTCCTGTCCAGTGATTGAGATATAAACTGACCACTGATAAAGGACGCTGCAATCTGGAGTGTCCACTTGACGTCATCTCGAGAGCAAATAACGACCTCAGATATACACGGGAAGGACAGTAATGGTCTTCTGGCATCAAGAGGGTTAATGCGATCTGACCACTCAAGTTCTGGTCAGATCTGTGGATGATGGATGACCTGACTAGCTGAAGGACTGAAATTGACCATCGAGTCAGGTAAGTATCTCGTGAAGGACTGTAAGTGACCATCTCATCTGACTATGAACGTAATCCTCCAAATACTGCATCAGACCACCAACAAGTCTGAAGTCACTGAACTTACTCCTTTGAAAAACAACGACTAAGTACGCACTAAATACATACATACACTGTAAAATATTATTGTAGTGCCAATATGAAGCTCTGCCGCTCAAAGTCGCTTTTGATTTCCCCCGAATATTGGATGTCCCTCCTAAATATAATCAATGAGTCAAACTGACCACTGACTCGACACGGTTTAGGTCAGATGAAGAGTGGGAATGACTTTACCTGATCATCGACTGTTTAGGAAGAACTGGAACTGAACTGAGTCTTGAAGACAACGCCCGACCACCAACATAGTCCTCTGAATACCTGTAACAGGCCTTCGACTGTTGATGAACAGTATGTGGTGACAGTAAGCAAAGAATAAATTCTCATGAGTTTCAACTGACGGACATCCGAGCTTCATCTGCTTAGAGTCGGCATCTAACAATGGACTACGTGATTTAAAATCTTTCTTACCATGGTTTTAGGGCACTTCGTTCAGAAAGAAACATCGCTTAAACTAATTCTGGTAAAAGATCGTTTAATACACGCGTCTGCTAAATGAAAGTCTGTCATCCAGATCCCATAATTGTTTCAGAGCCTAGGCAAGTCTACAGCAAGTCTACAGAGCTCAATATATAATCATAGGCTCTGAAAATTAAAATACCTTAGATGCTCCTTTTTATTCATTTGTTCTTTCAAAATGATTTATTTACAACAAAAATTATTCCATAACTAAACGTCAGCCCTGCAACCGACCTCCGACTGCGTCTGAGCAAAACTATCCGGTGAAAGACCATCGATAGATCAAATTTTGCTTAATGACAACAACTGGCAACAGAAAACACACTGTGACAGACTGCAACTGACCATCAAATAGAGCTTAATCGTTGAAGACCCGTGAGGAGGACAGATGTGCTGTTGATAACACGAGGGGATGAGAGGGACACTAACTGGACACTCATAGGACACTCGAAGGACACGCGCCGGCTTATCGGGAGCTCCTGGGAGATCATAAACCAACTAGATCTACCGGTGACTCATTGTTGCGCTCACGAACTGCTTCAGATGAGACGACATACACACATGGGTAGGCGATCTGCCGGACATAGGATCAACTCGGATGGACACTGCATGAGTACCGTAGTTTCTCTTTTAATATGGTGAAACGTACGCGATGTAAAATTGTCCATATGTATATACACGTGTATATGTCACTTCTGCCTAGTGACCATTGTTTAGCGCGATTTTTACGAAATTCGTGAAAAATTGTGTTTATCCCTCTCTCTCTCATTCGATGATCCACCGTTTTGTAACAATCATATGACGCACTTACTCGGGAAATAATCTCTATTTATAAATATTGGCATCTTAGGAAGTTCAGGTCTTTGGAGGATACTTACTTAAGGCTAAGCAAAAATAGGCGAAACGATCCTGAAAAGATTTCTAATTTCAATGAAAAAAATGAAAAAAGATTTCTGAATATCAGTTCTAATTCCATGTCCTAATTCAAATTCACTGTGTCAATTTCAACTCTATAATGCTTTAATATACAATTGATACAATGTGAATAAATGGTAATTTTTTATAATTACCAGTTGATATACCAACAGAAAAGCAAGATTCTAGAAAACAACAACTTTGTTGTGAGCATGTATGACGTTTCGGAGTACATACTTACTTACATACTTACTTCTTCATTCACACGCTTTGCCCCGGTCTCCCCATCTCCACTTACAAAATGCCCTTCAAAGATATGATATACAAACGTTGGGTTTCGTTAAATGACCAGTTTCCAATACATGTCGGTATTAAATATACATGTATTAAAAGAATGGTTGAAATAAAATCTGTTGTCTATTATAAGAAGCTATACGGTGCTAATCCCAGTATCTCGCGTGTGATGTTGAACGTGTCAATGTGTGAGTTATCAGAGTTTGGGCCGGGTCAGGTTGCAGTTTTACTTCCAGAGTTGTTTTAGTCCAGCCTGCTTTGTTATTGTATTTACAGTGTTCGAATTTAGAGTACTGGTCTAAAAATATACAAAGTCTTTCCTGTTATTATCCTGAAAACTGATGATAGTTTATTGTTTAAAGAAGACTCGAGCGCGTGTTATTTATTTCGGATGGTTTACACGTGATGAAGGAAACTGCTTTATAAATGTTGTTCCAAGCTTAGAGACGCTATACATAAAGCAAACATACGCGTCGAACACGTACATTTAATGAACAGCGTCATTTATTTGTAATTTAAGTACTTTATTAGTTATTTAAGTACGTTATTATCGTTCTGTCTGTATTAAAATCCTTATCTAGGATGAAGCCGATCTCAAAAAAGAAAAATCTTGCTAGCTATGTTTTCCAATACCAATAGGAAGAGAAAAATTGATTTATAATATATATTCTTCCTGACAAAGGTCATATAGAAACCCGGAACCAGAAGTAGGGTGCATAATATAGGACGAGGAGGAATCTTGATACCAATTGGTAATCTAATAAGAGAAAGTATATCAATTGTTTTCACATAATTTACCTTTGATGGGTAACTTTTTCCGTGATCAGTGGGAATGTTCGTTTCTTGTGGATTACTTCGCTATATAGGTTATGTATAGTTTGTTGTGAGCTTTGTGAGGTAAAGACAGCAGTTAACACTATTTAGATGAAACAAGGTATATGCTTATGAAGTGAGTGTGGCGTTAGTCCTTGAACGATTACATAAGCTACGTAATAGACTGTCTGCCCATCATTCAGGTATTGGGTTGGGGTATTGGAACTTTTGTCAATTTACTCAATTATACACACTTAACAAATCCAATTGATAAGTGCACACTGATGAATTGGTCTTCTCACCCACGGGACCTAGTACCAATCTAATACATCATGTTGAGATATATTTTCCCACATACTCCTCAGTCAACAGGATATTGAGGGTGGATCTACTTGTCAGGTACATAAACCCCACAATGGAAAGGTGCATACAGGTGAATGGGTTCCCTAGTCCAGGAGCAGAAGGGGTGTTTGATTTGGTGTAGAGTTCACCTTATCCGTGCACCATTGTGTTCGTGGAGGTCTATCGTTTCCAAGTCAATGTAGTTTTGGGGCCAAACTTTTGTCACGTACAAACCACAACAAAAGATAGGTGTACCGAGACAAGTTGGCTAACTTATTTGTGGTCGGATGGGGATCCGCTGTCCTGTTCCCCCTCCCCTCTCGGAGATTTAAGGTGACCGATCGGCACCATACACCCCCGTCATCAATGGGGTGTGGGGGCGTCTCCAAAATGGTAAGGGGGGGGGGGGGACTCGAGTCGAGGAACAATGCCAGACGGATGCACCAGGATCAACAGGTTTACTTATCTGTTGGTCAACTGAGGTGAAAGGGCGTGTGAATTTCATATCCGGTGTATCTATGGAGCCCCGAGATTGATGGTGATATATCTACTCACATATAGTATTGTGGTCATCAATGGGGGTTGGATGGGAACTGAGTGGAATATACACCACAACAATAGGCAGATGCACACAGGTGAACGGGTCTTCAGTCTGATGAGGTGCTATAAGGGTGTCTGAGTTCATCCCCTACAAAAGAGGGATAAAGGTTGATCTTAGCTTATATTCTGCTGTGAAAGATACCCGGACTTAAACTCAAGTTCCCAGCACAACAATAGAAAGGTGCAAGTTGGTTATGATACAAGGTTGAGGGCGTTGGGTTCACTTCCGTCCCTCAACAGCAGATTCCTTGTTAGTCTTACACTCAGACTCTGAAAATAGTATTTATTCTGAAAATATCACAATGTTATCAAATATTGAAAAGGAGACTGTAAGAAATAGAAAAGGTTCCTTCTCAATAGTTTTTTAAATTTTCTTTTCAGAGTTCAGTAAAATGGGATCTTAAAGGGACAGTCGTACGAGCAGATTCTACAACACTTCATACTTTCATACTGGTCAGATAGTGATGAGGTGAGACGTGTATTGATGGATGTTCACGTGGCAGGTACATACCCCGACAAGAGATGAGCTGGCTTAAATACATTAGTCAGATTGGGTTCGGGTGTCTGCAAACTGCAGCATGATATATCGACTGCATGGCATATATTGGACACTGGTCAGTACATGAGTAATGGGTGCCGGAAGTGGGTGTTGTGATGTTTTGTCGAGTTCATCCTTAACTAAGTTAGATACAGAGTGACGTGCAGTCCCCCAGGTCATTATGAGAGTGGGAAGTGGGACAGCGTTTAGATAGGGGAGGGCGGTGTTGTTTGCTTGTACATCATTGCTGACACTTGACTGGGGAAACATTTAGGAGGTGGAGATGATTTATTTAACTAATTCTCAAAAAAAGGACTAATAATTTGGGTTTCCAAATTTATGTCAGTTAATTGCCTTCATCGAGAGGTCAGATGAATAGTTTGTTGGTCAACTCGCACCCCTACGACGGGAAGCTATCAATAATAATACAAGGCCTACTCGCCTGTACCCCTACTGTACTGGGGTCATAATGTTTGTCAATGTACACGTATTGTCATCCATAACAGTCCATCTGATGGCCCTGGTCATCGCACACTTCCGGGTATCGTATGGCATAGCGATTGGGCAGTATTATACACCAACATATATATTCCAACCAATAAACCAAGAACGAAGCTTCTATCTGGTTACAATAAACAGAAGCAGATATTTCCGGCAATATCACGGTGTCATTGTACCGGAATTAAATCAAATATGAATGTTATTTTGAACGAATTCAATGATAAAACCATGATAAATTGGTTGTTCTCTGTTCTCCCACAGGAATCAATCTATGCCACCAGTCTATCTGACACATGATACCATGCACATACCAGCGTCTAGTTCCGGGTATCTCTCCAATCCATCCGTTTGTGCAGCATCTGTGTTACCGAGCTCAAGTTGATGGATGTACCCGATTCATCTTTATCAAGAGGTCAGCAAAGTCCCCCCACATTTACTTGAAACTTCACAGATACCTTGAACCAACAGAAACTTCAAAGGTACCTTTAACTACCAGAAGCTTCCGAGAAACCTTCTTCTACCCTACTATTTTTTAACTACCAGAATTTCATGGGTGTTATTAGCTACCCGAAACTGCAGGGATGTTATTAACTACTAGAAACTTTAGGGATGTTATTAACTACTAGAAATTTTAGGGATGTTATTAACTACTAGAAACTTTAGGGATGTTATTAGCTACCCGAAACTGCAGGGATGTTATTAACTACTAGAAACTTTAGGCATGTTATTAACTACTAGAAACTTTAGGGATGTTATTAACTACTAGAAACTTTAGGGATGTTATTAGCTACCCGAAACTTTAGGGATGTTATTAACTACTAGAAACTTTAGGGATGTTATTAACTACTAGAAACTTTAGGGATGTTATTAACTACCAGAAACTTCAGGGGTACCTTGAAACAACCTAAACTTCAGAAGTATGACTGACCTTTCCATTTTACGTTTAAAACACATGCAAATGTATGCATCCGATGTAAACGAAAAGTAAATAGTTTGAGAAGGCTGAAATCATTGAGTCACATCACAAATATCGGCATATCGACAGAATCTATAGTACACAAGATACACAAAAATATGACTAAATTACTGTCTTTCTGTTCACACTTGAAGCACGTGTTTAACATATGTTTGCAGTATTTATAGGATACTGCATTTTTCCCTCTCAAGATTGTACTGAAAACATAGTAGTTTATGCAAATTTAAATCAGCAATTGCATTAATTCATATAAGCTTTTCTAAAAATATTTCTTCGATCTAAATCCCTGATATGATAACTTACCTACCTGGAAGGGTGATGCTTATTTTGATTGACTGATTGCAGTTTTATATTTTTAGATGAAAAGTGTGAATGTCTGTCTTTAGTAGAAGAATAAGTATCAACGATGTGTAATACCGTCTCGCTTGTATCTCACTATGGGTTAACATGAATGTGTATCTGAACGTTCAATTATGACACTGTTGTACATCTGGCGCCATTTAATACTGACATTATGGTGTATTCACATTTTGAAATAATTGTACAACTAAAGATCTGTTGGAATTGCATATCATACAAATAGTCGATTGTGGATTGCCCCAGTCATTAACGTAGTGGATTCTATCGTGCTGTGTAAAACATTGGCATGTCTCCATTTCTTATCAAAGAAAATAACAAAATCTCGAGAAAACATAAAGCATATGAACTCGTGCCATTGACCACAAAACTATTTATTATATTTTCCCACGAAGATTTAGTAGGCAATAAAGTCTAATGGCACTGTAAGACAGAGCGTGAAGAACGCAAACATGTCCAGGTGTTACAATATAAACATTATTTATTCAGTGGAGCGACAATAGTTACCTTTCTAGAAGCTATTCACTGATGCCCGGTACCCACACGGGACATTACACATACTATACACGCTGAGAAAAGAAATACAAAATTCATGTCCGGTATTAAAAAACGCTGATGACCGTTGGTTTCGCCAGAAGGTAGAACGACTTCCAACAAAGGGAAACTGGCCGTAACGTCCAGGGGAGGTAATCGTGTTCATTCGGCCGGAAGCGCTGGGCAGAGGGGTTACCTTAATCTTCAGAAGATTCAAATATAGTTAATAAATCCAAACTTTATTGAGGTTCACCATTGTTATTTGTTACAGTGCGACTCATTACCATTTTCGTATACCCATTGTAATACCTAAGGCCAAACAGAGACAATAAAATGTCTCAGTGCTCAACTAGGTTCTATATTTAAAGGATTTTGGACCTCCTAAAGGTTGAATATCGTGGATTTTCCGTCAATAATTTCCGATATCAACGTAGAACCAGCGACCATTAAATAATTACTGTATAGTCTCTGGTAGAACAATATCACAAAACCACCCGTCCTTTCAGTATGCTAAGGACATGTGTTGTTGTTTCGATAGATGTGAACAGCTGCTAGTCTCTCAATGTGACATTTACCCTTATGTTGTATCATGTTAACGATGAGACATTCTACCCTTATGTTGTATCATGTTAACGATGAGACATTCTGCCCTCATGTTGTAACGTGTTAACCATGAGACATTCTACCATTATATTGTATCATGTTAACGATGAGACATTCTGCCCTCATGTTGTAACGTGTTAACGATGAGACATTCTACCATTATATTGTATCATGTTAACGATGAGACATTCTGCCCTCATGTTGTAACGTGTTAACGATGAGACATTCTACCATTATGTTGTATCATGTTAACGATGAGACATTCTGCCCTCATGTTGTAACGTGTTAACGATGAGACATTCTACCATTATATTGTATCATTTTAACCATGAGACATTCTACCATTATATTGTATCATGTTAACCATGAGACATTCTACCATTATATTGTATCGTGTTAACGATGAGACATTCTACCATTATATTGTATCATGTTAACGATGAGACATTCTGCCCTCATGTTGTAACGTGTTAACGATGAGACATTCTACCATTATATTGTATCATGTTAACCATGAGACATTCTACCATTATATTGTATCGTGTTAACGATGAGACATTCTACCATTATATTGTATCATGTTAACGATGAGACATTCTGCCCTCATGTTGTAACGTGTTAACGATGAGACATTCTACCATTATATTGTATCATGTTAACGATGAGACATTCTGCCCTCATGTTGTAACGTGTTAACCATGAGACATTCTACCATTATGTTGTATCATGTTAACGATGAGACATTCTGCCCTCATGTTGTAACGTGTTAACGATGAGACATTCTACCCTCATGTTGTATCATGTTAACGATGAGACATTCTACCCTCATGTTGTAGATGTTCACATTAAAATGGCCGCTCGAAGGTAGTCAAAGTGATCTGACTGATGTAGGGATACATATTACCTAGAGTTTAAGATATGGTTCATAGATGGAATGGTCAACCATCTTGTTGTCTGAACTTTCAAGTTTGTATGACACCTACATGTCTACCTCTCACAATGAAGAGTTTCACATCGCTGTCGTTTTATAAGTCGCGCCATTTTCTTCCAATACTGATAACCGTTTTCTATAGATACGGCTTATCGGGTCGTGTATGGAGATGAATTACCGGTACCCTCTAACGTAACAATATTCTGTATTAATTTTGATAATAATTAGCAATTATGAGAAAACATAATATGCCAAAAACGTGCTACAGTGCCTTTTAAACACTGTCTAAGGCGTAATCACTACTGGTCATTGATTTTTCATGGCAACTTTACCAATTAATAAAATCAATCATAGTAATATGTCATTATAGCCGTTTTTCTTATTCCATTGGTGTTGCATCAATAAAGACAACGACTCGTATATTAATTAGAACCATTCCATACGGTATAGACCTAACTTTTGACACCGAAGGTTTAAAAACACAACATGCACGCATGATGCATGACGTGATGCACCTGACGAACAGCACGTGAACAGGTGCGTGTTTTGGTGATTACAGGTAAATCACGGGGATGACATCACACCTTTATGTCAATCTGTCTGGGTATAAATGTTGGGGACGCGGGTGAGTGATCATATCGGGCTGCACATGTTGGAGAGAGGGCAACAGGCGAGTCGTGTGTTTAGGGACTGATTATTGGAGGGGGTGACACACGGCACACGACAAGACTGTCAAGCATACGCTGAACAAACACAAGAAATATACAATTATTTGTATCAAATCTTAATGGTTATTGTTGGGGAGTGAATGACACGTACCGAGGGGTATGGGCCTCCGTCAGAGATCGACAAGAGGTCCACAGATGGGTACTGAGACGGTACTGTTTCCAGCCACAGTTCGGGAGAAGTGACATGTGCAGATTCGAATCTTGCTCCTTGGGGATCAAGGACTGTGACAACCTCATGTGCTACACACCGCGACTCCTATGTTGACTCCAGTTGGTTTCCTGTACCGTCATATTATGGTATAGAACTATGCCTTTTACGAGATAGTTTGTGACGTGACGACAACATTCCGTCATTACATGGACTTGGCCACGCTACCGTCGCATCATCTTCAAAGGCTCATTGTTAAAGGAAAAGTTCTATCGCCGATCTATCGGATGTATCCGCCATCTTGGATTTTTTGCATAACGTGAAATGTAAACACGCTATATATACTCATGGTAAAAATGGTTGACCTCCCCTAATAGTTACAGGAATGAAATGTTATATAAACAACGTAACGTGCCAGTTTCGATTATTTTTTTGGTAAAACATGTAACTACATGATGTCTTTTTGTGAATAGTGTCCTTGAGCATTTGCTATTTCTCCACTTGTACTTTAAACTACCAAAGAAAGGGAAATATCAGAAAAATTTAATTTAGTAAAAAAAGTTCATTCCTTGTGTCTTGAGATCTTGGCATTGGTACATTGTTACAGTGTGTGAGTGTTCTCATTTCGGTTATAATAAATAAGTAAAAGATGCATTTGAAAATGATATTCTACTGAATCCAAATATACCCAAAATCAGACAAAAACAGGAAATGGATTTTAGCAAATTAAATGCATGGACAATTAATATTGTTCCGATATTATGATATTTTCAAAAGTAAATGGCACAAAAAAACACGATAAACTATAAAATACTTGCCATGTGTGTATTGTGTGCGAATGAGACTCCATGAACGATTTTGGGTATATTTGATTTCAGTAGAACTTTTTTTCAAATGCAACTTTCACTTGTTTATTATAACCGAAATGAGAACACTCATACACTGTAACAATGTACCAATGCCAAGATCTCAAGACACAAGGAATGAACACTTTATACTAAATTTATTTTTTCTGATATTTCCCCTTCTTTGGTACTTTAAAGTACAAGTCGAGAACAATCAAATACTCAAGGACACTATTCACAAAAAGACATCCAGTTATAACATGTTTTACCAAAAAAATAATCGAAACAACTTTACGTTGTTTATATAACATTTCATTCCTATAACTATTAGGGGTGTCAACCATTTTTACCATGAGTATATTACATAATTAACATAATTCAACACTGTAATAATAAAAGATATACACTGATAGTAAAACATAGTCATAACGTATCATCACACTAATGAACAATTTGCTGTTATGCCGTAGGGAAGTTCCCCCTCACTCACAGCGCCGATGGATGCCTTCAGTTCTCATTGTTTTTACTTTTCAACAAATGTGCGCTTGTCTTTATCATGTTGTGAAATATGAAGTCACCAAAATATTGCCTTCATTAATATATTTCGTTTCCACAAAATATACCCCGATAGAACCCTCCTTTAAAAATATATATATATAAAAGGATGTGATGAACTCTACAGTGACGTTTCTCTGATTCATTGTTTCCATTGTGAACACCCGGCCAAATGTTTAACTATGTTAAGCTGTGTAAGTGAAGTTAGATGACTTTGTTTTGTGAAAGAATAAGAAGGAGTTTGACTTCAAATACAAAACCTTCTCAGTGTAAGCAATAAAAATATATTGCTTACACTGTAAGCATTATGTAATGGAGAATGCATGAGGAGCTGTGGAGTTGATTATTTTTAACGAATCCACTGCTCAGATGCATTCTCCATTTTAATCCATGTATGACGTCCCAAACTAGCATATGTGATTATTTTACATTTGAAACAATAAATTTCAATTATGGAATAGCAAAATCAATTATTTTGCAAATTTCGGTGCTCATGGCTTTCCATGCCTTGAAGGCTTCCGTGCTTTACAAGTCTTGAATATAACGCGGGATTCTTACTGACAAACAATCCTAAGGTTTCTAACAGCGTCTTGTGGTCTAATGGCTAGAAGTGCTGACTATACCAAGCGAAGGGTTGCATGTTCGAATCCAGGTTCATGCATTACAAAAATTAACTTGTCTAGTTGAGATATATTTTAAGATCCTATTCAGGTACACCAAGACAAAATACATCAGTCTCGAAAAATGTACTCGATTAGCAATTACTGAAAATGTCTAAACATAACACCCCTCCTGACTGGGACAGTCAATGACCAGCTGATTCCTAAATAATAATCAACTGATAACACAATAGAGTGGATTAAATATATACAAAAACCTGCTCAGTGTAAGCATATACAATTACCCCAATCTTTAAAATGAATGTCTTGTTCTAGCTAGATGTATTTCTGGGTAAATGTTAAAGCGTCTATCAAAAAGCTTACGACCCAACCCTCCTGTATTTTTATTTGTCTTTGTTAAATAAAGTGGCACGATCGAATTATATATAGGGACCCAGCGGATGTCTGTCTGAATAGTGGTAACTTTTTTAACGGCCCATGATCGAATAATGACTCGGCACTTCATCACAGCAGCTTTATATTAATTATACACCCCAATCTGGCGGAGACAGACAATTAATTACCGGCTGAAGGGCTCGCCAGTTCCAATATTTGCTAACATCCATTCCTGGCGGCTGGGGTTGACATGCACTCTTCGACTACCGATGACATATGGGCGCGCGACCAGTTATCAAACATTGTAACAGTTTATTCCATTGGATAACAAACGCGCACGCTTCTAGGAGCCTTTGTGTTCTTCAGTGTGATTGGTTCTTTTACAGAAACCAGACACGTGCTGAAGTTGGTTTATAAAGCACACAGCGTAAAGTCGTTAGGCGCTAATCAAACAGGGAGGTTTATTCAGAAATAATAAAGTCATGATAGGAATTCGATTTGTCACCTTTACAGAATTATAACTGACCATTGACTGATCTCAAACAGCAAAGGTTAGTCTGTTACAGACTCTTCCGTTACTATATATATCTTTAATTTCAATATCGACCGGGGCGGTGCAATATTGAACACGACGGTAGACAAGAAACGGCTATAGATTGCAATCTAAATAAAACAAAGTAAATATTTGAATACATTTTGATTTGTTATTGTCAGCTTCACTGAAAAAGACCAGTTGGTATGGGTTACCAAATATTTGATTTTTCAGGTTTTATTGAGAAATGGATCGAAGATTAGGATCCCGTTCCTAAAAGCTTAGTTACATGTCTGCTAGACTCGACATGGTCGACAGAAATCAGGAACTATTTTCGTTTCTAAAGAAGATTGATTGAACTATTTTTTTATTTACAGAATGTAAGAATTTGAAAAATAGTTAATGTGTATACATTCTTTTAACAAATGTCATGATTTATCTGGGTTTTATTTTTCAAAAATACATTATCACGAGCACCTCTTTTCAGATCATCTGTGAAGGTAATACAAACAGCTCTCGTCTGACTGGTATACTGATACTGACACTGACATTGATACATTTGTCTCGTCTCACTGATTGACAGAGGCAGTCTGACATCACGTGATCTGACACGGTAAATCCCCGGATGAAGGAAACCGTTTAGTGTCACCGATCAACAGACTTATCGTCTATTCATCTTACCCCGGGTGATGTTGTCTACATAGATATTTGGATATACCAGTATCTATAGTCGTGTCTATGCGGTATTTAGTTGACCGAGTATCTCTAAAACCGCTTGTACGTAACAGGAAAAGAACAAATTGGTCTGTAGAACCTTTGGCAAATATTTCGAACCTAATGTATATCCAAGAAAATAGGACCAGTGAACCTCATTGAACTCACTGTTTCCGGGAGACTTGTTGGGGAGGGGGGAGAGTGGTTCTGTATGAACTATGAACTTGTGATATGTTTCAGCTTTTTCTGATCAAGACCTCTTGGCCCCTTTAACTTTCTATGGTTGTTATCTAAAATCTAGTGAAACTATTTACTGTTCTTGCGTCACAGACTCGCGTTTGTTGTCATTCAAAAACAAAAGAGGGTATTGTTCAGATTGGCACACATGATGAGGAAATTTATTCGATTTTAATTTAGCGACATAAAGTTCAACAATAGCCATTCTCTTTTTAGATCACTTCCGGACGTAGACCCAGCGTGACGTTACACCTGTTCAGATATACGTCACAGCGCGAGCCTGGAGCCAGCTGTTGATTGGTCGATTCAAGAAATTAAATCTTCCGTAAACGACAATTTTTAATTCCATATAAATGTTAATTCGAGATGTTTCGCTCTGCTTGTCCTTTGAGAAATCAGTTGGCGTAGATTCTTATAAGAAAAACGTGATTATAAAGTGCGTGATTCATCAGAAGTTCCGCCAAGTTGACGCTGGCATTGAACCCCCGACTTTATGGTATTATAAGTGTTTTTATCGGAGATATACTCCAAAGATTTTCAACTGTGAGTGAACACAATTAATGGGTAAATTAACCATGTATCACAACTATAAGTTTTTTTTCACTATAACCGCTTTGAATAATCTGATTTGTGTATTTAATGTTTTAAATCAAGAATCAAATCAACAAACGTGGTGTAGTATTGAAATCTGGGCTCAATAATAGTGTTCAGATAATGATGAGGACATTGCTAACATTCGTTCATGCGATTAAATGTGTGGGTGTACTAATGTGAGATGCACAAATTGACTGAATAAGCTGAACGTTGTTGATAAAGCTTAATCCTGTGAAAGAATGGCGAATCTGGTATACAACTAGGTAATTGTTATAGTTTCCTGTCTTTTCTTAGCCTCGGTGTATGTACATATACATGCAGTCGACATCAAATCATCTTTGAGATACTGTTGAGGAGTGGCAGACTGAGAAATGAGACGTTTAGGTGAAGATATGGAGCGAGTCATCAGATAATGGTCCTGATTACCATGCAGTGTTAGCTTGATCTCTGATATCCCATGCCTTGCAGTCAGTCGCCAATATAGCTTATAGTCACAGCAGCTCGATATTAGGTAAAGCGTAGGTAAAGCATAGAGTACTATTTGCATAGCGTGTATAGTTTTGTTTTACCTTTGTTTTATCCAAGTTTAAGTTACGACATGGAATATATCAGTAACATTATGTGCTTGTTCTCCCATTCGACGTTGTGTTTACCAAAAGTTTATTATAATTTTTTTCGAGGAAATGCACTGATTGAATATTGATGGGTTTATTTCCGCTTTCCCAAAGCTGTTCAACTTGAGGTGTTTCTTGGGCCTCCCCCGCTGGACAAGATTGTATCATCTGATAGTGAACACGCGAACTACTTAGAATCGCGTGCTTAGATGACCAATGTGTTATTAATCAACGACCAGTTAGTGGGTAAAAGCGCTTCATGAGCCCAAAAATAAATCTTTAGTGGCGTGTCGGGATTTTTTCATTAGCGTTTTCCGACAATTAGACCCAATATAATCCTCCTCGTGTCTGTTACAGTGGAAGGCGAGACACCAGACGGGCAAAGAACTCATGAAAGTTTTATTTCGGCCACGGTGGTGACCAAGAACTGACCCCTGGATCAGACACCATTTGATGTCCAGAATGATCCGGGCAAGTCGTGCGTCAAGAAATCCTCACTTCAAAGATTCCAATTGAATTAAACTCCGGAGCTAAGGATGTCCAATTAAGCAAAAGAATTTGCTCAACAGATAGTTCTAACTAAAACGGGTTTCTGTTTGATCCGATGAAGTCATAAACTTAACCTCGAGCTGTTTTGAAACATGAAGCTCTCAACAATTTCTTTGTGTTGTTTAATTCACATATACACAATTATTCTGCCGAGTGGAGCCCCTGAATGAACGAATATTGTCTGGTTTGTTAGAGTCCGAGTTCACAGGAACCTCTATACACTGCATAGCCGCCATCTATTTCAGGAGGCCAAGAGGCTAGTTGATGGGTGAGCAACATTTAGTGACGGGGTGCGACAGATACCGATATGTACTCTGAAATAGCATGAACCAACTTCACATGTTGTCTCGAATAAAATGAAACAATGAAGTATTTTAAAAACCACAAAAAACTAAAAAGTATTGATGAAGAGGGTATACTCGAAAAATAACCGTCGAAATGACTGTCCGCGAATTTCCATATTTATATATTTAGCGGATTACAATGAACAAGAGATAAAGACGATATTCTTTAAAAAATATTTAGATTAGATAGATTTAGATTAAGAGACGGTTGAGTTTATATTTAAAATTCAAGATTACGAATGCTGTGTAGGCTCCCACCATTTAATCAATACAACTTTGAAATAAAATGTATTTGCTTTCCTATCACATACCTGAGCTGCCCCGTCACAAAGGGCTTACTTCAAAGCGAAAAGAACAAAGGTAGTAATGTTAATCCCCCGACATGTCACAATTAATTTTCCTCTGCCTAATCATAAAAACTGACCATTTCGCCATTGGCCCCAATCAAATTGTTTCCCCAGGGCATAGGCGTAGTACGACTAGCTGAGTGAGGTGTGGGGTGAATGGAATGGAACCAGTGGAATCAATCTCAGCCACTATTTATATCGGTCTATAGTCTTAAAACGATCTACTTAAATCCATCACCAATAATAGTCAAACACTTACACTCTGAAAAAAGTATTTATTCTAAAATTATCACAATTTTATTCAATATTGAAAAAGAGCCTCTGTTTTCAGAAAATCACATTTCTCATAGGCTACTTTTCATAATTAATTGAAATTGGTGATGTTTTTCGAATAATTTTTTCAGAGTCTGAATGTAAGACTACATTGATTGACGGAATCAGATTTATCGGCCTCAAGCAATAATAGCATGTGGGAGAGAGAGTCTCCTTGCCGTCGGCCTGTAGCTGGTCACGGTTGGACGATCATAAAACACATGCCCATTTGGGCGGCATTGTTCTTAGTCCCTATGTCACGCACATCATCGAAGCAAAATGCACACTCGTGCTAATGACAAAAATGTCCAAGAGTACAGGTAGAGCTCAGAGAGGGAGCCGAACAGATTAGTAAGTCTGCCCCGAACCGCCCATTTTATACCTCTTTGACTCTGCTGCCAAGGTTATAATCGCCAGAGCCGATGTTCCACCCTTTTTCTACTTGGCTGGCCCGGCGCCTGTAGTTAGTAGCGCAATAAAGTCAGGGTGGGTAATTATACTCATTATTACGGAGGCAAACCAGCCGATATCGGAGTTATCAACATACTGTTCACGCGCTCCGGTTTGCCGCTACTGTGTCTTCAAAGACTCCGTCAATTTCTTTTGTTGTCGGTTTTGTATGTTCAAGATAAAAACGCATAAAAGGTTGATTTTGGCGGAAATTGGTCTGCAAGTGAAATTTGATCCGCAATTTTCTTCCAACAATGCATGCGCCCTTTCTTGTGTAACATCTCGGCTTGGGGCTTGGCGCCCGGAGTTACATGAGGTGAAGGGGAAACGCTTCCACATTTCAGTAGTTAGTGGGACAAGGAACAACCCGCTCAAAGTCTGTTTGCTCGTATTTCACTTCCATTGGTAGTGTCTCTGTACACTTGAATTACTTCACAAATATTACGCATTAATTATCGTTCCATTGACACTAAAGCCACTCCTTTCTCGTTTCCCTTTTGTATCAAGCATGCTTTGACGGCGAACTCGTCTCTCCAAAATCGTGTCGTAAATTTCACATTAATGGCCGTTAGGTATCTTCTGTTTTAGTTAGTCTAGTAGCTACAGAGTTGTTACCAACAACTTAAGAGAAAATAATAATTACTAACGTTATAGGTTTATCAATGTCAATACATCAATTTAAGCTGTTGAACTCCAACTGAGGGTAAAACAATTTCAGAGTAACTTTCATCTTTAACTATTGACTTGGCACGTTCCTCTGTGAAAGGAAAATTATAGTATTACCCCTACAGCATAGTATACCCTTTGAAGGGTGACATTTACTGGAAGTCAAAATTCTAGTCGATCGTTGCGTTGCACACCCTCAAGTGTGGACAAATTGGACGTCTGGATATAAGAACGTCTATTGTTTAGATAACAGTGGTGTTTTAGATAAAGCTTTTTAAAACTAGAATGACCAACAAGTGAGATGATTATGTTCTTACTTATGTCGAGACAGAGATATTCAAATGAAAAGACAGTGTATTCGAACCAACGTTACTTCCTTTTCCCCAATTCAACAAACAGAACCCTATCAAAATGGCATTTTATGCAATCCTATTAGATCAAGTTTTGGGCAAATGTTCAAACCTCAGATGAAGTGTTGGGGACAAATGTATAAACAACGTATTCAAACCAAATTCAATCGGTTATAGCTCAGCTGCGTTATATGCGGTCAAGTTGTCAAACAACATACATGCACATAACCTGCCATCTTCAAACCCGAGTATTGTTGTGAACTCGGTCCAGTGTAAGGCTAGGTGGAGGTGATCTCACCTCGTCCTGAGGTGAACCTGCAGTCTAGATCCGGTCTCCAGGTTACCGGTCCTGTTACCTGGCGCAGATGAAATTGTATTGATAATGTAAACAATCGACCCGGCGTCCCACCAATACCCTACTAGGAGGGGCAGTTCAATGCCAGCCACGCGTCCAGTACAAGATCAATATCCGATACGAGTCCCTTCCAGTCGCTGATCGATACGCCTTGATTGTGATTTAATGTCAATTTTCTTGTAAACATCATCAATTCATTGACATTGTTCACTTTCACTCCGCTGACAGAGAAAAATTAGAGCGTATTAATCACAAAGTTGCTTTAGCACTTTGCTGCCAATATCCAGAAAGGTCTAGGTCAGATATTCCGCCACCAGATGGCGTTGTTACGTAGTCGCAGACAACCGGCACTTCCGTTTCCAGGAGATCCGTCTGCCGTGAGAATTTGGCGAGGAGGAGTTTCACATGTTGCCCGTCTGCTGGAGTGGAGTATACAGACTGGTGCAATAGTACGGTGCATCTGACCCTACACGGTGTCATGTCATGTCATGTTATGTCATGTCATGACGGCCTTAGTTCCAAAACAAGCTGACGTCATCGTTCAGAAAAAACATCTCTTCCTAGACTGAACCTTTTTGTATTGTAGTGATCTACATCTAAATATCAAAATGTCCATGATCAATGATTAACAGAGTTAATACACTTCTATTAAAGCCGTTGTAGCACTTTTTTATCATTATTTATTATTAAAGTTTATACAATATATTGTTACGTTATAAGGTAAAACATTTCATTATACGGCCCGATAAACCTAATGCATAGAAAATGGTTGACCGTGATGGAAGAGCATTGTACGACGTATAAAGCGACAGTGGTGTGGAACTCTTTAGTGTGAGAGGAAGATTTGTAGGTCTCATGAGGTATGATAGACAGCAAGATGAATGACCATTCATCATAGTGGCATAATTAAAATTTTACTCTGAGTGTGTTGGTTTCGCTACATCAGGCAGGTCACTTGAACTTCATTCATGAACACATTAAAATGAACACTCGATGGAAAATGGACTCGCATGGCTTCACCGAATATTTACATTCGTATATTGATTGATTAATGAGTATTGTCAAGCCATTAGTAACACTTATTTACCTTTTCGTGAGACCACTTTATTTCAGTAAGCAGAACGTGCTACAGCTTCTTTAAACTGATACAAGTACTTCATTAAGTGAAACGTAATCAACGGTACCAGTACACCTTGACAGAGACGCTGTTCTGTTCATTTTGTTGGGTCGGGTCAAGATATTTGACTCTTTTTAAGTAAGTCTTTATTCCAAAGCGTGTTAGAAATAAAAGTAGAATCTAGATTAGACGTTGCCTTTCATTAGTTTGACACGGAGAGCGCTGCACACAGCCATCCTAAACCACATCTCACACAGGGCACCTGCCAGCCGGATAAATGGGGCCTCGGTCACGCGAGCGTCACGCGTCACGTTAGAAAGAATGATCAAGTTGAGATTGGTAATGTTGTTTCACGTTGAGTTTACAGTCTAAAAAACCTGTGACCTTTTATCGAACCAGTGACCTGCTTGCAACCGCGCACGTGCAGAAGGGTAGCTTCGACAAGCGCACGTGCATGTCACGCTCAGAATGGGTTGGTGCATATCGCAACCCGACAATACTTCGCTAATGGTACTATCACGGACATAGCGTTATCGTGCAAGCGTAAAATACTTCAAATCATCGGTCTTTGTGAAGATTTGAAAACTTGATTTATTATTAATGTTATATTTTGTAGCAGTGTACCTACTCCATGAATAATCGACACATTGGTGTTCCGACGCTTGTTGAGCCTTTCTAGACATGGTAGACGCCCATTTAGCGGCCCTTTAAAAGACTTGGAATAAGCCGCGTGACAGCGTCAAGCCTCTGCTACATTTCTTGGTTGTGTTGGCTGGATGCTAAACGGACAAAGAATCTCTGGACAAACGTTTTCACTTTACACGGCTGACCAGTGTGTGGAGATCTTAGAAATCTTTGCACGGTGCTTGGGCGACTAACATCCATGAAGATCGGACGAAGTAGGGCCAGATGAGATATATCAGTAATCAGTTTACCTGGACTCTGAATGACACAATCTGAAGAACGGAATGGTTAATGTGTTGGTCAATGATGTATGTCGGAGAGAATACGTGTAAATAGTAAACAGCATGTTATCATCATATAGAGGCGTTATATTGGGCTTATATAACATAGAATATATAAATCATATTCACACACAATCGGCACATTAATAATTCTCTTCAAACGTCCAGTCCGCAATCAAGTAGGTAACAGTAGCCGAGGTTTAAAACAGCCGAGTTTGAAGGACTTAATAGTTGATACCAGTGAAGTTTGAGCTAGCCCATTGAAGATGTCAGCGACGTATCAAGTTCTGACGCCCCCTTAATTAACTCGGGGTACCCTCGGGACTACTCGTTGTCCCCTCTCGGTGACGTGTTTCATATACCTACCTGTACTCCCAGATTCTCATATCTATGTATTCGCTCCACCCGTTCCCTCACTCCACAACGCCTTCACCTATATGTCGTAGACATGTACATCTACCTGGTACCCCGTCTCTCTCCCCCCCCCCCCCAGCTCCAATCCCAACCCCCATTTATCGGTTCCCGGGAGATGGGGAGGCACTTCTAACACAATAACACGGACCTCTGACGTTCTGCACAATTACCCACCTTTATTGCGCACTTGATATTAGCTTTCATGGAATTATAGAAGCGTAATGGAGTGTGAAATTGAGGGTGAGGGTTTCGGATTCATATCCATATTTCAGAGCATTTGATAGTGTTCCTAACGTGGTAGATAGCTCTTAAGGGTGGAATCTACCCCGCCACCCGATCAGGGGGTGGTGTTGGTTACATCACGTGACTGACAGCTCCCCGCTGGGGGACTCCTTACAGCGTGGGAAAATCTCGGTACTGATGAAGATGTAAGGTGTACACCTGCTCATGGATGCAACAGTGTTGTGAGAAGTTTGCAAGATGAGTTACAGTCGCTGACTGACACTACACGATTCCAACTCTTTAAGTTATACCTCTTTGAATTTGTAAATTAATGCATCGTGCTTAATTATGATTAACACCAATAAGAGTTACTACAATGGACACCTGAGCCGCAGGAGAGAGTTTATCCTAGATGATGTGAATGTCAGAACAAGATTCAGTTCAGCCTTAGTATTTATATACATAGTGGGTACGAATCAGACGTCGCTTACAAGTGGGACAGTTACTATATTCCACACGTTTTGCTCGTGCAATCGAGACGTCAGGGGGCCAGGTGATGCTGTCAGAAATTTACTGTCATAGACGATAATTCCTACAACAATAAATCACAACTAATTGAAGGCGATTAGGTAATCCACACGGCCATCTTGTTACATAACCTGGATGCTGACAGTCTTCCGAAGACAGCACCGCGTCATCTTACAAGGAACCGGGTACAATTCAGGTGCCTGTCCAGTAAATCTTTATACAGACAATGATGAGAATATACACATAACCAGGTTCACCGTTCGTCCATTGGCTATTTCATTTCTATTTAATAATAAATAATAATAATAATGAGGATACTTTATATATATCGCGCTAAATCCACAACACAAAGGGACATGCTCAAAGCGCTACACACATTATACCCTGGTATAAGGACCAACATCGTTCCTTGGAGTATACAACCTAGCTGCCAATTAAGGCGCTTGAAGGTTCAATTTCATTGCATCAAGAATTTCTATTTCACATCATGTAACACCTTCATTGATGGCTTAGTTATGCATATACAGCTAAACATACATATAAAGACAAAGTTCCTCGATTTCTACAACAAATGTCTACGAGAGAGTCGTATTCATAAGAACTACCGCCGTACAAATGGAGACACTTCGTATCAATTTCAGCATGTCACCTCGCGCACCTGTATCATACAGGTACACCACCAGGTATCACTCCACACCTGGGCCAGCTGACAGTCTCTGTGTGTATCAAATGAATATCATCGACGTATGGAACTTTCTTGTCTGACCCAGTTATGATTTTTAAAAGTCGTTCTTGCCGCTAATGTTAATTAATATACTCGATATGATATAAAACTGCCTGTATGCATTGCGTAACAGCTTGGCCGACACATTTATTGTTCAAACAACTGTTACATTCTCCCTACAGCGACGTTATCAAGTGTATTTAGTCTTTTTTTGCATCTGTCCACACTGCAATAGCTTCGATTTTCTGAAATGGTGATCTCCTTACAGCGAAGATAAAGGAGGTTCTTTATTGGTTTCTTTCTTGTCGCTCGATATGTCAACGCTGTGTGGAGTTTGATTTATAGCGAATTAGTTTTCCTGGCAGATTCTAAACGATGACGCAAACAGATTCCTGGCTTTGATCGGCTTCGGGAACCGCTTGATCGTTGTTAGGACATTATAGTGATTTGTTCCGGTCCTTTGGCTCTGTGTCACATGACACAACAGAATGGACGAACAGATGGCCGAGCTGACCAAACATTACACCAACAGACGAAGAAGTTACTCTGACACATATCGCGAAAACTGGATCAATAGACATAGACATAGATACAGAGCACTGGGTCAGAACCTAGGCACTATTCAAAATTTCAAAATTAGCCTCCAACCCTTTCGGCCGTGGCATCAAGATTATCCTTTTTTGGAAACATTTCTAAACTTTATTAATGGCCCTAGTGGCCCGAGAGAGAGAACAGCTCCGCTGAAAATCGCTCGTTAAATCTCCGTATTCATCATCATCACTGGGTCAAATTAAACTTTGACAAATATAGGGGAAATGGGCCAAAATTTACTAACACAGATACAGAACACTAGGCTAATACATACTCTGACAAATAAAGGAAACCTGTGCCAATATTCACAGACATACATACAAAACACTGGGTGAATTTATACTTTGAGAAATATAGGATAAACTGGACCAATATTCATAGATACATATACAGAACCCTTGGCCAATACATACTCTGACAAATATAGGAAAGACTGGGGGAAAAAAATCACTGACACATATACCGAAAACTGGGCCAATATATACTCTGACAAAGGAAAACTGGACCAATATTCACTGACACATATACAAAACACTGGGCTAATACATACTCTGACAAATATAGGGAAAACTGGACCAATATTCACTGACACATATACAAAACACTGGGCCAATGCATTATCTGACAAATATAGGGAAAACTGGACCAATATTCACTGACACATAAACAAAACACTGGGCTAATACATAATCTGACAAATATAGGAAAAACTGGACCCAAATTCACCGACACATATACAAAACACTGGGTCACTACGCTCAGGTAAAATTACGATGAATCTCCTTTAGTCTGTCAACCAGCACATTTTCAAGATGTGTAGGACTATCTCTTGTGCTAGTGCCACATGGAGGCCTGTAATACTAATGCACAACACTAGCTAGAGAAAAACCTTTGTTTTCCGAGATTTATCAATAGTATTTAGCATTTCACCAAGCCATAAAGACGTTCAGTTTTCCTCCATCGGTCTTGCAAAGCAGAGAGACTATATCACCTGCTGTGTACCTTCATACAATATGGCACTTTGTAAACAAATTACCCTTCCTTCAAACCTCAAAGAATGAAGACGATATGTATGTATCAACAACTGCTTTATCCCACAAATGAAGACGACGAAAGTTGTCCATAAATATAGTCTTCATTCTTCACCATGCCAATTTCTAGAATGCCACTGATTGAAAAAAGAAATGTCAATTTTTGATTCGTAGATATCTTGTCACATGACAAAATCAGCATTATATATCAGGTTACCAGTTTGTCTCAGTGACTGACCATCAACAACCTACGTGCAAGTCATGACGGGGCCCATATAACACCGTGTCGGTACCGATATTCCCTTGTTACTTGTTGTGTGGAAACAACTTCTAAACGCCGATAATTGATATGACATACGGGTAACGAGGTCACGTGATCAAACTCACGATGGGACCAACGCTTTCTCTTTGGTACTGCTTTATCCGGTCAGTGAACATCGGCTAATCGAAGTAATGATACAACACAATGCTA
This sequence comes from Gibbula magus, assembly GCA_936450465.1. Lineage (NCBI taxonomy): Eukaryota > Metazoa > Mollusca > Gastropoda > Trochida > Trochidae > Gibbula > Gibbula magus. The sequence continues at coordinate 40,279,337 of OW388291.1, forward strand.
TGATTGATCGAATATCGGACACGAGTCGCTGACCATGACAGAGAGCAAAACGATTGGTGCTCAGTGAAGATTCGTCAGTCGATGTTCTTGAACTTCCGCTGGAGCATGAACAATGGTGTTGTAGAGTGAAAGGAGGCATTTCAATGGCATTTTTAGAAATTAAACATTAAAAAAAACACATTTATGTTTTATTAATATTTTCATTCAAACGTTTCTGTACATATACCTTAAGGAAAAAGCTTGCATTGTTTCGAATCAGGTTACATGACCAGCAGTGGGATACCGAAAATCAGAGAGGCACAGAGTTATCTTTCCTTTTTAAAAATGTGGATCTTACAGAACTGAAATTGATTTCATGAAAGACTTTTTTCATAACGTCATATTAAGTAGTCTCGACAGCCGTGTTCTCCCAAGACATGTAACTGAAATTAATGCATTGGTTTCTGTGTTGGTGCCTGGAGTGGTCATTTTGATCAGAGAACACAAACTCAAAACAATAGATAACGGATATCAATATATAAACAGAAGTACGACAAAATCAGTTGATTGGGTAAATCAAAGCATGCATCAAAACTGCTCCAAAGGCTCGGTGACCGACATTAGCGACAAGTCCGACCAATATAAGTTCGTAAACGGTATCTACCCTCGTTTCCCGTTTTTTTTTCCAGCCATACATAATGGTATAATATTTGTATATTTGTACTATTTATGTCAGTTAACATTCAATATACTCTATTTATGCTCAACCTGAGTAGAAGGTTCGATATGGTTGTCCTTGGCTGTAAATGACCATGATTAGTTTAATCTGAACCTTTTTAACTCATTGTATTCATCGGCACTTTCCATTATCCTAACGTATTCAGTGAACCACTCCGCGCATGATATGTCTCACTTGATTTATCTTCTATATAAAGTTAACTGTCCGACAATCAGCTATCACCGAGAGAGACAGGACACCACTAGTGCCAGCACGGTCCATTACAAGAAAACAATCGCGAAGAAGATGCTGGTTATTTTAGATTTCCCCCAGGCAGGACTTGCGTGCCGACTATAGCTGCTGATTGTATTGATAATTGTACCTATGGATGACAAGGGCCCGGGGGTGTAGACGACATCGTGAACTGTCCCGGGACATGCGGGATAGACACGTGTGTTGATTATATATGATTGTGGCGGCAGTACAGAGGGGTGGTTGTCAGGGACATCGTTGACACTGGTGCATTCAGAGAGGTTCAAGGGTCCCCACCATTTTGAAATTTTAAATTTTATCCATGTTTATTTGATGGACCCTCAAGGCGAACCATCTTAAAACTTTCTGAAGACGTCTGTGCAATACACCGGAATATGTCATGTAGGTCTACATCATGTCTAGAATTCGACCCTATCTTGTGTGTACAAGACATATGGATGTTTATTGACACAGTTATGGTGCGAGATATACAGTGGGTAATTCTCTCCCCATATGCAGAGGGTTATCCACTCAGCTCTTACATCGGACGAAGTGAGTGGAGTAACCTCTGTGGGAAGATAATGAATGATACTGGATGGATGTCAGGAACTTCACTGCAAGGGCGTCTAGAAACAAGACTGGATCAGGGCTCCGTTCCAAAACGGCGAGCGCTTGTAATCGCTCATTGATCGCTCAATGTAGCGCATTCTCTCCTGAACGACACGGTGCGATTCCTCGAGGTTTGCTAGCTTTGCTACGTAGCGCTACATTGAGCAATCGCGTTCAAGAGAGGTTTAATGTAGCGCTCAATGAGCGATTATTTAGCACTCGCTGTTGTGGATGTTATGGAACAGAGCCCTGATCTCTCTATACACTGAGGAACAGGACCTAGTACGAGATGATGCTTTCTCTTTCAGGAGAAAGAAATTGAAAATGTTTGAAAACTCCAATATATTGAAAACAAAGAACGACCGTACGCTGACGATTTCTATCTATATCTAATACAGACACTATACTAGGTTAATGTTACAATTCACTTCCTAAAGTCGACTGTAAACTGTCAACTTTTCTGAAATGGATATCAATCATGTACAAGAATGTCGCTCAAACAATAACTGAACCAGGGAATAAGATAAAATACGTCTAATCGCAAAACTAGTTATTTTGAATTTCAAAAAATCCTTTTCCACCAATCAACATCGAGAACTTTTTTGTCGCACTTAGCAAAAATACTGACTCCGTTGATTATGTTTGCTATAGACTTACACTCGGACTAATATTTATTCCGAAAATATCACTCTTTTATCAAAGGAGATTGTAAGAAATAGAATTTTCAGAATTTTTCTGTAAAAAGGCTCTTTTTCAATATATTAAAAAATCTTTTTTCAGACTCTAAGTATTAGACTAATTTGGGCACAATGAGTCAAGGTATGGCAGAGAGATCACGCTGGTCCTGCATTCAAAGGGAATGGCAACAAAGATAGCTCTAGGTCTGGTAGACAGGTTAACCCCGTTTCATATGGAGCACAAAACAGCATACATGTACATCAGTACACACTAGTAGATACGTTAACCTGTCTACGGCCGAGGTTCACAAACTGGTTCAGTGTAAGTCCCAGGTAAGGTATTTCACAATCGACTGGATTTAGAGGACAAGTGATGAGGGTTTATGGCTACTCTGCTCTGATGAATGAGGTTCCATCACGGATACCAACGATGTTTCAATTTCTTTCTTTTCAACGGCGTTTGTATCTACACCGGGACGTCGCATAAATCGCAATAAAGAAGTTGTAAATCAAAACTTGTCTGGTAAATCTGCACATATCCAGATGTATTAACTCTCCCGCTGCCACGGTACACATACATGCACATCCTCACACCGTGTCCATCATGATCTGCTTACTGTACACAGAAGTGTACCTAACAACTCGGTGAGGTAGGGAACCCAATCGAAAATCAAGTTCCCGGGATAGATAAACCCCTGCTACTTCACGCGTGTCACATCAGCACCCAAACACCGTTGTAAAACGTTACGCCGTGATCATAACAACGTTGTAAAGCGTTACGTGGTTCCCCTTGCAATGTGACGTAACGGAATTCTCCTCCTTGATTGTTGTAGTGAGACGAAGAACGTACACAAACACTCGCGCCAGACGCGTGGAACGAGCAACCATACCTTCCTCCGAACTACCGTATTTACTGTAATGATCCCTTAAGTTAATATATAAGTTTGTATAGGTTTATTATTTAAATGATCGTAGACACTAACCTACCATTGTTTACATTTGCTGAGGTTGGAGGTTATGCGGCACTTGCTTCAATCTTTAGAATATGACGTCAGTATTAGCAGATTGTATGTCAATTAAGGTAAGGCGAAAATGTAATTTGTCAACGTCTTATTGAAAAAAAATGCAATATTTGTTGAAAGAAAATTTTCATTTCAATTTGTATTATATGTTAATATGTTTTATGCTTCTAACATAAGATAACCAGCATGATACGGAAGTAAGCTACTAAAACTGTTGAACATATGACGCTCTGTTGAAAACTGGAGATTTGCCCTCGATGTTCCATGTCCACCCTATCTGCTATCTTCTTTTTTAGAAAATCACGAACAATAGGGACTGTAATGTGTACATGGAGTCAGGTACCCCTTCACAGATGGCCAGGGTAGACTGCAAGGTACAAGTCATGGGATTACACGACAAGAGCTGCCACATTAAGTAGCTAGCCGTCAGCTTCTCCCCAGTCTGATTGCAATTACCCAGCATAACGCAATAGGTGGCACCCCCGGGATAGGCAGTGTTGTGTGTTCAACCTCTGATGTGTTAGGTGGTGCCACGCGTTGTTTGTATTGAGTTACTGTTTGTGAACACGGACATAATTCCCGGATTAAGGTTCCATTACATTCGAGATTGCAGGCGGTTGTGTGTAAGTGGCTTCATTGTCACTCAACAACAAGCTTTGTTTCAGTGTCTTAAAGAGGAAATTGTACCTTTCATCTGCACGGGGAATAGTCAGCAAGTGATTTTGGTTATTGGAAGATTTAAGGCTTTTCTAATAGGATAATAAACCGCCCCAAGACGGCTGTCATCCTGTTACGAACAACTTTTTTGGTGTTTGCATAAATATATTGAAATAAAATAAAAACTGAATGCAGAAAAACGCTGCACTGGTGTTACTTGGGAACAATGATGCCAATCTTTAATTTATTTTAAAACGAAAACCTTCAGAATACGAACATATTATAAAAAGTATATTAATGATTTATTTAGATAAATTAGATCTATGGCGTAAATGATGTTATCTAAGAAACAATTTTGTTTCTAATTCAATCCGTCTGATCAAAGTTATAGAAAGGTATCAACATATTCCATATCATACCCATAGCATTCATATCTTTTTTTCCGTCGCTAATGGCTGCAATATTGCCCGTGAAGCGTTTAACAATAAATCACTCAATCACATTTGTTTCTACATACAGCTGCATATCGAAACTTTGTTCAGCTACTTCCATACCTAATTGCATATAACATGACGTCTTTCGGTCATCGTAGCATGGTGAAAACGAAAACGATAACTTTGTGTTTTCCCGAACTAAAGAGCAGCAGATGTAGTGTAGAGTGTTCTTACTATACCATACCATGACCTACAATGTATGTATCATCTTTATATATATCCCAGGTCACTGATGGTTTAATTTATTGAAAGCAACAAAAAAAAGTTTACAAGTAAATTACAAAGTGTAATATGATCATGGAGCACCAGACGGTCAGCTGAGATGGGACGACTTCTGCACACTGTACCACACATACATAGCAAGTAGTACACCCTACCTCTGGATCTGTACTCCGACATTGTTTGTCTGAAATTTTATATTCACTTTCAAATTTCACAGTATTGTCTCTTGGAAACTGTACATTGGAACATCCGGTTTTCGTGTTCAGTCGAAAACCTTGTGTGAATTTTGCAAGAAGACAAGTCATGGAAGAAATGGATATATATATATCCCTGCACTTGACAGTGATCTGTCTGGTTTACGTTATACAGACGTTAGGCAGGGTAATCCAGGGGATTATTCTATTAAACGATGACTGTTCTGACGTCATTGATTAAATGTGATTAACTTTTCATATTGTAGATGTTATGTTTAAAGGATTAAATGTAAGATGTTAAGCACCGTCTTATACACATCACCCTAAACATCACGGCATGCACCGACGATTAACGGAAATACTTTGATGTCATCCGCCTTCTTTCTAAAGCTCCGAGGCTACATTTCAAATACATGAAGTCAATATCAAATCATTTTTCTTATCTACTAATCCACACCGGTTTTTAATTTACATACATTAAATGTAATGATGACCTTCATTATAAAGATCAGACAAAGGCTTCTTTCACAAAGAGGTGATGGACTCTCAGGAAGCTTGCCGTTGTGCAATGCATCTATTAAAAACTGGGAGAGGAGAGACTTAGTTCACTGTGAAACGAGCCTTCAGTTCCACCAAGTCGTATGATCGCCTTGTGAAATGTTCCTGGAAGTGAATGCACCGACTGATGCCCGAGTTGTGACGTCACACGTGGACGAGATGCCAGCAGATTAATTTGTCTAGGTAGAGTTCCATCCTGTATTGTTCAAGGTTTTACACATCTAATAACCACATGGCATTCTTGTCGAGTCATTGGTTCATTTCGAGCCGCAAAGAACCATATAGATAAACTAGAGCAATAACCCCAGTGCTAGAGTACGTGGTTAGGTACAGTCCGATATAAGCAGCGCTTCAAAGAGACTGTTGAAAGACACGTAAATCAGCTGCATCTGGAACGAGTCCAGGAACTGTGCAGTAACGACCACTGCAGGTATATATAGACATGTAGATATGCATGTATCTCCCTGCCTCAAGAACATGAAACAGGCTATATATCAGTCAGCTTTTTTATTTGGGTTGAAAGACAAAAGGCTCGGGTGCTATTTTGTCTCATTATTCGATAAACAACGTTCGTGTCTCGTTCAGTCCCTAATGTTCAATAGACGCCAACGCAAGTCTATATCACGCTTAGAAAGATCATTTTCTGAAAATGAAGAGATCCCAGACGTCCCTTTTCATATTTATTTTTCAAATTTGGAAATGAAATTCTTTTCAGAGAATGAACGGTTCCGATTACAATTTATTATTACAAGGTATATATATGTATGTATATCAATGTATACAAGTAAGACTGAGAAGGTGTAAATATGCTGAATTTCCTGATGGATAGAAACGGTGATCTTTCATTCATTATATACTAGATGCTCTGGTAGCATACTTTTGGAAAGTTCTACTCATTCAGGAATATAGGCGCTTCATTATAAAACATAAATCATCTTGGGAGATTCTTCTTACCTGTTCGTGAGTGAGTGAGTGAGTGAGTTATTGTTTAACGCCGCTTCGGCAGTATTGCAGCCATTAGCGGCTACCTGTTCGTGCCTGTACGGCAATCTCTTTAATTCAACAATTGATACCTGCATATATTCATAGAGATTTGGCAGCATAATTAAGACCTTTAATTGAATGGACATTTAACAAAGATCTCGGCAGATTAATCAGGGTTTCACCTGCATGCATTTCCTGGAATTGTCATGATAGCAATAAAAGATAATTGGTGTCTGTCATGGCTTGACAATGTATGGTGAAGAAAGGCACACAGACACGTGTCATGTTGGATCTTGCATGTATACCAGAATCATTGAACTATAATTAAGTCTATAATTTAGTTGCATTTTTAAAGGCACTGCACTGCTACTCTTAATGTTGTTTTAATTGCCGTATCTCAACCTTATCCAAGAATTGTGTACAGCACAGGTATAAGCATGTTTGCTTTGCAAGATGCCGTGTAGGGTGCTGTGGTCAATCAACATATTAAAGCACTGCCACCCTATTTTTACCATTCCTCGACGTCATAAAATGGGCACTGTCATTCCATATAATAAGTTAATAGTCAACTTCCAAACGCAAGGCATAACTCTTGCTAATCTTCATTACTGTCTGATTTAAGCCTTGCAGTAGTTCCCTCGCTTTTCCGTGCTTTAAGATAGTGGATCGCTGCACCTGAAATGCACAGTGAGCCCCAATTTCCAAGCACCGAGATCTTAAGGAAATACTGCAAGGACTAAATCAGCCAGTAATGGAGATTGGTAGTAGTTATGCCTTGCATAGGGAAGTTGGTTAATAGTAGACTCATAAAACTCCTGAAATGTTTTCCTAAATTTTATGTTTCTGTACTCATTTAGTATTGAAATAAAAACGCCTTGTATGGCTACGTGAGGATAAATACCCCACACGATCAGTAAGTGGTCGAGAAGGTGATACATTTTACACACAAAGGCCGCTAAGCCTATGGAGCCTTTCATCATATTCTTAAACATAATTATTTGCTATGAGAGACCTTCCGTGTACGAGGCTGGTTATTAACTGCGGATTCCTGAACCAACCGCAAATAACTATAAACAGCCACTTGAATTGCTACACCGGTCAATCTGTTGAGTTGACAACTTAATTAAAGACCTTATGATGGGCAGTAACTAATGAAGGAGTGTTACCGATTTGTAAACCTCCTTCAAGTGTGGCAAATTGAAAACTGAAAGATGATAACCTATTGTATCTGTTATGGCTGCTCCTGTCCGCGAGCCCGTGGACACTGGTCACGGAAGTCATAATTAAGAGATCGTCTGCCGCTTCCAAATGAGAATCCACACCTAGCTATGGCCACAATGGGAGGATGTTGCAGACGACATTTCGTTACACCGGCCACAATACCTTCCCGCCTCCTCTGGCAGCTTGCATTCTACATCTTAATTCTCCAGCCAATTTTATTTCTGGCTCTTAATTTCACTTCCGCCCTCAATGACGCAATGGATGAATAGTGCCAAATTGACCCCCGCCTCTAGTTGTCGTCTGCTCGGTGGATTATGCAAGCAGACGACAGATGAAAGGACAGGAGCAGAGGTGCACTCGTTCACCTGTGTTATATCACCTGAACTAATCACGCGCTAGGACAGAGAGGAGAATTATTATCATACCCACAGAGACGATACCAGACAATAACACATCGTAGGGTCGTGCGGTGCCGCCATTGTTGCAGAGAAATAAAGCCAGCAGGTCTCAATGAAGCTTCATGGGGCACCATCCTTCCCCACCTGGCTGTCTCTCACATAACTCCACACACGCCGAGTGGGATGCATGGGATGCGTGATGTGTTCACAATAAATCCAGCTAAAGTAACAAATACAATATTGGATTACACGTATCTCATTCGTGTGTCTAGGACAGAACTTTATTACACTCAGGCTGAGATCCTCGACATATAAGTTACACACAATGATAGTACATATTTACATAATGATAGCTAATAAGTTATTAGCCGGAAGATTTTACAATTTGCATTTTAATTTTACAAATTTAATAAGGTTTTTTTGTTCGTGCTTCACATGCTGGTACTTGACGGCGAGGTCCCAGGATGCGAGTGAATACATTGTGATGAGGGTTTGGTCGCCAACTACGGAGATACTACAGTTATTGGTTGGAGGCGCAAACCGCCTCCAACCTGATACGCAGTTGGATTTCACGCTATATTACTGTTGGAATATGCAAACTAAACTTTCGACCAATCATGCTTGGCCTCTTCATACTTTGGAAAAAGCATATGACCAACGAACACGGCTGTAACAAAGTTGTAACCACGTGACCATGTGGGTTATCCGAAATAATTATCCCCTTTTACTGCGAAAAGAGATTTTGTCTAAACATCTAAAATAGAAACGACCGTTGTGTTATTCTGAGTCTGAATGTTAGTAAACATAAAAAATTTCAATTCAAAGCCATTTTACACCTCCATGAGCAGACATGTACCAATTCAAGTGCATAATTTCGCACTGCAGTTTCGGAAAATCCAAGAAACTTTACAAGCTAATGTTATACGCGCGGAGCAAGCATATACTAAACGATAATAGTGGTTGTCAATCAACACACCAACCTCCACTCAGTTATCAATATTTTCAATGCCAATCAGACTTGCATAATGGTAGGCCTACTCAATGTACTGTTATTGAATTAATGATAGTGAAGCTTGTACATGTATAAGCACATATTGGATAGAACCATATTTATGTCCAAACTGATAGCACCAAGCATGAGGATACCGGGTCATTATCCTTGAATTAAAAAAGGTCCATATGCCTTCCTTCCACAGATAAACAGAATATGCTTCATAATCAATCGAATTGGTACACTTTAAATTTGCAAATGTTTAACAAATGGTTGACTGCGTGTTTCAGGGAAAATAGGCCTACATATTCTTATTGCTGGAATCTAACAATGACACAACTTAACGTTTTGATCAAATTCATAATATAGGCCTACTTCAAAATTGGAGCAAAAGCACCCGGGAGTTGCGCTTTAAAATAAATCGGGGAAGTTGAATGTTCACTTTCATTTTCAAATGATAGATTATATATAATTTTATTTTATTTATGAATAAATAATGTATGTAAATTGAAAAGCATATACACAACTTAAATGATCGAGGTAAAATTCTTTTATTTGCGACTTTTGAATTGAATAACTAATTGTGTGATTAGTAATCAAAGCTTTTATCCCCCAAAATGACCATAATGCAGGCTTCATTTTGCTATATGTACATATGACATACATATCCTTTTTATAATATATTTTAGCCTTAACAAGATGCCTCCAACCATGCCTTTTTAAAGGCTTTTCTTGTTTACATAGTCTTACACTCAGACGCTGAAAATAGGGTTTATTCATAAAATATCACCATTTAATTCTATATTGAAAAGAAACCTATGAGAAGTGGGATTTTCTGGAAAAAAGGCTTCTTTCCAATATTTAAAATAAAATGGTGATATTTTCAGAATAAATACTGTTTCACAGTCTAAATGTTTGACTATTAGTTGCAATGACAAGCACTTTAGTATCGGCACCCGCAAAACATGTGTCTGTTTGCCGTTTTGCCGTTCCAGATGTGTTAGACATTTCAGAGAATGTGTTTTGTTATTTTCAAAGAATCGTGGTAAAAGAAAGTTAGAAATGGACATCAACAAATAAACGAATTGAATTCATGTTTCACAGTGATTGTTTGTAATTAAATGTAATGAAAGAAGGAAGAAACATATCACTTACGAGTATAAAACCTATACAACTCTCAGATACAGCAATAGCCCCGGCTTGAAATGTACAATGGTGACGCTTTAAGATACATCCATTGTGTTTCAAAAAAAATATTTGGCGGAAATACGTACCAACATACGATGTGTTCCGATTTCAGTTCATATAATTTCACTCAACTTGCATAATCATCCCAATAGCCAGTTATATCATAATTACTAGTTTTTAATTAAACTTGAGAAACATCATTAAACATGTACAGAAACCGAAACTACAAGTCCAATTTACATGCACAGTAGTAATAAGACCTATTAAACACTATCAACCCGAAGTTATGTGTTTGTATGGTGACAATAAGTTTCCAAAATGACGTTTGACCAATTGACGCGCGCCACACGCGGTACACTGTCCGGTTTTCGATAAAAAAAAATCGACACTTTTACCTAAATTGACTATGATCAAAATGGCAATTTTTGGTAACAGTCAGTACTTCTCGAAAGATTAACATCATTTATAACGTTTGGCATAATTGACCCAAAACAACACAATGGATGTACCTTTAATTGAAATACCGATGTACTGCGTCTTGTAGCGTAACTGTATTACAACGCACGAGTACGGACTACAAGAAATGATATTGAAATTAAGGTGAGGTGAGTTGGGGTTTAACGCCGCTTTCAAGAGTATTTCACTTATATCGCGGCTGCTAGTATTATGGCAGGGAGAAAGCCCGCAACGCCATGTGGCTATGCATTGCGGTGAAACCTGCGAGCATCGGCTGGAACTAGCGAACCATGGGTGGTACTGCACTGAAATTCAGTGTAGCATTGCACCCAAACCAGACTGCGTGTAGAACAGTTCTCTACTGCAGACAAAGTTGCCGTGCCCCTGGCGGGATTCGAACCCCGGACCTCTTGTTCCGAAGCCGAACGCGCTAACTACTGCGCTATCCCCGCCCCAAGTTATATTTTGAAATTAAACGGGAATGTCTTACTGGAGCGTTGCTGTTCCATCTATAAAGTTTTATTCGGTTTTATTCTTCCATCTCACATTGTATACTGAAGGTTTATGAACAAATTCTATATCTGCACGTTTGTTTTGTTGTATCATGATAGCGTTATGAAATATAAAGAAATCTGATATAACCTCGGCATGCATTACACATTTTTAACAATGTGCTTTAAATTGCTTTACTCTGCCCGCTTACAGGGCATTGACATAAAATACACATTCTACCATGACATTTTAAAATTCTTGTTTTTGATTGGTTTATTTTATGGTCGAATACACAATAGAACAGAATATCACACACCACTTTTTGATGATACCTGATTTATTTGACCATTTATTTGATTCTCACAAAGCATGTGACCCTGTCTCACGGTGCCGTTGAAAAAAAATATAATCCAAGCATCGCTTTCATACATGGCTCAATAAAGTTAATCATATGTCTTATTATCTCCTCACTCAAGTTCAGCGTAATTGTCAAATTGTCGCATGATTTGTGATGTAATATTTACTCTGAATTCAAAACGGTTGTAATTGTTCATTCTATCGATTAACAGTGTTGATTACAGGAGACGCTGTATTGGTATATCCAATATAAATGTACATGTATTACAATATATTCTGCACTGAGATCTATTCCATGTATTTTTCGATGTCTAATCACGGTACAACTTAATCAGCTGAAAGGACAGAGCGGTTTTGCACAAAAATTTACACTTGCGTCGAAAAACGTTGAAATATTGAAATTTGATTTTTTAAACCACAGTATTGCGAATGACAATGATATGAATTTTTTGTGGTGATATTATCTCATCCTAAACAATGGTTGAAAGCATTTTTAAAATCTGTTGACCTCATTAGTTCAGAGGGAGGAGTCTTTTGTTTTTCTCTGAAACATCTAACAACCGCTTTAAACGAAAGAAAGGCTGAACAGCGATATGAATCTAGAATACGCGTGTTATGTGAGTCTTTGAGAGTGGTGGAGAGTAAATGAGAGACTGAAAGAGTGACGGCAACACAATGGGTAGACTGGCGTTAAATCTCTAAAATGAATTTTCTTTTTTAAATTCAAAATTTGAAAAATATTTCAAAGTATTTTAGACTGGATATTGTTGAACTTAATATGGAAGATGAATATAGTTCTACAGTTATACATCGTTTTCACAATCTTAACACAAGAACATGTTCAATAAGAACGATAGAATGACAAAAATACAAATTTGTTTCTTAAATCATTTTCAGCAAAACGCACACAAGAGATGAAATGTATTTCTGATAGGTCAGACATGACATTTGATCATTCTAAGAAATTTACAAATCGAAAATGATATAATTTTAATTTTTAAAAATTAAGGATTAATCTCGAATTATCTTATTTGACACTGACATTGGTAATCAAACATTTAACAATCTGTCCTCCCAGCTGAAATGGTTCAACACACACAACAGCTAGAACACGCCATGACCATCAACCGATAATCTGACCCCAAGAGTTAATAAACGTTATTTGATTTAAATGATTTTACAACTTCACCTATTCGCCAGATGCCACCTGTCCTTTAGTTCCACGAGGTTTGTATTTCCGGTGAACCAACCGGAACGAAATCCGTGACATGTCAACTGGGACCTCCAGTGACCTCGTCTCATTTGCATACGACCTCCTGACCTTTCACCCACCTGCCGGTCGTTCTCGTGTGGAACACCCGACATGGCTTTTGTTCAGAATCCAAATAATAATATGGAGGCAATAAGATATGTTAACAGTTGCTTTTGGTGACAATAGAACTTCCTCCCTCAAAGTGGGAGATTAATGAAGATACTTGAAAGCTTTAACCGTTATTTACACAAATACCGACATTAAAACGGGAAATGCTGATTTGGCATTCAAGGGGATTGCAACAATTAAATTACCATTCAGTTGGAATCCTACTAAAATCTAGAAAATATCAAATTCATCCAAATTTACATTTTCAGTATCAAGCTTCAAACAATTTTTAGATTTCTCTCAATAAATAAGGTTTTAATCGAATGCAGGTCAATTGTACTTTTGACACCTTGCGTGCAGAAATGAAAGGATCCAATCAACATCATTTATTATCTTGTTTTATCTCCTCCTAGTGCCGCGAGAATGTACAAGAGTTTCCTTGATATCCTTAGCATCTTACACAAGCACAATACCCTGCAATATAATCCACATGTCATGCACAATCTACTTTTCATGCTTTGTCGGTTCTAGCAAATATAAGTGTTATTTTAGAAACTTTAGAACTTTTGTTGATATATTTTTCAATCATTCCTGTAACCTCGTCATAACAGTCGTCTGTATAGGAATCTCCTTGCTGTACATCTGTCTCCGTGGCGCGTGTAAGTACGTTGCTTATTGGCGCTGAAATGAACAATCTACCTATATAAGTGTGACCTTCCTGACACACGAGCGCCACCTGGTATCACCCACACAGACGAGGCTTTATTTACCTGGCGAGATACAGGTAGCAAGGTGTGATTTCTTCACACCTGGTTGGAGCCGAAACCTTGAGCAATTAAAAGGTTAGCGTTAACAGCTTGCACGCGCTGGGAAACCAGGACCGAGGGGTTTCTTTAACTGACTAAAAGGGGGATTTAGGGGCTTATTAGGATCTTCCCTCCCGCCCCGACAAGATGACGTGATTGGAGGCACAATTGGAAGAGCTGTATCGCTTTCAGAGTGTGAATCTACGTGTGAATTATTCATGCTTACAACCCTTACAACGTCCCAGACAGTTTAACGTTTACGATACTGGCGTAACAGGTCCTCTCTATGACCGATACAGTATAACACCCTCCTTGTTAGTCGGATTGTTGATGAAGTAATTATCTTTTTTTTCAGGAATAAAACGATCCGTCAGTCACAAACCTTTGAATTGTGAATTATTGAAACATATGTTTTGAGAAGTAAATTATCCGGAAACTTCACAAATGAACATTAAAAAATGAAAGATAGTTATGAGCTTTAGTGGTACATTGTACGTTGTCGTCACCTGAAAGTCATTGTCAGTAATTATTTTTTGTTTTATACAGTAAATAATTTGACTCAATTTTCGCCCTCACTTTTCCTCCAGATATCTAGAAGATCTTCAGCTAAATAACTTTCTGAATAAATCACATTATGGCAACTTTTTTAAAGCAACTTATCTGAACTTTAAAACATTCTTGAACATTTTCTGAACCAATCTCTGAAACTAGAAGTCGTATATACAAACTGAAAGCTTGTCTACGAGTCACGGTATATTGTTCAGCCTTGTTCGGATGAACAACCTGGTTAATTCTCGGAAATTGAATGTAATTTGAATTGATTTGAATTTAGCAGTTACACCATTCACCTAACACCTCTGCAGAATGTTCCTTTCCTCTAGAATTTTTCAGCTCGATTTCGTTTCGGGTTCAATAATTTAAATAGCGTCATTGTATTAGGAGACACAAATTAATTTGGTTATTCTTAATGCACAATCAACTTGGGATTAGAAGTAAATTTCTTTCTCCAGCAGGTGATGTATATTGTATACTGTTTATTTCCATAGGGTACCTAGCTACAGGCACCGGCCCTTGGTACATACAGCATTGGTCCACAGAATTGAGATATTTAGATATGATATAGATGTATTACAAGGAACAATCCATATATGTAGCCATTTTAATGTTTTGAAAAAACCCAACCTGTCACTCATTCACAATTTGAAATGTGAGATTTTGTATAATTTCAAAGTGGTTTAAAATTCTATGATTTGCTTCAATGTCTCCAATTTCATTAGTTCTGAAAAATATTTCGAGGTGACATCATTAATTTATTGATTTGATCACCTTTTTACCTTGTTATAGATCAACTCCTCTACTCTTTACAGCGCACAGAGAACCTGTGATACAGAATGAAGAAGCATAATGATATGGGTGTCCATATAATTAGTTTGTTATTGTCATTGTCGTCTTTTCAGTGTCACATTAACTTGAGTTCTCAAAAACAACCTTTTCCTTTTAGGTTGATGACAAGAACTAATCTTAACATAATCATACACAAGCTAGATGGTGTTGACGTAATCGATTTCCTAATGCCAGTATCCCCCTGACCACTGTCAAGTATATCAATGTCTTTTACAACCCGTAACCATTCAAAACTTGGTACAAGACACAATATACAACACACGGACACCTGATTGCCCATCATTATAATGCATAGCGTCAGATCTACGACTGCCACCCACATACAATCAAACAGAGGGTTAAGGACAAAACAATTCTTCTTCCGCCGATGCCAAATTTTTATTGTACATTGTGGTATGTGTTATGGCGCAATCCGGTGATGATATCATTGACATGGTGTCAAGCTTACAACTTTTGGTTGGCTGGTGCGTAGGTGTAGTTGCAGACAGGCCTACCTGGCGGTCTAATCTAAGTCTCGAAGTGCACGCTTTGTGGCTTCTGTCTATGGATACCAGACAAATATGAAGAACAAATTGGCGTCATCTTCCTGACTACGTTTAGTAATACAAGGTACTGTCAACCTTCGTTCACCACTTGCATGAAACTATTCCCAGACCGGTTTTTTTTTTCGGGAAAATAAATGTATGTTCCTTTTATCGACATTACAGTGAGGAATTAGAAAGGTAGCAACCACACGAATATTGAAAAAAGGTTATTTGTAATTATTGGTAAGTTTGCAAGGTTTTAAGTGGACAAGAATAGAATTTGGAATGTGGCCAAAGTAGATCGATAAGTCTGGGCTGACCAGACCAAACAACACACTGTCTCGATACTCAGCTACTGACGACAGGGACGCTTTTAGTCAAAACATGCAATTACTCAATAATTTTGTCCTGGGCATAAATACAAAGTGCCATAAAAAGTTCAATACTGACTGGTCGAGATCCGTCACAAGTTACGTGACATGTTAAAGGTCAGCGATGAACATTGCAGCTTGCTCATCTTGTCTGATACCGGATTAAAACACCTGAGGGTGGAATTGGACAAAGACTCATCGAAACCATAAGAGTTGTGTTTAGCATAAGTTTGACGATCTAATGTATGATACTTTTGACAATAATGTTCTAAAAATATTCAAAAGTGAACTTTCGCCAAAAAAGACATTTGCGACATTGGAGGACGATTTCTGTGACGTCACAGAGCGCGGCAGACAGATTTGGCAAAAACAGGATGCAGACAATACAAGACGGTGCTAATTGTCTGGCACAGAGCTATAGATAAAATGGTCACCGTAACACAGGATACATCTTACTTTCCAGACATCACACGTACTGGAGTCATTGGAGGTTAGTGTCTACCGAAATTATATTGACCTCGGCGACTTTATCATGTTTGGAGAGAGAAATTTCAGTGTTATTTCAGGTAAATTGTTCTTGGAGAAACGAAGTAAATTCTTGATGTGGACTGGCGCGAGTCCAGCAGTCTAGATGAGGTAGGTATCCGTACATTCATACTTATGTTTACCTATATATACCGGCACCACTTTGTGCTTAATATCTCCACACATTTTGATCATGTGTGCTGCACAGGCGTGTATGACATCCGATGCACGTGCAACGTGCTGTGGTTCAAGAGAGTGCAGAAACATGCACACACATGCCGCATGCCGTCAACAGGTTGTTCCAGTCTTTACACGAGAACTTGGTTTATTCTGCATTGGATGAACGTAATTTAAGCGTTCATATCGCAGCAAGTTGAGAAGTTAGTATTTAAATATGTCCTCAATAAGATTTTAGATGGAATGACAGGTATTTCAATTGTTGCTTAGAAATTGTTTTCAACAAGCCACTCGTTTGATTTCAAACCAGCATTTCTATACAAGAAACATTGCTGAGGGCTATAAAGAAATTCTGTTTGCTAAGAAATAATTTGTAAACAAAGTTTTTTCTTCAATTTGTGAGTGGGAGTGACTAATTTTGATCCCTTGTCCCCCTCAGCTAGTAAACCAGGTCGTCCATTGTATGTAGAGTTTATATATCATAATGTCCATTGTAGGAAGTTTACAGGACACAGGAATGTGTAATGTTATATGTATTGTGTATCCTGTCCACTCGACACCGAGACCTTTCCTCTCCTAATAGCTTCTCATGGTCACAATACACACCCAGAGGAACAGCCCACGGAACCCTTTCAAGGTCCAAGTGTTCAATTACACAGCCCTTGGACAGTATACCTACCATTTAGTTCAGGGAGGAAAAACTAATTTTAGGTGAGATTTGCCTTTAGGGACTAGTATAATACTATTGTAATAAGGGACTTATTTGGATTTCTGGTAATAATAAAAAAAAAATGTGAAAATGGTCAGCTTGGATGTTTGTAAGCCACCACCATTCATTGGTGATATTTATACTGTTTATATTCAATATTTGTGAGAAGCTCTAGTTGTTGTGTGTCATTGTTGAGGTTAAATATCCTTTGAATTCTGTGACACGAGGTGCCAGGAGTTTCTATAGATCTGAGATTTGGGTGTTAATATCTTTGGATGGTCTCTTATTTTTATGATTTTTATTTTGTACATTTATCATTCTTAAGAATTTTGCCTAGTCATATATTTAATTTGAAGAGTAGGCATTTTGGAAGAACCTTATTATTCTGTTGTTTATCACCTTTACCAATGATTTTATTTTGTTTTAATCTTTATTGGAGACCCATTTTGAAGTAAAAAAACAAATTGACAAAAATGCACTATTTAAAAAAATAATATTCAACAAAATAAAAAGTTAATTATGAATTGTATTCTTAAAGTGTGAGAAATTTGAAGAGTTGGTTAATAGTTATTGCATATAATATAAAATCTATAAAATTTGAAATGAAACAAGAACATCCCCAAGCAACCTGAACAAATTGGACAAAGATTAAGACATCTATGCTGTTGGTTCAGTTGAGTACATGAAAAAGGATCTATTTCACACTTACAGTTCTTCAAACCATCAACCATCCCACCATCAACATTGCTTCCAACATTCCTCAATTTAAATTGCCCCTGAGGGTCCAGTAAAGTTTCTGTGAAGATTTGCCAACATCATGAAGTGAGGGAAAAATCAGAGTTAATAAATTCAGCCTGAGGGATGTGTTTCTAGTTCTACAACGGCAAAGTCTTGTGCAAATACAACTGGTTGAAAATTTATTCAGATACAGAATTGATTGAAATTCATCAGCAATCTTTGATCTCTACATCCTAGAATCTGATCTTCACTGTGTCTGTTGTTATTCTTTACGCTCTAGTTATTTCCATCCATAGACATTCCAATTAGTCTAGGAAATCATCTGTTCTTTAGCGTATGATAACTTTTTCCTTTAGGTTATGGACATTGCTATTCCTCTAATAATTACATCATCTGTTCTTTTAGGTTATAGACATTTTTCTTCTTTGCCTTATTTATGTATATACTTACTCTGTTGGACATGGATATGGACATTTTCTGTTCATTACCTTATTAATGTTTTTATCCTGAAGAACAATTTAATTTGTGTTTATTACTTTATCCTGAAGGACATGGACATTTTCTGTTCATTACCGTATTAATGTTTTTATCTTGAAGAACAATTTAATTTGTGTTTATTACTTTATCCTGAAGGACATGGACATTTTCTGTTATTGCCTTAATTATGTTTTTATCCTGAAGGACAATTTAATTTGTGTTTATTACTTTATCCTGAAGGACATGGAAATTGTCTGTTTATTACCTTATTGATGTCTTTATCCTGTAGGGAATGGACATTTCCTGTTTATTACCTTATTAATATCTTTATCCTGTAGGGCATGGACATTTCTGTTTATTACCTAATTAATATCTTTATCCTGTAGGGCATGGACATTTCCTGTTTATTACCTAATTAATATCGTTATCCTGTAGGGCATGGACATTTCCTGTTTATTACCTAATTAATATCTTTATCCTGTAGGGCATGGACATTTCCTGTTTATTACCTTATTAATGTCTTTATCCTGTGAGACAATTTAATTTGTGTTTATTACTTTATTTCTTTATAGTGTAGGACATGGACATTTTCTGTTATTGCCTTATTAATATCTTTTTCCTGTAGGGCAAGTCATTTGTGTTTATTACCTTATTAATGTCTTTATCCTGTACGACATAGTCATTTTCTTACCATTATCTTATTAATGTCTTTATCATGTTTGACTTGGACATTTCTGTCCACTACCTTATTAATGTCTTGCTGCATAGTCAATTGACGTTCTCTGTTCATTAGGTAAAAGCTAAAAAGGTACTTCATGTGTATCGAGATACTGCCTTTGATCTTCACTGTTTTCTTATCTGGTCCATCTCGATCACCTGTTTCTTTCCTACAGTCCATGGACATTCTCTTCTTTGCAATAACGGACATCCTCAGTCCTTCATCTTCTGAACATCCTATTCTTCTCTATTCTCTGTTCTCAGTTCTTCAGATGCTGGACAGTGTCTTGTTCTTGTTCCACCTGTTGCTGAACAATACCCCTCGACCACAGCTAGTGAACTCTTCTTCAGAGCATATTGTCCTGGTGTAAGTGATGCTCCTGCCTGGATCTCTGCTCACTGTCCACCCGTGAAGACTGTTCATCTCAAGTAGCTTTTGTTCTCGTTTTATGGTTCTTTCTTTAATCTTGACCGTGAGATTTTCTTTGGTGATCATGGAATAATGATGATTTCCTGTGAAGTGTTATTGAAGAGATGATAGCAAGATATGATTGAGCTTGAAGCAGTATCGTGGTGCCCTGAATGTTTAATGCTGATGGGTTATCAGCTGAACAGTGTTTTATGTTCATGGAATCTATTGGTCATCCAACTGGACACTGGTCAATGATATGCGGTCAACAGGAGTAGATGAAGAATGATAGGTATACGTTTGGTTCAAATGGTCACCCTAATGTTTAATGTTGATGGGTGGCCGACTAGGCAGTTTTAAATGGGGATGGGACTTCATTGGTCAACCATCTGGAACTTGGTCACACCATGGTGGTCAACCAGAGTAGACTGACCGCATGATACTAGTGAGCATCAACGCTTAATGTTGATAAACTGTATTGATAATCACCTGGACACAGAAGGAGAACTATTTTCTGGGTGGTTGGTTGTTGAAGACATAATAGCCCTGCAGTCAGCAGTATCAATGTCCTCCCTAATGTGTTATGTTGATGGGTGTCTTAGACTGATCTTTGCTGTTGTCGAGATGTATTTTGTGGAACATGAAGTGACGATACCATTGACCACCCTCATGTGTTGTGTTCCTGGACTGAGGTCAACAGTGAAGATGGCATAAAGACATAGTTGCTGGGTGGGTGGTTGCTGGGCTGCTATCTGTAGATTAGTCAGGGCACTTAGGGTATTGACCTGGAAGCAGTTTGTCATGGTTACACTATTCCTTCATGTGAACCAAGATTAATTCTTCCAATAAAAGTGTGATTAATGGCCGCTATCTTCTCTCTCTAGTACCTTCAGTGTGAATATTGGTAATTGTCTGTATATCTCCTCTATTTCATCTTTCCATTGAATAATTCAAGATTGAATTATGGTGTTTACTTTGAAATAAGTTGAAATTAGATGTATTCATTATTAGGATATTTCTTAAGTTTTATATTGGTTATGAAGGTCGTTTTTCAGGTAATGTCATACAGATTTATCAATATTCATGACAATTATAGAAGAAGAAAATTAGTTTATTAAAGTGTCACACTCTGCATTTATACATTAGGCAAAAAATTATCACAAAAAAGCCTGTATAGGCTTATGAGACAATATACAACATAAAATATATTTAACATCTTGAACTTCACAGTATGGGCGCTAATGATCCGATCGGTCAACCATGACAATATAATTGTCAACCAACTTCCTCTCTTCTTCTACAGGCATCATAACAGGTATAGAGAGAGAGAGAGATATTTTATTTGTGTGTCACACATAAAACTCATATAGATACATGTGCATATTTAGCAGCTCCGACTTATCAGTTTTTGCGCAGTTTCTATCGCCGCCGCCCGCGCGTTTTGTATTGGTTATAACTTTTTTCCTAGAGGGTTTTGAGAACTCATATACATAACTTCTTACTTATACCCCTGGGGAAAAATATTTGTGCTATCAGGCTCTTATTTGGTGTACTTCAACTTTGGAGAAAGGCCAAGATTTGAAAAGGTTTTCACTAACATCCGTCAAAGGTCAAGGTCATAGCAAGGTCACAACCTAAGCATGCTTTTGCGAAAATGTCTTATTTCAACTTTTAACACTTTGAATCATTACATGATTGTGATACACAATGAAAAGTGATCACTGATTGGGTGACCTTGAATTTTAAAGGTCAAGGTCACAAGATATGGTCACGCTGACCAGTTCTGAAATCACTGAGTAACTTTTTTCCATGAAGATATTAACACCTCATTTAAATAGCTTAATTTCTTTCTTATACACTTGGTGAATGATTTTGACATGGTCACATTCAAGGTCAAAGGTCAAGGTCATGAATTCTGTAATCACTACAACAATCCTTGTAAACATGAAAACTTCAAACTTTTTTTGTGCTATTAGGCTCTTATTTTGGTATATATGAACTATGGAGAAAGACCAAGATTTGAAAACGTTTTCGCTAAAATCTGTCAACGGTCAAGGTCACAATGAGGTCAAAACTTTAGCATGCTTTTGTGAATATGCCGTATTTTAACTATGAACACTTTGAGTCATTGCATGATTGTTATACGAGTTGAAAAGTGATCATTGATTGTGTGACCTTGAAGGTCAAAGGTCAAGGTCATGATATATTGGTTAAGGCCACGTTAATCTTTTGATCAAATTTTGAAAGAAGAAATAGGTTTTAAGATCAAACTTGTGAAAAGTGACCCCAGTGATGATTAGTAATAACTCGAATAATGAACAAATTTTTGTTAAAAATAATTCCCATTTCATTGATGGTGACATGAAGGCGGAACAAAGAAAGGGGAGACCCTAAGTTTCAGAGCTGCTCTGCTTTTGCGGTGTCCAGCAAACGCTAATCTCGTTTTTAAAGATTGTACACAAACTAGTGATTAATTAAAAGATTAATCAATATACCGGTATGTTTTGGAATTTATCTTACGCATTTCATCATCATTTTGATCACCAATGCATTTGGTATTCAAGTTATAAATGTTTAATTGATGAAATAATTGAATCAATATGAACTGTCTATCTATCAGTCTTTCTGCCTTTCTGTCTCTTTGTCTCTTTGTCTATCTGTGTCTCTGCCTGTCTTTCTGTCTATCTTTCTGTCTCTCCCTCTATCTGTCTATCTCTCTCTCTCTCTGCCTCTATCTTTGTCGATTTCTGTCTGTCTATTTTTGTGTCTCATCGCTATCTGTCTCTCTGTATATTTCTATCTGTCTATCTCTGTCTAATGCTTGTCTATATCAGTCTCTCTGTCTCTCTGTCTTTCTGTCTCATTGATCAACCTGCCTCCTGCTGTTATTGTTTCAACTCTCCAGCAATCTGATTGTATGATTGTATGATTGTATGATTATATGATTGTATGAATATATGATTGTAAGACTCCTCCAGCGACTAATTGACATGTGTTGTTCAACCTGCCTCATGCTGACAAACAGTAAATGTGCCACTTAAATCTACAATATTGATCACCTCTGTCAACATGTCTGGCTTTTGTTAATTTTATTGCATTAATGAGATTGATGACTCTTAATGAGTTTTTCATTGGTGAATTTTGATAATCAGACTTTGATAATGTGCATGAATTGATCCTGTTTAATAGCCTCGCGTGAGGGAATTTGATTTTATTGAGTCTTGTTAAGTATTAACACAACACTAATGTGCTTCTGACGGTTGACTGATTTTATGGGCACCGTGGGTGGAATACGAAATGGGATTTAATCTTTAAATATATTTTCCGAAAGAATGACTACATAAATGTTAAAAACAACAAAAGGCTGACATTTGTATTCATATTTACATCCTATTTTCTATCTGTCCTTTTATCTTTCTATCTATCCAACTATTCACCTATTCAACAATTTATCCAACCATTCATCCATTCTCCAAATTCGTGTCCAACCATTCACCCAACCCATCCATAAGTCAACCTATTTGTACATCAAATTAACAATCACTACTACCATCTGCAAATCCAACATCTTATCCACCAATCTATCAAATCTATATTCTATCCATCTATCCTTAAGTATGAGTAACAATGTGTCAATCCATTTGAAATTTCAAACCTGATTTCATGATTTATCCTGCTCTATTCTCTGTGTAGTGCTATGTCCATTTATTACTCAACCATGGTGAGAACACTCATTAGATAACAATGAGTTGGTTACACACATGTGTGATACCACCGCGTGCTGTCGTAACGTCATAATCGGCGCGTGACGTCATAGTCGATTTTGGTTGACGTCACAATGTTAGCCGCGCGACTACAATAGCGGGTCACCTATTTGCAAGTAAACGTCACTAAACGCCACTAAACGTCATTTTCTTGCAAATCAGCGCTATTTACATCATTGAGTAATAAATAAAATACTAAACTCGGTCTCGTTTGATAACATGCTTATGAAACTCGTGAATGTCATCAGTATTTAACTCGCTTTCGCTCGTTAAAATACCAAGCCATTCACTCATTTCATAAACATGTTATCAAACGGGACATCGTTTAGTATTCTATATATATCCATCCATCCTTAATATGTATTCCTACATCCATCTGTCTATCCATCCATTATTGTAAAACCAAAATTGTATTTCTACATAAGTCTGTCCATCCATCCATTATTATATAAACAAATTTTTTTAATAA
This sequence comes from Gibbula magus, assembly GCA_936450465.1. Lineage (NCBI taxonomy): Eukaryota > Metazoa > Mollusca > Gastropoda > Trochida > Trochidae > Gibbula > Gibbula magus. The sequence goes on from OW388291.1 coordinate 40,303,256, forward strand.
ATGTATTTATACATCCATCTGTATTTCTATGGCCGTCAAACCCTCTCCTGAAAACCCCTGATACAATCATCATTCCTCTTCTCACTAATCATGAACATTGTGTATTCCATGACCAACATTTCCATATTGTACGACCCAATTTGTTATAACAAACACTACATTAGATCATAATTGTCAATGTTAATCCACCTTACAAATTGTTTTCCTGCCCATGAATATTCATGAGGCTATAAACTTGTGAAGAGAAGATTAGCGTTTAATTAAATTGTGGAAGAATTCCCGGAATTCTTTGGTTCTGATTTCTTTCATGTCTGATTGGCTGTGTGTTTTGCTTAAGGTTAGAGCAGATTTCATCGGGAGATGTTACACCTTTGCCAAATTGAACTCCATTTAGCACTAATGGTGGTACTTTGTCTTCAACGCTGAACAGTCCTTGTCTTCTTTCTGTTAACTGTTTCTCGTCCAGTTATTTGGTCGGTACGTGTGTTGATATGGTGGATTGTTTCTCATTTGTTGGTATTTTCTTTGAAGATTGATTCTCACATGTTTGAAGATTTTAATTTTGTAGTGTATGAAAATCTTGAATTGAAGGCTTTGAGTATTTGCTATAAGAAATTTTTTAATGTAAGGTATGAACACTATTAGAACATCAGAGAAAAGAACAAGTTTATGAAACTGCATTACGTACATACTTATAACACTCGATACAACTTTAGATACACAGTTCTCTCCCTTGTATAGTCTCTCTCTCTCTCTCTCTCTCTCTCTCTCTCTCTCTCTCTCTCTCTCTCTCTCTCTCTCTCTCTCTCTCTCTCTCTCTCTCTCTCTCTCTCTCTCTCTCTCTCTGTGAGTATTGATCAGCTAAATCTATAATCAATCAGTTTTCATAGTCTCATACCCAACCAATCAATTCTTCTTTTACCCCGTTACAATCCCTCTTTCCTCTGTTGATCAACAACACAACGCCAGTCAGCCGTATCTACATCAACCATCACAATATTGTCCAACAGACTGGGGCGGTTGATAATCAAGGGTATCATTAGAAGGTTCTGGTATATTTTTTATTGTCTGTGAGAGTCAAGGATGGTTGGTTTATCATCAAAGCTATCATTAGAAGGTTCTGGTCTGTGTAACTGCATCTTGCCGCTAGGTGTCTTTATATTGCTTATTGTTTCGGCAGTAAATCATCATGACAGCAGGTACAGGAATAATCAAACTACACAGTGAGATGATCATAGAATATGTCTTTGTATCTTAAATCATTACTACGCCTGCCATTAGACTTCATTGGTGGATTCATGTCATGAGATCAGACTCAAAAACAACTTAAGTTGTTGAATCACTTTAAATCAATCTTCAAACATTTTGTTTAATTGAAACACTGTCCATATTTTTGTTTTGGCTTCTTCCTCCTTAGGCATAACATGCTTCTCCAATACGAATATACAGACACATAAATATCATTCAAAATGTACAGAATTTTCAAGAAGAATGTTAAGTTTTTCTGTTGAACAACTTCTAAAAGTAAACAGAATACCACAGTAATCAGCACTTTCATCTGTGGATAAAAAGTTGTACTGGTAGGTTTAAATCCTGCTGAAGGCTAAGTAACTTTGTCTGCTATACAGGATTGTTGTACTTGTAGTTAGATTTCTGTGCCATGACACAATGAAATTCCTTCCAGTAGCATCCATGGTCCAAGCAATGCTTTCAGGTTTCACTGCAATGTACAGCCACAATGCTTTTTCAGGGCATCTCTTTGCAAAAATACAAGCTGTATATGTCTGTGAAATACTTTTGAAAGTGACTTTTAATTTTTAACCTCCCCTCCCCGATTATCTACAAAAGGGTTTGAGCATAGATTCTAACAAACATGAAAGAAGTGATCATATATTGCTCTCATGATATTAAAGGTACATCCATTGTGTTGTTTGGGGTCACATGTGCTAAACGTTACAAATTGTGTTATTTTATCGAGAAGTACTGACTGTTGCATTTTGCCATTTTGATCTTAGTCGACTCATTATACGGACGATATAAAGGTAAAAGTATCGATTTCTGATCGAAAACCGGACAATGCACCGCTTGTGGCGCTTGTCAATTAGTCAAACATAATTTTGGAAACTTATTTACAACAGACTAAAAGAAAACTTTGAGTTGATAATGTTCAATAGGTCTTATAACTATAGTGTATGTAAATGGAACATGTAGTTTCGGTTTCTGCACAAGTATAATGATGTTACTCAATTTTAATTGGAAACTAGTAATTATTATATATTTGGCGATTGGGGATGAATATGCAAGTTGAGTGAAATTCTTTGAACTGATAACAGCACATTTCGTATGTTGGCATGTATTGAAGCCAAATAAAAAATTTATAAAACTCAATGGATGCACTATTAAAAATGATGACACCAATGTACGGAGCCTGCTCTTCTGTACCAGCATCCAGAATGAGGTTCATAAAAGACTTCCATAATGACTCTCACAATGAGTTTGGATGTACTTTTATTATGGGTGCGCATTACATTTCGAAATGTCGTTATTGCTTGAAATCATGATAATATTGCTTCATTTATGTAGACTACAAAAGGTTGATTTATGACAATGTAAGAGTTCTTTTACATGACATTAAGATACTTATGAAGGTTTAAGGTTGGGAAATGAGTTCTTGTAGTTTTATAATGGAGAACCTGATGCTGATTCATCCTAATTATCTTGAATGTTTAATGCGTCTCTCCTTATTCCATGTTCTTTTAGATTTTAAATATTTTTATGTTTGAATGATTTTTTCTATATGTTTGACATAAATTGTTAAATAATGAAAAAAATATGAAAGCTGATCATTGTTAATTGTTTAAATTTGGAGAATACAATGTGAAATCACATCATTAACAAATTCATATTGGCTATCATGAATAAAATATTCATTAATATCTTAACTATATTGATGATATGGCTGAAAATCACTTTTGAGGTTCTAGAGATTGAATCTGAACAGAATGTCCCCACACTATTAAATGAGGCATATACAGATGATAAAGAATTAAGTTTTAAAGTGCATGTTTTATATCAATGATAAATACTACTTCTAATAAAGCTATCAGATAACAAAAACATTCTTTAGAGCAAATGTCTTATCTTTTTAGGAGAATGTTTTTTTTCTAAAGAATTTTATCAAAAGAAATAATTTTCAACTAAAGGAAGAAAGTTCAGTGGCCAGTCCTACATCACTGATGGATGAAGCATGTGAAGAAGTGATGTATAACATCCAACATAGGATTAATAGAAATACAAACTTATTGCTTAATTGCTCAACTTTGAAATATCTTTCTAGAAAATGGAGATGAGGCCTTACTTATACACACATTCCCTAAGAGAAACTGTCCAACGTTGAACATATATACATATATTTATGTAGACCTGATGAGACCCGTAATGGTCGAAAGCATGCTTGTGAATAATGATTAAATCATCGTAATTTCTTCGAACATTTTATGTTTTCTATATGAGACCTGGGTGTTGGAAGATGTTTTAAACTGTTTATATATATATATATATATATATATATATATATAAAAATAACAGCTTGGCATTCAGCAATGATTTTAAGAAAGATTGTTGTGTTTGGCAGAGTACAAATTACAGAAGTTTGTTTAAGATGAGTCACTTGCAAGTTTGAGACTTGCACAAACACCTCACTGCTCCAATATAATTGTGTTATTGGTGATATATCTCTCCTCTTTCAAAATCAATCTAAACCCCACCTTTTGTCAAAGACATGCTCTTAAATCAACATTTTATATCATCATTCAAACAAAATTGTTAATCGTGAATTATATTTAATGTGCTATGTGTTATTTGCTATGTGTTATTTGCTATGTGTTATGTGCATTATGAATAGTGCACAGTGTCGATAAGCATATGTCAGCAAATCATCAACTGATATTTGAAACTCACCAAACATGATAAAAGTGTTTAAATCTTAAAATGTCCAATTTCCGATCAGTAATGTGCATATGTGATGTGATATATCGTTATTGCATCTGAAAAATGACGTATCATGCATCGTTAGGCCCAGGTAAATCCAGTGGATTTTCTAAACGAGGACATTCAGTTGTCTTCCATTGTCTCATTGGTTGTATCTTAGGTAAATTGGTTGTTTTACCGGTATTTATAACTGAATATTCACCTGATTGTACCAAACACTCATGTAAAAGGGTTGCAGCAAGATGACAGGATTGCAATGTATATTATATCACATTCAGTGATATTCCTCCAATAGTTATTAATATGTTTGAACACACTAGTTACAAAGCTGTTCTTATGGAAATTAGGAAATCAAAACAAAGTAAACGTTGTTACAATTGTTGGAAGCGCAGAACTATTATTCTTGTCTAAACTTAATCATTAGAACAAGATATAGCGTCTAATGATGAAAAGTGATCGTTATATATTTGGTCATAATATCCATTGTTATTTATGTGACATGATTTTAATTAATCATTGTGGGAGAATATGATATAAAAGACAATTGAATATAAGGCAACAAATGCGAGAGGTACTAATTTCAATTCATGTTGGAAGTTTTTAAAACTTTTTTGTTCAAATTAAATGTCAATAAAAAAAGTGTGCAATGGTGTGAATTTCAATATTGCATTAGTTTATGGATAATCTCTTTTAAAAATAAAATGAATATTTCACAATTTTTTAATGCCAATAAAGCGATGAGCTGTCACAGTGAGCTGGCAATATTAGAACAAGTTATTGAAAAACGAGGAAATGTCAATATTTTTTTCTCCAGATTGACATGTATCATTCAGGTATTAGATTAATTAATAGCAAAGCAATTTTAAATAAACCTGTATCGTTTCGATTAAAGATTTTTTAAACTGAAAAATTATGAACTTAAGTTCACAACAATTTGTTATTGCTGACAAGCCCGGTGATCATGGAGGAAGTTATCCAGGAGAGTCCACTCATACATCATTTGTGTATTGCATCGGGTCTGTAATATTACAACCTATTCATCAAAAACCTTTTAAAATGTCGTCAAGGTATTCAAAATTGACATTTCTCTCAGTTATTAAAATTCTTTATCAACAAGATAAAAAAAATTGAATTAAAGTGCATAAAAGGTGAAATTAAGCGCTGTGCGGAATGATGTGAGTTATTTGGTTCGGTGGATGCATTGTCTTGCAATTGTATCACACTCATGTTGGTGACATGTTATTGGTACAGATATTGAACATATTACTTCTGCCTCTCAAACTCAATACATGCAAAAAACAATCTTTTCTGGTTGTTGTGAGTACATTTCCGTGTGCATGCCAGACAGGTGCTGTGTGTTGAAGGGTGAAACTCTGACATCTTGTAAATTAGAGGTGGTTGTACATTTTGCAGTCTTTGTGGATTGATTGGATTTGATTTTCAAATTTTATTTGCCTAAAAAGAATAAATATATAGTAAAATAGATGAATAGAAATAGATGAAAACTATCTTGTTAATCAATTAACAATTGTTCTGTTATTAATGTATCCGGATTAAATGGTACTTTATAACCTCTTGTCCTTTACCTATCGTTAGTCGAACAGGCAGGTGAGGTGTGTGGAGAGTCTCCCCCCCCCCCCCCCACCTTCATCTGCAGCAGCTGACCCCCAAAGCTAATATCCTGTCCCCCCTTTAACCCCTAATACCAGCTTGGCCATTTTTTAACAGACTTTTGTTTTCCCGTCCCCAGTAAAGACCCCTAAGTGTCTAGGTGACCAGCACCGTGACCCCAACCCACCTGCTTACTGGGCCAATAAGGGACACTCGTTCGGACACCATAAACCGCCCTTTCATTCTACAACTAATTGATTTTTTTCTAACGTAGCCTAGTATCTGACAGGTTCTTAATCTTTTATAATGAAATTAAGCTTCGCGTTGTGTTTTTGCTGACCGGTCAATATGTCCTGCTTCTGGTGTCCAAGTGTCCCTTTCATACTGGTCATTAGGTCGTCGGTCGTGCGGTCAACAATTAATTCCCACATTTAGAGAAACTGCCCCCTTGATAGATGAAAAACACAGTCAAGGAGAACATATTGTCTTTTAGAGATTTCAAGTTCCGTGTGGGTATTTGATTAAGTGCTTATTTTGTTTAGTCCATTTCAATTGTCAGGTACTCCAAAAGGATTTTCAAGTACTGACATCCTGAACCTAGTTATTAATTATCTTCATAAAAAGCACTTATAATATTAATTTCAGCTGTCCGCTTCATTTATAATTCCTGACAGTGATACTTGAAGATGCCAGATAGACAATACTACTATGAGTCGGTGTAATATTACTATTTATCATCTCAACATCTATCAAATCATTTAATAATCAGGCATTTTTATGATTGATGTTATCTCATATCATTGAGTATTTAATGATCTTCCATCATATGTTTTTTAGATTTATCTTTATTCAAATGATTTATACTTTCTAAATAACTATTGATTGAAATTACAATCAATTAGATACATTGTTGCAATATTAAGTTCCCCAAATCCCGGACATGGTAAACTTTCCAGGTTGAGCAACTGAACTGAACATGGATAACTTGCCTGTGATTGTTAATCTTGAGAATTTTAACAATATTCAAATTTGTGTCAAATTTTATTGAAAATAAAGGCAATATACTCAGCATTAGTTGAGGGCTTTCATAGACAAGTACAAAATATTACAGGACAAGCTAAAGATTGTGGTGCATCTTGCCCTGTGACAAGGAAATGATAAAAATTTTACATACATCTAATGCAGCTGCATTCAATTTAGAGTATGATATATAGTTGAAAATATTCTGCAATTTGAAAGGAAAAAATATAACGTTCAAAATATTTTTCTAATGCATTTTTAAAAAAGCAAGTGATAACTATGAATGTTTTGTACTTTTTTGTTGTTATTTAAATAAAATGTTCAATAGTATCAAACCACATCATGAATCTGATTTGTATTCCACTTCTAACACCACAAACACAAAACTTGTTCCATTTATGCGTGTAATAATGGACATATTGATCCAGGTGTTTTGTAGACCTCGCTACACTCGACCAATCAGGGTGGAGATAACAACTAGGCAAGCCAATCAGAAAGCAGGACTTATATTGATTATGTGTCAGGCTCTGATGTATTACCTGAGATTTACCTTGTTATTCTTATTAATCAAAAAAATATTCCACTCACAAAGTCAGGTTCTGAATAATTGGAAGCAGGTATTAAAGCATGGAGGGAAGCAACACAGACACTTTGTCACCGCACACACGTCTTGTAAGTGGCCATCAGCTTGTGCAACTGGTTTGAAACTGTCCTAACATCCCACCGTATTGTACAACCCACAAGGGAATAACGAGTTATATTACCTGGGCAGGACAGGTGCTTGTCTGCATGTGCAGTAATGTGCATAGTGCTATGATTTGTTAAACTGTCACTGTGACAAGTGCAATTAAGTTACCAAATACTGATTGTTGGCAATAAGTCAAGCGCGAAATAAATATTGATGTTATGGCTCATGTGAATAAATTCAAACTTAGCTTTATTTATAGTGCAAACCATTCTGAGATTCCAAATTTATATAAATCACAACAAAGAGTATGAACCACAGCTACAGGGTTTATAAAGAACAGGTGTGTATTTCCATATCAATAAACATACCGGTATTAATATTTAAATTAAAACAAAACAACATTGATGTTTTTATGTTTAGGAAAAAAACATTCATTGCATTTTACCTCAAGTTGAACCAAGCTTTCTTTTACTTTTCATATGTTATTTAAGCAAGGATAAAGTGTGTTTTCATGTAACTACACCATGCAAATCATTGATATTACTCTGTCGGTAAATTAGTTTTTATGTGATCTTTTTAATTTGTATGTTCTTCGAAAGCAATATGCTGGATTGACCAAAATTCTCTAATGAACAAAATAGAATTGATTTGATCCTATTACTTAATAATTCTTATGCAAATAGAGACTTATTTACTATTTTTGGATATCTATCAAATCAATATCAACAATCTGACAATGCCATCTAGCAATCTAGACAAAGGACAAGTGGACATGACCAGCGGTCGGTCGGTCAGTCTAACATCACCATCATTCATTGATCAACTCAAGATACACTAATGATCTCCTAATCCTGCTCAACTAATCAACTAATCGTCCCTCTAAGGCGAATCCATTGAATTTCTAATCAATTTATTAATGAAGACATTCTGATAGAAGTGGGGCTATTAAAGGTAAATGGAACAAGATCACGGACATTGACCATTGCACGTATTGGTCAAGACTAGTCTCAGCGGGCGGTAATAGGCTGGACAATACGTTGGACAATGGGGGTGTATGGATTGTTTAATGTGGTCTTTGTCAGCCAGATGAGACTATTCTACTGCAAGCAATAACATTCTCTGAGTGTGTTGACAATAACAGTAATGACCTTGTACAAATAATGTACGCTCAGTTGTATCTTGAAATATAGTGTTGCTAAAATTTAGTCCATGAAATATTTATTTAAAAATTCGGTCTTTTTCGTAATGTTACTTTCTTAGTCTTTCATTTGGTGAATGAGGGTGTAGAGTGTAGTAAAGGGTTTTAGGTTATATACAGTCATGTGGCAGTACTATCTTGCTGCTGTGTTAATATGCTGAAGGGAATGTATGTGAATTGGAGTGACGTTTGCTCATGTTGGTGATTAACATCTGTGATCATTAGAAAACATAAGCGGGATGTCAATGAACTGTGTGCTTTTCAATGTAAGAATATAAATAAAGGACAATCATAGAATGTCAATCTTTCTTGATGACCACTGGTCAAGAACAAGATGATTATGGGATATAAGATGAGTTTGTTAAAAGGAACATGTTTTAATAGAGACTGAGGGTCAACGATTTCAATAGGAATTCAGTAGTTGACTAATTTGAATTGTAAATTTTATGATGGTAGCACATGTGAGAATGCTCAGGTTCCCACAGGTGACCACTGGGCAGTACTTGACCATTTGGACATTATAATGGGTGTTGGTCACAATATCTGACCCTCAGTGGACACAGGTGGGAATGTAACACCTGAATACTGGGAGTCCATTTCGTTACAGAGCAGGCAATTTGACCACAGGCCAGTTAAACACCACAATGAGTGTTGGGTCCTTATTATAACTGACCCTTGTTTGAGAGATGTAATAGGGGTCTAAGACGTGATTTATACTGTGACATTTTGCAGATGCAAGTCACGTTCATTTCTGTATGTAGCAGGCAATTTGACCAAAGGCCGTTTAATTGCTTTAAACAGTGCAGCGAGGAAACAGACCAATGACCAGTAATTAAACATTTAGTTCAGCGTCCCTATGGGTGTTGGTTCCTCACAATAACCGATCCTTGTTTAACAGTTATATTATGGGTCCGAGACCTGTTTAATCAAACACAAAAATATTGAAAAGTAGCCCCTGAAAATCGCATTTCTGATAGTCTCCTTTTCAATATTCAATAAAATGATGATATTTTCAGAATAAATACTTTAAGCAGAGTCTGAGTGTAAGACTAAGACCTGATTGCTCTGTGCCATATGCAGATTGAAGTTGGGTCCATTTCTGTATGCAGCATGTCCTATAAGTTGGTCCGTAGGAGTTCTAATGGGTCCACGATGCTCAGTGCTGGCTCGGTGCTTGTTGTGACGGACCCTCGAACAGCGGATACAGGTGGGAGTGCAACACTTGATCTGCAGTGTGGACAGCGTGCAGGAGAAAGGCGATGGGGATCAATTTCTGTACAATTCAAATGATTGGAAAAGGAAATTGAGATTTTGGGGTGATTTTTGTTCGTAGATTGTTTCTCTGTATGTTTAAATATACAGTCTGGAGTTTGCCAGAAATATAATTCAAATAAAATCTATTTGAATTGCTGATTCAGGTTGGATCTTGAGTCAACCAATATAATGTTGAACAATGAAGTTTTCTATCGTGAGATAATGGCTTTTCCTCCTTATTTTCTCCTGGCTTCTCAGTTAATCTTCCACACAATCTTCAGCTAAGCATTCCACTGTCCCCAGAATATAACTTTACATGACAAGGAGATGATTTCTGAAAAAGTAGCAATTACATATTTGCACTGAGGGAGATAGACATCAGATTGGCTCTAACACTTAACCCAGTCTCCTCCCCGCTCCTTGGCCCTCGTCTTCATGTAGTGATTACCCCTGGAGAGTTTTATCACTGTGTTTAATGCTTTAACTAAAGAGAAGGTAATCGAGGGACAACTAGGACCAGTATTTAGTCTTCCACCTACCTCCCCTGTCATTAGGGGTAAAGTATACCCTTGTCTAGATCAATCTGCCACTTTGTTGCACACCTTTTATCTGCTTTCAAAAATGAGCGTCACGGATTAAAATTAGTAGACAATTTTCAAATATGTGATTAACCCTTGTGTAGTTAAATCAGTAGCATTTTCGGCCTCCTCAATGAGACTTTGGCATGGTGTGACAATACTCGATTAAACTTAGAAACAGAGAATGTTCTTATAATATTTGTCGTGAAAAAGGTATTAACCATCAAAGCAATTGTTACCTCAACTACCCGCAGATGATCTTGTAATTAATGGTCTGCAAGCATGTCAGTGTTGTAAATATAACCATCTCGAAAACTACTTCTGGGCTGTGTTCACTTGACATTGTGCAGCATCTGGTAGGACATTCTTCAAGATAAGGATGACAAACTAAATTTTCATATTGTGTAATGAATTAGCCTAACGATGTAAACATCTATTTGATATCAAGTGATGGATTTGCAAGTCCAAGGCCTGCATTCCTAGTTTCAGATGCTTTCAGAAAACATGATGTATCATGGTCACATAGTTCTGTTGTTTGACAGTTGAAGGCCATCATAACTTTGATTTCTTTTGAACTAATATATAAATATTCTATTTTGTATATTTAGTAGTTGACAGTGTCATCCTCTCATACGAATAAAAATCAAGTGAAACAATTCCTGATAGTACTAACAACTAGAGCCAGGAAGCAGCCACATTGGTATGATATGCAGTAATAGAAGAGAATTAATGAATCAAACGTGTCAACTTGATGAATCGTGATTGTCACATCAACCAATCGAATCTTGTCCTCGCATGTCAACAGGTCGCACCACTTTCATCCACATCAAATCTAATGATTTCAAAATAGTCAAGAATTGCTTTAATCATTATGAATATGATCAGGATGTTAATATTGCCAAGTTTCCACTTCACTTTCTGTTTAAGATTTTCTACTATACTTTCTATTTAAGATTATAAGTGATTAAAATCACATGCACCTTTAACTAAGTTTGTATATTTGAAAACCTTTTAAAACTTTCAAGGAGAGGAAAGAAGAGCTTCTTTATTCCAGATTGTCCTCCATATTGCCTGAAAATTTTTAAAGATTTCAGGTGTTTCAGGTAAAACATTGACACTTTTCTCTCTTTTCATGACTGAAATCTTTGAGAAGCAATTCAGATTTGACATCTGCCTGACCTCACCCTGATGTGATCAAAATCATGTTTTACCAAATTTATTAATTGATGAACAATAAAGGGTTTTCTCTATGGCTATTGGAGTGACAATGAAATATTGTCTCCATTCTCCCCGAGGGTTTCCCCTTCACATCAAATAGGGGCTCGGAAATGAGGACATAAAACCAGCAGCTGAGGAGGAAGTATAATAACTTGTGTTTTTTAAGTTAAAAAGGAGATTATATTTTAGGATGACCTGGGTCACCGTCCCCTGTGAGTCTCTGGGGTCACTTTGATCTTGCAGGGTCGGGAGACAAGGAGACACTTTAATATCCCTGGAGGACAGGGGTCAGGGTATTCAAGGGTTGTGAAAAAACTCACAGTCATTACAATTGTTTTGGTATAAAAGAAGAAATGTTTAGAGATGACATGGGGCTTTATCCTCAGGGGTTGAGGCTGGTCTGGAGGCTATTAGAGATGAGTGATCATCGATATGATCATTACTGTCTTAATCATGTCTTTTCATACACAGATTTCACTAATAGGTGGGAATTTAGAAATATGTCTTTGCTTTGTTGAGGAATGTGATTTATAAATTGTAAAATTCAAATGTGTGATTTATTCAAATACTTTTACAATCCCACTGTGTGAGAAAAGTTGATTTTAAATTGCCCTCTGTTTAAAAGTGAGAAAATAACAGGTTTTGATTTGCACTGCAATCAATTATGAATCTGAAGTCAGAACTAAGCTTTTTGTAGGAAAGCCTCCCGCAGTGAAGGAGAGGTATGTGTGTGACACAGGTCGAATATAATGATGTCCTTATAAACACTGTGCCAGGTGTCTCCTGCCTATATCTTACGTCTCCAGCCAGGCTTCCTCTTGCTGTTCACAACAATAGTTTCTTTGATCAGGTAATAACATGGCGGAAGGATTAAAACATAGGGTGGCGTCACCTATCAGCTTTCTGCAGAGAAGAGACATGTGAAGCACTTTGTTTCACTGAGTTATAAATGAGAAGCAATGTTACATTATGTGTATCATTGCTTCACTGACTTATAAATGAGAAGCAATGTTACACAATGTGCATCTTTGTTTCACGAGTAATAGAATAATAAGTCTTGTAACTTTGTTTCACTGACTTATAAAACACACGTGTAACTCTGTTACATCCAGTAATAAATGAGCATTACCCATAACAAAGACATATCTCTTAGAAATCAACGACAGACAGGACAGATGGGTGCAGCAGATTTAAAAAAAAAATCAGTTGGAGACTTTTAGTTTCCCTTTCAGAAAATTGATGTATTTTCTGATTGACCCAGGTCGAAACGAACTTGGCTATCCAAGGTCATGTCATAATGGAAGTCGTGAAGGCAATAACAATTTTTAAAGCAAATTTCAGAATTTATTTGGAGAAAATCAACTTCTGACATTAATTTTATAGGTCAAAAGAAAATATGAATGATCTTTAAAAGAATAGTTTCTTATTTATTTTTTTCAGACAATAACTATAAATTTTCTTTTTGTTAATAAGGTTTTCAAGGAGTCCTTACTTGACAACAAGTTGTTTCTGCAAAGAATTCAGTTCATCTTTGTGATGAACATACAACTTCATTTAAAACAACCTTTTCACTCTGGAGTGGTGAGTTCCATTGTTTGGATGGACACTTTCAGAAAGAGATTCCATTTCCTTTTGGTAGATAGGTAGCTTCAAATGTGACAATGTTTAAACTTGTTTGCTTATAGTTTGAAGTGCCCTGATGAATAACTAATTATAGTGAGTATTATACATGATACACCATCAGAAGCTAACACTTAAAACATGAACCAGTTGAGTACTTTACGGACCCGAGTAGCTCTATATCAGATATACGAGCTCCTCACACCTCCCATCAAGCCAGTTTGACGTTATTATCAGACATATCAGCATTAATATCGGAGACACATCAACAATATTATCGCACACATCACAGTGGTCAAGGACTATCTCTGACAGCACCATCTGCGGTGACGTTTCCCTAAGCACTGTTTACAGAAGTGATGGGGTCTCAGTCTGCCACCTTGTCACAGATTAGTGAAGCAGCTTATCTCAAGGGTTGGTATGTACACATGGTAGTCATTCAGACAGATGGTCAGGGCTGGACAATTTAACTTTAGGCCTTAATAAAGGTAAAGGAGATTTGGGACAGGACACCAAATGAACTTTTTAAGACCATTTCCAGTTTTGCAGGTAGACAGACTGAAAATGAAAAGACAAAGAGTCATATTTGGAATTTGGACAGATTGATTGACAATTATCCTAAGGAAAAAAAAATAGAATTGAAAACTAAATTTGATCTCTTCATCTTCTTCTGAGCAATCTCTTCTTTCTACACTTTCATTAATTTGTTTTGGTAATTTACATCAAGGCCTGGGTGATAAAATAAGCTAGAATGGAGTTAAAACTTGAACTGAGTTTATTTCCGGTACCTAATTAAAAAAAAATAAATAGGCAGGCTTCATCAGTCTGACATGGCTAAGGAAAGTGAATATTGAAATCTCTTGAGTTTTTTAAAGGACTTACTTACAAGGAACTGTGGGGCCACAGATCAGGCCTTTACTTCAATAAAAGAAATATGACCAGTGTACAGTTCTCCCAAATCAAGGCAATTTTTGTAATGATTATAATTTAAATGAAGTAGATATCATAAAACCCTGTGATATCATTATAGATTCTATGAGATATTAGGAGTGTGTGACAGCTGGTAAATGTGCTATAACACCTCAGGGTGGCTATAACCCTCACTAGCAGGGATCTAGCAAGTGTGACTTGCCACTAAAACTTTATCATCCATATCCACCCTCCCCTTGAACATCGATAATATGCTGAACAACAGCTTCCCTCACTACTTAGATGTTTATGGGTTAATAGGTGGATATGTGTGACATACTTGGTATTCAAATTATATTCATAAGAACTGATAAACCACCTCATATCTGAAAGTTCATCTATTCATAAAAAGTGATCGACTTTCTTACATCTGAACCTTCATCTATTCATAAGAACTGATTGACTATCTTATATTTGAATGATGTGGTATACTCGATAATGTTGATATTAACATTTTGAATATATTCAAGACATTTCATTTTAATGTTCTTATATACAGATAGTCTTGAGGTGGGATTGAAATGAACTGAGATACATATAGTAACTGAGATACAATAATAAGAAAGACAAAAACATAACAATCATGATAAATATTTATAGATGTTTCACGGGAAGCATGGATCCACTCTGCTTCAACTCCCCTAAGCAAGTCATAATGTGCGCCAGTCTCCATGACTCCAGGTAAGTCTTGCAGCATTTCCTTTACTTTTCTATGCAAACACATCAGAGTGCTGGACCTGATTCACTTGCACAGAATCATTAAGGAAATGCAGCAAGGCTTTAATCAACCATTGATGGAGACTTGCACGAGTTTGTTTGAGTAGAAAAGTTGACTCCACTATACTGCTATTGATTCCTGTTGTTAGATTCCTTTGAAAGCTGCTTGGTTTTCCTGGATGAAGTGTGTAGAGAAACAGCCCCAAGTCTCCAATAAGTGTCTAACACTCTTCAAGGGCTGCTTGACCAAAAGGTCCTTGCTTCCAACTGTTGGGTCACAGATCAGGCCTTTACTTCCAACTGTGGGGTCACAGACCAGGGGGTAGATTATGGAAGCTCTCTTAGTGCTAAGATAGTCGTAAGTCAATGTTAATGTATGGCACTTACTACTATCTTAATGCTAAGAGAGCTTTGAAAATAAGGGTCCAGCCCTTTACTTACAACTGTGGGGTCACAGTTCAACAAAGAAGGTGATTGGTAAGGGTTTAAGTTCTTAAAGAGTTACCATAGTTCAATGGTAGATGCATGTGTACCGAATATGATTTTGTACATATGGATCCACTTCTGGTAATATCCAATTACTATCACTGGTAGATTTAGCCTATATCGTTCAGTATGGTCTTCACTACAGAATCATATGTCCAGACAGAATGTGCTTAGTTCAAAGGTATATAATATACAGTAGTATGTATAGTGTTTGTGCGCAGCCACTACTAACAGATGAGTTGAAGTTTCATTCATTCCTTTGAAGCTTGACCAAAGAGGTCCAGTTCCACCTCTTGGGTCAAAGATCAGTGGGAGGCTTGTGGATAACGGTTTATGTTCTTTATGCATGTTTTCTTCTCCAACTCCCACTTTAACAGTGCTTGACCATCGGTTTCTAGTTCCATTGGAAGGCTGCAGTTAAAGGATATATGTTTACTTAGTATGGATCCTAAGGACTATCAACAACCTACGGAGAACAACTGGAAATGTAGCGAAGGGTCACTCAATATGCTTTCATCTTGTCCAAAGAGCAATTTCAATACTTGTTCAGTCCTAATTGTAGTGTATTAAAAGGTGACTAGGAAGTTTTCATATTTCTATTTGGAAAAGAATATTGTCCTCCACTAATTATTTACTAGTGTTATTTCAGCTAATAACACCATCACCACTGTTATATAAATCACCTTTGACTGCCATGACTATGACTAGCAATAAACCAACTCAACAGACCTTGATTCTGAAACTGAATATTTGCAGTTGATCGAAGAGAAATACAAGTGGCCCTTCTTATGTCTTCAGGCTATTGCAATGGAAATCATAAAAAGCTATAATTATTCTTGTAAATGCCATGTTAGAAAGGTTCTGTAAACTGCCATTAAGAGTTGATTATTGATATCCTTAGTTGCATACGGTCCTCCTCTAGCGTTCTGGATCAACACAGTGAAACTATATAATCTACCCTTACAGCCTGTGTCAGTTGCCTGATATTTCAATAATACATGGTTTACTTATAATTTGTTCATTTGGAGTAGTATATACTGACACACATCAGAAACGAAGAAAAATAACAAAATGCAGAAATACATTCTGAATATCATTCAGATACTAGGTCTTCAAAGAAAGAAAACTTTACTACTGACGGGATGGTCTAGCTCTGTATATTTATATATTTCTAGTAACCTTGGTTAGACTGTTTTGTTCAGGGTGTCAAAACAGTTGCCAATGGTTTGCATAGTGCGTTAGTACAGATATTCTGCAATGAGAATACACATGAATGTTTTCTGTATCAAACTTTACTGATAATAGATGTCCACTGAACTGAATTATTTCTCATTACAAAAATGCACATTAGTTTTAACATTGCCTTTCAAGTACTAGGAAACAATCTTAATTTGAATATATTCAGAAAACTGGACACTTATGTACAAATGTATGAAAAGATGTTTCTATTTGGTGCAGGATTAGCTCAGAATGCCACTTTCCATGCCCTCCATGCCACCTTTGTTCCCAGTGCTGCCAAAGCAGTTTTATTATTGAGATGTTGTCTCCTCTAGTGCCCCCCAATGCCCCTTGCCCCCTCGATACAGCTATCTGTAGATAAACACAATCAAATCATCAGCTATAAAGGCAATTATTTCCCTCTCTGCAACACGATACACTCGTAATCTTAGCCATATTACTTTCCCTTCCACACTTCTGATGATATAATGGGAAATTCTACCGCTTGATAAAAGTTCTTTTTTTGGACATAAATCTTTACTTTCTTGCATATAAGTCTTGTAATGTGATAATGCTATCGGTTCTGTAGATTTTGTCTTGATAGTTTAATGCACTGAGATTATATCACGTTCGGGCATGGTGGGGTAAAAAAATGTAAATTCAATGAAAGTGAGGTCTTTATAAAGGCAAGGCAATAAATCGTGGAGAGAGATGTGATCTTACTGTGTCATACTTCCAGCCTCTCTCTATCTCTACAGCAAGGTTAATCCAGCTACAATCTCTTGTCTTCTTGTCTCCTTGTATAATGGAAAAGTTTCTGTTGTCTTTGAAAGTTCTTGGAGTATATGAATAAATTTGTTAAATAAGTGTAATATCTTAGAGGCTTATTTGTTTTAAGAAGTTACATAAGAACAATCTCCTCTTTATAAAGCTTTAAAGCGGGGGGTTCTAACAATTAATGTAATTTATTTTCTGGTCATTGAGATTGAAAGATTCATTAGGTTTTAAAGACAAAGTATGGACAACCTATTACCCAATATTTGGTATCATTCCTATTTTCACACTTTTGTTTGCCGTCTCTTGAATTAACACCTGAAACAATTTTAATGAAAATTTCAGGAATGATTGAATAGATAGGTCTTTTGATTGAACAGATGTTTCTATTGTTTTAAGCATGTAAGTCCCAGTATGATTCTAAATTTCTATTTTTAACATTTTCAAAATCCACATGACATGAAAGTAAACAGTGGCAAATGTGTAAGTGACATTGTTTTTTCGCTATATTTAATTACAATATGCGACTTTTCTATTTTCAGAGTGGTATCTCTTTTGGATACTTTTTGTTCAAATATTTCTGAAGAGATATGTATACGCTTGTTTATTTTGTTAGTTACAAGAATATTAAATTGAAATAAATTTTTTTAAAGGTCATTAAAATTTAATTATTCAGCTGCCTGATGGTTTATGAGGAGTCTTATTTAGCAGTTGGACTATGGTGTCTTTCAAATAGGGCAAAAAGTTGGCTAATTAATTTTTATTTCCAGCAACACACCTGCCATCATGCATCATTAGTTCTGTTTTAATTAGTGAGGTAATCACTTCTTGATAGACAGAGTAATCTCTGAAACAAATATTTCTAATTAGAATCAATCTTCAAATTCATATTGATAATCAAATGACCATTTTATTGTTTAAAATGACATTGAGGTTGGAATGAGAAAGGATTGAGGTCACTGAGGACAACATACTGAAAGTCGAACTGGAAAAAAAAAGTTCCTCGGAAAAAATTATATGTGCATAGATGTGAATATATAAATTTTATGTCACCGTTTATGTATTACCTAATCGGTCATAAACATGAGTATGAGATTACCAGATTGGAATGGGGATGTTATGAGGTAATTAAGCAATCACTATGCAGACTCATCTAGACCCATTAGTGTAGGTGATGTCAGTTTGTGGACCCTGCTATCTGCGTGAGAACTGATTTTTCTTCATGTGTTGATTTGTACTCGTCTTGAAATCATCTCATCCCGAAAAAGCACCTGTATTAGCAGTGTGTGAAATATTCAGGCCTGTCTGGTAAACAGGTAACTTTTGCCCTGGCCTGTAAACGTCATGTAAAAACAAACTGTTATTATATCAGTATTTCTCTCCTCCGCTAATAGACCTATAGCGCTAAAGGGAGATAACTCTGAAAGTCAATATTGACGTGGCCAATTAAATGCTCATGTTTCATAAGCTTACCACACATTGTGTGAGAGTGGCCAGGTCTCGTCCAATCAATACACAGCTGGGTGGGTGAGCTATCATGTTATATCCCGGCAAAAGAGGACGCTATCCTGGTACCGGTCTAACCAGTTGCTAATAAAATCTGGAACTGGTTCCATTTTCTGGGTAACATTTGGCATGATTCTTTTTCTATTAGAATTAGAATGCATATTTGTTCAAGTATCTTTTATTATTTTAAATATTTCAACTTTTATATATTTGTATGTGGCTGGATATGGAGAAGTAGATTTTCAACTTAACAATGGAGCTGGAAAATATTGAATCAATTAATTTAATTAGTTGTGGTTAATAAGAAAAGACTGTCTTGTCAGCATATAGCAAGAGGATGTAGAAAGTCAAGTTCTGTTCATTCACAATTTTTCATTTGAATGTGAGACTTAACTGCTATAAAGAAGTTGTAAATCCATCGTTAGCAAGATGTCCTTTCACTTCACATACAATAAAGAAGTTGTAGATCCATCGTTACCTAGATGTCCTTTCACATCACATAAAATATGTTGAATTTTGCACATGATTAGTGCGTCCTTTTAAATTTGATAAAACATTTGAATAATCATTCATGTTTATTTCCTGATGTTTATGTTTATTTATCGAGAACACAAGGTATGAGGTATCACTGTCTGAGGACGGATAGATTGCTGCTCTTCTTATAGACTTGGGTCTCATTTGTTTCAATAAGTCGTGTTTGCTCCCCGAAACCTGCGCATCTTTCCCCGACCTTGTGTGTAGTGTTGAGAGATGGCTCCAGGCTTCACGTGCATGCTCCAGATTGCTGCATGAAGGATTTATCTGTCTAGAACGTATATACAAGTACACAAAGATGTTAGTTTGCTCTTTTTAGCTCTCAGCGATGTGATACAAAACAAAGAAGGACAAATTCTACATACTGACAGCATCTTCATAACAAGCACTGTTCTACATACCGACATCATCTTCATTACAAGCACTGTTCTACATACTGACAGCATCTTCATAACAAGCACTGTTCTACATACTGACAGCATCTTCATTACAAGCACTGTTCTACACACTGACAGCATCTTCATTACAAGCACTGTTCTACATACTGACAGCATCTTCATTACAAGCACTGTTCTACATACTGACAGCATCTTCATTACAAGCACTGTTCTACATACTGACAGCATCTTCATAACAAGCACTGTTCTACATACGGACAGCATCTTCATTACAAGCACTGTTCTACATACCGACAGCATCTTCATTACAAGCACTGTTCTACATACTGACAGCATCTTCAATATAAGCACTGTTCTACATACTGACAGCATCTTCATTACAAGCACTGTTCTACATACTGACAGCATCTTCATAACAAGCACTGTTCTACATAGTGACAGCATCTTCATTACAAGCACTGTTCTACATACTGACAGCATCTTCATTACAAGCTTTGTTCTACATACTGACAACATCTTCATTACAAGCACTGTTCTACATACTGACAGCATCTTCATTACAAGCACTGTTCTACACACTGACAGCATCTTCATTACAAGCACTGTTCTACATACTGACAGCATCTTCATTACAAGCACTGTTCTACATACTGACAGCATCTTCATTACAAGCACTGTTCTACATACTGACAGCATCTTCATTACAAGCACTGTTCTACATACCGACATCATCTTCATTACAAGCACTGTTCTACATACTGACAGCATCTTCATTACAAGCACTGTTCTACATACTGACAGCATCTTCATAACAAGCACTGTTCTACATACTGACAGCATCTTCATTACAAGCACTGTTCTACATACTGACAGCATCTTCATTACAAGCACTGTTCTACATACTGACAGCATCTTCATTACAAGCACTGTTCTACATACTGACAGCATCTTCATTACAAGCACTGTTCTACATACTGACAGCATCTTCATTACAAGCACTGTTCTACATATCGGCAGCATCTCCATTACAAGCACTGTTCTACATACTGACAGCATCTTCATTACAAGCACTGTTCTACATACTGACAGCATCTTCATTACAAGCTTTGTTCTACATACTGACATCTTCATTACAAGCACTGTTCTACATACTGACAGCATCTTCATTACAAGCACTGTTCTACACACTGACAGCATCTTCATTACAAGCACTGTTCTACATACTGACAGCATCTTCATTACAAGCACTGTTCTACACACTGACAGCATCTTCATTACAAGCACTGTTCTACATACTGACAGCATCTTCATTACAAGCACTGTTCTACACACTGACAGCATCTTCATTACAAGCACTGTTCTACATACTGACAGCATCTTCATTACAAGCACTGTTCTACACACTGACAGCATCTTCATTACAAGCACTGTTCTACATACTGACAGCATCTTCATTACAAGCACTGTTCTACATACTGACAGCATCTTCATTACAAGCACTGTTCTACATACCGACATCATCTTCATTACAAGCACTGTTCTACATACTGACAGCATCTTCATAACAAGCACTGTTCTACATACTGACAGCATCTTCATTACAAGCACTGTTCTACACACTGACAGCATCTTCATTACAAGCACTGTTCTACATACTGACAGCATCTTCATTACAAGCACTGTTCTACATACTGACAGCATCTTCATAACAAGCACTGTTCTACATACGGACAGCATCTTCATTACAAGCACTGTTCTACATACTGACAGCATCTTCATTACAAGCACTGTTCTACATACTGACAGCATCTTCATTACAAGCACTGTTACAGCATCTTCATTACAAGCACTGTTCTACTCATACTGTTACAGATACTGATATGTACTGTTTCTCAATGTTCAGTGAGTGGACAGTTGGGTTTGCTATGAGCACTTTTCAAAATAAAAGATTTTATACTGTTTCTGCAATTGCCTACTTGTTTAGAAAGCATCAATGGTTCCTCTGAAAGAAAGTGATAAAACTCTGGTGTCATAGAAAAACATAACATACAAAAACGTTACAAACATTGCTGAAGTTGAGTTCTTCAAAAAGAATGATTTAGAAGTGTTTTGATGACAAGAGAAAGAGAGTGAGAATCTCATGAATCTGGTGCAGTTGACAGACCAGCAGCTGGTAGATTACTACAGAGAAGCAACATACATCAACCTCATCAAGGTGAACACGCTATGGTGTCTCCCTTCTGGAGGCTGTTCCACTGACCAATATTGCAAATATTGCAAGAACCTCATTCTTATATTGGTGGGTGTTATCATATTTATTGGTTTGATAATCCTTTTATCGCATATCAGACAGACTTATTCATTGTCAACCCACGTTGTCAATCCTCATTGTCAACCCTCATCGCAACCCTCATTGTCAACCCTCATTGTCAGGCTAATCCTGCCCCTTTTAGTTTTATAGGTATCAAATGTTTAATACATGTATGTTGCAAGCTTAGAAAAATCTGTCAGGAAATAATCAAAGTATGCTATGGTTGAATTTCACAATGAGGAAAAATGCTGATATTAAACCTGGAATTCAACAATGATTTCCTTGAACACTTCTGAAACTGCCTGGGAAGGGTTAAACTCATTCAGCTGCCGACCAACTTAAGTTTTGAGCAAGTTTCTACCTGTCGTCCATCACACCTGTCAGCTGTGTTAGTGCAATCAATGGCCAGGTAAGCTTGGCACCAGCAAGCCTCATCTCCACACAGCGCCAGTTTGAGCTCTTCTCCGATTCTCATATTAACACGTTCAAACTATCTGCCAGAACTTGAAACAAATAACTTCTTGTGTGGTATGCACACTTTTAATTCATCCTGCTTAAACTGCTTCCCAATAGTGTTTTGTTGGAAACCATCTGTCCTCAACATTGGACTTTTGGAAGAAATAGTCTGGTACTACTGTATTCAACCTTAATATCCAAACTTACTTCATTGAAGGATTTTGAATCTTTTCATTGATGAAGATATAACTTTCAGAAACTGAACATGAACTATTGCGAGAGAAACCAGAGTGTCTGTTCAGTTCTGAAAATAAACAAGCTAAGATTTGATATTTAAGCAACTCTTATTTCTAACTGGTGAATTTTGTAAAATCATGACAGTAACTGATCGCACTTTCCCAGTTTGATTCATCGTCCCCTGTTGCCGACCTGGCGCCTATAGCGCTGCCTGGTTACCGTGACATTCTCTGAGGGATCTGGCGCTGTGTCAATATTTGCCTACCAGTTCCAGCTCTTATTGGACTTGTGGATTAGCCAACACGTTTATTGTTTCATCTAAATATTGACATGTTTGCTTTGCAAAGAATTAATGCTTTCAGCTAGAATGTACTGATGATATTTGAAAAATTTATTTTGTTTTGAGTGCATTTCAGTGTTTATTTGATTTCTGCTTTCAGACGTTTGGTTCACTTTATGTTTAGTTAATTGTTGTTGTAATTTAAATATCATGAACTGTAATTATTGATGACATGACATTTGTCTCAAGAATTGAGATCTGTTTGTACTTTTGTGCTTTTTGTTTCTTAGCTTTATATTCAAAATTTAGAGGATACGCAAGGGGCATGATATTGGTATTCAACATTTAGGGGATAAAGCAAGGGTTGTAATATTCGTATTCAACATTTGGGGGTTAAAGCAAGGGGTATGATAACGACAATCAACATTTAGAGGTTAAAGCAATGGGTATGATAATGGTATTCAAATTTAAGGAGCAGGGTGTGTAATATTAGTATTGACAATTTAGGGGATAAAGCAAGGGTTATGATATTGCTGTTTTGCATATTCAAAGAACTATGACTTAAGATTGTTTGTGTTTTTCAAGTCAGTAATATGGTTCTCACTGTTTCTATGCTGGTATTCAACACTAAGACTCATTGAACTTGTATAGTGATTCACCATATTGTCAAGTATTTTCTTTCTTTGTCCGTCTGTTCAAATAAATACTAAATACTAAATGAAGAGATTGATAAAATACTAGTCTGTAGGGAAAGCGTTAGAGATTGTAAAGCTCATAATATAAAAAGCAATGACGATCCAGTTATGAAAGCACTAGATTCAGAGCACAGTGGAAATGCTATGATTAGTCGTGTAGAATTAGGCCGAGTGCTGTCCATTCATGTCCCCGTTGCGTGTCGAAGGTGTTTATCTCGCATCATTTGCTGATTTATCAGGAATCAGAGGGATCAGATTGATCACACACCTGACAGGTAGAAGCACCGTGCTCGTCAGGAGAGGAGGAAAACATACAGAACATAGTGGTCCTGAATGAGTTGTTCAAACGTTCTTTTGAAAGAAGTGTTTTTGTACATTTCCTTGGTAAAATAACAGATCCAAGTAAACAGTTTGAAATGATGCAAATTAATGTTTTAGAAATGGCTTCAAAGGGACATTATTTGCTGCTCACTTCTAACAGAACATTGCAGTCAGTTCTAAATCACGTATGTAAATCTGATCTGATGGTAAAGGTCCTTGTTTTCTCTTCATAACCAATCAAAAACCAGTTGGGATGTTTGTCAAATTTATTTGGCAAGATTTCAAATGCCAGAAAAATTAAACACATTGTTTTCATCTTAAATTCAATTTCCAGTTTCAAAGTCATGTAGTTTCTGACTGCAAGTAATTGACAACTGAATAACAATCACTGGGCAGGTATAATAAATTACATGATAGCAATCAATGGTGTCTGTCTGTCTGTCTGTCTGTCTGATATGCCATAATCAGGGCTAGCACTACCAGTGCTATTATTGTACAAACTGAATTTCCTCCTTTGAAATCAAGTGACAAAATTATATAAATGTAGGGGGATTGGGGTGGCCTTTTTCCAAACACCTATACAAAATCTTAGCGCTAAGAGAGCTTGAGAAATGGAGGCCTAGAGTTGTGTTCAAGAACCTTTGTTTAATATCAGGTGGATAGAGTGCTTGTCTCATGGATTTATTGATTACAGTGAAGCCGTGATAATCCGGCCACCGATAATATGAATCTCGCAGTTTCCGAACGGTAGGAAGATGTAACCAAACTAATCTCTTTATTAGTCCTCTGTACTCAGTAGTACGAACATTTCACTATCCGAACGTTTTTGATGAAAAAACGGAAGCGTTCGGATTATCGAGGCCTGACTGTACTACATTGGTTGGTGTTGGATATTTCTGTTTAACTATATTTTATGAGATTGTGTTAATTAACAAAAGATAACAAACACTACGCAAGGAAATATGCATGTATATTTACAAAAATGTATATGATAAAAACATCATAACTGTATCTGATACTATAATGTTGAATATTTATAGAACTTTAAATTGATACTTTACAGCTCAGGCCAGTCATAAATGCTTGTTGATTTCAACAGAATTATAATGAATTATCAATAATTAGTAACAAATGATGCAGTATCCACAAATTTAGTTTGATGTTGTATTGAAATGTTTTGTTCAAGTATCAAAAAGACATCAAAGATATACATCCAAATGAAACTAATGATAAATTTATATCTTACAATGTTACATTAGGATCATGCTATCTACAATAGAACAGTTCGTGTACTTTTTTGGAGCGATACACTTGCAGGAATTGAACCCACACCCTCAGAGTCAGGCACCAGCCATCAGCGCTGACTGTACCAACAGCTTCCTCATTCAGCCACCAAGACCTCAAATACTATCTATATGTACAGGACTATGTGATAGCCAGTTGAGGGGAACACAATTTAATTTTCTTTCTTATAATTTCAGACGGTAAGACCGTTTACAAAAATAAAAAGGTAATAAGACACAACCATATTTTTTGTTGAGACTTTTGACTGTATTGATCCTTATCACACCAGGTTTGAAAATAGGTAGCAACAGATTCATACTTTTTTCTATGAAATGAGAAATTTAAGTTTTATCTTTAATTACTTGAAAGTGCCACTCCCCACTAATTGTGCCAGGTAAGCATGAAACAGACAAGGAGTTCATCTGTCTCTTCCCATGTGTGGGCAGCCAGGACACTCTAGATATATATATATATATATATATATACACACAACCATACACATACAGCTGATACTTGGGGTTGAATCAGCGTTATTAATAGCCCTCAATGTCACCACACAATCATCCTCTACACCTCCACTCGGTCAGGTGTTCTCTAGGTGTCTTGTAGGTGTCCTGAAGGTGTCCTGAAGGTGTCTTGCAGAATATTTTCGTAAATGGATATAATGGATATATTGGATTATTGGATTTACTTTGTAGCCCTTCAGTAGAGACCAGGTAAGTGATTTGGTATTAATTTCTATTGATCAGCTGTTAATCTGGAAATTATAAATTTTCATGCAATTTGTTTTAAATACTTTTTTACTTTCTTCCCCTCATCTTATTTATTTGTTTTTATATGTGTATGTTTTTGCTACCTCAACAGACATTTAGATTATTTGGAATCAAAACGAATAACATATGATTTAATTCAGCAGTTTTTAAAAATTTATGTTCTGATTTGAACAATAATCATTTAGGTAGTAATCCAAGGACTTATAAGTCCTTGAGTGATCTGACATACAAATAAATGTTAAATAAGTATTAATTACTTATTTCTGTACAAATTTATAATTATCAAAAACATTTGTTCTTTAAATTCAAATGTTTTAAATATAAAAATTACTTTTTTCTACTTTTAAATTTTGGAAGGATTATAAAAAAGAACACCAGCCCAAGTGTGAAGTGTTTGATTTGATGAAGATTGTGCCATATTTAACTGCATCATGGTGTGTGGTGTGTCTATTTATACCAGCTTATGCAACACCAACACAGGGGGCACCTGCTGCTTCTATATATATATATATATATATGTATATATGTACAGATAAACATGTATATTGGTAGGATGTTCCTAAGACTTGCTGAATGGGTTGGAAATTGAATAATTGTGTTATACATATTATTTCTGATTGTTTAGTGTGATTATAAACACATATTTGGAGTTGTAAGTGTTGAGCACTATATATATATATATATCCACACAAGCATTGATGTTTAGTAGAGCATGCTGTCTTGTGAAGGTATATCTGAATATTCACTAGCTTTTGATTCCAACTACCGTAAGATTGCTTGTAATTTTTGGATTTTGTTTCTCACCACACAAATATTGTGCTCAGACAATTTGAGAAGTTTTCATGCCTTCTGATACAGATTCCCCAGGTCCTATTGTTGGAACCTGTAGTGTTATTGCTAATCCTTGATGCTTTTAAACAATTATTTGTTAGGTTAAAGAGGGAGTCAACGAGATACATTATATTCAGAAGTCGCACATTTCAAACCAGCATAGCATTTCTGGATTTTATATATAGTTTTAATGTTGCTTCAGAGGCTGAAATTCATGCGGTTCCAATTGGTTGACTAGCAGCATGTTATGTCAGTTAAGAACCTAGATTTATTCCTGTATTGAAGAAATTATTGCAAAACTTTTCTTCTCAGCTTTCATTAGTTAGCAATCACTGGCTTAGGTGATTTCTGAAACCTAAATTCACCCAGCCATGGAAAGAGTTAGTATTGGAGGATTTACAGATCTTCTTCAGGAACAAAGCACTTACCAAAGTAGCACAACATCATATTAAATTTGGAACTTTATATCCCCAACATTGAGGAACACTGATACAGGATCGTTGGGATCTATTTCGGATCATCTTAAGAAACAAATATAAACTTAAAAACTTTGATACCATTGCTACCTGAGCTGACTGAGGGACCATCATGTGCTAGGTAAATCATTCCTGTCTGGCATTTGCAATGAGAGTAATTTGGTCTATTCTCCAGCACATGTATTGTTCTTGGCTCGTTCTGACGGCAGCGTTCTGACCTCGGACGTCTAGAGATGGTATGAGCTTCTCATTCAAAAACATGGTTCTGAATGCCAGCTCTCAACTGATAATTAGCCCTTAACATGCGAGCGACGGAATTATCCGGGCGGGCTATAAGCGATTCGTAGGTACCTCAATACGGATCCCGGTTACAAGACTTAGAATAATTCACGGCTGTCTAAGTACTGTCCTATACCCCATACCGGGTCACGAGTCGATTGTGTCCGCGACCCGACCCATGAGAATGACTGTATTTACGCTCCGAGACCCGACATGAGAATGAAGCTTTGTTCAGTGTGTGGTCGGAATATCAAGCAAAATTCACACCAATTTGCGTGTGCATTGTTGACCCGTAACGCATCGATAATTAGCTTTACAAAAGGCCAATTATGTCGGGCTTAGCCCCCGAAGCATTAATTCGCTTGAGGCTATTTTCACCCACGTGTTTGTATTGCCTCGGGTTTGCCTCGCCCGAGACTGCTATCTGCCTCGCATCTCGCGAGACGGGGAAAAAATCGCTAACTCGCCTTACTCCCGCACTTCATATCATGTGAGCGAATTGTTTGTTTTCAAAAAAAAATACGGCAAAATAAAGGGGAAACAATGGACTACATTCCCATATAAAATTAGAAAATCTCAAAAAAATAATAAAGACACAGCAAGCGCCGTGAAAAAGGTCATGTTTACACTTCATAAATTTTGAAACAATCGGCGATTTTCACAACTTCTAAAACATTTATCAAGGCTAAAATACTGAATGCATTTTCATAATTGTTATATCACAATAAACCGAAAAGAATAATCTTTTATTCTATATAAAATGCGCAGATTTATTCACAGAAATAAAGATACAATTTTACCTTTCTGAGAGGCATGTGAAACCAAACCGCACACAAACTAATCAACATATTTTCATCAGTTATGGTTCGAGGTTAGCGTTTATTTGAAAAGTCAAACAACATAACCATATTTGGGTTGACATGTGCTTATTTGTCAACTGGTTCGAGATTATGATTTCTTGGAAAAGTGCGATGAACGACCGTTTGCAATGCCGCATACATGTTGTAAGTATTGAGGATTTTATAGGTGGAAATAAAGACAAACTTTACATAGCTATAGAATTATAACCAAAGGTCGCATTCTAATAATTTTTATATCATTGTGAAGCTAGACATCTTGTCTTCAATTCCGTATATAAATGGAATTTTTTTCGTTTCGTATTTATGATGTTACGAGGCCCGAATAAAAGACAATCTTTCGAAAGTAATAGAATAAAAACGAAAAAACATAGAAAATTCATTCAAAGTTTCGAGTGTGAATTAGCCATTTGTGTACGGGTGTCGCTACTTGAATTTGTATTGAACGCCCGTATATAGTCCTTATTCGCCATGTAGATGCGGTATATTTTGTAAAAACGATACCGGAATCGCCGCCTGGAAATTCCGCCAGCAGAGCTAGTTAGTGCCAAAGCCCAAACTACTGCTGCGAGCTGCGAGCCTGTAAATTCCGCCACAGGGGCTAAAAATGGTAAAATATATATACGCAACGTAAGGGTTAGTAATTGTATAGTTTCTTTTATCATGAAAATGCACAAGAAATGGAACATGTTATTGGTCCAAGTTCATTCAGCACTGCTTTGTTTTTGACCTATGATAATGAGGATATTTATATAGTGACACATAGGCCCTCTGAGTGCTCAAGACACTCCTGAACAATAATACCCTATTCTAACCCAGTTACCACTGGTACAGGTTGAAATTTCATTGGTGGATCCAGAGGTGGTACGAGGGTGCGGCACGTAAAAGCGCAATCCAATCATAAAAGCTGCCGCTACCCCCAACTGAGAGCATTTTCCAGGTCTGGAAAAGTGCACCCCCACCCTACTGAGGGTGCGGCACGTAAAAGCGCAATCCAATCATAAAAGCTGCCGCTACCCCCAACTGAGAGCATTTTCCAGGTCTGGAAAAGTGCACCCCCACCCCACCGAGGGTGCGGCACGTAAAAGCGCAATCCAATCATAAAAGCTGCCGCTACCCTCAACTGAGAGCATTTTCCAGGTCTGGAAAAGTGCACCCCCACCCCACCGAGGGTGCGGCACGTTAAAGCGCAATCCAATCATAAAAGCTGCCGCTACCCCCAACTGAGAGCATTTTTCAGGTCTGGAAAAGTGCACCCCCACCCCACCGAGGGTGCGGCACGTAAAAGCGCAATCCAATCATAAAAGCTGCCGCTACCCCCAACTGAGAGCATTTTCCAGGTCTGGAAAAGTGCACCCCCACCCCACCGAGGGTGCGGCACGTTAAAGCGCAATCCAATCATAAAAGCTGCCGCTACCCCCAACTGAGAGCATTTTTCAGGTCTGGAAAAGTGCACCCCCACCCCACTGAGGGTGCGGCACGTAAAAGCGCAATCCAATCATAAAAGCTGCCGCTACCCCCAACAGAGCATTTTCCAGGTCTGGAAAAGTGCACCCCCACCCCACCGAGGGTGCGGCACGTTAAAGCGCAATCCAATCATAAAAGCTGCCGCTACCCCCAACTGAGAGCATTTTTATCCCACCGGTATGTAATACCGTGGGATATAGTCATCGCCCCGTCCGTCTGTCCGTCCGTCCGTCCGTCCGTCTGTCCGTCTGTAATCATTTTGTTTCCGGAGCAGAACTCGAAACCCTTCATGATATCTTTCTGAAACTTTGCATGTGTATTACCCACCAACTGAAGTGGTGCCTTTTGATATTTTCAGATTTCTGAAAATTTTATTTTTTTTCGTTTCCATAGAAACATGTTGAAGTTGGACTTTGTTCATAGACAGGTTCATTTCCGGAGCACAGCTCCAAAACCGTTCATCATATCTTCCTGAAACTTTGCATGTGTATTACCCACTAACTGAAGTGGTGCCTTTTGATATTTTCAGATTTCTGAAAATTTTATTTTTATTCGTTTCCATAGAAACATGTTGAAGTTGGATTTGTTCAGAGACAGGTTCGTTTCCGGAGCACAGCTCCAAAACCGTTCATCATATCTTTCTGAAACTTTGCATGTGTATTACCCACTAACTGAAGTGGTGCCTTTTGATATTTTCAGATTTCTGAATTTTTTTTTTTTTCGTTTCCATAGAAACATGTTGAAGTTGGACTTTGTTCAGAGACAGGTTCGTTTCCGGAGCACAGCTCCAAAACCGTTCATCATATTTTCCTGAAACTTTGCATGTGTATTACCCATTGATTGAAGTGGTGCCTTTTGATATTATCAGATTTTTTCTGAATTTTTTTTTTTCTGTTTCCATAGAAACATGAGAGGGATGTTGGTTGTTGTTGATTTTGACTGCTTCTGGAGCAGAAGTCTAAAACCCTTAACATTCCTGAAACTCTGTAATACCCAATATCTGAAGTACGGTAGTAGATACACAAGTATATCTGTAAAAGATGTGTTTTACAAATTTTAGTGGAACCGGTGGGATATGTCATCTTGTGATGACTCTTGTTCAGGTCTGGAAAAGTGCACCCCCACCCCACCGAGGGTGCGGCACGTTAAAGCGCAATCCAATCATAAAAGCTGCCGCTACCCCCAACTGAGAGCATTTTTCAGGTCTGGAAAAGTGCACCCCCACCCCACCGAGGGTGCGGCACGTTAAAGCGCAATCCAATCATAAAAGCTGCCGCTACCCCCAACTGAGAGCATTTTCCAGGTCTGGAAAAGTGCACCCCCACCCCACCGAGGGTGCGGCACGTTAAAGCGCAATCCAATCATAAAAGCTGCCGCTACCCCCAACTGAGAGCATTTTCCAGGTCTGGAAAAGTGCACCCCCACCCCACCGAGGGTGCGGCACGTTAAAGCGCAATCCAATCATAAAAGCTGCCGCTACCCCCAACTGAGAGCATTTTTCAGGTCTGGAAAAGTGCACCCCCACCCCAACTCAAAAAGCTATATGCGCCCTGAGGTTACCTTCACCAGGTACCCACGTGAACTGCTTGGTGGACAGCAGCACATTGTCACTTGTCTCTCAACTCATGCCCCAGTGTGGGGCAGGTAATGTACAAGATAATCCAGCCATGAAGTGGGTCACCAATATACTGAGACTACTTGTTTTACACTCAGATTCTAAAAAAAGTATTAATTTGTAAAATGTCACCATTTAATTGAAGTTTGAAAATGAGACTATGAAGACTATGAATTTTCAGAAAACAGAGGTTCCTTTTCAATATAAATATAATGGTGATATTCTTCGAATAAATACTTTATTTCAGAGTCTCAGTGCAACTACTGTTCACTGATAGTGGTCAGCTAAGGGCTAAACAAAATAAATTTGCTTCTGGTTTTCGCCCGCATCAGTTTCATGGAGTGTAGGGATGAGATTATTGACTTTTTGGAGTAGTAACACATTTAAGAGGGTTTGTGCTTTATTTATGAGAGTAACTGTGTAAATTTTGTTTGTTTTTCTCTTCATTCCAAAAATAAAATTGTCGTAATTAGAAAAAACTAATCGCGTCATCGCATCATTTTTGTCAGCCTGTGAAGACCAGAAACATTTTATTTTTTATTTTTTAGGCCTAAGCTCTCTACAGGACCATGTACCACCAGACCTAATAAAGATTGTACTCGTTCAGTAACATTTATACAATTAAAGGGCTGACATGATGGCTTCAGCAACTTGTACTGTATTGCTACATTTATACAATTAAGGGCTGACATGGTGGCTTCAGCAACTTGTATTGAAATGCTACATTTATACAATTTAAGGGCTGTCATGATGGCTTCAGCTCTTATCACTACAAGATAAGAAAACTTGAGAAAATATGAAGATCATTTGACTTAGTTCTCTCAATATGCTCTCCTTCTGTCAGATTTCTGACTTAATGTCAAAGTAACTCATTGATAACCTATAGCGCTGGTTCTTGTCAGAACTGTGAAACAAAAGGCATTTATACCATTGAAGCAAGACAGATGCTAATTTGTTGCATAGAATCACCAAAAACATTATGAATTCAATTGCTGTTAACAACCTCGCATCAAAATGACATTAGTTCGGTCTAATTTCATGATTAACATTCCAAGATACAGGCCTCATTAAGTTGTGATTCTGGCACAGAAACTTATCTCCTATTTGCTCCAAGATGATGCCCTATGCTATTATCCATGTTACTGTTATCGTGCGCACACGTGCAGGTGTATGCATGTACAGCAACTGCATGTGCAAATGCCAGACACATCTCTCCAGCACATGCCAAAACACATGCCTGCCATAAGATTCGTTCAGTTAGATCTTCATCTCATACACTCTTGTCTAGAAGTAATCACATATTGCAGAAAATTAACTTGCTCAAAATGTTTTTCTTGACTTGATTCTTATCCTTGATGATTCTTGTGAATATTAATCTTGTTGCATCTAGGACATGTTTTATCTGACAAATATTTTACATCTATATTTTCGACCGTATCTCCACTATACACCAATGACCTGTATTATCAAATAAAAAGGTATATAATTGAATTGAGATTTTTGTGAATCTAAATTGTAAATCAGATCAAGTAGAATTTAAATATTCAAAGTTTAACATATATAATTAATCACTTCCTTTTAAACCGATTGTCATAATGACAGCATTTATCTTCAGACTTAAATGAGTTCTTTGAATTTACAACTTCTTTTTTGAAAGAATATGATGTTAAACTGAAACATTGCACTCTTGCAATCTAGAAGTTGTAAATCCATAGAATTCTTTTCTAGTTCATCTAACCAACATAGGTCAATATATGCTTAGCACCAATTTTGTGTGTATTTGTGAGGTGCTCAGTACACTGTTTTACATTCGGAACAAGCGTGTCACTTTGATCTCCTCACAGATAAATAACTCATATCTACTGTCACGCTTCCCCTTCACCGTGATTCAGCCGGAACATAACCCTAACTAACAAACCTATTTAACCTCTCCCATTTACCGCCAAACACTTTTACAAAAACTCACACCGCTCCCCTTTACTCATCATTACTTTTGGCCCTATCAACTGCCAGCAAGTGAGATCAAATGGTTAGACCATGAGAGGAGAAGACAGTCATGGAGTATAAGGAGGGGATGACTTACACAATGAGATATAGATTATCACGTAATGCTTGTCATTCATCTTGTGCAAGATGGAGCAGTATATGCAGTGACTGGAACCCATTCTAAAGCCTTGCACATCTTTCCCCAACGTTTGAATAA
This sequence comes from Gibbula magus, assembly GCA_936450465.1. Taxonomy (NCBI): domain Eukaryota; kingdom Metazoa; phylum Mollusca; class Gastropoda; order Trochida; family Trochidae; genus Gibbula; species Gibbula magus. Next base: position 40,337,120 of record OW388291.1, read on the forward strand.
TCACATCCCCATTTTCTACTGGCCTATGTTGCAAACATGTCTTGTTTCATTCAAGACAAGGAATTGGAACAAGTAAATCCTTTTCACTTGCACTCTCCAATACCCACCTTTCCCACAGCACCCTGTCCACCCCTCCTCCTCTTTCCGTGTGCTATGGTATGCTTGAATATATCATAGTTCATTCAAGACAAGAAATTGGAGCAAGTAAATCCTTTTCACTTGCACTCTCCAATACCCACCTTTCCCACAGCACCCTGTCCACCCCTCCTCCTCTTTCCGTGTGCTATGGTATGCTTGAATATATCATAGTTCATTCAAGACAAGAAATTGGAACAAGTAAATCATTTTTCACTTACACTCTCCCATTACACCCAAGTCCCACATGACACCTGTTCCACCCTCTTTTCATCTACTATTGAATGCTCTAACTACTCAGTTCATTCAAGACAAGGAATAAGAACAATTTAATTTCACTTACACTCTCCCTCCAATACACCCAAGTCCCACATGGCACCCCATACCCCTCTGCCTCTCCCCCTCCCCAAACTCTTTCAATCTACTGTTGAATGTTCCAACTACCCTTCTCTTTGAACTGCTGGACTCCTCCCCAGAGAATTGCCTCCATGTATCTACAGATCCAGCAATTAGCTGACCAGGAGAGGAGATGAATGTGTACAGAGTGTAGAGAAGTATCTCATTCTAGTAGTTGACTTCCTGTAGATGTAAGTGTAGATGTAAGGTAGATGTAGCGAGAGTTAGTAGATGCTATCTACCTGAGGACTGACTATTAGTTCAGCTCTGTTGGTCCAGCTGGGGAGTGTATGTATGTAGGTAAATAGGAAACACTAGGGATACCAGCACTGCTTTGAAAACAGATAGTTTTTCAGTTAAGGGCGTGCTTCTGTGTTAACTGATAAATGATATCTTATCACATGTTTTCATACCTTTCAGAGGAAATATGCGAGGAATATGTTGATAACTGAAATAGATGCAGGAGAAAAGTAATGAAATTTTGTTATTGTTTTTCAAATGTATTTTTCTGATAAATTTTCAAAGCGTTTATTCATATACTACTTCATTACGTTAATAATGTAAATAACTTCTTTTGATTCAGAGAAATTGTGAAACAAATGACTTTTTGGAGTAATTGAATTCTTTTACTTTCACCCACCTGATGATAAACATTCCAAAATGCAAAGTTTTTTTTAAAATACAGAGAACTTGCTTTTCTTTGTATTACCCTACTAATTACCCTTAAAAAATGCTCTTGATCATGTTTGAGTTCTAATAACTGTAAATATTCAAGGATATATGCTTCTAATATCTAATAATCTAATATCTCAATATCACGTTTGTATTGAGATCCTCACACTTTATAACAACTGATAGATCAATATCTCCACACCTACAAGCTCCACAGTAGAGGCTGTATGTGTATATACATCTACTAGGTAAGTAATGGTAGACAACTCTTGTCTATCTATTGTATGTAGGTATTGTGAACTCCACCTATCTCTTCCTCTGTGTCGGTCTTCAAACATCACTTTGGATGAACATACACGTGTGGTGCGCTGCATGTGCTAGAATTAACGAGGTTACCTGTATATGCTCCTCCTCAGGTAGATTTGCCCCTCTACCAGAGTACAGGTATATAAACACCTGGTCATGTCTATGTGCTTTGTTTTGTTTCTCTCCTCCAGTATCACTGGGAGTTCTGTGTGGATATGGAAGAAAAGTGTTCACAATTTTGGTGTTAACTTTACCAATTGACAAGTAAATTGAGCTCTGATCACCAGATGAAGAATTTGGTCCATTGTTTCTCTCATTTTTCTAGAGCAAAGACATTGAGTCTTACACTGAATTTCCATATTACAACATCCTTGCAATTGGGTTTAAATTTTAACAGCAAAATAATTTCTTTTTTGGAATTTTCCGTTTTTGACGTTTAAACACTAACAGATATAATGATATACACAGAGGGAGAAAGAATTGATACCAAATTTTCAACAGAGTCAACACAAATTATGTTTGCTTTATAAAGTCTATATTGAATGTGCATGATGAGGATATACACAATTTCATTCATGAGAATATGATTCTTTATATTTCATATATGTGCAAACACACACATGGGGTGCTGAACTTGCTATTTCAAAGGAGTTGCCTGGACATCATGCTTGGTTGTTAAGGTTGTTACCTTCTTGGACTTAAATTGATGCATCACAACTTGAGGACATCGTAAACAAGCCAAAAAGCCAAAAGACAAAAGAAATGACACTGTGTGTTGGAACTTTTTATCAACATTCTCCTTATCCAAATATCTCCACAGATAAAATGTGAAACATGTTCAGACGTCTTCCAAAAATATCCCTGTAAAATACGTTGTTTCTAAGACTATAGGTCATTAATATGAGTACAGTTGGAAGCTTGCAGCATTGCAGCACATGTTGTACTGACATTGGGAGAAGAAACTGTTGATCGGCTAACTGCAGTGTTATTTACCTCTTGTTGTTGACATTCTGTGCAGTGCAGATAGCGCAAGGTTTCAGAGGAACATTTTGCTTTCTGGTTTAACTTACAGTACTGTTTCAGGAAATCAGTGCAAATCAGAAACCTACATGTCATCCAACAAACAATACGATTTCCTCCCACAGCATGGAATTAGTTTAGAGTTTACTAAAAAGAATTGGTATTAATGTGGATCACTTCTTTAGGTACGCATTTGCTGTAGATTTGAATGAACAGTGTCATCATCTCGTGATCCAGTTTCTGTCACCAATCTGCTTTCTTTCTGTCCCTTAGCCCTTCAGAGATATATTACTCAATCTTATTTCCTTCAACACTTCAAATGTTGAATAAATAATTGGCAAACAATTTTGAGTGGCAAATTCACAAGTCTATAACCAAAATTTGAGGGAGGATTTATGACCCCTCACTGCAGAAAAGTGGAGGGATTTAGAAAATATAGTAGAGGAATAGTATTGCTTTCAAAGGTAGGGATGAAATAACAATGGAGACAGTCCTCACTATGACTTTTTATTGGCTATTTGACAAATTTAGAGTGAATCCAACAGTCCTAGATTGGTCACTCATTGGCAAGAAGAATTTCATGATTGGTCACTGGTCATTGACAAGGAAAGTATTTCAGGATCGTTCACTGGTCATTGACGGACAAGAAAAGTATTTCAGGATTGGTCAGTGGTCATTGACAAGGAAAGTATTTCAGCATCGGTCATTGGTCATTGACGAGGAAAGTATTTCAGGATCGGTCACTGGTCATTGACGAGGAAAGTATTTCAGGATCGGCCAGTGATCATTGACAAGGAAATTATTTCAGGATTGGTCACTGGTCATTGACGAGGAAAGTATTTCAGGATTGGTCACTGGTCATTGGTGAGGGGAATATTTGGTCACTGGTCACTTACAAGGAGAGTATTTGGTCACCGGTCACCGGTCACTTACAAGCGGAGTATTTGGTCACTGGTCATTGACAAGGGGAATATTTGGCCACTGGTTACTTACAAGGGGAGTATTTGGTCACTGGTCATTGACAAGGGGAGTATTTCAGGATCCGTCAGTGGTCATTGACAAAAGGAATATTTGGTCACTGGTCACTTACAAGGGGAGAATTTGGTCACTGGTCATTGATAAGGGGAATATTTGGTCACTGGTTACTTACAAGGGGAGTATATGGTCACTGGCAATTGACAAGGGGAGCATTTCAGGATTGGTCACTGGTCATTGACAAGGTGAATAAAATCATGATTGGTCACTGATTGGTCAATGCACGGCTATGGAATATTCCTTGACAACAGGTAATGGATGAACATATTCTACTTATAATTGTTTATGACAGCTACACAAGCTGAGTCTGCCCTCTTCTTGATGTGTTCTACATAAGTTTCAACATGGCCACCTGGTAGCTTAAACTTGTCTGTCTCTTGTCTGTGTCTGTATTGTCTGTGAGTTTCTTCTTATCTTTGTTTTGGCTTTGAATAAAAAAGCTCTTGTTTTGTGGACTATGTGGCACCGAAGGATTACTCAAACCCTTGGTTCAGGGAAATGAACTCACTGAAAGAAACTGACCTGTATAGATCTGATCCTTGGTATGTTATAGCTTATCATTGATAGACTGGAATGAACTCTTTTTCCTGATCATATTTCATAATATGAATTCGTTATTGCATCTACTGAAAGTAAAAGATCTTCCTGAATCTCTCATGTCTGTGAAGGATATGCTTACCATTTCTGCCAACATGGGAGTCATCACTGTCAGCTTCAGTCACACTCTTCTTAAAGGTACCTCTCTTGTGTTTCATAAAATTTTATTTGGCTGAAATAAGTGCCAACATAAGATATGTGCTGATTTCAGTTCAAATAATTTCACTCAAATTGCATATTCATCCCCAATAGCCAAATATATTATAATAACTAGTTTTTAATTAAAATTGAGCAACATCATTATAAATTTACAGAAACCGAAACTATACGTCCCATTTACATGCATTATATGCATTTACATAACATTATCAACCTGAAGTTGCCTGTTTGTCTGGTGTAAATAAGTTCCCAAACTTACTTTTGATTAATTGACACGCGCCACACGTGATGCATTGTCCGGTTTTCGATCAGAAATCTATAATTTTACCTTTGTATCGTTGGTATACTGAGTCGACTGTCATCAACATTTTCAGCAATAGTTCGTACTTCTCAAAAGATTAACATCGTTTGGCATATGTGACCACAACAACACAATGGATGCACCTTTAATAATAACATATCTATGTATACTACTTGATGTACATTGGAGCATGTTTTTCCCACAGATGCCTACGTCTTGATTATGTTTTTTATTTTTATTATTTGAGATATTTTATTTGAGATAATTCTACCCTACCGTAATACCATTACGACTTTACCAAAAAGTTATTTAGGAACATTTTTATATCTAGGTGTCAAAAAACACAAGTGTCCCAAAGCAAGAAGTACACAAATACACCTATAGAGATAAGTGTGTATGTAAGGAAGTGTGTACCTGTTCCCAACATCAATCAGTTTGATGTATAAAAACTGGTTCCCTGGTTCACCCGCCTCCCACTTTCTTTCATGTGAAACTGTGGCAGCTGAGAGTGTAAGAAACAACTTAGTGTGCGCTGCTCTCAATTAGGGGTAAAATAACTCGGGGAGCACTTGCTGTTTGTACAGATATAATTAAAGCAGAGCAATAACTTGGAGAATATGTGTGTATTTATAGGAAACAGAGTTGGAGTTGTACAAGTGTTTATGATGGTGGGAGATCAGTTGGATATGACGTTGAGAAGTGGGTTGGGTATGATGGTGGGAAGTGGGTTGGGTATGATGGTGGGAAGTGGGTTGGGTATGATGGTGAGAAGTGGGTTGGGTATGATGGTGGAACTAGGTTGAAGATGACAACTGGGTTGGGTATGATGGTGGGAAGTGGGTTGGGTATGATGGTGGGAAGTGGGTTGGGTATGATGGTGGGAAGTGGGTTGGGTATGATGGTGGGAAGTGGGTTGGGTATGATTGTGGAACTAGGTTGAAGATGGCAACTGGGTTGGGTATGATGGTGGGAAGTGGGTTGGGTATGACGTTGAGAAGTGGGTTGGGTATGATGGTGGGAAGTGGGTTGGGTATGATGGTGGAAGTGGGTTGGGTATGATTGTGGAACCAGGTTGAAGATGGCAACTGGGTTGGGTATGAAGATCGGAAGTGGGTTGGGTGTGATGGTGGAACTAGGTTGAAGATGGGAACTGGGTTGGGTATGAAGATGGGAATAGGGTTTGGTATGATGGTGGAACTAGGTTGAAGATGGCAACTGGGTTGGGTATGATGGTGGGAAGTGGGTTGGGTATGATGGTGGAACTAGGTTGAAGATGGCAACTGGTTTGGGTATGAAGATGGGAAGTGGGTTGGGTATGATGGTGGAACTAGGTTGAAGAAGGCAACTGGGTTGGGTATGAAGATGGGAAGTGGGTTGGGTATGACAGTGGGAAATGGGTTTGGTGTGACAGTCGGAAATGGGTTGGGTATGTCAGTGGGAAATGGGTTTGGAAGTAAGGTTGGGTATGATTGACTCATCCAGGTAAAACTTAGATGATGTTTCTTATTGCACAGTCAGCACATATCTTCACAAATTGTTCAGGTTGTTTTATGTATTTTAAATCATGATTAAATGAAATAAAGGAATGATAAATTAATTTGAAACTGGGGAGAGCTATATTTGCTTGTACGTTTAAAAAAAGAAAATTTACTTCTTTTCAGAAGAAAATTGATGCAGTACATTTCATCTTGGAGAAGGTTTGCATGTTCTTACACTATATTTACCCATTGCGAAACAAAGATCTAAAAAAGAGCTGCTGTTCTACCCCCTATGGATTGACCTTGGCCTGGATAACTCAGTTCTCTACCTGTGAGCCAAACTTCTAACACTTTCAACAAGTGCTTGCAGTATGTGCTGATACCTTTCATATGTATACATGTATATGTGAAGATAACAGTTTGTTTGTGGTGTATGAAATAATCTTGAAAGTAACCTGTCAAAAAGTTTTATCTTGTCAATTTAAAAGGTAAAATTATTGAAAATCTTCAAACAGTTACCAGTCCGAACCAAACGTTACGAGGTTACAGGCTGTTCGACTGGACTTATTCCATACAGCGATCTTGTGGTATATTCTGGTATTATCTTCCGACAGTGTATGCTTGTTTTGTAGTCTGGTATCATTTTCTGTCAGTGTATGCTTGTGGTGTTTTCTTCTAGTTCATCTGCGTATCATGTAGCTCAGTTGGTAGAGAATCTGCTCATCACCCAGGGTTCGATTCCCGGCCATTCCAAAAGACGTCAAAAGATGGAGTTGTTGACTCCTTGCTTGGCGCTCAGAATTATAAGGATAGAACAACGCTTGAACTGCAGGGTCCCAGGGCACAAAAAGAATTTCCGAATTTACAATGTAATGAGGAAAAGAGAGTGTTATCATAACAATTATTATTAATGCCTCTATATGTTTGCAGGTAATGCTTTCAGTATGTTCTTGCAGTATAATGTGGAGCATGTGAGTTTCAGTATATTTGTTGATGTGAATGCTTACACATGATTAAAGTCTATACTGAATGTATCTAATCACACAATCAAGAATACATATACATGTAGCAGTCATACTGAAACAAATGTTCCCCCTGTTCCTGCATGTTCTTGTTATTGCAGTAGAATCTTGGGTTCATCAGATGAGACTAAGCATGGTGGGCACTGTAGAAGTAGACTGTATTTCATAATATTTAAACCTCACTTCATCCGAAATATGACAACCTCTGTAAAACCAAGTCTATATTTTGGTCTGACATTTCCATTTCTCTGAGGCTCCTCGTTTTTTATAATTAAAACTTATATCTGTTTCAGAGACTTAAGTGTCAGTCTATAGAGTAGGTAGAATGACTTGTTGTCAAAATACTCTTCTCTGTCCCGTATTTACGGAGCTATATTTCACTGAGGTAGTTTGGTATCGGCTGACACGGAGCTCAGCAGTCGGATTCACCGCTCCACACATCTGTAAACCTGATCTTCCCTCAGATTTGGTTTGTCATCTCCCAGATATTGTGTGCGTTGTTTTAGTAACTCAGGTACTGTGAGAAAAGAGTTTGATAGTTTGACTGATATATGAATGTATTTAGAGAGAAAACTTATAAAGGTGTTATCTAGTGTTTTGGTCTAACATTGATAACTTTGAAGTAAATGAAATTCAAACTTTGTTTTGCAATTTATGTGATTTTGTGCAACAGCCATCTGAATTTGTCATAATTGTTCAAATATGATCGCTTGTTAAGTTTGCATATTTGACTATTGAAACTGAACCATGATCATATACAAGAGTATAATTTTAAGTTGGTATATTTCATCAATATTGTGTAACTGATTGCAGGAAGTATACTGTATTATAGATCAGATCTAGTCCAGTTCATGGTATATCGTCCTCTCATTTCAATGGAAGCATAAAATAATGGTATAAGGATCTATACAGAAAAGCTGTCATTGTTAAATATAAAAGTTGATCATCCATAAATATCTCTTCTCTTCTCTACAATACCAACTTCTAGAACACCTGTCAAACAGATCATAAGTTGTTTAACCAATCTACACAAGATACAAATGTCCGAACATCAACTGCTGCCGACCATGGACTCAGCTTCTTTGATCTCCGTGTTACCAGTACAGGAAACCCACAATGCCTCATTGATCAGTACCAGCCTCTTCATCAGACCAAAAACACAACACACAGAAATCACAATATTGTCTTAGTCCACATCAGAGGAACAGGACCTTTGGTGACCCGGGTCCCGTGAGTGAAACGCTACTCCCAACACGGAACTGAATCTTCCCAGAATCCTCTTACATGAATGAGCGTAAGCTGGAGGGATTGTGGGACAATTGCCTTTGATGTCGGAGGGTATGTCAACATTGGACCAATGACGGCTGATTGTTCCTTGGATGGACTTTTTTGATAGATAGACTGCAAATAAGGAAATATTACGATGATAGTGTACTTGGTTAATGGAGGTCTTTGATTCTGTAGAATCAACTCTCATTTATGATAATGTTTATTATTTACATATCCAATGAAATTATGTGGTTTGTTTATTTATTTCACAGATTACTTCAATCTGTCACAATTCTATATTGTTTGACAAAATATTCTATGTCTAGTTAAAAAAATTTACTATTGTTTTATTAAGTTGTCCATGAAGTTGTCATGGTTTCTGGTCATACCATATTTTCTCTAATACACTCAGCATCTCTGCAAGGCTTCTAAGGTATAAGTAAGAACTGGATGTAAATAATGTTTTCAAGAAATAAATGCTAAGTTTCTGCAATATAAACCTGGCCTCTGAATAAGAGTTGCGTGTGCCACATATACAATTTGGAGTCTTCAAACAAAGTAACAGTGGAGGATGTAGTTTTACTTCTGTTGAAGCGCCGGATCTCTAATAGCGCCAGGTCTGAGAGTCTGCTTATAATGCCTGGGTGTTCTTAGAGGAAATATGGTATCTGGTTGGTTAACATCATTATTTCACAACTGTTCTTCATACTCATGTTCCAGATCAGAGTCTTGATGATTATCACTAAGTCTCCAGTTCTACCCATGTTCCAGATTTGAGTTTGGATGATTACCACTAAGTCTCCAGTACTACCATGTTCTAGTTCAGAATGTGGATGGTTTGTTCACCTTTTTTGTTGCGACCTTGAACTGAGGTAACATTACACTGACAGATGGTTCCTGCAGAGTGCAGTCAGATACTCGGTCAGAAGAACGCCGCTGGTAAACTGGTGTTCATTTTATTACCACATATTTGCACACACATAATCATAGCACACACTCTCTTCCATACAGACTGGGAGTTGGCAGTTGGTTGTGAATCATGTGGATATCATATATGCACAGCAATATTGAGCTGTTTGTGTCATTGATCTATGTCGGATGTAGATAACTTATGTTCCAAAGTATACAATTTATTTGTTTTGCTTCATTGTTCAATAAGACTTATCAATAAACAGTGTCATACCAGGTTTGATTTATTGCTTTACAAATCAGATGAAGTTTTTATATACCCTTTACCCATAGCTGAGATGCTGATTCCCTATAACTATTTATATTTCATCAAGCCATATCCATTTTTAGCTCATCAGGCCTGAAAGGCCCGATGGGCTTATGGCATGGCATGGCGTCCGGCGTCCGGCCGTCCATCCGTCCATCCGTCCGTCCATCCGTCCGTCCATCCGTCCGTAAACTTCGCTTTTTCGACTTCTTCTCCAGAACCAATGACTCCACAGAGCTGAAATTTTATGTGCAGACTCCTTGGTCAATGGGGATTCTAAATTGTAGATTTTGTGACCCCATGACCCCAAATGGGGTCACAGGGGTCACATCCTTAAAAACCTATTTTCATCTTCTTCTCCAGTTCCAAAAGGTCTAGAGAGCTGAAAAGTTGTGTGCAGACTCCTTGGCCCATGGGGATTCTAAATTGTAGATTTCGTGACCCCATGACCCCAAATGGGGTCACAGGGGTCACATCCTTAAAAATCTATTTTCATCTTCTTCTCCAGTTCTAAAAGGTCTAGAGAGCTGAAAAGTTGTGTGCAGACTCCTTGGCCAATGGGGATTCTAAATTGTAGATTTCGTGACCCCGTGACCCCGTGACCCCAAATGGGGTGACGGGGGTTACATCCTTAAAAACCTATTTTCATCTTCTTCTCCAGTTCCAAAAAGTCTAGAGAGCTGAAAAGTTGTGTGCAGACTCCTTTGCCCATGGGGATTCTAAATTGTAGATTTCGTGACCCCATGACCCCAAATGGGGTCACAGGGGTCACATCCTTAAAAACATATTTTCAGCTTCTTCTCCAGTTCCAAAAGGTCTAGAGAGCTGAAAAATGTGAACAGACTCCTTAGCCAATGGGGATTCTAAATTGTAGATTTCGTGACCCTGTGACCCCATTTGGGGTCACGGGGTTCACTTCCTTAAAAACCTATTTTCATCTTCTCCAGAACAAATGTACCTAGAAGGCTGTAATATTGTGTACAGACTCTTTAGCCAATGGGGATTCTAAATTCTAAATTTGGAGACCCTGTGGTGCCTCAAATAAGGGCCTCAAGCCATGACCTAAAAATCTATTTCAGTCTTCATCATTAAACAATATAAATCCTGATGAGCTACAGAGCCCATGGCTCTATTTTTGTAATTTTTATATTTTGTCCTCATTAAGTCATATTAATTTCTATGGGGTTTGTTTCTACCAGAACTTTGGTTAGATGACATATTTTAGTCATACCAATATGATTTAAAATAACTGAGTTTATACTTTTGATAAAGCACATGGACACACATCATACCTTGTACTTCTGTTTCAGCACAAGCTCCTTCATGTCATCATCTGTGATATCATCAAACAGAAATGTGCCTCTGTTCACTCAACAGTATAATTGAGTACCTGGTTTGGAAGTGAAGGCAATTTGACAGATAACCTTCGAGCGCCGTAATTGGTAGCTGGGTTGCATACTCCAAGGGGAGTTGAGAATGAAAAAGGAACAATGTTGGTCCTTATACCAGAGTAATAATGTGTGTAGCGCTTTGAGCACAGCCCTTTAAGTGTTGTGGATTTAGCGCGATATAAGTATCCTCATTATTATGAGTGTGAAGTGTAGATGTAATATAGTAAACTTGGTCAGAAGTACAGGGAGGTTGTATGTTATTGGGGTGCTTTAGTGTTTAACTGTAGACATTGATTCATTGTTACATAAAAGTTTATACTTTTTCATGACAAACATCAATGGGATAAGTAATTGTTATCATTATAATGCAGTTTAGATAAGTGTCTATAATTCCCTTTTAATTCAATTATGATAATTGCTTTATTGACTTTTTTAATCTAATAAGAAAAACACAAGAATGAGAATCTTGTGAAATGATCTTTAAGTCAATACCATATGTTGACAAATTACAATCAATATATAGTTTGAATATCAGTGCAATGAGACAGATAATTGGAACTAATAAACAACACATGTGATAGATACACTCAAAAGAAATCCTAAGATTAGGAAATAAAAATATTTTCTATTTTTATGTTTTAATCAGAACATAACCCTTTCCTTCTACTAGACTGAAGTAAACGCCAGATGCCAGTCTCACACCTGAAAGCTGGTTGTATTTCATATTGCACATTGATTACAGGTAGCCAGGTACAAACACAGGTAGCATGTGACTGCTGCCAATGTTTCAGTACCATATTTACTCTGCTGAATGAGTGCATTAAGTGTTCACATGGAAGTTACATTCAATAATTACATTCACGTCTTTGAGGGGCATTTAGAATACAAAAGGCAACAAGATTTTTATAATAACAATTTCTTTATTATTTAGAACCAATTAGAAGTTTTTATCAAGAAAGCCTTGTTTTCTTAATCATTACAATACATCTAGTACTTGGAAATATATTGGGCCAATATGATGATACCTCTGTAGAGACTGAGAGACTTGGAGAGCAGCATGTGTTGTTGCACAATCAACATTTATTAGAGGCAATGTTTATTGACGATTGACGTCTAATGGAACAAGTACGGTGTTTGCGGGACCCCTGACATTCACGTGTAGCTGCAGGTTACCTGGAATTAAACGTGTTGATAAAGCTCAAGTAATGGCAGCTGCTTCTTCTGCAGGCTCCGAACAGGGTTACTGACCACCTTGATGTGTGGAGCTTGTTGGGTGTGATTTAAAAAATATCTCAGTTCTTTTTCTAAGTTCATTTTAGAAGTTGGAAGTCATTTATCTAAGATGTGATCAAGATGTTAAGCTACAATTTGCTTTTTTTTCAATAAAACTTTTGAATTAAGAATATGAAAAATGAAAAGGGATGTAGAATATTAGACTAACATTTAGTCTCAGAAATATTCTTACTAGCAACCTTTACCAAACAATTCAAATAAAAAATTATACCAAATGGAGCCCTAAAGATGCCTTAATTTCATAGAGCTGAGTAATATAGACTTGCTATAATTTTCTGGACTTGGTTGGTCGTCAATTGAATATTTTGCTTTAGGAGTCTGGATGACAGACTAGTAGAATATATGCATTGATAGAAAAGCAGAAGATCTTAGTCTCTGAATATATAGATCCACTTCATCATTTTAATCCTTCAAACATTTCTTCTTCTTTCTTTAGGATATGTGATCAATTACATGCTGACATCTGTAGAGGAAAAAGGTCATAGTTGTCAAAGTTTATTTGGATGATGAACACTGAATGGAATTACTTCCCTGTTCGCCTCAACCGTTTCTGACTCTTCTGAACTTTGTCAGCACGTCATCTTCTGAACACGAGTTACTATTAACACTACCCACAACCTATTGTCTGATATCTCTATCTGCGTACCTGGTTTTGAGGTGAGACTAATGGACACATCATTATTTTTAGGAATATTTTCTGACCCTGTGTCGCTGACACCAGTTCATGACCTCAGAGATTCTTCAAAGAGCGTGCAAGGTATCTCTGCCTGGTTGTCCACATCAGGAAATGCCATAATAGTCTTTGTCTGTTCTTAACATCGAATACATGAGTTGGAAACAAGTCGGGCATGCTTTTATCATGTTCATAGCGATGCAGGGAAAACAAGCACACATGGCTCTGATTGTAAACTTGAAACTAGCATTTCTTCTTCAGAATTACAGCTGGATTTTTGTGTCAAAATCGCATGTGTTTCCTGAGTGAAACAACTAGCAGACTGATAGAAGATGCATGTGTTTGTCATCAGCAGCAGGGATCCGGAACTTCTGTCTGGCTGTCTGTCTGTATGTATGTATGTCTGATAATGGTCAGGATCATCACTTGGTTGAAGGGAGTTGAGCAGGATGGTTCAAAATTTCCGTATAATGTCATAACATACTGAATTGAAGTATGAAGAAGTAGTTCCTGAACGTCTGTCCAGGAAAGATCTGAAGTAGAAATGGAAGGGTATCAAAGTTTGAACTTCCTTTACCCATTTATACTGATCAAGTCTACTTTTCTGTATTCTGAAGTTGAAGAAAATTATGGAGGTTGACGTGAATGGATAGTTTTAAAAATATAATCTGAGAAAAATAGTGAAAATGCTTGAATACTTGAATACAACCCGTTCTCTAGTCCACTAAAAGGTAAAAAACTTCTTCCAAAATTTTGTTAAACAGTATCAGATGAGAAAAGCTTACAAAACCTTTCATACTAGAGATGTTTGAAGAAGGGACATATTGCAGTGCAAACACTACGGGGAAGGTCCAGTATGTATCAATACCGAGAGTTGGTCCAAGAACATGGTGTACCGTTCTGTCCATACAGATGTCTTGCCCAGCTGGACGTGTTTACTAAGGTACACACGCGCCCTGTGTCTAGTGCTTCAATAACACTGTCCGTCCATCTGTCTGTCCAGCGTCTGATGGCACGTGGTCACTGACATTCTAAACACGCCATACACACGTTTATTGGAGAAACAACAAAAGTTGAATTTCATTTGTATCTCTCATTTCAGGAGAACACATGGAACTGTAAGGAAACTGTTCCTATGGATACCAGATGTCAATGATGTTACATGCAAGAGAACTCTCTTTTTGTCTTTGGAAATAGCACTTTTGAAGTTAACTCTTAAAACAAAATATGATGACCTTTTAATTTTCCTGTTTGTTTTAAACTAATGCAATGTTACAATTATTTAAAGTTAAATCTTGACCTTTAATGCAGACTTGTGGTTACTTAGTTACTTTACTGCCAAGGTTAGTTAGATTTTATTACAACTTGTTTAAACTCCACATTATATGATAATGGTTTTGACAGATTTTGAGTAAATATTTCATAAATCGAGAAGAAAGTGATTGCTAGCTGTCTTTGAATACCGTGGATCTGATACGCCCTTCTTGTCATACAGTGGCTTATTCAAGAACGATATACAAGGGATCTGATACTCCCTTCTTGTCATACAGCGGCTTATTCAAGAATGATATACCGTGGATCTGATACTCCCTTCTTGTCATACAGTGGCTTATTCAAGAACGATATACAAGGGATCTGATACTCCCTTCTTGTTATACAGCGGCTTATTCAAGAACAATATACCATGGATCTGATACTCCCTTCTTGTCATACAGCGGCTTATTCAAAAACGATATGCCATGGATCTGATACTCCCTTCTTGTCATACAGTGGCTTTTTCAAGAACGATATAAAAGGGATCTGATACTCCCTTCTTGTCATACAGCGGCTTATTCAAGAACGATATACCATGGATCTGATACTCTCTTCTTGTCATACAGTGGCTTATTCAAGAATGATATGCCATGGATCTGATACTCTCTTCTTGTCATACAGCGGCTTATTCAAGAATGATATACCATGGATCTGATACTCCCTTCTTGTCATACAGCGGCTTATTCAAGAATGATATACAAGGGGTCTGATACTCCTTTCTTGTCAAACAGTGGCTTATTCAAGAATGATATACAAGGGATCTGATACTCCCTTCTTGTCATACAGTGGCTTATTCAAGAATGATATACCATGGAACTGATACTCCTTTCTTGTCATACAGCGGCTTATTCAAGAACGAGTAACCATTGGATCTGATACTCCTTTCTTCATTGTCATACAGTGACTTATTCAAGAATGATATACTAGGAATCTGATACTCCCTTCTTGTCAAACAGTGGCTTATTCAAGAATGATATACCATGGATCTGATACTCCTTTCTTGTCATACAGCGGCTTATTCAAGAACGAGTAACCATTGGATCTGATACTCCTTTCTTCATTGTCATACAGTGACTTATTCAAGAATGATATACTAGGAATCTGATACTCCCTTCTTGTCATACAGCGGCTTATTCAAGAATGATATACCATGGATCTGATACTCCTTTCTTGTCATACAGCGGCTTATTCAAGAACGAGTAACCATTGGATCTGATACTCCTTTCTTCATTGTCATACAGTGACTTATTCAAGAATGATATACTAGGAATCTGATACTCCCTTCTTGTCAAACAGTGGCTTATTCAAGAATGATATACAAGGGGTCTGATACTCCCTTCTTGCTAAACAGTGGCTTATTCAAGAACGATATACCATGGATCTGATACTCCCTTCTTGTCATACAGCGGCTTATTCAAGAACGATTAACCATTGGATCTGATACTCCTTTCTTCATTGTCATACATTGGCTTATTCAAGAATGATATACTAGGAATCTGATACTCCCTTCTTGTCAAACAGTGGCTTATTCAAGAACGATATGCCATGGATCTGATACTCCCTTCTTGTCATACAGTGGCTTATTCAAGAACGATATGCCAAGGATCTGATACTCCCTTCTTGTCATACAGCGGCTTATTCAAGAACGATATGCCATGGATCTGATACTCCCTTCTTGTCATACAGCGGCTTATTCAAGAACGATATGCCAAGGATCTGATACTCCCTTCTTGTCATACAGCGGCTTATTCAAGAACGATATGCCAAGGATCTGATACTCCTCTTGCTATAGGGGGCATAATGAAGAACAATGTCTCTATGTATTGTTTTACAGATGATTTCTTTCCTATCAGATATAACAAGATTTCAGTCCAACTTCCAACTGGTCTCAGTGCTACTGGGCTGATTTAACAAGCCAAACACAATTTTTTATGGAACAAAAAGATAAAGAATAATAAAAGGGATGTGAATATCATGTATTTCTATTTGATGCAGTACAGAACATGCACATGTTTATCTTTCCTAGTTTATGTAACAGCCATCATAGCTGCATGCACTTATGCATGTGTATATAGTTCTCTACAGCATTTTAAATACAAAGAGAACAGTAAAGTAAGCCTTTTTCAATTGATTAAATTAATGGTTTTCTTGTCTTTAGTCATTGGTTGTACATGTACTTGATATTAAGTTGAGATTGTTTTTCCATGTTAATGATTTTATTATTATTCCATTTTCTTTTGTGCTTTTTTAGTATTTTTTATGCCTTGTTTCCCTAGAATGTTTTTTTGGTAAAGTGCTTTAATTGATTAAAGCAAAATATCACACTTCTGTTTTCCCTGGCCTGTTGGTGATATGATATTATTATCCAATATTGTTGACTCATTGTTAGCATGGAGATATTATATCATTATGCCATAATGTTGACTCAACAGAATCAATCAAATCATTTCAAGGATATCAAAAACCGAAAAGAAGAATTTCAATAATAAAATTTGTCATGTCATTTGACTGTTTGCTTGTACATGATTCCACTCAGGGTGTGCTTGTAAGTGCACCGAGTGAACTCAAAGAGCTGTAAAAAGTTATTGATTAGAAATAAGAGAAAATGTCACCTAGAGGTCAATGGGTTCATTGCAGTACTAAGCAAATCTCTGAAAGGCTGACTTGGAACTAATTCTTTGATTGGCGCCGCTGTGTGATCAATTTCTCAAGGTGTGGATGAATGTCGGCTTCCAGTTAAATATTTAAGGAAATATACTGAACATGTTCTTTGAACTATTCTAGCATCGATAAAGGACTTGCTTCTTTATATGGTTAAA
This sequence comes from Gibbula magus, assembly GCA_936450465.1. Taxonomy (NCBI): domain Eukaryota; kingdom Metazoa; phylum Mollusca; class Gastropoda; order Trochida; family Trochidae; genus Gibbula; species Gibbula magus. The sequence continues at coordinate 40,354,216 of OW388291.1, forward strand.
TCAAGATCACAGAAATTGAACTCTATGAACTGCACTTTGACAGCATATAATTGTTCTCTTATTTTATTTTATTCTATTTCTAATTAAATATTTCATTGATCTATGTTTTATTGTAATTTTCAATTCATAATGAGGATGCTTCGATCTAAGAATTTCCGACTCCTCTCCATTTCTAGAACACATTTGTTTCTTATTTTCTCGTTAAAGTTATTTCCACGCAAAAGAGAGGAAATGTTTTGATATTGAACGTGTTTAGCATGCGCTAATTGAAAGTTTAATATTCAACACATTGCGTTTCTTTCAAAGTACTTGTGAAATAATGTTTTTAGCAACTTCTGTTTATGCCATAACGCTCTACCATATTTTGGTTGCTAAATATATTTGAAATTGCTGAAACGTGGAGAATGATGAACAGAAACCATATGCTGAAGGAATGAAGTTCTCATAACGTACATATTTCTGCAAGAATGATTTAAGAATGAAGTAGTAGACATATAGTTTTATCAATTTATTTGTACTTATACTTCTACTTTATTTGGTTCCATTTTATTATCAAACTCCCTATGAATGTTGAAACAGAATGTGGATGTATAATCTCTCTAATAATGTTGAAACAGAATGTGGTTGTTTAATCTCTCTATGAATGTTGAAACTGAATGTGGATGTTTAATGTCTCTATGGATGTTGAAACAGAATGTGGCTGTTTAATCTCTCTATGAATGTTGAAACAGAATGTGCCTGATTAATCACTCTATGAATGTTGAAACAGAATGTGGTTGTTTAATCTCTCTATGAATGTTGAAACTGAATGTGGATGTTTAATGTCTCTATGGATGTTGAAACAGAATGTGGCTGTTTAATCTCTCTATGAATGTTGAACCAGAATGTTGATGTTTAATCTCTCTATGAATGTTGAAACAGAATGTGGCTGTTTAATGTCTCTATGGATGTTGAAACAGAATGTGCCTGATTAATCTCTCCATGAATGTTGAAACAGAATGTGGATGTTTAATCTCTCTATGAATGTTGAAACAGAATGTGGATGTTTAATCTCTCTATGAATGTTGAAACAGAATGTGGCTGTTTAATGTCTCGATGGATGTTGAAACAGAATGTGGCTGTTTAATGTCTCTATGGATGTTGAAACAGAATGTGGATGTTTAATCTCTCTATGAAGGTGTAAGCAAAATGTTAATGTTGAATCACCCTATGAATGAGGTAACAGAATATGAATACAGAATTTCCTTATGAATGTCGAAACTGTGAATTTTGAATCAACCCGTGAATGTGTTAAGTGAATGTGGATGTTTAATCTCTCTATGAATGTTCAAACAGAATGTGGCTGTTTAATGTCTCTATGGACGTTGAAACAGAATGTGCCTGATTAATCTCTCTATGAATGTTGAAACAGAATGTGGATGTTTAATCTCTCTATGAATGTTGAAACAGAATGTGGATGTTTAATCTCTCTATGAATGTTGAAACAGAATGTGGCTGTTTAATGTCTCGATGGATGTTGAAACAGAATGTGGCTGTTTAATGTCTCTATGGATGTTGAAACAGAATGTGGATGTTTAATCTCTCTATGAAGGTGTAAGCAAAATGTTAATGTTGAATCACCCTATGAATGAGGTAACAGAATATGAATACAGAATTTCCTTATGAATGTCGAAACTGTGAATTTTGAATCAACCCGTGAATGTGTTAAGTGAATGTGGATGTTTAATCATCCAGTGAATGTGGATGTAGAAGCCCTTTATGAATTTAAAGTAAAGGCTATTTCTTGTATGGTTCTATTCAATCTAAATTCTATAATTGCTGCACATAGAGATATCATGCTTGTTATGTCCATGAAGCATGTTGTGTGGAGAATATGTTGAATGCTATGATGCCTATCCCGTTTGACGTTGTGCGTAAAGAAGGGAGGTAAGTATTGAATGTTATGATGCCTACCCCCTGTTTGATGTTGAGTGTAGAGTTGCCAACACCAATATTATGCAAGTATCTCTAACGGGGTTTGTCCTCCCGTTTTATGTAATATCCCCTTCCTGTGTTTAGTTTTTATAATGGTTGAGAGGAATAGGCTGGACTCAAGCATAATCTAACTAAATCAACAATGACTGAAACTTGGCACTCAACAACCATTTAAATCTATTGAAACACCATAAAGATATAAGTAATAATATATTATGGGTCTTGTAACCTGTATTACCCTATATGTTGGTACTTGTGAGATTCCAGCTGCAAGTAAAGGATCCCCCAGCTACATGTCAGTATTTGTACATGAATCCTCATCTACTGGACTGAATCCTTGAATACTTGACATGCTTAATTCAGTAGTTTTCATCAAGCCCAAATGCAGAAGTAGAGGAAAATCCTGTTGGCTGCACATACTGTCAGCTGTGTGCGTGATGCAAAGGAACTGCAGATTGATGCACATGCACAGATGGTAAAACGGTCCTGGGAAATATGCAAGGAATTCTATTTTTAAGTTGTTGCACAACACTGGTATCTTGCTTTTGTAATTTGATCTGATTCAGTTTTCCCGCTATTTTTCCTCATTGATGACTGTTTTGGCATTGTTACAAGTGGCTTTACTACAAGATGTGTAACTGTGTATCACATTATCTGTATGTTTGTTACAAGTGTCTTTACTACATGATTTGTAACTGTGTAGCACATTATATGCAAGATATGTAACTGTGTAGCACATTATCTACCAGATGTGTAACTGTGTAGCACATTATCTACAAGATATGTAACTGTGTAGCACATTATCTACCAGATATGTAACTGTGTAGCACATTATTTACAAGATATGTAACTGTTTAGCACATTATCTACTAGATGTGTAACTGTGTAGCACATTATTTACAAGATATGTAACTGTTTAGCACATTATCTACTAGATGTGTAACTGTGTAGCACATTGCCTTTGTACAAGATCTCATTGTTTGCATGGTCATCTGTGATGTCATAAAACTATTACCGATGCTGCTCTTGACTATTTTCTTGGTTTTTTTTTTCATTTTGAAACATGATTCGTTACATTAAAAAAAGTGTGGCATTTGAGGTTAATGAACTTTGCCCTGGCTCAGATAATAACACAAATATGAAATATTAAAGAAATTCATTGACACACATGCTTGGGTAGTAATCTGTATGTATTCTTTTTGAAGAATTGTGCAAACTGTGTACAGTATGGTACTTCTTCATTCTTGCTGGCCATTAAACAATTCTAAATATATAAGTTTTATCAGTACTCCAGATGCTCCCATTGCTAAGTTGGGGGAATCTTCTTTGAAAACATCACCAAAATGTATTTTGCATTATCTCGTTAAGATAGCTTTAATGACCTTTACTTGCCATTTTTCACAAGAACAAGCTGTCTTCATTAATTGTGTAAGCTTATCTTGACTGTTTAAAACCAAACTGGCAGATACAGATAGTGTGGACATATTGTTAGATGTCATATTCTCCATTCTTAAACCAGAAAATGGTTAAAAGTTTGAAGTTTATCAGCTGCAATCTTGTTGGTTGTCTGACAAAAACATCAAATTCCTAAACTGACTCGTAACCCAGAATAACATGGCAAGTCTAGCGGGAGCGAGGAGCTAATTAAAGTTTTCCCACTGGGCAAGAAGCATGTGAGGCATGTTCTAGCTCTGGCATTTACCAAAAAACAACTAAGAGCCCAAAAAATATGTTTTTGTTTCAGAACTTGATTTGATGAAAAACACTTAATTGAATAGTTTGTTAATTACTTGTATAATCTTCCTTTGACAAAACAGGAAGTTTTCTATTCAGCAAGAAGGAAAAAAGTATTTTGTCTTTCATTACGGAACCAGATTGGTAAAAATGCATCGAGGTCTGCATGTGATGAATTAGAGAAGACTGCTAGAGGAGCAGTGTGATTGTCAGCCAGTTACAGTCCAAGTGATTTATGTTGTTAGTTAATTCCATCTTTACTTTCTTATGTTCACGATTTCCTGAGGCAGCCATTAAATTGTTGTAATTAGTTAGATGGGAAACATTATGAGAAAAAACTTATTTGCTTTAAGAAGCATTTAGACGTTGATTGGTTTGCTTTCTTCTTCCACTGATTTCATGCAGCGATGAAATATTAGATGTTTATTGTAACACTCAATTCATTTATTACTATTCAGCTATTAAGGACTGTGTTATTGATGCATTTGATTTGATTTAAATGCTTTTCTGGCGATTATTTTTCTTTAAATTTTTTTGTGGCTTTATTTTAAAATAAGAACTACACAAGCTTGCACACTCATTAAGATTTTTCTTAAACAAATGAACGATTGAGTTTAGCAAATATAATGACGCAGCTAATTCAGAATTCACTTTTTTAATGATAATAAAATAAATTCTTACAAAACTTACACACTGAAGCCCAAGAAACATTTAAAAAAAATAATTAAGCATTATTTTTTATGGAAAACAGTGATAAAGACATATGTAATCTAGGAGGTGAACAAAAGTAATATTTGTAATTATGATATTTTTTTTCTGGACACATTTATTTTTCAGAGAAGCTTTTGAAACTACTTTTGCACAAATTGACATTGTTTTGAAATTTACCATTTTATTTAATTTGATATATCATTGAATACAATTTCAAAATTTAACTGTTTCATTTCTGCTGCAAGCTTTTCCTTGACCTTTATCCGTTCCACAATGATTTGCTCCTTTGAACTAGGAGCTATCACCGATCTTTACATGAATATTACATGAGCAAATCAATTCGCTATTTCCGTTTTCAACTGATAATCTTTTCTCATCTCCCTTATCTTGATAGGAATGGTAAAAATAAATGAGAACTGCCCAAAAATATAAATAAAATATAAGCATGACTACTCCCCAACAAGCCTCTGCCCAATCTGGAACTGAATCGCGCAGAGATTCTAAAGATAGACGCTATTTTATACTTTATTCAGAGTTTCTTCATCAGTTCTTTGATTTTTCTATACTTTATTCAGTGTTTGTTGATCAGCGTTTTTCTCACTAAAACAAAGGTTGACACAGGGTGAATAATGAAAGCCAATCAGAGTTGAATGACTGATAGCGTTGATTGTTGTGAAACCAGATGGAGAATATATTTTGCATCTTTCAATCTGATCAGTCAAGGTGTGTATAGAGATACACAGGATGGATAAGATCAACACGGTTCCGTGGTTTTAAACTCTCTCTTCTGGGGTACCAATTAAGTCACTCTGCAGGGTCTGACAATGAAATTAAAGTAAGGATAGTAACAAAGAGTGAATTTCTTGTGGAAAAATATAAAGAATATCAATGGAAATTATGTCTATAATTTATTTATTTTCTTGCATCTTGCACACCTATTCTCTTTCATTAAACTGTTATCCCTACATGCCTCTACAGAGCTTAGAATATGTATTAGCATTCTGGTTTAATTTCTCAGTGGTGAAAAGGGTTAATTATCAGATACAATTTTCTTAAGAAAAGTTCATTTTCATTAGTTGTTATGTCTACTAATTTCTCTTTGTAAACAAGATATACTATTGATTCTGATAAATAAGATTGTTATCAAATTTCTTGATACGTTTTCATCTTTACATAAATTTTCCATCAATCAAAGAAGATAGGAAGACCTTTCAATTTTCCAAATATGATAAAGTATATATCAACACAAAAAGAGAGAAAATGAAATTGACTTCAATTATAAGTGGGCGTTGTCTTCTGCAACAATTAAAGTGACATTAAACCAAATTGACTAAAACCTCCTTCTATGTTTAGTCAATCAAACAGAACATCTCCATTTGGTACATTACCTCTTCGAGATCAATTTGTTCTCATAAAGAAAATGCTTGTATTTATCTTAAACATGAATACTCCATGAATATTTTATAAGAACATCATTAAAGGGGGAGCTAAATTGACTCGTCCTCATTTGTTAAAATCTCTAATTGGTTGGACATGCCACGTGGAAGTAATGGAGTGTAATAGGTAGAGATAAGAGGCGTGACCCGCTGCTTTCTTCTGTTTCTAGATGATCCTCAAGACGTGGAAATGTACGAGAAATGTAAACCCTCCACACTAAGTGGGCTGTCTCGCTGCCAAATCAAAAATAGCGTCTTGTTTTTTTGGTATAAGTTTAGACATGCATTAAGGTGTTGCATTATTAATGACATTGATAAAGTTAAAGATTGAGTCTTTAATCAGGTAATACTACCCATGTGTTGAAATTGTACTTTCATGTCCACTCAAGATTTGTCATTTGAATAATAAAGTTGAATTATTGAGTAGTTACAAATTATTCTATTTAAGATGTTTTGGTTATCTTTGTGCTCTAAAACAAAGGATTTCATGGTAACAGATGAAATTGATGTTGAGAAGTGACAGTTTACGACTGTTGAGTCCCACGGGAGTTGAAATTTATGAATAATCGTTGTTGAATTGATAAAGAGACAATGAACCGCCTCATTAATTTACAGCTTTCGTTTTGACAGGCAAATGGTCTTACAATTGACAAATGATGCTTACAGTCACTTAACGTTTATCAAGATTAATCTTTATAAATATTCCATGAATTTTATGAAAAAATGCTAATGCACCTTTGTTTTCTTGGAATAGACATTGTGAAAAGAACAAACATGTGTTGCATTGCAATTAATTATATTCTGTCACTAAAAGATGTCATCACATGGATATTCTATAACAAGTTAAAATCAATTGAAGACGTCATACCGATATGTTTATTTTATACCTAATTATACAGCTAATTTCTTTATTAGATTTTAGATTTTTTGGCAATTTCTATTATCAGTATTCAAAATTGCACAACTTAAAATTGAATTTGATTATTGATTCCTATATATACCATTATATATACCATTATATATACCATTATATATACCATTATATATACCATTATATATACCATAAACGAGTTAACGATTTGACATGAAACAAACAAAATAATTCACGATTTCAATAAAAATGGGACTATATGGAAGGAAGTTTAGTATTCTGTTTACTACTTGTCCAAATTAATAAAGCAAAACTGCCAACATTGTACTGAAAGTAAGATGTCTGTGAGTCATGTACCAATGTGACAGTGTTACAACTAGTGTGACGTCACAACTGTACAATATTGTGACAGCATAATTGCAGCTGTATTGCAACAGTTTTAATAATGCCATACAAATATTACACTGCTGTATCTTCCCCTAGGGAATAATAAGACATAGTTTCTTCCTTGTTAAGTTCATGGTTACTGTTCTACCTGTTGTCACTATACCTTTCTCCCTCTGTCTAGAGTAAACACGCACCATTAGTGGAAGTGGCATGTTCTCCTGTCTAGCGCTCATGCATCGTGTGTGCACTTTAGCATCTGCAGCATGTTTGTAACCTGTGCAACATGCATGTTTCAGATGTTTATTATCCATGCAACATGCATGTTTCAGATGTTTATTATCCATGCAACATGCATGTTTCAGATGTTTATTATCCATGCAACATGCATGTTTCAGATGTTTATTATCCATGCAACATGCATGTTTCATATGTTTATTATCCATGCAACATGCATGTTTCAGATGTTTATTATCCATGCAACATGCATGTTTCATATGTTTATTAGTCATGAAACATGCATGTTTCAGATATTTGTTACCTGTGCATTATACATGTTTCAGATGTTTGTTATCCATACAACATGCATGTTTTATATGTTTATTACCCATTGAACATGCATTTTTCAGATGTTCATTTCCATGCAACATGCATGTTTCAGATGTTTATTAGCCATGCAACATGCATGTTTCAGATGTTTATTATCCATGCAACATGCATGTTTGAGATGTTTATTTCCATGCAAAATGCATGTTTCAGATGTTTATTACCCATTCGACATGCATTTTTCATATGTTTATTAGCCATGCAACATTCATGTTTCAGATGTTTATTAGCCATGCAATATGCATTTTTCATATGTTTATTAGCCATGCAACATGCATGTTTCAGATGTTTATTTCACATGCAACTGTTTTAATGTCTCCTTATCACCTGGAATTTTTTTTTTATATATTTATGTCATTTGGAGATGCTTGTTTCATGTCAGTACATCTTTGTTTGATGACCTTTAATTAATTTATTGTTTGTACCTTATCTGAACATGCATGTTTCATTTTTTTTATTACCCTCTTGTTTTCTTTTTATTACCTTGTTATACATGTTTCATTCTTTGGCCATCAATAATAAATAACTTTTTCATGTTTATGTTACCTCTGATGCAGGGTTAGTACTTTGTTACTTTCATGACCTTTATGAAATATAAATGTGTGCTTCATAATTTTGGCATATGCACATGCATGATTAATGCCTCTGTTACAGTCACATGTTTGTTTTAACCATTCTTACAATCACAGATAATTTGTGTCTGTTTCACTGGTTACCTGGAAATGATGTTTCATGCTTTGTTTCATGCACATGCACAGGTTATATCTTTCACCTGTAAATGCATGATAAATACTTTTTTAACATGCATGTCTTGATTGGCCCGACATGCATGTTTCATGTGCTGGGTATCCAGGTGTAAATTGACCAATGGACAGGTGAAAGAGAGGCTTTGATGCATCCCCACAGGTGCTTGAGGTGGTTTAAGTCTCGATCCACTTGATGGCATCCAGCACGAGATGTGATGAACTTGTCCCCTGCTATAACACAGAATCTCATCCCTGTGGCTGAATTTCCCAATGTGCTCGTTAGCATTAAAGTCTGCTGACAACTCGGATGGCTCTTTTTGATGGGTTATTATGGTTGAGAGAGAGAGAGAGAGAGAGAGAGAGAGAGAGAGAGAGAGAGAGAGAGAGAGAGAGAGAGAGAGAGAGAGAGAGAGAGAGAGAGAGAGAGAGAGAGAGAGAGAGAGAGAGAGAGAGAGAGAGAGAGAGAGAGAGAGAGAGAGAGTTGAAATGTCACTGCATAAAGAGTACAGGTGGTAGTTTCAGGTAATGCTTGTTGATTGCAGGTAATCATGGGTGGACAATGATACAGCAAGGCTTTAACTGATTGGTAATGACCGCTTTGCATGCAGGGCTGTGTGGACAAACTCTCTTACAGTTACTGCAGCTGCAAGTAGTTGTGTAGTCCTGCTCCATGACTGTGTATTATTAAGAGCCTTTAATACAGTCTAGATTATTATCCAGCAAGTCTAGATAAACTGAATACTGGTAGTATTGAAAAATATAAAACCATAAGGATGAAAGTACGGTAACTAAAAAAATTCCATAGACTAAATTTTAGTCTAGTAGTTGTGCACTGGCATTAATTGTCTTTATTGTGCTCATAGGCATAAAACATCAGCTGAGGTATCTGTGCCTTTAACTGTCTTTGAGTTAACATGCTAAATCATCTTTAAATTTGTTACATGTACTCAGTTGTAAAACCAATTTAAACTTCTGTAAAATAACTGTCTGAAATGGTTTATGATTTATTATTCAAAATAATTGAATTCTTTAAAATTGATCATTTGAATATAAATTTTAAAAAGGAACAAGTCACTTGCAATTAAATTGGCTTGGTAATTTGTTGAAAGTAATGGTTCAGTTATATTTACCTGTGCTGGGACTAACGGTGCGAATATGATTTGTTATGTTAAATAACATTGGAACACATTAGTTGACAGTTCTATGGAATAAAGTGTGCAATATACTTAATGATAAATCATTTGTATTCAAATTTAAATACTTTCTGTGCAAGATTAGCATTTAAATTGCTACAAGTGCAGTTTTATATTTTTATCAAAAGTTCATTCTTGAAAAATCAATAGAAAAACAAGTTAAGTTATGAATTTTACATCAACTGCCTGTCTGGTTAAGCCAGTTCGGATGAAATAATGGATCTGTGGTTGAGTTTATAATTACGTTTCCACGTCCTCCATACAGAACTAGTCAAGTGAGGCTAAAACTTGTAGGAAACTAAGTCAAGCAGTGTTTCAATGAATTCTTCATGAGCAGTGTCATCTTATCATGCGCGGTCTTTGATTTAAACATCAAGTTATTCAGTACAAAGGTCGTGCTTTCAGGCTTCCCAACAAGTGGCAACTGTGGTCTGTGAAATACAACCCCTTTTGTCATGAACTAACTGTACATTTTCACCGCTTTCATAAATATTAGATAGTTTGATACTATCTTCTTTGGAAAATTATACAGGCTGATAGGGCTTGATAAAGGCATTATGGTAATCTAAATGTATCTTTTGTGATTGAATGTATTCGGTCAAGTCTGATGGAGTTGGAGGAATTCAAATTTCAGAAAGGTTATTGAGCGATGTTCTCATATGTCCGCATCTTATTGTGGAACCACTCAACGTTTCTGGAAGAAATTATTCACCTTTGTGGGTAGAATTCAAAGGTTAGCATATTCTGCCTCTTTAAGTTCATAAGACGTGTAAATCATATTCCATACCTACTTTCACTCTACTGAGGGTTTGATCCATTACTCATCTCAAGTGAGAAGTTTTCTGAACTGAAACTTACAGAGAAAAGTGTGAAATTGTAAATAGGGAAAGTAGATATAAGCATGAGTGACTCAAGATATGTATAGGAGGCAGGTAAATGAAGGTATTCACATCATCAACAGGTGCTAGCTGGAGGGAGGTTTGGGGGGGGGGAGGGTGGAGAAGTTGCTGTTCAAGTGGGGAAGGGAGACCGTAATGCTGGGTATTGTATTTGGTGTTGGCAGCAAAGTTAGTTACAGTTAGAAATTTGACATTAAATTCAACAGCCCTTCTCTATGCATGCAGGTATGCATACTTACCAGTATGAGCTTTTACCTCACCTGGGGGTTGTATTGTGGTCTGGGTGTTGTATAGGGTGTTTACTTAGCATCCTCCACACAGGTAAAAGTTTTTATGTTTAGATAGCATCCCTATTAATATAAAGTTCTTGCCGATACATGTACAATTCTAAGAGTAAACGGAACATTATTACACAATTACACAGTTAGCATCAGTCTTACAGGTAGAGTTCAATAAAAAAGCCATACCTTTATATAGCACCCTCTTCAGCTATATTTCCTACAATAAGGTGACAAACAGGTGAAAAGAAGGATAAATCATCATCTTAGTGCTGGGAGGGTAGGGAGGAAGGGGGGAGGGGGGAGGAACCTGTTGCGGGGTATTCTATAGGGTGTATACAGTTAGCACCCCCTGACACAGAGCCCTCTTTGTACAGGTACGCAGTCGTTATTCAGGCAACCAACAGGTGAAGAGTAAGGTGTGAAACACTTGAGAACCCCTAGGGGGGCTGTGTACCCAGTGATTAGGGTGGGTGGAGGGTCTGGGTGGAGGGGCTGTGTACCCAGTGATTAGGGTGGGTGGAGGGTCTGGGTGAGGGGGGCTGTGTCCCCAGTGATTAGGGTGGGTGAAGGGTCTGGGTGGAGGGGCTGTGTACCCAGTGATTAGGGTGGGTGGAGGGTCTGGGTGGAGGGGCTGTGTACCCAGTGATTAGGGTGGGTGGAGGGTCTGGGTGGAGGGGCTGTGTACCCAGTGATTAGGGTGGGTGGAGGGTCTGGGTGGAGGGGCTGTGTACCCAGTGATTAGGGTGGGTGGAGGGTCTGGGTGGAGGGGCTGTGTACCCAGTGATTAGGGTGGGTGGAGGGTCTGGGTGAGGGGGGCTGTGTACCCAGTGATTAGGGTAGGTGGAGGGTCTGGGTGGAGGGGTTATGTACCCAGTGATTAGGGTGGGTGGAGGGTCTTGGTGGAGGGGCTGTGTACCCAGTGATTAGGGTGGGTGGAGGGTCTGGGTGAGGGGGGCTGTGTACCCAGTGATTAGGGTGGGTGGAGGGTCTGGGTGGAAGGGCTGTGTACCCAGTGATTAGGGTGGGTGGAGGGTCTGGGTGGAGGGGCTGTGTACCCAGTGATTAGGGTGGGTGGAGGGTCTGGGTGGAGGGGCTGTGTACCCAGTGATTAGGGTGGGTTGAGGGTCTGGGTGAGGGGGGCTGTGTACCCAGTGATTAGGGTGGGTGGAGGGTCTGGGTGAGGGGGGCTGTGTACCCAGTGATTAGGGTAGGTGGAGGGTCTGGGTGGAGGGGTTATGTACCCAGTGATTAGGATGGGTGGAGGGTCTGGGTGGAGGGGCTGTGTACCCAGTGATTAGGGTGGGTGGAGGGTCTGGGTGGAGGGGCTGTGTACCCAGTGATTAGGGTGGGTTGAGGGTCTGGGTGAGGGGGGCTGTGTACCCAGTGATTAGGGTAGGTGGAGGGTCTGGGTGAGGGGGGCTGTGTACCCAGTGATTAGGGTGGGTGGAGGGTCTGGGTGAGGGGGGCTGTGTACCCAGTGATTAGGGTGGGTGGTGGGTGAGGGGTGGGGACATTCAGATCCTTAGGGATCTGCTTTACACATGGACGCAACATCAAACAGTCTGGCTTTTGTGCAGAACAGTCATTTTTCATAAAGTTTGTATTCTAATTGGATACAGTGGCTCCAAATCTGCTAAGCTGTTTGGTCTAGGATTACCGGAGCAGTGGAGAATTCACTCCTGTGCAAACAGTTTTAAAAACTGTCAACATCCGGTGGAGTGAATCAAATAGAAAGTAACTGTAACAATATCATAATCCTTGATCTGATAAAGGGGAATGGTTGTGTGAAGTCCCGGGGCCAAGTTACTAATGGGCAGATTATAGAGCACAGAGAGCTGATAGCAGGCCTTGTTAGGGCTCTGCATGAAGAAATGGACATTATGGGTTAAGGGTTAGGGGAATAGGGTGGAACTAGTACATGATCTGTGGTTTAGGGGGTAGAATTTATTATGGAGGCAGGGCTTGTAACCAGTACATGATCTGTGGTTAAGGGGTTGGAGATTATGATGAAGGTAGAGCTTCTTACAAGTTCTTTTGGTATGGGTAATTGTCAAAAGTGGATACTGGGTAGATACATACTTACCTATTCACACTCTAAACATTGAAATTAATATTTGTATTCTTCCACAAATGTTGAAAGAAGATAGTATATTGAAACAATTGAATCCCATCACAATATGGTATGTGTAACTTCATCAAACCAATGCCCTCTCGATGGATCAACACAAGCACCTCAGTGTGGACACAGTCTATGAAGACAGTAGATAGATAGGTAGATGAGGAGTGCCAGATCAGGTGTAAGATCAAAGCCCAGCAGCTGGAGGGGGCTGTGTATTCTGTGTTCTGCAACTCTCGGAGCTCTTGGTTCTCTGAACTCTCACCTTGATGTTCCCATACAGACTTACAGTTCCTTCTGATCTGCTTAATTGCATTACCTGTCTGTCCGTTACCTGTGCTTTGTTACACCTGTTTGTCTGTTTACTGTGTTTAATTGCATTACCTGTCTGTCCGTTACCTGTGCTTTGTTGCATCTGGTTGTCTGTAAGATGTGTTAATTTCATTACTTCTGTCACTGATGCCAACAAGGTGTATCAATATTGGAAGTATTCATGAAATTATCTCCAATTCATTTGTCAGCGTGATCTTCTGCTTTCAATCCAGATATTTCCTTTATCCATGAATGTCAACCTTTCAGATTGTTCTTGTTCAACTAACTATATGATGAATTGTGATGCACTTGTAATGTATATATATATCAGTGTCCCGGTCAACCTCCCTTGAACCAAATGTTGTATTTCCTTAACTGGTGGAACTGACATGAGTAGTGGTAGGAGAGGCTGCAGTTGTGTCTTGGTATGAACAGTTTACTTATTGTACCAGAAGCAGAATGTTTTGTTAAATATTATTATTACTCAACCGAGTTGAGATCACACATTAGATAACAATGAGTTGGTTACACACATGTGTGACACCACCACGTGCTGTCGTAACGTCATATTTTTTGTTGACATCACAATGTTAGCCGCGTGACTGCAATAGCGGGTGACCTCTTTGCAAGTGAGCATCACTAAAAAAATGATTTTAGTGCAATTCAGCGCTATTTACATCATTGATAACATACTAAACTCGGTCCTCATTCGCTCGTTAAAATACCAAACCATCCACTCGTTTCATAAACATGTTATCAAATGGGACTTTGTTTAGTATTATATATATATATATAATATTATGTTAAAAGTTGTTTGTAGTGAAATATAGTCTAAGTTTACCTGTTGATCCCGGAATGTTCCAGGATAGACTATATGTAGTTAGTGGCCAATCTTGCACTTTTAGTCCCTATGTTAAAAAATTATTTGGCCACTCAGTCCGTGCTAATAAACAGTAAACGGGTTAAGGAATGACTCAATGTAATTAATTCAACAATTGAAACAAATATTTTATTTATTTGACCCAATGCATTCAACTTAAAAAATGAAAAAATGTGTTTTAGTGTTTATGACACAGAGTTTCTGAACTTTACCGAGCACTAAATTACCTAACCAAATAGGTGTCTGCGTGTACCGTCTCACAATTATCTCTAATTATATTGTTTACAGTACAGATGTACACAGTCCCCCTAACAGTTCATCAATAATCACATCATTATCTCCCTCATTCACCAATATCAAAAGTCGACCCATGTATTGATATCTCAAATTGCATAATTACACACTCTCTTCTACCTGAGTCGAGTCAGTTGAACTGCTAAACACTCTCCTCTTACCTGCTGTTATCCACGCATGATTGGAGAACTAATTAGAGAGTCATTTAGTAAATTAATATTTGCCAGAGTAGCATTATTTCCCAGATATTGCATTGAAAGCATGTTGAAGTGATGCCCTGTGTTATAGATTACTAGTTTATCTGGTGAGTGTTCTGATAAACAGTACATTCTCTGTGTTACGGACTGCCAGCTGATGGTGGGGCTGGTGATTAGTTGATTCTCCTGCTAACGAGGGATAAGACTGCTAATGAGTTTGAGTTAATGAGTTGATGATTTGTGAATGGACGGATGTTCCTTTCTCTTTCTGGCTCAGCACTTTACAATGTATTGACAACTGGGAATTCTCCTTCTCTCATCTTCTAGATGCCAATGAAAGAAGTGCATTGACAATTAACTAACAGACTGGACAATGACTTAAGACATTGATTGGTAAAATGGTTCAAATGGATATTCAAGTGATGATTATTATCTCAAATATTAACACTGAGACTCTTGTAATGCTAACAGCCCCACCGTTCCAAGTGGGTGAATAAATTGAGAAATCTCATTAAGAAGTGGAAGTGTTCTAAGGGTGAGGATTTTCCCCTCATGAATCCTCCAATAACTCTCAATAACATTCTTAGTTAGAAACTACATCATTTTGCAAACAATAATTGGACACTCTTTCAAAATTTTCTCTTCTCTATCAAATGAAAACATAAACGATGAAGTTGTAAGATATTTCTCCTAGTAAGCCGAACCTGAAAATTATAAGATATTTCTCCAAGTCAGCCGAACCTGAAAGTTATACTGCTAAGTTATTTCTCCAAATCATGACTACCAACTAATGAGAAACAATGAAAGAGTCATGTCCAATGTTCTATGAAATGAACTCTTCATTAAGTTGGGTCATGATAACTTTAGATGTTCTAAAGTGATTAAGTTTGCATCACGAATATGGCTGATAGATAGCTCTAGTTACATTAGTTGACAGCCTTCATGATCTGGTGAACTTTAGGAAACACGAATTTTGAAATGTTGATTTATAATGCATGAAACTCCAATAACTATATGGCCCAGAGGTCTAACATACAAAAAATAATTTTGACTATGACAAGATATTGTGATCACATCTTTCTTGTGTGCAAAACATTTCTGGACTTTCCCTTATTATAATCTATAATATTCTGTATTGTACTTGAAAACTAACCTCTAAATGTCTCTCAAGAACTGCAACATCTACTTCATGGTAAAACAACACCCTGTTGGAATATAGGCTTACTGTAACAGGTGCATGAAGAAGTCTTGGAGGGATAACAGTCCAAATTTGGGATAAATGTCAAAATTGGGGATAAAATAAAAATTAGGAATAAAAAAAAAAAGGAATAAAATAAAAAATTAGGAAAAAAAGTCAGAATTAAAAATAAAAGCCACATTAAGGGATAAAGTAAAAATTAGGGATAAAAGTAAAAATTAGGGATAAAAGTAAAAATTAGGGATAAAAGTCCTAATTACGGATAAAAGTCCGAATTAGAGATAGAAGTCCGAATTAGAGATAGAAGTCAGAAAGTTATAAATCATCATTACTTGGATGCGACAGTTTGAATTGACTTGTTCTGTATCATGTCTGTATTAGTGAAAGCTTTTTATACAGAAAGTTGACAATGTGAAGTTATTAGTTCTAAGCCATTTGCTCGCCACTGTTTCACATGTGCTGTGGAGTGGGAAATCCATTGTCATCAATATTGAAGATGTGTGGCAAATTAAAGAAACAATACATTACTTAAACATTATAAATATTATTCATCGTTATGACAACACTATGTATTATTCAAGTTTCTATCATTTAATGTTTTAAGTTTCATTGAAACTTACAATTGCACTTCAAACAAAAATTAAAAGAACGCTCATAAAATGTTTTAAAGAAAAGTAAATCTTGTACCTAGAAGACCTTGTGTCTCCACGGGTCAGGGAATCAATGCACAACTCACGACTGTGTCTCAAGAAACAATGAGACACGATGAATTATACACAACCCTTTTGAGTTCCGTCACAGATCTGAAACTTATACCTCTTTGCTTGAAGAGCTCTCTATAGCGTTACAGCATGCCGAGAGAGAGAGTGAGGAATAATGCAGGAGGATGATATGACGTATATCACACCCGCGGTTTAATGGCCGTATCGCACTGGGATGGATCCTCACTACCCAGCTGTATGTACCGGATCATCTCTAGAAAAGAAGATACATCAAATACAGCTGCAATTAGCTGAAAACATCTACGTTCATTATTAAACGTTTTTAAATGTTAAATGTTGTCTTCTTTTGTTTTAATAGTTTTCAAGTTTGGACATAATTCTAGTTGAAACATGAATGACCTTTTCTCTCTTTACGTTGAACAATTGAGTCACTTAGAGGGTATTAGATGAAAAGAGTAACTCCAGGTGTTAATTGTCTTCTTGACTTGATGAATAGGTAATGCTAGCTTCGAACTGGTAATCATACAGGTTGTTTTAAGATATATCTATAGGAGATGCGACACAAATTTGAAGCTCAAGTTTAGATTACATATATACTGACTGGCAACAGATGACATCCATTATCTAATCATAATAACACTAAATGCGATGAAGTTGAACTCTGTCAAGAGAGAAACACATGACCACTTCACATATTATAAAGAAGACTACTTTAAACCTGGCAGATTATGTCCAGACACGTGACAGATGTCTGGAAACTTGTGTTGTCCTCTGTATTGTCCTTGTCCCCTCTACCTACACAATGAGGAAAAAACCAATTGACTTTCTACAGGGATGACACTGATGTTGTGTCTGGTGACAATAGCTTGATTTAGCAGGCGAGGAGTTAGTTGTTGTCTCTCTATGAGAGCTTCACCAAGTGGTCACCCTCCAGCAATATTAGGACAGTTATGTCAAAAGTGGATAAACTCCCTCATTGTTAATAATCGTTGTTTTTCTGAAAAAGCATCCTTGATTTACATCATTGTGGAGAGGAGGGGTCAGTGATGACAAGACAATGGCGAAATCTGTGGCAGGAGGATGAGGGATTCCGGGTGTTCACGCCCGATTGGTCTCGCTTCCACTTCATCAAATCAGATAGATGACACCTGAACGTAGCTGGTGACTGGACGTAAGATGAAGGATTAGATGATTCAAGTGTAGACTTGAAATAGAGACGTGATGGTGATGAGTGGGGTTATAGGATGTGATGTGTTGATGGGTGAAAATGTTACACATAGCATCACACTGTATACAAAAGGCTTCCAATAGATGTTGTTTTTCGGGAAGGTTGGCAGAGACTTGCTATGATTAATAAAGAATGATTGAGGAGATATGGATTTGATGTATCCAAAGAGAGCATGTCTGATGAGGGTGTGTAATAACTTGCACCTGAGTTTTCACTTGCCAGGTGTACATCTTTCCCTGGTTAACGAGGTTCATACCGCTCTCCTCCAGACTGACTCACCTGTGGGTATGACATTCTCCTTCATTCACTGTACCTGGCAGAGTGATGACGTAACCTGTATTATACAAATGTTGACATTACGTTGTGATGTTGTGATGAAGTGGGGATTGCTTCAAGGAACTCCTTGGTGTCACTGATGGCAGATCAATAGTTTAAGTAATAATATAATAAGATATTAACTGAATTTAATACCAATATTAAATCGAGAAATATTAACAACTCACCTGGTTTTTAAAAAAAGCAGTCAATTCACAAGCATGCATGATATCTCTGAAATGATTAAAACCATATTCAATTTCTGATTAGAATCACACTAACCTTATACAACCACCTGAATTGTTTGTGGTTTTAAATTACACACCATCCTAACATCTTACCTGTTTTTGTATATATACCTACCTTGATCCGCAGAGTAAATGTGGAATCTGACCTTGGTCACTTGGCACCAGAATGTCCGTTATCTCACATACCTATCACTCTGATTGACCAATAACTCTCCTATCAAAATGTCTGAGATTCCCAACTCACAGCAAGGATCACCCATCCTCCCCCAGCTCCCCTTTTCTTCTTACTCTGTCTGCAGTGTATGATAGGCTTGCATACAGGCTGTCTTACAGAACTCAATATAGTCTGTCATCCAGACCCCTTCATTTTTTAATCACCTAGGCAAGTCTACAAGACTCTGAGCACATCTCAGAGGCTCCTTTTTATTTTATTTTATTGTTTTTAATTTTTAAATTTTATGAAATAAATCATTTCAGAGGCTAAATGTTAGACTAAACTCAATAGTGATGTGATCCCTATGTCAAAGAATTTAAGTTTGAGACACTGGGAACATTTGGTGAAATGTTTTATAAGCTTCTGAAGTTTAAGAGTAGCTCCTTCACCCTGCATTGAATGTATTGATGTATTCTCTGCTACAATCTGGCTCTATTTGAATTTCCAGAAATAACGTACATTTAATAAAAGATTTCCTTCTCTCATAATAAGTTCAATTAGATAAAAAAAATCCAAATATATATCACGATGCTGTTTTTTAGGTTCCGAATATCTTAAAACCTTGAAAACATCTCAAGAAATGTTTATCCCTTGACAAACCAACTTTCCAACATTGTCTAGGGATCTGTGCTCATCTCTATCATCTTTATAAAACAAGATTTACATTGCAAAAATTATGAATGACAAGGAACTATCCATCTTACCAGCGATTCATTGCTGCTTTGTGTTTCTCTAAACCTCATGAACCTGGAATGTCAATCGTAAGCCCATCTTCTATCATTGGCTAAAATTGAATTAGGGCTAAGATCGGTAAGTGGAACGGTACCCAGGAGATAGATACCAAACATTTCGCCTTTCTCAAATAAAGAAGTTTTGATCAGCCATTAAAAACTTTGTCTTCTTCTTAACAGAGCCGAGTGTACAGTAGATGAGTGCAGATGAAGAGCGGAGGACTGATGTATTTAGACAGTTCCCTGTCTGCCTTATCACCCTCTACTTACAGTCTGCCTCCCCTAGTTTAGATAAGTGAGTGTGAGGTACAGGTCACTCTAGTGGAGTAGCCAGCGTCCAGTTTTACAGGAGAGTTTGGCACTGCTGGATATCTATAGAGTTGGTACAGTGCAGTACTGTCTGTCCAGGTCCATGGAGTATTGGTCTACATGTTATAGAAGTATCATATATAAATAAGTATATATCACTTGGTTTTTCAGTCTAAGAATCACTTCTTTGAGAGGCATTTTAGCTGATGTGTTAAACAAGTTCCCTACTTCCCTACACAAGGCAAATCTCTTGTCTGTCATCCAGACCCTAGAGCAAAATATTCAATTGACGACCAACCCAGTCTAGAAAATTATACCAAGTCTAGATTACTCAGCTCTAGAAATTAAGGCATCTTTAGGGCTCCATTTCATATATATATTTGAATTGTTTGTAAAATGGTGTTTTCGTGGCAAAAACATTTCTGAGACTATATGTTAGTCTAGGCACATCTCTTGTCTGTCTCCATAACAGGCCGATATAGGCCTTGATGCATTTATTTAAGGTTTCCGTGCTTGGAAATCGGAGATCACTATTCATTTCAGGTGCAGCGCTTCACTATCTTAGTATAGAAAAGTGAGGGAAAGACTGCAAGGCTTAAATAAGCCAGTTATGGAGAGTGGTAGAATTATGCCTTGCATTTGGAAGTTGACAGGTTGTGTGGACAGTCAACTTCTTTGCCTTCAGTCTCAGTTCAGGAGATGAGTTCACCACCACCTGTGTCTAGATGCATGTATCTGTGCTCACCTGTGGTTAATGAATTACTTGAAGGTAGAATATATCATTGTTTGGCTGATTTATCTTCTGTGTAACTATGGTCATTGCAGTGTCCAGTGATGAAGCAGGTTCTATGTCTGTATATGTGTATCAGTAGGTCTCTGAAAGTTTTCTGATTCAAAGACATCTAGTTACCAATAACTATCTACAGACAATGCCTAAATCACCCTCCAAAGGTATGGTGTTAGTGCTAAGTCACTACTATCTAAAGTATCTCTAGGTATCTGTTTGTCCTCTGATATCTACCTGGACATCATAGAGACATCTGCAGGTAATTTATAACTGCAGTCGTATCTGCATCCAGATGCTTGTATGTATCACTGAAGTACTATCCGGAACTAATTGAAGACAGGTCACTGGGATATTGTAGTCGTTTATTAAAAACATCATTGTGAAGAAATGGATATCAACTTCTTTATTATGTAGATACACAATGTTTCAGAGTATATGCTTACTCCTTCATCAGGTGAAATGAGGGGTATAACAAGACAGGATACATTTGTACAGAATTTTATCAATTGTGAGGAAACTGCGTCATTGATACCTCACGCTCCACCTGATGAAGAAATAGGCACATACTCTAATATGTTGTGTATCTACACAATAAAGAAGTTACTATATAAAGAAGTTACTATCAAGAAAATCTTTTTTTCCATATGTATTCCATTTTCACATTCAAAGACTTCATCATTGTAAATGCTTTGTTTAAAGCAATCCAAGTTTACTCAGATTTAAATATTTGTATCTATTAAAATCTTTTATAAGAAATATTTAATATCTCCCCCAATCACAAAATAAGATAAAACCGTTGCCCAGGAGACCTGAGGAGAACCATCTGTCTGTTAGAACACAACCTCTGTGACCTGAGATGAAGCACGGTAGTCAAACACTGTAAAGCGTCTGACCGAATGGAGTATTTATGTGAAATATTGATACGGGCAATTCATCTGGACAAACTTGTTAGTGCAGGGAGCTGATAAACCTTGTTGTATCCAGCCACATGACATCAGATCGTGGGTGATTTGTGGACTCCGTGGAGTGCTTCTGGACAGAAGAATTATTTACTGCCTGGACACTAGAAGCAAGGAGAGACCAGAGACTTCATTACAGGACCAACTCAAGTCCTGACTTGTGGATCTCAGGAGAGGAACATATTCAAGCTATATCTAATCATGTAGATCATCTCAACTGGAACAATTCTCCTCTTTGATTCTTCATGACTGCTCTCTTCAAAGTGGCTTGACATGAATCAGAGAAAATATTAACTCTTGTCATTAACAGAATCAGCAAATAGGAACATTTCAGTCATTGATGCATCTTGTCAATTAAGTTTATCGTCTTTACAGAAGTGTGCTTGGAATCTCCTCTTTGAAAGCAACATGATGTACTACATCATAAATAAATATTAAGTGTTTGCTTTCAAAGCTAGTGTTCAGATTTAGTGGACATCAAAGGCAATAATATAATGGATGAAATGAATACATGTAACTATTTATCCACATGTTTTACTTCTGTGATAATTGAACTAGGAAATTAGAAAGAATAAATTAACCCACCACACTGCTCAGTGATAAGACAGAACTCTCTGATGAATAGTAAATTACTAGGTGAACCAATTCATGTAAAACTTTGACTTGGTATATAAGAATACTGTGGACTCGATTGAATACAAGGTAGACAAGATTGCACAGTTGTGTCTGTTTCAATAAGGCCAGCAAACATTGGATCACCATGTTCCATAGAATAACCATATTGAACACTGGGACCGGTTCGCTAACTTAGTCCAGAATACATCAGTTCTAGTACACACACTGATGTTGTGACCAAATCCATTCATTGTCTTCCCTACAAGCTTTACAGGTTTTTTCTCTCACCAATGTATCAACTTACCACAAACATTTTATTGAATTTGGCCTAAACGAGTTTAATCTTTATAAACTCATTATTCACTTCATGTGGAGTTCAGCTCAGCCGTTACATTTATCAATCTTTTTGCAGATAAAGTGTTGCAAATCAAGAAGAGAGACAACTAAATGATATTTATTCCAAGTTTTCCCAGCATTTGTGCACTAATAATGACACAGGAAGCCCTCAAGGAGACTGACCACTGTAATTAGGGGCTGACCCTGAAATGAGCCCATTGATCAACTGGGGTCTCACAGCAAGGTGTGCATGGAACTCTGAGAAGCCCTTCAACAGTAGGGGGGAGTTGAATTGTAATTGAAAAGGGGACTTGAGGGAGACAACAAGAGGGGGAGTTGGAAATGTAAATAGAAAGGGGAGGGGGATCGCGTGAGAGAAGAAAGGGTACATACCGTTACACATTCAACTGTTTGCTTGAAATTGTTTGAATATAAGGGCCAGGATGTGGAGGAATCGTGAATGATCTATAGAGAAAGAGAGAGAAAGAGGGGGAGGGAGTGTAAGATATTCAACATGGTCCCGTAAAAGTGTGTGCATATTAGGGCAAACTGAAGCATGTATCTGGCAAGTTGAGGGCGAGGAAAAAGAAATGGAAAGAGGGAGGAAGGAGGGAGGGGTGACTGTAAAATATTCTACATCATGGTCTCATGGAAGTGTGTGCATCTTCATTGAAACTGAACCATCTAGCTGGAGAATGGAGAGTGATTGGGTATAGCTGACAGACCACTACACGTTCAACAGATGGCTAGCTCGGACACAATGTCGACTACTTGTTGGCACATCGGAACAATACACAGGTATTGTCTGCTGTTGATTCAGTGCTCAGGGCTACAATTCCTTCACGCTGACTCCCCGCTATTTGCAGGACCTCTGACAGGGCAGAGACTAGAGGCCGGATTCTGATGGGGGACTTCAGGCCAGGGTTTTGTGAGGGGTCGCTGGTCTCATTGAGGCCTGTCTCTGATGAGGGGTCAGAACTTTGACAGCTCAGCTAAGGAAGTCCACACAGTTGACAGCACTGACATTAATTTTGTTATTTTTGGGAATTTCTTTTATTTGTGTTTGACCAATGTCATTTTAATGCTGTCTTGGTCATGTTTGGAATTGTAAAAAATAAACCGCTGACCATGGATAAT
Organism: Gibbula magus; assembly: GCA_936450465.1. Lineage (NCBI taxonomy): Eukaryota > Metazoa > Mollusca > Gastropoda > Trochida > Trochidae > Gibbula > Gibbula magus. Next base: position 40,377,649 of record OW388291.1, read on the forward strand.
GTGCGCCCCCCTACCTGTCTGTCTCCACCCCAGCTATTAGTGTGGACTGTCATCTGCCAACCCAAACAGATGAACACTAGGTTCAATAATCACGTCTTTAATTGTCACATTTCTCTTTTAAATTATTTTTGACATTTCTATTTTAGAAACTGACATCCTCTTTAATCATCATTATAATTTCACGCAAACATTTGAAGTTAAAAACTCTAATCAGTGCTTCATTTTAATTTGATTTGATATGTTTCCTAAATATTTAGAAAAAATTAAGTCATATTCTTTAAAAATTCTATTTGATCCATACCCTTCTATCTTGTTAGTCACTGATTTGATAACTTGCATTCAAGCTTGAAATGAGATACTGAATATTGTTTTGTTGAATTTAATTCAGAATTTGAAAAAAAGGTTTAATAAAAATTTAAGTTAATTTTTATGAATAGGGAAGGAAAGGTGAATTACCTTTGTAAATAAAAATTCTTTTAAATTAATAAAATTTAATCAGTTTTAATGTCTGTAGGTAAAAGTAGATCAATTTGCAACAATAGAGGATTCTGAATCCCATGGAATTGAAGCTAAATAATGGAGTATATGTCGCTCTAATGCTCCCTATCACGGTCACTGACTTGCTTTGTCATTCAAGCTTAAAATTAAAATATTCAGAGGAACAAACTCGCTTCTTGTTAATTGAAGAGTTTGATTAAGTAGGAGTTCACGAATTGATTATGAATTCTTCAAACTATTACTGGATGAAACAAGGTGAATAACCTGATGAACTGAGCATTCTTGTAAATTAATAACATTTAATCAACTTTAATATCTGTAAATAAAAATAAGTCAATTTATACCGCAGGAGAATTTGAATAACATGGAATCTTAACAATGGTATGTCCTGTCATGCCATTGCCTTTTCTTTTCTGACAATGAAATTCTTTGTTAGACGAACTGAAGCTTGAAATGAAACTATTCCAGGAAAGAGACTCATTTCTTGTGAATTAAACATTGCCGTTTAATAGCTGGATGTTTATTGATATTTCAAAGTTACTGTTGTTGTCAATAATAGAGGTATTGATGTGAGGAAATTAGGTGGCTGGTTGAATACAGTGGCTTTGATGGATTGCTTTCAACACTTGATGCTTTGTTATTTTTTTGGAGAAATTTAAATCATGCATTAGGCGAAACAAGAATTATTTAGTTTTGCGCAATTTTCTTGCATGGCAGGGCCTCCTTTCACAAAGCACTAAGGTGATCGTAAGTCACTAAGGTAACCTTAGTGAAATGTTAAAGAATGGGAGTTAAGTTTAACCTTAGGTTTATATAATAAGACAGCCAATGAGCACAAAAGTTTTAGGCTGGTGAACTAGCTATAGCACTGTGTAAACAAGCTTGAAAAATAACCATCCAGGATGTGAAATCTTGAAGGAAAAATCTAACAAAAAGTTACCCATCAAGACAAAAAGTTCCCAGGTTCAAGGGTGTTCATCTTTCCTTATTTCAGACATTGGTTACAGTTACCAAACTGTTTATATTCAACAGATGGTCAAACTCCTTGATCATGAGATTGTTTGTGATCTGAAGATACTGTCCACTCTTCTCCATTGTCCTTGCATCAGAGATGTCCGAGGCTCAAGTGCTTGGTCAAGAAACAATTTGCTGACCACTCAATGGTGATGATACAAGCCGGAGATCTGAAGTCCAGTGTAAACTGACCGATAGTCTAGTATTGTAATGATGGTCATTAGCCTGTACTGATAATGAGAGTCGTTGATTGGTCCGTCTCCCTCATGATCTGCTTCATCAATAATCTGATTCAGAGGTTGTCCAGGATGGACTGCTTGGTTGATGTACTACTGGTTCCTTATTCACATTGTAACAAACTTGTTCCTTCATAATGAAAGATTCTGATGTGTGGTTGATATCACACCTATATCTAACTGACATTAAACCTGACTAAGTGTATTCTTTTCATTTCATGATCTTTATATGCAGATTTCAATATTTCTTAACAAGTTTACATTCATTTTATTAAGAATCCTATTTCCACATATTCTCAGGACCAATTTGTGATATGTGTGATTGATATCACACCTATTTCTAACTGACATTGAACCTGACTAAGTGTATTATTTTCATTTCATGATCTAGCTTTATATGCAGATTTCAATATTTCTTAACCAGTTTACATTCATTTTTATTAAGAATCATATTTCCACATATTCTCAGGACCATTTCTGGACAACAAAAGTTAAGTAACTTTCATAGAACCCTAACATTGTCAAGATTTATTTTTAAAATATTGTGTTATTGTAGTACAGGGTTTGAATAAAATTAGAAAGATGTTTTTGTTTAAACATATCAGAAAGATTCTGACTGTTTGGTTGATATTTATTTACATTTCGTGTTCTTATTCATTTTTTTTATTATTTCTTCGTGTATTTAAAGAGTCCTATGTCCAGTACTTGAGACCACTCCAGGGCGGGAGTGAAACAAGTCTTGTTGAAGCCTCGACAGCTTGTCAGCTTTTATTCTATCAACATGAAATATTGGTAAAGGATTTGAATTAAATCTAACTTTAGGATAAAGGAATTATTGTAACTAATGCAAAAGCAATGTATATTTTGTGAAATAATTATTTTTCAACATTATATATCTTGACAGGCATGCTATAGTTAATTAGTCTGCCCCGTGGATACTGGAATCAAATTGTATTGAGATCAGACAGATTCTGAGACTAATGTTGTCGTTCTATTTGGGTGGTATCCGTCGAGAATCTCCATTGACATTATAAGGGACTCTCTATCTCTGTTCTGCATCTAATATACTGCCTGTTTTACTTGCTAATGCTACAATAAAGTTTTTAATGTCTTATCAGCGGAAGGGAATATATAGATTCATATGTCAATGATGAATAATTCATTGATATAACGTAATTATCTTGCATGGAAATTGATTTTGCCTTTTTCGAAGAAACAAGTCTTTTAGAAGAGTCTACAAAACATTTATTTTTAGTCATGTTAGTTTCTGCATGATTTCTTCACCAGAAACTCGATGTCAAGAAAATCTCTTGGCTTTAAGAGTCTATAAGAAAGAAAATGACATAATCACATTTCAGTATTGCTTAAAGGTAGGATGTAACATGTGATGCTCCATTGTCAGTTTCAAGATTCATTTATAAGGGATTAAAATTTTACAAATACACAACTTTAAATTTCTGAAATCGTCCCATAAATTACTTATATACAATAAAGCAAAGCATTTCTGTAATCACATTTCAATTGCATCTATAAGTGTTCATGTAATGCATAATATACTTCCTTCATCTCTTATACTGGACTTCCTATATCTCCTATAATAGACGTTCTACATATCCTATAATGGACCCACTACATCTCTTATAACAGACTTCATAATTTTCTTATAATGGTCTTCATACATCTCTTATACCGGACTCTTAAAATGAACTTCTCACATCTCTTATAATGAAGGGAATGTGCCTGTATGGGATGAGTGGATCTAGGGGAGTATTGGACAACTCCAAACTGTCTAGACAGAAGCTGTAGGCCGAGAAGAGCACAAATCTCTCGTATTATTAGTCGTAATTGGATTCTTATAGCTGCGTGAAGAGACAACCTTGATAGACTGGTGCTCCTGGATTTGTGGAAATGAAATTACTTACATCGTACTCGGCGCGAAGTGAATTTCCTGGAGAGAGAGACAGAGGAGAAGAGACTGGGAGGGTTAGTGTACACCAATTACCGGCAGATAACCCGCGATAACCAATCTGATAAAAATAGATCCATCTTTGTTGCTTTAAGGAAATAGTTGTAGACTCTTTTATTGATTCAATCCTGAAGATGATCAGATCTGATTGATGCAATTAGATACATCGTGTGCTTGTGAATGTGCTTATTACTGTGAAGGAGCTGGTTGGGCTATAGGTTGGGTTAGATAGAGACAGAGTTCAGCTTTAGGCTTCAAGAGGAATATTCTGGGTGTTTGGTAATATGCCTACAAATACTGAATGAAGATTGTGTTATAGCGAGAGTGGTTCACTGACCAGGCCAGACTGTTCAGAGAGTGTGGGGTAATTGTCGCTTACAAGTACAGAGGGAGGTATAGTTTATGGACCAAGATGTGAATATTGAATGAAACGAAGACAAGAAACGCTTACAAATACTGAATTAGGGTCATAAAAATATCATCAATATAGTGGCACAACAAATATTTCCATATATGTAACAATAGGAAAGGTTCTTTTTTCTCATTTTGCTAAGAAAATTTGGAAGAAAGTGTGAGTTTTAGATATAATTGATTTTAGAGAAATTGACTTGGGTGTCTTTATGTAAATATGCTATAAAAGACATCCACATTTTGTTAGAAATTAGTTGTAATAAAGCTGACTTGTTAGGAAATTTCATTGTTCTCAATGAAGTCCCCTACTGCAGTTTAGATTATCACTGGAGATATAAATTGTGAGCTGATGATGAGTTTGCTATAAACACTTGGAGACACTCAGGGTCAACTCATCTGAGTGGGTCGGTGGGGCCAGTCTCATACCTTTCAAGGCTCAAGTCTATGGTCAAGTCGATCCACAGCCAAGGCGGAAACATCAAAATGCTCGACAGTGGTTCAATGGGTCTAGTGTCAGCCAGGTCACACCTCAAACCAGTGTTCAAATCCATGATCAAGGCTGAAGCATTAAGCACTGAAGAGTTGGTCAATGGGTTTGGTCAGATCTCTAAACTGTCTTCAAATGCATGATCAAGGCTGAACCCTTAAACAGTGGGTCAATGGGTCTGGTGTCAGTCAGGTCAGGGCTCAAGGCCGTGTTCAAATCCTTGGTCGAGCCATTAAAACACTGGAGAGTGGGTCAAGCTATCCTCAACGAGTTGGAATCTCCTTCTGGTTACTCAACAGAGTTTTCTCCATTCAATCTCTCACACTTGAGTTGAGATTATCCAGACAGGCCTCCTTTGATGTGCTCTGACAATGATTACAGCAGTGTTAGTAGGTGGTGCACCTCGCCCAGCACTGAATACTCCATTCATGGTCACCTCACTAATGATGCATTAGCACTGACTTCAGCTCTGAGAGGGAACCTTGCGGTGTCTACAAAAAGGGAGATGTTTCAGACAATAGTTGCTTCATTCATTCATAGGAACTCTAGTGCAGTGCTAGACTGTCTGTAGTAAAGATGGCTGCTCCAACACTTAGAATCTGTTGTGCTCTTTGCGAGATTCTGATGTGTTGGTACTTAGATTCAGATTTCTTGGTTCTTAGATTCTGATGTGCTGTTTGTCAGATTCAGATGTGCTGTTAGTCAGATTCTGATGTGATGTTTGTCAGATTCTGATGTGCTGTTTGTTAGATTCTGATGTGATGTTTGTCAGATTCTGATGTGCTGTTTGTTAGATTCTGATGTGCTGTTTGTCAGATTCTGATGTGCTGTCTGTTAGATTCTGATGTGCTGTCTGTTAGATTCTGATGTGCTGATTGTTAGATTTTGATATGATGGTTCTCAGAAGGAGATCAGTGTGAATGGACAATCCTCTAAGTATTTATAAGGTCATAATAATTAATTCATAAGTGAACCTCTTCAAACATCAAATCTTTTCTATGATGCATTATAACAAAAATGCTGGTGTTAAAGTGTGTTAACAGGTAAAACAATGAACTAAAATTTCTCATATACTAAAGACCATAAAGTTACTATCATCTTTAAAATAAAAACTGCAATGATAGCCACCTCGTATTCGTTAATTAATTGTGAAAATCCTAAAAGTTCAACTGAGATTGTGCTTGAGTAGGTTGTGTCCTGTGGTCACGGTGTAATGCCAGGTTCATGCGGATGTTGCAACAGACATAGCCAGGGAATATGCTATTGTAGAAACGAAATGGCTTGTAACCTAAGCATGTGTACAGACAGAGAGAAGCCAAGGTGTTACTACCAGAGTTTACGATGGTGTAGTCTGCTTTATTATGTGTAGTGGGTACACTTGAGGCAATGACCTAACACTGATGAAGGTTTAATTGGTGATTCTCGTTTCAAAACAGAGACTTGTCATCACACCAGTTAGTGCTTTCTATTCCAGGATCTACTCGCTTCACCCTCCACTGGTGCAAAGGGTTACCCTCACCGTACTGGATCTGAAACATGGCACAGTCTGCTCACTGGAATAAGGCCTTGTTTAAATAGAATCTGATTCTTTGATAACTGCCGATCTCAATAAGAACAATAAGAACAATGTATTTCACGATTACTCTTCTAGTAATTAGTCTACCACTCTCCACTAGACCCTGGTGAACAAGTGGTTTGAATAAAAGAAAATTGGTCATCTATTTGAGAAATGCAGTTCATGATCAACATGCACTATTCTTGTGAAATTTTAATGAAGTTTCCTTCTCTTCAAACCATAACTTGTTGGATTTGAAATTGCTTGAAGATATTCACTGAAACATTATAGAAATACAAAATCCATCCATAATAAAGAAATAGACTGTTCAAAAGATTGGAATAATCTAGCTGTGCCTGTTTTCATTTACTTTTGTAAATTCAAGACAGAAGTATTCCTAATTTCTCTATTGAGCAAAGTCTAAGCATCTTTTAAATCTCTTATGCCTGACTAATGGTGGGTTTTGGGTTTCCTACTCTGATTTTGGTGCCAGAACTTTTGTTTACAAGGAAAGCATCATTATCATCCAATGATCTGCCAATAATTAGAAAGTCTTGTTGGCAATAAGTTTTGGGTCATAATTAATTGCTTCATATCGGTTTTACCTTAATTTTCTCTGATACAAATTGGCAAATCTGTTTTCTTTGCCTCGCCAAATGTTTGCTTTCAAAGTAAGCCTGTCTGTTGGGAAGAATCTTACAAGAGTTCCCTCCTCTTGAGATGCTCTCATCAAAAAGAGATAGGAATTTCAGAGTGTTTAGACATGATATCTGATTGGAAGTCGTGTTTTTCTTTCATCAGTGGATCAACATCAGAACTCATTCACCGCAACTTGTTGTATCCTCACTGCTGACTCGTCTCTCTGTGTGTCATGTCTCTCTAGGTCACGTCTCTGTGTGTCACAACTCTCTATGTTACGTCTCTCTGTGTAACGTCTCTCTTTGTCACATCTCTCTTTGTCACTTCTCTCTCTGTGTCACATCTCTGTGTGTCATGTCTCTCTGTGTCATGACTCTCTGTGTCATGTCTCTCTGTGTCATGTCTCTCTGTGTCACATCTCTCTGTGTCACGTCTCTCTGTGTCACATCTCTCTGTGTGTCACATCTCTCTGTGTCATGTCTCTCTTTGTCACATCTCTCTATGTCACATCTCTCTATGTCACATGTCTCTGTGTCATGTCTCTCTGTGTCACATCTCTCTGTGTCACATCTCTCTGTGTGTCATGTCTCTCTGTGTCACATCTCTCTGTGTCATGTCTCTCTGTGTCATGTCTCTCTGTGTCACATCTCTCTGTGTCACATCTCTCTTTGTCACATCTCTCTGTGTGTCATGTCTCTCTGTGTCATGTCTCTCTGTGTCATGTCTCTCTGTGTCACATCTCTCTTTGTCACATCTCTCGGTGTGTCATGTCTCTCTGTGTCATGTCTCTCTTTGTCACATCTCTCTATGTCACATGTCTCTATGTCACATGTCTCTGTGTCATGTCTCTCTGTGTCACATCTCTCTGTGTCATGTCTCTCTGTGTCACATCTCTCTGTGTCACATCTCTCTTTATCACATCTCTCTGTGTGTCATGTCTCTCTGTGTCATGTCTCTCTGTGTCATGTCTCTCTGTGTCACATCTCTCTGTGTCACATCTCTCTTTGTCACATCTCTCTGTGTCACATCTCTCTGTGTGTCATGTCTCTCTGTGTCACGTCTCTCTGTCTCACGTCTCTCTTTGTCACATCTCTCTGTGTCATGTCTCTCTTTGTCACGTCTCTGTGTGTCACGTCTCTCTGTGTCACGTCTCTCTTTGTCACATCTTTCTGTGTCACATCTCTCTGTGTGTCATGTCTCTCTTTGTCACATCTCCCTGTGTCACATCTCTCTCTGTGTCATGTCTCTCATTGTCATGTCTCTCTGTGTCACATCTCTCTGTGTCACATCTCTATGTGTACCATCTCTCTGTGTGTCATGTCTCTCTTTGTCACGTCTCTCTGTGTGATGTCTCTCTTTGTCACATCTCTCTGTGTGTCATGTCTCTCTTTGTCACGTTTCTCTGTGTCATGTCTCTCTGTGTCACATCTCTCTGTGTCACATCTCTCTTTGTCACATCTCTCTGTGTCACGTCTCTTTGTGTCATCCCTTTGGCACATCTCCCTTATTGTTCTATTCATTCTGTGTCTTGACATCTCTCTCCACCCATGATTACCTGCAATCAACAAGCATTACCTGAAACTACCACCTGTACTCTTTATGCAGTGACATTTCAACAATCTCTCTCTCTGTCTCTCTCTCCCTCTCTCTCTCTCTCTCTCTCTCTCTCTCTCTCTCTCTCTCTCTCTCTCTCTCTCTCTCTCTCTCTCTCTCTCTCTCTCTCTCTCTCTCTCTCTCTCTCTCTCCTGAGAATTCATCCACAACAAACATACAGAGCCATTTGCAACCCATGAGTTGTATCAGCTATCAGACAATAACATTTTGATTATGTAATACAAACAATATTGGAAGCCTCCCAATGGATCTAGAATAGCTTCAGTCCTCCACTCGTTCCTCTGTGTTCTGCAGATAACTCTCACTTTCTAACAAGTCAGAGAGTCTTATGTGAAGATGATAGCGAGAGTTCCATTCACAGGGGAATCTTGTCTTCAAGATATAAACTAGACTCAATTTATGAGAGCAGTTTTTGTTAACTGTGATAAATTTCAACCATTTTTCTTTGATTTGGAGGATGAGTCAGTAGTAGATTGGATTGGTAACAAAAATAATTGGTATTTTTTCTCATCTTATCAAGTGCAGATTTTATTGACTTTTTCCTCATTCAGACTTGAACATTGAAAAGCTGTCAAAACATTAAAAAATGATAAAAACAAGGAGCCAATTAATGTCTTGATGCATCAGCTTTCAGACAAGACTGGCAGCAGTGAAGGAAACTGGTCCCTATAGAGCAACTGCTACAACATGTATTGGATTGTGCTTGACTCTCGATTTGAAATTTACAGAGAAGAAATGTTGGGTTTTAAAATGGATTTTGGCATTTATATGTAAATATTATGTAGTGAAAGGTTGAAGAAATCATGGATATGATGAACCTTGGTGGATGTTTCTGGAGTTTCTGAAACAGACTATTTACATTTATCATGCCTCATTTATAACACAATCATAACACTTCATAATAGAATGATTATATATGCTCAGAGTCTAGTTACAGTGAACGTGTGTGTACAAGATTATCAACAGAATTATATTTTGCTAATGTCATTAGTTTATCTTCGAAGCAACTGCAAAGATGCTTATACAATATTTTACAACCTAAAATTTCAGCAAAATCAGGATTGGTGTTGTTAAACTTGTGATACACATGCAGAGATCATCCCAAACCATATTTACCTAGTCACTAGTTCAAGCTCTGTAATGAACATTCAGCGGAAACTACATTAAAACACTGTCAAGCAGAAACTGTTTATGCAAAATCAAGTAAGAAAAACGGTGTGAGGAGTGATGTGTTTTAAAGTGTTTTTGTGACCAAAGGGCTTTACTCGTCCCATATTTGACACAAGGCTGTAAATCATAATTCGTGTAAACTTGGATGATTCCCTAATGGAGTTGGGAGACGGGGTAATTAGCCTGCACTGATAAACAACATCAATGTTGCCTTTTAAATTTTACCATATGTTCCTCCATGATGGAAATTGAAAAGATGGAAGAAAGTGATATTTCTGAGGCATAAGGCAAGAGCTTCTGTTCCTAAGCCTTTCTTGGCTATGGAAGACTTAGTGAGAAAAATTCTTCTGTACTACAACTTATAGGAGTGTTTGAGAATCTCTTTGAAATCTGAAGAATATGAGTTTTTAACTAAACAGAATTATTCTTTAAATTATATATTTAGCCGTCTTTGCTTAACATGATATGAGTTGAACACAGTCCTCTTGTGTATGATCTCGTCAATGCATTTTAGACGTTTTTAACTTTTTCTGTAGAACGTCAATAACATATTTTCATTATCTTATTTCTATTTTGAAATATAAGGTCGATACCCCACCAAGGAAAATTACATCATTGCACAGCTTACATATAGTAATTTTAGTGATGTTTCAGATGACACCCTTTTTCAGACTGCACCCAAAATGTCACAAAATAAACAAAGCTTTATCTTTGCAATTCTTTTTCCTGATGGTGGTACCCCTGGGATTCTATATAAAAATAATTATTCTGCATTAGTCTCCACCATTACATCTTTGAGTGGATTCAGAAGCTAGGTGCATCTTGTACATACTTGTAGCCCCTGAGCATAATATCTATGATCATTCTATTTTGAAGTTTATGATTGTGTTACAAATTAGCCATTATATAATTGTAAAATAATATATTTCAGAAATTCCAGAATAATAAAATTAAAAAATTATAATTTCAGTTAGAGTTCAATATATATCGTAACTGTAAAATATGAACTTTAGAAAACCTGTTCTCACTCGATCCAAATGAATGTCAATGTCAACGGTTATGTTGAGGAGATAATTAAAGGCGCTGTAGCACGTTTTTTCGCTCAAATAAGTTGATGAAATGTATTTGAAAAATAATTTCACCAATAGTAAAACATCCTTTTCTCCTCGGAAAATAAAGTTTAAAATGAGTGTACATGTTTTGGTTAAGCCATGGGAATCGTTTTTGTAATACAAAATAATAAATTGTGTTCACAATAAAATGGCCGCCATGCAATTTTTGCTTTATACGCAACATAGTTTATACCACTACAGATAATTTGTTTGTGTAATAAGATGTTTTACCCTCTAAAGTTAATTTAAATGACATAAACTATCATTATAAATGGGAAATTTGAAAAAATAAATTTTGCAAAAAACGTGCTACAGCGCCTTTAAGTATTGTCCGTGAAATAAGAGAATGCCTAAAGCTCTGAGATGGTTTCCTCCGATCAAAGCAGTGATGAAGTCATTAACAATCATAAAACAAGGTTTATCCTCATTCACAACAATGAACTAATTATGTTTGATTAAGATCCAAACTTTCAAATTTTGACCAGCTTTCATGCTTTAAAAGATTGTTATATTTGGGATAACACTACCTTCCTTTTTGATGGTTTACTTCTTCAAGATTCAAGTTTAAAATGGTTCAGTCAATCGCTCCAGCAAAAAACTTTTATGATTTTCAAATGTTGTCTAAACTTTGATAGAAATTTAAGAGTGATAATGTCAGTTGCTTTGATGTAAAAGTTCCATTTACAGTTTGACGTATTTGCTTTAGTAAATAAGTCTACATGGTTAATAAATTCTGTCATTCAGGAAAATCCCATTTTATCATAGAAGAAAAAAATAATGAGATATTAATTAAGTATGCATAATCAATCCTAATGATGCAACATAATTGTAAATTAGCAGTACTTTGAAATCAAATTTAAATATTAGGGTCAACTCTGTCAAATCCAACATTTATTGATGTGATAAAGATTATGGTCAACTCTGTCAAATCCAGTATTTATTGATGTGAAAAGTAGATCAATGGAAAGCAAAGAGCAGGATGCTTGAGTAAAATTGGTGAATGATTGATGGCTCCGGTTTTCAGATCTGAGACTAGCACTATTGTATTTTCATATTTCAAATAACTCATCCTTTATAAACAGACAAGACAGATGGAGCACAGGGTGGATCAGGGACGTGACTTGTCTGTTGTTTCAAGGGAACTCTTCGATACCTCCGTTACCAAATCTTCTTGAAGTAGCAGATTCTTCTGAACACTAGCAGTCATCTGATTGGTTGATTGTGGTAGCGTTATACTCTATATCACCCCTCCCCTTATCTCCTCTCTATCTCTAGCCTATTATTGATACCTTCTTGCAGAAGCATCTTAAACCTTCACTTTCTTTGAAGTGCCCCTCGGGGTATTCCTGGGGGTGAGGCTACTTCGCCCCTGGGGTGAGGCAAGAGTATGTTATTGTGCCTGAAGGGTTGGATTTATAGGGCTCTATGATTAAGAAGGTGTGGATGTGTGTCTTTAATGTGTTTATTGCGTCATTAAATCTCTCCAACTGATAGTAGAGATAAGAAGGATTTATAAACCCTTGTTGACATAATTCATGTTGAGGGATTATCTTAATTAAGAACACAGTAAATTGATTGAATTTTTCAATATCTGATGTGGATTTGAAATTGTTTGTTCTTTCTCAACTCTCTTTAATAATCCACCATTGTATTTAAAATTCCTTTTAATAAATATTTATATGTTATAAACAAAGAAAGTTTCATCTTTGAGAGGCATTTAGAAGTTGGTTAATTGAAGAGGAAACAAGTTGTACAGATTTACAACTTCTATATTTATAAAGAAAGTTATCTCATAATTTACACTAACAGGGCGTTTCTGCAACAAACCGAATGATGGCCAGTTAGTACAGTGTGTTTCAACATTTGACATCATAAAGAAACAAATACAGTGGTATCAGACAAATTGTCATTCAAATGATAATCTGCCCCATACAGCATGCACAGTTTATTTTGGCTATAAGCACAACATATATTCACCTGTGCATTATCCCAACTCCATGAGATTCTACGTCGTTAGGAGACATGACCTTTTCTCACAACTGTTAAAAAATCAGGAGATGAAAAATACAATTGAGTGATGCATCGTATCATCTGATTGGCTGTATCTGCTACACTCGCAAAGATATCCGATAGCGCCGATAGAAGCACAGGTTGCTTTGGTGAACTAGTCCGAGTTTTTATCACATATGGAGCATATTTCTAACTTGCATAGAAGATCCATACCAGAAAACAGATAAGAGTTCTGTCCTGAAAATCTTCACAAGAAATTTATGTGATCCAGAGGAATGTTTAGCAAGTATGTAAGATTCTAATACTTTTGGTACATGTGAGTTAAATGCACTTACTTCTGGCCTAAGACCAAGTTAAGCATGATGTGAGCATGCAGCGAGTTAAGTGCACGTTTGTTGTGACACCGCTACCTATTTTCAGTCTCAGCCAAATTGTTGAACTTGCAAACTTGGGATGTATGGAAAACTAATTAATGTGGTTTGGAAAACTCCAGTAAAATTAGGTGAAGATTTATGAATTCATCTTTGTTTCACTTGATAATTATCACATGTATATGTAACTGAGTGGAAACCACTTAAACTTGTTAAAGAGGTTTCATAAGTACAGTATAATTAGCTGGGTCAGCTCACAAACACATTATTGTCGCTTGTTCAGTCCATCTTATGATACAGGGGACCTTAAAATTTCATAGTTATATTTTTTATTTCTTTAATTTTGCCTCTTAATGAGTGTATCTTGTTGCTCATCTCTCCAGCTTCAAGAGCTTCTCATTGTAAACCCACTATTTGTCTCTCATCCCACAGCAGTATCTTTTGGAAACTGTCCATACCAGAATGTGTGACAAGGTAATCCTTCATTGGTATATTCCTCCACCAAACACCATGGTTTGTATTTTGGTACAACCACGGTTTAAGTGGTCGAAGATTATATTTCTGAAAATGGCAAAAGTGACTGCCAGAGGAAACTGTCCATACCTGACTGTTGTGACGAGTTAATCACCTGTTTACCTACATACCTACATCAATACTCAAACACACAGTAATCTAGCTTGGAAAGGTCAGACGATATACCAAAGTGTCAAACATTGAATCCTCAAAATGGCATACATGGCTCTGAGGCAGTCCGAGGAAACTGACAGAACTGTTCATACTGGTGTTGTGACAAGTTCATACTGGTGTTGTGACAATTTCATACCTGGTGTTGTGACAAGTTCATACCTGGTGTTGTGACAAGTTCATACCTGTATAAATACCTACATTAAAAGTAAAACATAATGTACAGTTGATTGTTCTAATTAGACGAGCCACCAAAATGTCAAACTTTGAGTTCTTATCATAGCTACAGTGGCTCCAATCTGTCAGAGATCACTTTCAAAGAACTGTATACGTACCTGCATAGTATACCAAACATATAACTGCAGAACATAAGAATTTCAGCCAAAGGTTATAACTAAGTGGCAAACTTTATTGTATTGGAACATACTTTGTGAAAGTGCCAGTTTAGTGTTGGTCCAAAATACTTATAAAATTTATTTCACTTGTCAATGCCACTGTACTTTAATGGTAAACAGTATTTGAAGCTGCCAATCTTCATTCTATATTGCAGGTACAGACATGGCAGGATGTTCCTCAATGTTGAGGTGATAGGAATCAGAGAATGCAACACAGATGTTTTGTTGTTAAACCAAGAGTAACCTGTGCTTATGTGTTGGTGTTGAAGGTATTGGATATCAGACATCACCATTGATACTGGGAGAGAGACCCACCTCCATGTTCTGCAGGCAGGTAGCATATCATCCATGTCCAATACACAGAACAGGTGTACTGGGCCGGAGGATATTTTCAAGATATCTTTTGGCATTATTGATACATTCTGAAGAGAGGAGAGAGAAGTACACCCCTTATTACTGCATATAGAGAGGGGACAATAACACTACTGAAGCTATGTTTTCAAGGTTTCCTACATTGATGTTGATACTACATAAGAGACATGTACACCCCACATTGTCTGAAATTGGAGAGGGAATAGCACTATGATAGGAAAGCCAAGTATCCTTTGTGTTCCTTTGCTCTGAAAGCAGGTTGAGCAAGTTGATATGTTTCAATTGTTCTGATTAAATTGTGGATATCAAAGAAATACCGAATGCACATTTCCAATCCAATTTCAAGCAGAGAGTAGCTAGATATGGAATATATCATCCTCTGTAAGCAGAGAATAGCTAGATATGGAATATATCATCCTCTGTAAGCAGAGAGAAGCTAGATATGGGATCTATCGTCCATGTAACATACTTCCCTGCAGTTAAGCAGGTGTCAGTTGAAGCCCAGGGAGTGTGTTGTGACATGCTGAACACCTGAACTGCTTCATTACATACAAACAGACATGCTCACTCTCACTGGAGCTGCTGCTGCAATTATCACTGGTCATAACACGTGTGTAGGGACCATTGTGTCTACATGCCGTGAATCATTACTGCTCACAGACGGAGAAATGGCCGCACTCCACATACCTGCGAGTTATTAGCGTCTCAGAATTGTGTAGCCTTTCATGTAGATGATGGGTAAGCAATGTTTAAACATTTGACCGTTTAACCAGAGGAAAATACCAGGAGAACTTCACTTTTCATCCTTCTCCCGCCTCTCTTTGAAATACTGCCGCAGTGACAATTGTTCCCAACTATGCAGATTTGGGTCAAGATAGACGCTGTTTAACCTTTCTTTTACTGTTTTATCAATTAGAGACTGTTTCTCCTGGTTCAGACACGTCCCAGATATGTGGCTTGGTGCCGATGTGATAATTAAATGTTTCTGATCATAAAGATGAAATGAGTCTCAAAGGCATAACATTCTTACATGAAGGTTTCTCCTACAGGAGATGTATGGTTGGGTCGCTGTGGCACCACTCCGTGTTCTCTATAGACACAGGGCTTCTATAAACCACTCTAACTCTTTCATAAGATTTTCTTCTTCATGTTAGGAATTTCATTTGAAAATATAGATCTATGCTGTCCTCCTTTTGTGTCTGTTATATACTCGATAATAATTTTAGTGTCTGAGAAACGAATAAGTCAAACTAGTGATGAAGCAAACCTTTTACTTGAACAGCCAGCCTTTCACAGAACAAATAATTGAGACACTCTGGAACCTGATTCAGTAATCAAATACTTTTATAAAAATTAAGTGTCGTACCTGAGAGATTACAATGAGCGTGTTATATTCATACAATCTGTTAAAGACCTGAAAAACAATTACCTGAGATAATACAGTGGTTGTTTAATTTATCTTCTTAGCTTCAGTACTTCATATATTATGTTACTGATCTAAAAGAATCCAATATTTTATAAAGTATTAAGTAGCATCAGATAATTGATATTTACAGATTGAGCAGACCGAAAGGCAGACCTAAAATTCTTGTCCAGTGCACTGGTGTTGCTGAAGATACAAGAAAGAGTTCTATTATACCATTGATTGTCTCTGAACCTCCCAGTCTAACCCATCTAGCTCATACAACCTTGTACAGTGGAAAGTTCCTTCACTGGCTTAGTTAGAATTTCAAAGAAATGTTGAGTGAGAGTATTTGGACCCCCTGCTGAGCCGATTCCAAGATGAGGAGGTGTTGTGGTATGTGGCTCCCTCTATCACCGCTGATAGTCTTTATATATATATATATATACTGGACACCGGGCAACTACACTCGCCACTATGTTACACTTCTGTCTCTGTCATACAAATTTCAATAAAATGAAGTTAAAAAAGAATTCTGAGATCGCCCCATTTCCTGATAAAGCTTTGTCAACTTCCAGACATTTGAAATCTGTGTTTGCCTTCAAATGATGGGTCTGGTCTTCAGACCAAATGCACTTCCCTCGGAGTGTTTATAAGTTGAGCACTGGGCAATGAGACTGACCGGTGTGCTGACCACTTGTTAAGGGGAAGTTAAGGATATGTTTATTGTTATTGGTCATCTACCAGGTAGATATGTGTAGGTAATGAGGGAAGCTGGATTCCTCTGTAGATATACATGCTGGTTGTTTGTGAGAGATGGGGGTGTTTGTATGTACTGGCATGTTTCACATTGATGCACGGTTCACATGGAGCCGGTGTATATACACCGTACTGCACCACACACCGGCACCTATCTGTGTTTATACACCTATCCTGTGATAACTGGTGTATTTACCTACTCAGGCTCTCCTCTTGCTGGTATTTAAAGAACAAAGTCTATTTTAATGTGTTCCAATGTCAGAAGTTATCAACCTTCTATCTTTGTTTCACAATTGGAGTAATCAATCACTAAAATAAAATCTTATATTTTATGTTTTTGAAAGGAGCAAAAATAATATTTGATAAATATGAACATGTATAAATCTGGACAGAAACAATAATATCAAACAATGACAGAAACATGTTGAATAGTAATGAAATTAAGTAATATCAAATTTAAAAGAATGTGATATTGACAGAAATATTTGACATAAATACAATGAAATATTAGCTAACAATGACAGAGATTTAATTAGTATTCACGATGGTGATGTAGTAAACAAGAAACAACACAACGGGTTGATTGGTATTCAGGATGGTAAAGAAATAAACAACACATAACATGCACTCTCTAATCCTGACATGACATACGTACCAGGAGTGTCTGTCATATATATTATATAGATAACTAACTGTGTCAGCACGACCTGGGTGAAAACAATACATTTTGTTCCAGCTTTCTGTGTATTGGAACGTTTAATATCCACAACAAAATGAAAACTGGAATGTATATTAAAAAAAACATTAATATAAAAAGAAACTGCAGAGGAATTATATCAAATTTTGGAAATCTTTCATAGCAGGCATGAGTCATTTCTCTCTTGTTGTCCATGCGCTGAAACTTCATATATGATACCTAGATGATATATTACAATTTAAAATTCATATAATGTTTTTGTGTAAAAACTAGCAACAGCTGACAACAGTTCATTTGCAATATTCCAAATTTCATGAGCAATGAAATTGTGTTTTCAATTCGTAAACATTTTATAACAGTATTACGGTAAACTTTCATTAACAGTAAAATTGTGTTATAAATTTGTAAAATTTTGATAACTATTATATTTGGAAATACATGATATCAATTTTTTTATTAATTAATAACAATTGGAAACACATGCTATAAATTTTAAATTTTGATAACAATTACAATTGGAAATACACGCTATCAATTTTAAATATTGATAAGAATTTCAATGAGGTTGTCATGGTGACAGTTTTATGTATTTATAGTTGACAGGTCCAGTAGCTCTAAGAGAGCAGAGTGTCTATCAGCTGATCAGGGTATTAAACCTGCAGGGAGCAGCCATAATTGATGGAGTGTGCCTTGTGAGTGTCCCCCCAGGAGCTGACCATTCACTGACCATAGGGGGCAGGAGCAAATGACCACATAGACTGGTCCTAGTCTCCAATATGAAATAGAAGGGAGACCAGGGCCTAGAGAGTTTGGAAAATCTTAGCCCTGTGCAAGAAAGTGTCAGGACTTTGATGGAGTAATTTATTAATTAGTTTAGGCCCTCAAAATTTTGATACTTATGCAGTTAGTTATCATTGCAATCTGATAGACCATTGACATTTGGGACATAGCAGATCATATACCATTGATTGACCCCTATGTTAATCAATGTTTTGTTGTTTTAAAAGGAGGGTTCTATCAGGGTATTTTTTGTGGAAAAAAAATTTGAGAGGATATTCAAGTATACACATATATGTTATTAATACATGATTAAAACATAGTCAAATTGAAAGATACTAATGAAGATTATATTTTGATGATCTTATATTTCACAACTTGATAAAGACAAGTGCACACTTGTTCAAAAATAATAACAATATCAAAGAATTGAAGCCATTATCAGCGCTGCGAGTGGGGAAAACTTCACTATGGCCTAAAAGAATATTGTTTATTAGTTGTATGATAAGTTATGTGTTACTATGTGAATATGCTATCAGTGTATGTGTTTTATTATTTCAAAAATAAAAAATTAGGTTAAATTTAGCGTGTTTTTATTTTACGAAACGTCAAATATCCAGGATGGCGGTTCTGCCGATAAATCGGTGATAGAACTTTCCCTTTAAGAGACTGGACATTTCTTGAAAAAATGCATCGGAAAATGTGATGGTCACTAAATATTGAGGAGACTGATATTATGGTTTGGGGAGATAATGATTGTGAGACGGTGAGACAGTCTACATCTGACCACACAACAGGAGATTCAACATCTGTGAATTGGGCTTATATCTGCTACATCATTAAAGTAATTAAACTTGTTATAACTTTATTGAAACTATATCTGCTACATTATTGAAGTAATTAAACTTGTTATAACTTTATTGAAACTATAGGAGGTATTGATAAACTCTCCAAATCTGATTTGACCTTGGTAGTGACCTTCATATCCTGGGTATTTAAAAATTACTTTAAATAATTTGATATTTGTAACTGATAAGATTGTCAGGATATATCACTTTAGATTTATTATAAAATGATGAATGTTATTAAAGAAATAATGATTGAATGTGATAGCTGTCTGAAACAATATCATCACCATGCAAATATAAAGTTTTATTTTGAATAACATTATGGAACAATTTTATTTCCAATCCAAAAGTTTAGTCCTAACAATTTATTACAGAAACCAATATGCATGGAGAATGTTAGACTAGGAGAAATGAAAAGATTTATGAAAGTGATCATCTATCAAAATATACCAGCAACATTGTAAACCAAATGAAGAATATACCTGAAAGGAATCTGACATCTGTCCATATATATTTAGAGGAATATAAAACACAGGATATTTACAATGTGTAATGTCAAGTGCATCACAAGTCCCAAACTACTATATACTTAAATACTATCTAAAATCATCAATTACCACACTCACAATTTTTTGTAAACACATAGGGGACCTCTGTACATACCTAAATGTCCCCCCCCCCCCCCTCTCCCCCCAAAACCCCCCATCTAGTACCCTCCTTATCTTTCCCTGTCCCCCTCCCTAACACCCTCCCTGCCCATCTCTTCCTTCACTGTCCCCTCTCTGCCCTCCTCTAACCTCCCTGCCCCTATATCTGCCCCTTCCCATATTCATGCCCCCTTTCTGCCCATCTCTTCCTTCACTGTCCCCTCTCTGCCCTCCTCTAACCTCCCTGCCCCTATATCTGCCCCTTCCCATATTCATGCCCCCTTACTGCCCATCTCTTCCTTCACTGTCCCCTCTCTGCCCTCCTCTAACCTCCCTGCCCCTATATCTGCCCCTTCCCATATTCATGCCCCCTTTCTGCCCATCTCTTCCTTCACTGTCCCCTTTCTGCCCTCCTCTAACCTCCCTGCCCCTATATCTGCCCCTTCCCATATTCATGCCCCCTTACTGCCCATCTCTTCCTTCACTGTCCCCTCTCTGCCCTCCTCTAACCTCCCTGCCCCTATATCTGCCCCTTCCCATATTCATGCCCCCTTTCTGCCCATCTCTTCCTTCACTGTCCCCTCTCTGCCCTCCTCTAACCTCCCTGCCCCTATATCTGCCCCTTCCCATATTCATGCCCCTTTTCTGCCCATCTCTTCCTTCACTGTCCCCTTTCTGCCCTCCTCTAACCTCCCTGCCCCTATATCTGCCCCTTCCCATATTCATAACCCCTTTCTGCCCATCTCTTCCTTCACTGTCCCCTCTCTGCCCTCCTCTAACCTCCCTGCCCCTATATCTGCCCCTTCCCATATTCATGCCCCCTTACTGCCCATCTCTTCCTTCACTGTCCCCTCTCTGCCCTCCTCTAACCTCCCTGCCCCTATATCTGCCCCTTCCCATATTCATGCCCCCTTACTGCCCATCTCTTCCTTCACTGTCCCCTCTCTGCCCTCCTCTAACCTCCCTGCCCCTATATCTGCCCCTTCCCATATTCATGCCCCCTTACTGCCCATCTCTTCCTTCACTGTCCCCTTTCTGCCCTCCTCTAACCTCCCTGCCCCTATATCTGCCCCTTCCCATATTCATAACCCCTTTCTGCCCATCTCTTCCTTCACTGTCCCCTTTCTGCCCTCCTCTAACCTCCCTGCCCCTATATCTGCCCCTTCCCATATTCATAACCCCTTTCTGCCCATCTCTTCCTTCACTGTCCCCTCTCTGCCCTCCTCTAAAATCCCTGCCCCTATATCTGCCCCTTCCCATGTTCATGCCCCTTTCTGCCCATCTCTTCCTTCACTGTCCCCTTTCTGCCCTCCTTCCATCTTCTTTCTTCTTGTCCCCTTTCTGCCCTCCTCTAACTATGTTGCCCCCTCCCTTCCACAGTCTGTGCCCCCCTCCCACATTCATGCCCCTCTCTGCCCTCCCACCTTCTTGTCCCCTCTCTGCCCTCCTCTAACCTCCCGCCCCCCACATCTGCCGCCTCCCATATTCATGCCCACTTTCTGCCCTCCTCCCACCTTCTTGTTCCCTCTATGGCTTCCTCTAACCCTGCTGCCCCCTCCCACATTCATGCCCCCTCTCTGCCCTCCTCCCACTTCTTGCCCACTCTCTGCCCTCCTCTAACCTCCCGCCCCCATAACTGCCCCCTTCTATATTCATGCCCCCTTTCTGCCCTCTTCCCACCTTCTTGTCCCCTCTCTGCCCTCCTCTAAGCCTGCTGCCCCCTCCTTTCCCCTGTCTGTGCCCCCCTCCCAAATTCATGCCTCCTTTTGTGCCCCCCTCCCACCTTCTTGTACCCTCTCTGCACTCATGTTCTCTCCCTGCCTGCCACAGGTGTGAAGCAATAGGAGCTTATATATTTATTTATTTATTCATTCCAAGCCCCCATTGGGTAGGTAAAGCTTGGATCAACCACAGCTGGTCAGTTGCATTGGTCAGACAGCTGGTCACTGTAGGCGCTTGGTCAACTCGGCATGTACTGGTCAGTTTGACATCTGAAGGTTCAATCAACTGAGATAATGAATAAGTTAGTGGTTACAAAAAGTATGATATGTTAACAAAATATTGACAAAGGAAGACGTTTCATTGATGTTTGACTTCTCTTCTTTGTTCATTTGAATTCAAGATAAATTCTGATAAAGAGTCTAAAAGCTGAAGCTGAAAACATGTCAGTTTTCTTTGAATATACTAGTATGCATATAAAATGAAAATAGAATTGTTCTGTGAAAATAGCTGATATTAACACATTAATTTACACATGAAATTCATTTGTTATATGCTGCATGCGTTTGTACAGTTGCTTGCTTGGTGTAGAAACTTCTGGTTCAGTGTCCATGAGTGATTGATAGGAACTTGTGGAAATATGACAATGTAATTTTGTTGATCAACTCTATGGCAACAGTAAATGAAATAGTGTATGTATGTATGTATGTATGATATTATGATTATCCTGCTCACAGAAAACGATGTCCATGATTTATATGAAGTTCTTACCTGAGAGGATGTGATATAAATTAAAGTTTGCTGATATTTTATGTATTTTGATAAGAACCTGTGAAGAGTTTTTGAGACTGGTTGACTTCTTCAGATAAAAATCAAAAATCACAAATCACCTGGACAATTCTCAGACCTACTAAACTGATAAACTAGGCCAGGTACGGCAGGACTGCAGATGGGGTTGTCATGCAGGAACACATGTAGCATCTGGTGTCAATTAAATCATTATAAATGTACGATAGAAACACAAGAAACGATCGAACCACAACAACCGCTGGAAATCCTTAATCCGGGCCAAGCCTGTGTGATGCTATCAGCTTCTTGCAGTGTTAAGGTGTGGAAAATGATTATTTATTTATTGATTGGCAGGTCACAGGTCATGGTTTTTATATATACACATCTGTCTGTTCCTTTGTGATTACTTACATTAAAATCCAGTTGTTATTATTGAAATTTTTTTTTTGTTCAATAAAAAGTGTGATACACTTTGAAACCAATTCATATTCAGAATTTGATTAAAGCCAGATGGAAACTGAGGACTCGCATCTATGTCTGTATTCCTATCATTGACATTTAGATTTACTTAATGACAAATTCAGCTTTGATCTCAATCATTGTCGTAATTAACCAGAACACATCATAGCATATAGAACATAAATTGATATAGAACAAGCATTTATATAGTACATACATTTATATACGTCACTGTTAATAAAACTGTTTATGTGCAAGGGAGTGGCATTGATATAGCGGGGGGGTAAGCATGTTTTGCGTGTTTGCACTTTTATCCCCCGCCGCGCGTTTAGCGCGAAGCGGGGGATATAGTATTCGGCTGCGTCCGTCCGTACGTCCGTCCGTCCGTCCGTACGTCCGTACGAAATGGAATAACTCAAATACCATTCACTTGATTCTTTTCATATTTTGCATATGGGTTCATCATAGGAAGAGTAATGTTCCTACAGTAGTTTGAGACCTTGACCTTCATTTCAAGGTCACAACGAGACTTTGTCATTTTACCCTTGTCAGCGGGATATCTCAATAACCATTCGCTGGATTCTCTTCATATTTTATACATAGCTTCTCCAAGGCAAGACGACGGGTTGATTAGATTTTGGTGACCTTGACATTATTTTCAAGGTCACAGCGGAACTTTGAAGTTTTCAACATGTTAATGTACATGTAAAGCTTGTCAGCGGGATATCTCAAGAACCATTTACCGGAATTCCATCATTTCTTGCACAAAGCACCTTCTAGGGATGATGATGGGCTGATTAGATTTTGGTGAAATTGACATTATTTTCAAGGTCACAGCAGCACTTTGAAGTTTTCAACATGTTAATGTACATGTAAAGCTTGTCAGCAGAATATCTCAAGAACCATTCACTGGAATTCCATCATTTCTTACTCAAAGCACCTTCTAGGGAAGACGACCGGCTGAATAGATTTGGGTGACCTTGACATTATTTTCAAGGTCACAGCAGAACTTTGAATTTTTCGACATGTTAATGTACATGTTAAGGTTGTCAGCAGAATAACTCAAGAACCATTCACCGAAATTTCATTATATCTTACAAAAAGCAAAAGGACTGATAAGATTTTGGTGACCTTGACATTATTCTCAAGGTCACAGTGGAATTTTAAATTTTTCGACATGTTGATGTACATGTGTGTAATACTTGTCAGCGGGATATCTCAAGAACCATTCACTGGAATTTCATCATATCTTACACAAAGGGTAGATTAGATTTTGATGACCTTGCCATTTTTCTCAAGGTCACAGTGGAACTTTGACTTTTTTAACATGTTTGACGGTCAATTTTGCTGATCTTGACATTATTTTTAAATTTTGAAGTATTAATTTGCGGCGGGGGATCATGTCACCTTAGTGACAACTACTTGTTTTCATTGAAATAAATATATTTTTAAACCAAAGAACCGAAACATTACTAAAGCGACACATTATCTAAGTTTACATCAGTGTTATCAGTTCTGTGTCATGTATACGCGGTGTAAACAGATCTTGTTTATTGGCTCCTCTGCTCTAGTGTAGGAGATGCTTGACCACAGCTGTCCGTTTCTCACTGGTCACTCAGTGGGATAGTCTGTCACCCAGACCCCTTAATTCTTTAAGTGCCTAGGCAAGTCTACAACAAGACTCTGAGCTCAGTTTAAGGAAAATGAACACATCTCAGAGGCTCCTTTATATTTTTTTTTTTTTTTTTTAATTTTTAAATTTTATGAAATAATTCATTTCAGAGGCAAAATGTTAGACTATCAGTTGGAATGCTTCCTCTGATTGGTCACTCAATTCTCACCGTTCTTGTGTGGTCAATATGAGCTGACCAACATTAACGAGGTGTGATAACTGAACGCTCCTGTCTGAACCTCAATCAGTAGTAATTATGAAGTAAACTAATTAACACGGGAGAGAAATAGCATAGTGACATCATCATGTTCATGATGTCATGACATTGTGTTGTCTTCAGTTTTTTAAAATCATAGCATTGTCAGCCATTCCCTGATGATGTAAAGGCATTGTGATATCATGTTGATGACAATGGCACAGCATTTAAAACCATCTACTGTCAAATCAATCACTTGATCTTACATCTGCTGTGGAACACAGTCTGTGATGATAAATACAGGTATAGAGGATAGTTCCGGTTCCGGGTAGGAAGGAGGCTTTCTCTGATTATACCAGGGCTTTGGATATAGGGGGATAGTGAGAAGAGGGGATGGTCAGTGAGAGATAGTGGGATGGGAGGGGGGAGGGGGGAGGCGGGAGGGATAGAGATAGTGGGAGTAGATCAGCAGCGCTAATTAAGGTTAATTACAGATGAGTTATGGAAAGAGCTATAATCAATAACTGGACAGCTTTACCGATGGTACTGTTGGATAAACACTGTCAGATAAAATTGTTGGTCTTAATTAATGTCTTAATTAACTTCACATGAGGTTATAGTGGTATTTTAATTGAATAAAATTATGATAAAGTTCTTTAGGCTATTTTTTGTAATGGTTTTTAACGAAATCTCCTAGCATTATTTTGACAAGTTTTGAGAAAAATATAATGGTACTAAGAAACCCTGCCACAATATAAAATGTTGTCAAATTTATCGATGAACAATAAAAAATAAGTGAAAATTTAAGGTCTTCATATTTGATGTTTTGTTGTTGCTGTGATGTTTTTTACTCATGAAAGATTCCGAAGTCTGAATTTTTCATCTGTAAGGATTTAGGATTCAGGGCAATTGGCGCCAAAATCCATGAGAAATACAGATGACTTCAAGGAAAAGAAGCGCCAAACTTTCAAACATCTGATTGTTTCGTGGGGATATCCAGTGTCCCAGTATATCTGGCATCTGTCGCACACATCGTGGGTTGTTTGTCATCACTGCCACCGAGCTTGCCACTTTTTGGCTCGTAAATAAATCTAAAAAAACTTAGCATGATTGTAATGTTGTTTTTTTCTCTGAGATTAATGATCCCCTTTTGTTTATGGATGGCCTCTTTCTGTGCTGGTAGACTCATTAGGGAGCTGGGACGGACGGTCGCATGATGTGGGCATCGTGTTCATGCACATCTTGTCATCAAACTTGACTAGCAACTTTACTTTTTGATGGAGTCAGTTCTTCAACCCTTTGAACAAAGAAAAGTAAATAAAAATCTACATTATTTTGATGTTGCTCAGCTGTCATTTCCACCTCTGCATTTGTGATTAAATGAAAGAGAGAAATGGTTTCTCTTGTCTTACCAAATATATTTATAACATTGAATAATTTTCTGATGATTATCACAGGCACAGTTCTTAGATTCATTAGTGCAAAGGCTTTCTTAGTGGCCAGTTTACAGGAATTGTTACCTGTTAATAAAGTAAATAAGCTGGGATTGGCTTAAGATAGTAATCCCGTGCACACAATTATTATTTTCAAATTTGATGTTTAATCAAGTTTTGTTATTATCATTATATTCTGGTATGGTGAACATTGAAACAGTTTTCATCACTTAAGAGAACTTTGATAATGAGACAATAAGATGGAGAGATGTTCTTATCAATCTCTGCCATATTTTCTCAAGATGGGCGGCGTCGCCCTGTGGCACCAAGGATTATCAGAGTTCTTGATATTTTATGTTTGTCAAAACTATATGATCCAAAATGAATTACTTTCAAGGTAATAAAGTATTGTCTATTGTCTGGTACGTTATCAGTTCAAGAGACTCTGAAGTTAGCCTAACAGGTACAGCACCGGATTTCTTTATGGTCTGGGTTCAAGTCCCGCCTCAGAGGATCTAGAAGAGATAAACCATACATATATCTCTGCTTCTCTTAGCAGTAAGTGTTAATTGATAATGTTTATCTCTTGCTTCAGTGTCATAAACATTGATTCTTTTGCTCTTAAAAGTTTTGTTGCAAGTTTCGCATCAAAGTAAATTTTAAAAACTAACTCTGATGGTATAAAAAGAGCTTCGCTATGTGCCACCAGTTAGATTTATCTATTCTTAAAGATATGATAGTTGCAAAATAGTAAAGTAAAAATGTGATCATTTAGTTTTGAAGTTCCAGAGACTTAGTTTCATTGGGTAACTTTCAGTTCCTTTTGACCTTTTTGGCCATGTTTTTCAATTCTCCACCTTGTTTAATGTATCCTGGTGTATCTGTTAAATGCATTATCAGAAGACAAAACTTTTAGTTTCTGAACCTGCTGCAGACTGAAACCCATTGTAACCTCTTCTCCACCGCCATGAAACCGTCTACGTTTGTTTGTTTGCATCCTTCTCACTGAAACCTGAAAAAATGGACAGCAACTTGTAAGTGACACTTTCTGTATTACAAAGCAACACACTGCACCTTTCATCACCAGCAGTTTAGGGACTCTACTCTGTACTTTTACCTCCTTGTAATTCCTCACTCTCTCACGGGGACTCTACCATCATGCATAATGTTTTCCTTTCTTTTCCCACTGACGCAATGATATCATTAGAAAATAAGGCAATTTTAGTCATGACAAGAAACTGTGTCGAAAGAAGAAAGTACTGTATTTATCTAAGCATATGGAGATGAATATGTTTCAAGAAAAGGAGGATATGTATCTGGCAGAATCTGGAAATGTGTTCAGTAACAGCATTCTTCTGTCTCTTAACGACCTCTTTAGTTCAGGAGGTCATCTCCGACTGCCACTCGGAGAGCGAGTAAGACAGTTGACTTGGTGCGATGTAACCATCAACAAGTACATGCATGCCAACAAGTTTTTCTATCAGTGACTTCCTGTATAGTTTCCAAATGCTTTCTCTATACTACACATGTTTTATCATTTCATCTTGTAAATATTATGTGTAAATGATGTAATATACAATGCACTACATGTAAACTGATATATTTATTTGGTCATGTCACATGTCACTACCATTATGAGGAACACCTCCAACATTGGCCGATCAAGTAGGGAGGTTCAGCGGTATAACACCACCCTCCGCATGTTTTAAAATATTTTGCATGTAATTTGGATGACCCCCAGACCCCAGCCCAACTCCACTTCCCCCCCCCCCCCCCTCCTTTACAGAACGTAAATATATGACTGACATTCAAGTGCTGCTAATCCAGGATTGTTTGAAATCAAGATACAGAAGCTTTTTTTAAGTGAATATGATCCATTTCGCCATACAGTAGCCTCACAGTAAACAATGCAATTGATAATCATTGGCTTCCAAATGTTATCAGTGTTAAAAGATGCTGTCATCAGGAGATGTGTATCATCATTATTTAATGACATGATATGGAAATGTTAGCCATCTTCCCTATCACTCCCCTGGCGGTTTATGTGTTGTGTGTTTATTGTTGAAGCATCTTGTGTAAACATGTGTACGTCTCATAGGACATATATTGTTCTACCATCTATGAGGTAGTTCTCTTGTACCCTGTATCATCTCTGAGAGTGTTGTCTTGCGACATCAATGCAGGTTGTATAATAAAGGAGACGTAATTGTTGTCTGTTATGCCTGCCGACACTGCTACTCCCAGCCTCTCACCAAGGGCGCTGTCTTATGTCTATGGTGGCCATCTTGCACGATGAGTAGATTCTTATCAGTGGAATAAAGCCGTGAATAATATAATGATGAAGGAATCGTGATAGGTAGCCCAAACATAACCAGCGTATCAGTTAAAAGAAATGAATACATTCAGGTCAATCACTGGAAGGATAAACACCTAATTTCCAGACGTCTTATGATGGAGGATGTTTTCAGACATTTTAAGATAAATGATAACAACTTCATTTTCTGACAGATTCAACATCCCAGCTCTTGAGAGTCAAGTGTTTGCAATTTTTAAAATGCCACCTAGAATAACTGCTGGGTGAGTCCCACAATGATAAGACCCTCTCCCCATATTATACACCCAACTCTGAGGTTAAGGCATGCCATCATCACAGAATTTGTAATGTCAACATTCTCACTTTCCCAAACCTGCTGTGAGATAATGTTTTTCTATGCCTCATCAACTTGAGCTGGAGCCCCCCATGTGTAATCCATGATGTAGTTGCTGTAGTTATGTAACCACATTCCTTGTCTGTCTGGTGAAGGACCTCAAGCTCTGCCCCGAAACTTCTGACAGTTCCGGCAGCCAGGTGGCAGCACCAAGGGTCGTGACTTGTAAACACATCTATGTGGTTGGGTTCTGATGCTTGTACTCATAACTTAGCAGCAGTACACCTAGATCTGCAATGTAAACATAACATCCTTGTTAGGACAACGATGACATGCTGAGAAACAGACACGAAGGTCAAGGGTCATGGGGCATGTGCAGTAGAGATTGATGCAGTGGAGCGTGAGGAGGTCAGAGGTCAGTGTCACAGTCATGGTTGATTGGTTGATGCAAGCAGGTCATGGGACGACATGACAGGATGTTTGGGTTCCTGTTTGACACCATTTCAAGTCAAGTGTAGCACCATTTGTAGTGATTGTCCATGGCAAGAAATTGGTTGCTGGAGAAGGAAGGTGGCAGATTTATTGACTGAGACAGGAAGTGATACTGACCAGAAACTGTGTCTGTGCTGCTGCCAGTTGCACATCCAGGATAATGTATGGGAGGTGGAACATGTCAACAGCCTCAAACTCACTCTCTTGTCATGCTTCCATGGTTATGGAATTTATTTTTTTATCAGAATATAATATCAGTATATATGATGTTCCCAATTAACGCTCATTTTCTCAGAAATTTAATAAAGTTTAGAAATTATGACGGAACATATCAACAAAATCAATCTTTGAAGATTGGATGATTATTGAGATTTGTTGCTGTTAGACTTATTCATGATGCTTATAAAGTCTAATATGGATATCAATGCAATGATAAAGAATATGTAAGGTATAATCTAAAGCCAAGTACTCATTTTGTATTTATAGAGACAGAATGAAGTTACTGAGATCATGACAAAATCTGATAATTTCTGATGATAACAAAAGTTTGTCCAACACCAAGGTTTCTAGTTCCCCTTTACAGCTTTGGTATTGTCCTTGCTCCAAATTTTAGTCTTACCGTATATTACTGTGTATAAGACGACTTTTTTATACCAGAAAATAGGGGGTCAAAGAAGGGGGTCGTCTTATACACAAGGGCTATGTTTCAGAAGAAGAAATTTTGAAGCTTCATTGACGAACTCACGATGTTGAAACCGGAAACAGCAATACAGTCAACTCATGTTTACAAAATGGAAATAAATATTTTTTAAATAATTATTATGTATTATTATGTTATTTTTTTTTATTACTATATGGAGTTAAATACATAAAATATATTTGATAATTCATTTAAAAATAATAAGTTGACGGACCAAAAGTGGTACAAGCAGTCAAGCAAACGATCGATAAATTCAGTGACGTGGACCAATGAAATTCTACAACTTATCAATTCATTCATGACGGGGACCAATGAAATTCTACAACTAACCTATTCATTCATAAAACTTGACAAGCTTATCTCGATCACGTGTCATTGACGTAATGTTAATTCCAATCAGGGCAGTTATTCATTCATGTATCCGGTAATTATCTTAGCTTTGTTGTGTTCTTATCAGTAATTGGTCTGTATATCCTTCTCTGGATTGAAGTGTCAACGTTAAATAAACACGTCTTTAGCTTGAGAAGTTTACTGCATTGAGTGGCCCCTCGCTATAACACATGTTGGGAGCCATACTGACAGCCGCGTAATAGAGAATCAGCGGTAAAGCGAACCAGAGTTGGAATGTAAAATAATGGCTTGACTTCAGCTATCAAACATTACCAACCTTTCAAAAGCATTCTGCAGTATTAAATACAACTAGTTCAACTTTGTTTATAAGAAGGACAAATATTTACATCACTACGATAGAAATCTAGACATTAAATTTTGCTTGGCTTCGGACATGCGCAATCAAGCTTGGTTATCAAAGCTCTTCGCACCATTTTTATCATATAAACACTGAAGCGACTTCTAGATCTGTGTAAGGAGTATCGGCTTTGTTTAGATGTTATAACATGGCGAATATTTACGATAGATTGTTGACTGTAGTGTTGCTAATCTCGCTTGAACTGACAAGAAAATGACAAATCATTAAAAAATAAGAACAAACACAGTAGGAAAACGTATGTAATTTTTATTTTGGTAAATTTAAAACAATTTATTTAAAAAACAAACGATTATAACAAAACATTTATGTCATGTTACTTAAAAAATTACCGGTAGGGTAAGTACGGCATACTTCGGACACTCGGGTAACTTCGGACACCTCAATTAATTCAACAATTACGTTACGGAGTTAAAAATAAGTATGTCAGAACATGGATAATTAAAATCTGTTCCATATTTGGAACGCTGACCTCGTGCTGTCCAATCGTGTGGCAGGAGCTTTTTCCCGCGGTTTACGAATTTCCGCCCTTATCGAGCTTTTTCATCAAGGTCAGGGTGACCGAAATTACTCAACCGAAAAAAAAGTTTCCAAACAACCTTCTCGGTAAGTATAATTTCACTTAATTTTATGCAGTCATGTTTAAAAAGTGAATCTCAACCAATATATCGTCAAAGAAAAACAACCTAGATTAAATTACATTCATAATCTTTGTAAATATTGTCTGACATTACTGACCGAAGATCCCCGATCTATTTTTAGACGTCCATTACACAATGTCACCTTGACATCTTGGTTCCATGCTTCACACGTCAAAGATAGATTTTGTTTTGACTCTTTAAACTATACTACAACATTGCATTTGTTGGCATTAAATAACATAATGTTTTCATTTTGTAAAATCTGGATAGCATTTTTTTAAATATTTGCTGTCATTTTCAATAGTTGCTAGCTCCTTGAAGTTGCTATATTTTGGGCATTATTTTTTATAAATTGCATTCGCCAGTCCAAAGAAAGTGTTATCAGAAATATTGCAAAAGAATAATGAAAATAAATGATGAGAATTAATGAATTTAGATATTAAACAATTTCACAGGCAGAATGCTAACCGTTTACAATTTACTGTTCAGCCCATAAAATATTTACAAATTAAATTTTCTCACCTTTACAGTTCATTTATGTAATTTAATAAAATTTAATTATCTGACATATGAAGTTTAAATGGTGAAATATATAAGACAAATGCAATGCAGCTATGTTTGTTTGGATGATGATGATTATGATAAATAAAACAGAGTTGAATGACAATATTTATCATATTTTATTACTAAATCATTAAATTATTATTACAGATAATGGCTGTATGCAAATCCCTCAGTTTGAGAGAATTAGACGGTCAACGAAGTAAAGCATTGCAAAAGATGACCGCCATAAGTGCCATGAAAGCCATGTCAATGGTTTCTGATTGTGACAATGAGCTTGAAGAACTGTTAAGACACTGCTTAAATTCCAAAGTTGGAGGAGTTATTGCCCTCACCATCTGTAAAGTCATGGGGTATCAGATGGATGTAGATGACCCCATGTCATTGACCTTCATTGCCAGAAGGGTCATCAATAATGTAGATGCTCACCACCTTCAAGATAGTACTGTGGAATGTCTGAGGAATAGTCTCATCGAAATGGGGGAATATTAAAACAAAGACTTTGTAAATAAACCATAAAAAAATATTTTGAATTTGTTTTTTGTTTGTTTGTAGAAATGCCTAAAAAGGGAGCCAACATTTATGGTTCCTATGACGTTAAAGAACTCAGCCAGGCGGTCACGGAAGTAAAAATGGGTAAAATAAGTTTAAGGAAGGCAAGCGCCAAGTTTGGTGTTCCTCGATCCACCATCAGTGACCATGTGACTGGCAGGATTGAACCTGGTGCCACTCCTGGCAAGCAGCCCATAATTCCCCGGCAGGTGAGAATTACCTTGTCAGTTGTAATTGTGAGTTATTGTTTAACGCCGATTGGACGATTTTGCAGTCATTTGCTTTGTTTGTAATTGTAGTCTCTGAATTAATTAGCGATATTAGTTGTTGTAAACAATGTAATCCTGGATTGACCACTGAGACTGTTCTGGTGTTGGGGTGGGGTGTATGATCTGTAACTCCTGTATCCGATTGGTTTTGTAATTTTCAGATTGAGGCATCCATGGTTTCGAGGGCTTTGAAGGCGGCAGACATGGGTTTTGGGCTATCGCGGCGGCAGATAATGACCAAGGCTGGGAAGCTATGTTCAGCGCTGAGGATGAAGACGCCGTTCAGAGATGGAGTCCCTGGTCAGGGATGGTGGGAGGGACTTAAAAGCAGACATCCAGAATTGGCTCTGCGTAAGCCAGAGAAACTTTCAACATGCAGAAGTAGGGCAATGAACAAACCAATTGTTGCAAAATACTTTGAAAGTTTAAATGGTACCATTAATGAGCTTGGTCTCACAAATAAGCCACAACAAATTTGGAATGCTGACGAGACAGGCATACGACTCGAACACGAGCCAGTGCATGTTGTTGCCAGGAAGGGGAGTAAGAACCTTCCTGGTAGAACTTCTAATAATAGGGAATCAGTGTCTGTCTTGGCATGCGTTAATGCCAAGGGAGAAACCATTCCCCCTATGGTCATTGTTAGGGGTGAGACTGCGAAGTCCCTGGGGGCATATGACACTGCTCAAGGTCCTCCAGGGACTTCGTGGACTTACCAGAAGAAGGCCTATATGGAGGAGGGACTGGGACTTGAATGGTTCAAGCACCATTTCCTCCAACATGTAGGACCAGAAAGACCACAACTTATAATCTGGGATGGCCATAGTTCACACGAGGGTTTAGATCTATTGCAGGCAGCAAAGGATGAACAAATCCACATGATTTCACTGCCACCTCACACAACACACATGTTGCAGCCATTGGATAAGACTGTATTTGGGCCACTCTCCAAATCATACAGGAGAGTGTGCTCAGAGTACATGTCCTCCAATCCCTGCAACATGGTGTCTAAATGGGTATGGCCTGGCTTGTTTAGGCAGGCTTACGATGCAGCTTTTACAACAAAAAACATCATGTCTGGTTTCAGGTCTACAGGTATATTTCCACCAAATGCAAATGTTATATCTGAAGATGCATATGCCCCTAGTTTGCCCTTCAATACACCTATACACACAGCTACTACTGCACCTGCCACAGTTTCCATTCCTGCTGCAGCTCAGTCACATGCCACCATCCCTATAGCCACCATCCCTATACCTCAGCCACATGCCTCCTACCCTGTTGCTCAGCCATCTGCCACCATCCCTGTTGCTCATCCACATGCCTCCTACCCTGTTGTTCAGCCATCTGCCACCACCCCTATAGCTCAGCCACATGCCTCCTACCCTGTTGCTCAGCCATCTGCCACCATCCCTGTTGCTCATCCACATGCCAAAAGGTTCATTCCACCATTTCTTGATGTAGCTTCTACTGCTACGACCTCTGTTGCAGCGTGTTCCTCCACTGCCTCCACACCCAATACCCAACACATTGCCACTGCCACTGCGCTGAATAACAATCCTGCTCCTTTTCTAGCACTTTTCCCGACTGCTACAGCTCCTTTAGACTTCCATTCCTACAATGATACAGCACCATTTGCTACACCTTCAACATCCTTCACACCATTTGCCCCACACACTTCCACTGCCGCTGAACATTCTCTTCCTGTCACAACTCCAGGTCTTGAATTTTCACATGATGAAATCATGCATGCCATGACAGATACCTTGTTTGCTCTTCCTCCACCCCCTGAAAAGAAAAGCAAATCAAGGGCAGTAACTGGGCACCGAATTTTAACCAGTGATAGTATAATAAAAATGAAAGAAGAGCAAAAGATGAACAAAGAAAAGACAATCAGAGAAAAAGAAATGAGGAAACAAAAAAGGATTCTAGCTGCTCAAAGAAAAAGAGAAACCAAAATGCATAAAAAGCATACTGTTCAGAGAAAGTCATCAAAAGATATATGCATGGCATGTCACATGGAGCATCTGGGGACAGAGGACACACAGTCTTGGATTGCATGTTGTAAATGCAAACTGTGGATGCACCAAGACTGTGTACCTTTCTCCCTACATGACTCCATGCAGCTTTCCATGCAAAGCGAGGAAGATGACTTTCTCTGTCACATGTGCTGCTCCTAAGGTTGCTTTAAACAAATACAATTAATGGGAACTTCAAGAAAGTAGCTTGCCCTGACTTATTTTTAATTTAACATTTACTCATCTGAACCATTTCACATTTCAACCTAGTACAACATCCAATTGTTCTTTTTTCAAATTTTAATTTTACCAAGTTTCAATTTATTTACAAAATTAGTTGTTACCATTACATGACTGTTTATCTGAATTTAGCTTTGAATTTTTTTAAAACCAGAATTGTAATTCATTCCAAACAAGCGCATATTCCTTAATTTGATTTACAGTGATCATTTTCAATCAAAATGCATAAATTAATCTATTTAATCAATTTCATGAGATCTGTTAATTTTCATAATTAACAAAAAAATTAAATGGTTTACATCTTAAATAAATTTCTAAATTTACAAAGTTGAAATTCATCATATGATTATTTTAATTTTTTTTATTGAAAATATAATCAAGATCCAACTTATCTCCTGATCATGTCAGTTATAATTTATGTTAGGAGAGTACACTTTCTTACGATGATCTCAACTCAACTGTGTTACTTGTGTGGTGTTTAGAATGAATCATTGAATGGCAACATCATTCAAAAATATTTAAAATGTTGTCAATCTTGAAAAACGTTCTTGTCAATAATGTCAATATAATCGACTGAATAAAATAGCTTTCTTGAAAAGATTGCTTATGTGACCTTAATGTTCACTTGTCTTGTTTTGATGTATTTTATTTGTTTATTCATTATGAATCATTCATAATCGCACGTGGCCCTAACCCGGAAGTACATATTAGAACACTGACAAAAATAGTATCATCGAATATCGAAGGATAAGGAAGGAAAAAAACTACAGAAAGTAAAAATAACTGACCTGTGGTAACATTTCATAAGCTGCCCAGTATCCTGATCGTAAATTTTGAGTAATTTTCCTCCAAATTGATCATCAGATGCGAGTTCATCAACGACACCAACGGAAACCACGTGGGTGACCGAAGAACCCCGAACCTGACCGAATTAACAGTTGCCATGTGCTACCCCGTTCATGCAGTCTGTTTAATTGAAATGGGGGTCATGACCTACATAAAATGACCGGATTTCCCGTTTGACAGCACATGAACAGTGTGCAAGTTGAAAACAAAGGTACCTTTAGAAATATGCCTAATAATTACCCGAAAAACTTCAGGTGTCCGAAATATGCCGTACTTACCCTATCAACTTACCGTTACCAAATCTTACCAACGTGTTTTCCCATTTTTGCATGTCGACCTGTTTCCACGATTGCTAGAAGGGGGGTCGTCTTATACATGAGATACATGGTTTTTACCTGATTTTAGGGGTCTGAGAAAGGGGGTCGTCTTATACACAGGGTCGCCTTATACACAGTAATATACGGTAATTATAAACTAATATCTCAAGTTTGAAACACTTGCTCCTTTATTCTCAGCCATGTCCAGTGCAATGTCTTGTACTGCTTGCCTCTCTAGGCACTGATGTGTGTTAGTACAGCATCTTCCCTATGGCTTGTACCTAAACAGCTCTGATGTGACATTAAGTGCTCTTTGATTAGTGATGCCTCGTTGCCTGGTGAGCTAAACAGTTGGTCACTAATGTGTGTTTGTGGATGTAGACCTAATGTTGGGGGTTAAGGGCTGCACAACAAACATATGGTGTGGCCATATGTCAGAGGTCATTGGTAGGCATCAATCATCTTTAATGTCTTTCAACAGGATAAACTTAGTCAAATATGACTGGCCTTCTAATGGTAGTGTTCATGATCTGCCGTCTCCTATTATAGGTGCCAAATCTTTGCTATATTGAACATGTCTGTTAATACTTTTGATCTCCTGAAATCTGTTTTGGAAAAGTCTTGAAAGTGCTTTTATAATTATTTAAAAAAATATTGAAATGAATTGTTATACTCAGTTCT
Source organism: Gibbula magus (assembly GCA_936450465.1). Classification (NCBI taxonomy): domain Eukaryota; kingdom Metazoa; phylum Mollusca; class Gastropoda; order Trochida; family Trochidae; genus Gibbula; species Gibbula magus. Next base: position 40,414,312 of record OW388291.1, read on the forward strand.
TTTCCTCCTTGGGATTTGTATCCTATATTAGTCTGGATTCTGCCCATTGTCCTACAACAGTAGACTTTCCCTGCACTAATAGATTCAATCTGGGGTGGTCAAGTAGGCATCTTTCATCAGACTCACCCACCCATCATTCTCTGGACCAATTTATGAAATAAACATCAAGTAATTTTATGATAATAAACCACTTTTGATTTCAGAATGTTTTCCAATTGTTGGACAATGAATTTCAAGTTAAAAGTTATAAATATTATTTTTACCAAAGGGTTTTGATGATTCTTGTTTGAAGTGGGTGAGATTACAAGTTAAATTCTAAAAGGCTTTTATCGAAGTAATTGTAGGCAGAGTTGCAGAGTGTAAAGAATGGTTCTATAGCCTGAGAATCAGTGCCTGATGTGGTACACATGGCAAGGAGGTGCTAATGACAAGTTTCATCATGGTCATCCATCCATCTTCCTCATTGACCAATGAACATTCCTCGTTAATCAGATGGCCATTATTGCCGAGTTCTGGATTCTGACTCGTCCAAGTCGGGGAGAGCATTGGTTCCTCACATTGATGTAAGTGTGTAGGTATTGGGTTGGACTATATTAGAGCTGGAGGTGGAGACTTTCTATCCACCTCATCCACAGAGCTGCAGGGGAGCTATACAATGGGGAATTAATTCCATAATGTCATGAATTCTGCTTTCACATTTTGGCAGTATAGAAAGTGTCAATGGATAATTATGGTTTGTATGTTAAAACTTGTCATCTACAGAATAGTGTATGTTAACAAATGGTTTAAACATATTTATTAAGTGACGGAATCGGCAAAACAATGCTTATATAAATGCTTCTCCCTACAATCTGCAAACAAAACAAACAAACGTGTGTGATGTTCACAGAACCGGATAGGTTGCAAGATTGCAGAATCATAAAATATAAAACCAACAGGCATGTATATGGCACGAGATTACAAGATACAATTGAAGGCATGTTAACAAAGGTATAGACCACAATGGACGTGTATATTTGATTTGTCACATTGTGTCATGAGAAATTATGTTTAATACTTAGTGATTGCTTTGAGACTTGAGATACCTCACAATAAACATTAGTTTGATTCAAGGTATTTTTCTTTCAAAATAATTGATAAATCCTATGTACACATTTACATTTATTTATGCATCTATCAAAACATGGTAGTTTATAATTAGGGGCCATGAAGAAGACTATCCAGATAATTATTTCATTTGTGCAGAAGAGAAAGTGGTCTGTTCTTTAGACTGACATGATAATGGATAACAGCTATTGAGAAAGAATCAAATCAAAGTCAAATCCACTTTCCTCTCAAGGTTTTATCCGAAGTTAATACAGCACTTAAGCAAATGGATTTAATGGACGACTTTTCTTATTTCTATTTCAACTGAAATGAAAGTGAATTAGGGATGTAATTAAACATTTTCAAACTGCTTGCAGTAACTTAAATGAGTTTTTCAGGAAATATTTGCTGACTAAGCGCCCAAGAAAGAAGTTAACAACGGCTAAATTTATTGCTATTTCAATGTTCGTTAAGCAAATAAAAGACAAAAAGAGTCAGTAAACCAGTTTTAACCAAGACGATGATAACTCTGTTATAATTAACCATTTTTTTCTTTTACTTGCTGTTTCTAAATGCCCTTCAAGGCTTCGTGTTAGTTTTCCATATCTTGAAATATAGTTCACTCGATCAGATTTGAATAGCTCCTTCTAAATGGCAATCTATCTTTGGTTTTCTCTCTTTTCCTCGCTGAAGTACAAAGTCTGATTGCTGAGACAGGTGACAGCTTAAACAATCTGGATGTCATTGTCGACCAATCATCACTGTCACAACTAGATGTCACGTCATGTCACCCGACAGTGGGGAGGTTTTGCAGATCAGTTCCTGTCACTTTAATCAGTTGATTCAGTCAGAGAGAGAAGAACAGTTAGACTGTCAATCTTCTGATTTAGGTTGAATTCCCGGTGGCAGAACAGTTCAATTCTATATCTGAATGATGTGTAACATGAGACTGATTGTTGTACAGGTGTCTACTGGTGTCATTGGTTTCAGATCTTTGGAGGTCGTGCAGAAATGACAGATTTCTGGACATCAACAACTTATTTATTGAGTAGAACACATTGTTTCCGAATATATCCTGATGAAGGAGTAAACATTAAACTCTGAAACTTTGTCTTGGAAAAAAATGACACCCGATATGTGTCACACATTTTGACAGGCTGTCATCTGAAGATCTGAAATACCTTTTCAGTTGTCTTGAGATAAAAGCTGATGTGCATTCATTATGAATTTTGAAGAGTACTTGACTTGAATTTCTCACCTGTACATATTTTCGGGGAATATTTTTTATAGATTCAAATCAATCATTGACACTTTTTGGGTAAAGTCAGCTTTGTGCCCATGTATGCTCATGTTTTTCACCAATAGATGTCACACAGTCTTGATGAGAATTTTCATCTTGAATGCGGAACATCTTAAAAATTTCTGTCTTCTGTAAGAATTAATGATAGATGATTGTGATGTAAGAATAAATGATAGCTGATTGTATCACTAATAGTGTCATGAGAATTTCAATGATATTTTGTCACCTGAATGTATTGACATTACATATCACCTGAGTCCAGTTAAATCTTGACGAGATTTTTTCACCTGTTCACCTCCTCGAGGTTTCACCTGTAACTGAAGGAGGCATCAATGACCTTGACACTTCTGATACCCCAATACCCCAAATTAACCTGAAGTGTCAGAGTTGTCCACACCCAGCCAGGTAAACACAGGTTTGAATCCCATCGTTATCTCACCTGTCCATCTGCAGGTGACAGGGAGGGTTAGAGACTGTTGTGTGATAATCTGGATGATTGTTTCTACCATTGTCTGTGGGTGTTGAAGTTGGACTTTTGGTCATCCCATCTCATTCCATCTCACCTGGAGGCATTGCATATACATGTTCCTTCTCAAAGCTCTTGGTTATCGAGCCCTGGTCATGTATATTAATGTAGTTATTATTAGAATTTGGTCATCAAATCTCATTACACCCCACCTGAGGTGTTTAATAAACATTTCCCTTGTATTGTGATATTCTAATGGAGCCCTGATAATGTATTGTTATTGAAAGGTGTTTGGTGTAATAATCATCTATGATGTTCTGTAACAGTGATAGTGTGATGCAGTCCAGATCTATTGTATTCATAATGATCATCATTAGATTCTTGACAAGATACAATTAATTCAGAGGTAACTCTTAATTCAACAGAATTAGTCAAGATAATTATTTCAAGCTTTAACTGCTTGAAGAATGCATTTAGCACGGGATTCTAGCATGCTGCTTTTAGAACTGACATTTATACATTGATCAAAAACTTAGTTTAGTTTAGTTATGTCTATTGATTTACCATAAAACTTCTTTTTCTTAGATTTGTTGTCAAACTAACATATCTTTCATTTGAACACAAATGTTTTCCAACTGATATCTTATTTCTTTATTTCGACACAACTACATTTTTGAGCTGGCTGTACGAAGCATGATACATGTACACTCGTCCGCAAAGGAAACGTCACCACATTTTTAACAGTGTAAAGAACGAAATACTGTTGCCCGAGAAAGTTGACTTGGACTGCTTTCTATAAGGACATGATTTGTAAAGAAGTACCCGCAATTTCATACATCAGAGTATTATACTGTTATTTCTCTGTCTGTTCATATACACTTGGGTTGTTAAACTCGCTTTTTCAAAATGTTTTTTTGGCCAGAATGTTTATCATTTGAATCAAAAATAAATAAAATGTAGAAATTCTTGGACTTACATTTGTTGACACGTCTTTACTGTAGGACTGCATAAAACAAGCTAAAAATGCCACTTTTCACTTTCCTATCCCGTCTAGTTATGGAGATTCGAAAACGATGTTTCTTAAAATTTGTGTTTCTCAAAAATATGAACAGATAATATTTGAAAATTTAAAATTTAGTTTAGTTGGCTTCTAAAGATATGGAGTATCTCTGTTTCAGTCATGTTTATCACTGATGGATTGAATTATCTTATATTTTGTATGGTGATGTTTCTTTTACGGTTGAGTGTATGTTACGCACTGCTGGTGCATTATTCACAAATCATGGACACATTATCAATGTCATTATTTTTTGGAAAAAAACATAACGTGGCAGAATTCTGCATATAAACTTGACATTGCTGGTAGACAAGAGAGTTGTCAAATTGCTATTTCAGGGAGGTTACCTAAGAATAAATACCTCTTTATTCAAAATGTGGCAACAATTATGTTTAAACATAGGGATGTTAACACAGAACACAGTATTACAGCAGAGAGTTCTGAATGGTCATTTAAGGTGCAGGTTTAGAGCACTATTACTGGGAATAGTAACACTAACGGTGTGATAATAGCCAGGTAGAATCTGACACGTGGTACTATACTGGGAACACTGACAGGTAATTGGGCAAGTAACAACTCTCTCCATTAGGCCTGGACCAACCCTGAGGCAGGGTTTAATGGCATGACTGCCTTTGGGCGACTTTGCTTGTTGTACTAGGTGATGCTCTGATTTCAGAGAATATAAGAAAAAAATAGATTTGTTATCATATGATAAGTGATTATGGTCAATATCAACCTTACCATGCTTAGACCATCAAATGGTAACAAACTGACATGTAGCCGATCATGACCTTGGATGGGTCTTTGGGTGTAAAGATGGGATTTGATCAAAATTAATATTTTTGTTGTTGAGATTTTTAATAAATAAGTCTGAGATACTTGACATTCAGCACAACACTGTGCAGACTGGCAGGAATAGGTTGTGAAGGAACATGAGGAAGAATTCTCTCCAGTATGGCTGGACTGTTTGGTTCATGCAGAAGGAGCTATAGTGTTGAAATTACCTGGGGCAGGGATTGGTGAGGTGGATTAGTGGGTGAATTGAGGTGGCCTGGGGCCAGATCTTGTGGGTGATGGTCAGATCTGTAATTTTGAAATCACATATTCTGATAGTTTAGCGAAATGAACAACTTACTTCATCAGACTTTGACAAAGTCTTGTAATGGGGGTTAATGGTAGAAGACTCTTCCTGTAGAAGATGTCAAGTAACATATAACCTGTAGATTTTATTTTAACCAACTGTTTCTATGTTGACTTTCAAAAACCAGATTAGAAGCTGTATTGATGAAGCAAGATAAACATAAATACAGATTATTACCCGAGGAAGTGTATCAAATGACTTTTACGAAACGACTGTGAAATTTTGTATTGCCCGAGCGAGAGCGAGGGTTATACAGAAATTTGCACGTGTTTCATAAAAGTCATATGACACACTTTTGAGTGTAATAATTTCTTTATTACAATTTCTATGCCATTTGATTCGCGTAAAAATAGTCAGAAACCGGCCTACTTCTTTCGCGACAGCTAGCTACAGTGACTTCACGAACAATAATTTTATGACCCCACAGATGACGAAATACAGGAAGTCGCGGTGAAACAATGGTTGCTAGGCAAACGTGATCTTTGCACATGAGCTCATATCAATAATATTAACTCGGTTATTTTCAACCATATGGGTAATAATGTTTTTTACGTGTTGGTGGCGTCCAGCCTTGGAGTGAAAGTAAAGAAATGCTGATACCTAATTAGTAAAAAAACTCCCTCAAACCCTGGGTGGCATTTCATGTGAAGTAGTGGATGAATTGAAATACCTTTCTCCTGGGCTCTGGTTGTGGGCAGTGGTCAGGGTTTTATGTCTAGTAAGGAAAATATCAAAATGTGGAAATATTCTTGAACATAAAATTGTTGGTCAATAGTGGCAAAAAAAGGTTTTCTGGAATTTTATTAAATAATACAATATAAGAATTTATTACCATTTCAATTTCTTAAATCATTTATATGTGCCAATAATCTTTCCCTGAGTAAACGATGCCTGGTAAATGATGTAGTGTAACAGCGGCTCATGTAAAGGATGCCGCAAGGAGATACATGTGAAGGATTAGGAGACAAGTTCTACAGTGCCTTAGGGCGGGTGGAGGTGTGAAGAGATGACCTGGCATTATGTTTGTTATAGACAACAATAAAACCCCTTTCAATATTTATAAAACATAATAGTAGAATAAAATATTTAATAATGTTTGAAAATGAAAATAAATTTTCTTTGGAAATTGTTCAATAATATATGCCAATAACAAGAATTAGAAGATGGAAGTAATGTTGCTCTCAGGTATCTGTGGTTGTTTGTCCATACCTGTGAATTATAGGTTGTATGGTGATTCCAAACAACAGGATGAAGAGGTTAGGGTTAGGTTACACTGTGGGTGTTTGTGTTGTTTGTCCATGTTTGTAGATGTAATATGATGCAGAAGGGTAGACCAAAGGTCTCCCAGTTATTCTTCTCCACTGATTGACTGTTTGGGTACTGTTCAGTACTGTTTGTCCTTGTTTGTAGCTGTAAGGTGTGTAGTAGATAGACGGGAGGTCCCGGACCGAACTCTGACAGATACTGACCAAGCATCTCCTGTTTGTTGTTCTAGTAGATACACCAGTCAGCTTACACTTTACTACACCAGCTGTTTGTACCGGAGGCGAGAAAGCTCCTCACAGAACTATACCTTCCTACATGGGTCACTGGTCTGTACTTATTACTTACCCGTTGAAGGTATCACTGTTTGATAAATCTACAATGTTATTACCATCCTACCTGGGTCAGTGATATGTACTATTGCTTCCCACAAGTACAGGACTACCAAAGAATAGTTTGAATTGTATCGAAAGCAGCGAAACATATACATTTTGAGACAAATTTACATCGCAATTTAGCAATACAGAATGAAATGAAGTGAATCTGCACACAAATGCAGGATCAGAAATTTTAAATGACGATGCAAAATTAAACACACAAAGCACAACACTGTTACTGTGTATAAGGTAAAACACAGTCCACTTATACTACCATACCAAAGTATAAGGTAAAACACAGTCCACTTATAGTACCATACTAAAGTATAAGGTAAAACACAGTCCACTTATACTAGCATACCAAAGTATAAGGTAAAACACAGTCCACTTATAGTACCATACTAAAGTATAAGGTAAAACACAGTCCACTTATAGTACCATACTAAAGTATAAGGTAAAACACAGTCCACTTATACTACCATACCAAAGTATAAGGTAAAACACAGTCCACTTATAGTACCATACTAAAGTATAAGGTAAAACACAGTCCACTTATAGTACCATACTAAAGTATAAGGTAAAACACAGTCCACTTATACTACCATACTAAAGTATAAGGTAAAACACAGTCCACTTATACTACCATACCAAAGTATAAGGTAAAACACAGTCCACTTATAGTACCATACTAAAGTATAAGGTAAAACACAGTCCACTTATAGTATCATACTAAAGTATAAGGTAAAACACAGTCAACTTATAATACCATACTAAAGTATAAGGTAAAACACAGTCCACTTATACTACCATACTAAAGTATAAGGTAAAACACAGTCCACTTATAGTACCATACTAAAGTATAAGGTAAGACACAGTCCACTTATAATACCATACTAAAGTATAAGGTAAAACACAGTCCACTTATAGTACCATACTAAAGTATAAGGTAAAACAGGGTCCACTTATAGTACCATACTAAAGTATAAGGTAAAACACAGTCCACTTATAGTACCATACTAAAGTATAAGGTAAAACAGGGTCAACTTATACTACCATACTAAAGTATAAGGTAAAACACAGTCCACTTATAGTACCATACTAAAGTATAAGGTAAAACACAGTCCACTTATATTACCATACTAAAGTATAAGGTAAAGCACAGTCCACTTATAGTACCATACTAAAGTATAAGGTAAAACACAGTCCACTTATACTACCATATCAAAGTATAAGGTAAAACACAGTCCACTTATAGTACCATACTAAAGTATAAGGTAAAACACAGTCCACTTATAGTACCATACCATAGTATAAGGTAAAACACAGTTATACACTAGATGCTCACGTATAATGGAAATGTTACAATGAGGGATTTTACAGTCATATTTAACGTTCGTTTAGTCAAATAGATGTAGAATTAGCTAGTAATAGCTATGGTACCTGAAGGTGTATACATGTATCTACACTAAGTTGTTTGTTCTAATTAGCGAGGAATTACCTAGGTAAGCATGCAGACATCAGATAGCTAGAGCGTGGTGCTCACGGACACTGCTACATAAACACTGTGTGTTGTTGCTACAAGATAGGCCCCATTCATGTTTGTGTACAATGGACTTTAAAGAAAACGAGCTGAAAAAATGAGATGACCGATAAATGTTCATTCTGCAACTGATAAGTAGAGGAGAATGTATCTATTCCAGCCTCCTCGAGACACACACTTGTCCTCTTATCTTCAAGTAGTGCGGCACATATATCTCTAATACAAATAAACTTTTGAAGAGTTATCGTAAGAATATGATTTATTGTTTGGAATTGTATTTAAAATAAAGTTTGTTTAGAATTTTATTTATATTTATAAATATAAAATGAAGAAGGTCTCACGTGAAGTAAATGTAATATTAAAATAGAATACTTCAGACGACATTTGCTGTAGATATCATTTTAATGATCATTAAAAAGATATCTACAGCAAGTGTCGTCGGAAGTATTCTATATATATCATACGAGAGCTGCCGATATGTATTACTATGGAAATTTATATATAAACTGTTGAGAAGACTTGTTACAGAATCGAAATGCAATTCATCTTGTCAACAATAAAATCATGTCTACAGAAAGTTCTGGTATATAAATTTAGTAGTAGTAGTAGTAGTAGTAGTAGTTTTAGTAGTAGTAGTAGCAGCAGCAGCAGTAGTAGTTCTAGTAGTAGTAGTAGTAGTAGTAGTAGTTTTAGTAGTAGTATAGCTAATGTCTACTGATTGCCAAGTTTGAAAGTGCCAATCGTAGAACCTGTATAAGTACTTAGTGGCAAGCAGTATTTGGATGTTATTGTAGTACGAAAGTCAGTGTAGTTCAAGACCGTAGTGTAGTACTAGTGTAGTACTGGATGTCCCTTCATGTAGTACGACCAGAAGTTATGCCGCTAGAAGGTGAAGACCAATGTATTTGTGAGTGACCCTGTGTGGAGTTGTAATCACTTTGTTATAGATATGAGGTTGAGCAGAGCTCCTGACACGGTTAATTCTGCTGGAACGGACTGTGTTACCTTGTGTGTTATGGACAGGTCGACTAATTGGCTGACACTGGTAGCCTGTTGGAACCATCAGAGGAACTCCTGGCAGTGTTAACAATCTACATGGATGTAATGGGCAGCGTTCAAAACTCCTCACATCGTTGGTTCTGGTAAAACAGATTCCAGATATGACACTGACACTTTCAGATAGTTCCCTTCACCTCTGGACAAGCTAGACGGACTCTTGCGCTCCAAATATACTTGATTGAGTTGTATCACTATTGTATATATTGTTCATGTATATGTATAAATATATAATGCCTCCCGCCTTGATATACCCCACATTCCATTTGATGAAGGAGTGAGCATATACCCTGTAAAGTTTATGTTCACAATAAAGAATTTGTTATCCACATTTTTATATTTATTCCACTTCTTATGGCCTTCAAAGACTTGTTCCATTACCTATTCTTGAATAGTTGAAAAATTTAGAGAATATCAAATTTATGGATTTACAAGTTCTTCATTCAGAGAAAGGAAACATTCTGACTTAGAATCTATGTAGAATGTATGTCAAATCATCACCCTTCTCAGAATGAAGAAGATGAATATGTATAGATCCAGAAAAATCCCTCATCACCTCTATTTCTAAATTACCTGTCAAAGAAGTGTGAAACAACAGGGTGATAGATGACTACGCTCAAAACTTTTCAACACACAGGTAAAAGTTATATATTCAAAATATATCTGAGAATTTTATTCTAGCAACAGCATAGTCATGCTTTTCATGGTTGGTCCAGGTTGAAGTTCAGGGGCGATGCTAAGCGAGACTGGTAGAGTGTACAGGCTTGGGACTTCAAACAGGGGCCGGACCAGAACAAGGTTTGGGAATCAAAGGAGGGTTATTAGAGTCTGATTGATGGATGGTGAGAGAAGAATGTCAGATCGAGTTCTGGTAGCGGTTCCGTGTCAGTCCAGTGAAGATGAACAAGTTTATTTGGGAACTGTACCCTTGAAACTACTCCATACTTCAACAGAGACTGGCCTAGTTACCTGCTAATTGGGGCGATACTTGACATAGAAACTGTCATCTTGTGTTGCTCTTTGGTGCAGATATGTTGAAGAGAACTTCATACATGGTCAGGTGATGGTACAACTAGTTCAAGAGAATCTGAGATACAGTGATGAAAGACATGCTTTTTCAGTAGTTCCTTTAAACTTAGAATTTGAATTTCATCTGTTCTCCTTCCAAATCGAAAGCAGTTTCTGGTATTGTTAAAATTGTTGTTTTATTTCAAATTCACATAATATTCTTAGGAATGATTTTTCAACGGTTCTAATTTTTATAGCAGCTTCTTTTTTTCTTTTTTTTAAATCACTTACACGCCTAAAAATATCTTTGTATTATTTCTAGTAAAATATATCTATGTCATATTATTAAGAATCTGTTTTCTGCACTGATGATGACAAAAAGAAAATAATTCTAGAAAATGTAGTCAAACCACAGAGCATTTATAAGAAAAGGAAATATAAAACTTAAGAGATGATTATATGGGTACCCTGTGGAGACTCTTGGTAAATTGACCACAAACAAGGCTTCCACTGGGGGCATCAAGTACCTTCATTGTGTAATTAACATATCATTTACCATTATGATAGGCCCCCCAGAAGCTGTATGGTCACATTATTCCTGATAATCTCCTAGATGATAAGAGAGACAGGAATAGATGGAAGAAGTCATCAGAAATAACACAAGATGTTTGATGGTGAAGATTGGCCACTATCCTCTAGTATGAGAGGTCCGATCTTGTTGGATAATCTGCTGGGTCCACTCCTAGTCATTTTATCTTCTAAACAGCTGGGTAAAGACCCTTCACTGCAGAGATGCGAAACATGTGTTTTACCCTGTTAACATGGATTTTCTTCTGATGCAGGACTTCGCCTAGTCTAACACTTAGACTCTGAACAAAATGTGCAAAATATATTGAAAAGGAGCCTCTGTTTTCTGAAAATCCCTTTTCTCATAGTCTCTAGTTCAATATTTAATGAAATGGTGATATTTCCAGAATATATTATACGTACATTATTTCAGAGTCTGAGTGTAAGACTGTACTTGGCCTCGTCATGCTTATATTTGTTCAGTGCATGTTCATACTGATGTGATAATCATATGGAGCCTTTTGGTCCGTAGATTCTTTTCTTGCATTTGCATAAATACATGTAATAAAACCTAGATGTAAAATAATTAAAACGCTTGTTACTGGTCAATAAATTTAATACAATATAGGTGTTATTATAAAAATGATATATGATATTGTATTAGGTGATATTATTAAGGTGATATATATATATATATATAAATATATATATATATATATATATATATATATATATATATATATATATATATATGATATTATATAAAGATGATATGTTACTGTAAAGATGATATGATATTATAGGATGTTTATTAAGATGTTATTAGGAAGAGATAATGGTATCATAAAGGTGATATTATAAAGGTGATATGATAATAATATCACCTATATTATCATAACTGGACATGTTTCATATCATATACGGGTACATGTATCATAAAAAATGTCATATATATATACCTATATTTATATTATAAGCTTTGTTTGATAAAAATAAATTTATTCCCTCATGGGTAAAATTTTTTTATCTTATGTTACGGAATACTGAAACTTGTAGATTAATACAAGCATATGTATGGTCATGACATGCTAATGTAAGTGTGGTACACATTTTAGTGCTTCCAGATTCTCTTTGCTGAAACTCCCTGGGGCCAATGGTTTGTGTTGAACAGAAGATGGTCTTAAATAAATGCTCATATAATGCATATATGAAGTGAGACCTTTTTATTACAAAAATATATACAGACAACTTGGCTTCTTCATCTTTAGAACTTAATTTTTATTGAACATTTATGAAGCTTAGTTTTTGCCGTGTTATTTTTACTTTAATTTTTCCATTATTGAGAGTTTAATGTTATGATGTACTAAAGCCAAAAAGATTTATCATTTAACCCATCTGTGAAATGGAAATTGAATTACCCGGTAAGTCCCATGAACACCCTGTGAGCTTTAACATGTAATCATGATGAAACTCAGAATTGTTCATGAACATTTATTCATGCGGTATAATTATCTCTAAAATGTAATAAATAAAATACAATATTCCATAATTATTATTTATGATCTATTGTAAATTAAGAACGGTAAAAGATATCTGCGTGGTCTTTTTTCAATTATTCATTTGTTTTTTCTGGGATTTGAATTAAGATATATGATATCGTTATTGCTATTTTATACTTCATTTACCATAAATATTCTTTATTGAAAGATAAGCAACCGATTTTATTAATAAAAGATAATTCATTTGTAATAAACATGAAAAATTGATTAAAATTGCTTTTTGCTTTTTAAACCAGAACCAAATGCATTTATTTCAAAATATGGTTGATTTACACTTTATATTTTGTATCTAGCATTAAATGAGTAATGAGCTGAAGAGATAAACATGGCTATAAAGATTTAAAAAAAAAAGAAAACTTAATCTTTATTTTCCAAACCGTGAGTAAATAATGGATATTGAAATTTATTTTGCACATGTAAGCAGTAAAAGATATTTCTGACTGTAAATGCTAAATTATATCTTTCTGTATATAAATTATCTATATATATTTTATACATAAACAAATGTAATGATTTGGAGTAAATAATGGTTATTGCTTTATATAAAAAATATTCACTGGCTTGACAATAGTTTCAGTACCTTCACTTACATTGAAGACAAGAAAAAAGTTAGTTGACAGAACATATTTTTCCTAATTAAAAAAAAATAATCTTTTAATTAATTAAATAGTCTATTGTACCCTTCCACCATTCATCTGCAGTAGTGTAGTCTCCCAGTATTGACAGTCAGACGGACTGGTCTTGTGAAGACTTCAATTACACTCCCTCTCCATTTTGCTACATCAGCAAATATATTTAGAGAATAGAATCTGTCTAAAAGAAAGGAAAATTTCACATGGAATGAAAATAGACAAATTATGCGAGTAAATATAGTAGCCCAACAGAGCAGACATCAAGGCAATTTGTGTAGAGCATGCCAGTAACAAACTCTGCTTCAATGCTGGGTGCTTATTGAAAATGGCAAAAACTTCAGAAAAATATGACAAGTTGAATTAACTCTGTGCTTAGTTACAGATTCCATTCTTTTAGTCGTATGCTCCTCAAACCAGGAGATTGGTGTGTATATAGTCTTACACTCAGACTCGGAAAAAATTATTTATTCTGAAAATACCAACATTTTATTAAAATATTATAAAAAGGAGACTGTAAGAAATGGATCTGTAAAAAGAAGGCTCCTTTTCAATATTTTTTCAATATATTTTTCAGATATAAAATTTTTTTTTCCAGAGTCTAAGTGTTAGACTAGTGTGTATAGTGTGCTTAGCTTAACACCGATTTTTTTCTCCAGCTCGTTTTAATTCATGTTCAGAGAAATGATATATATATTTAAATCTATACATATGTGTGTGTGTGTGTATACATATACTGGTACTCTTTGTGTTGCTGAATTAATTTTTGCCAAACCATTCTCGGTAGCCAATTTACAAGAATCACAGATTGTCAAGGAAGGAGTAAGTCAATATTCACCACCAACTGAGGGATGTCTAGTAAAGGGTTATTTTAGATCATTCAACTCAAGATTATAGGTCTGTGGAAGTTTATTACATCTATGGAGTGGCTGTCCTAAATTTGGAAACTTCAGCCAAATCCCATTTCCATACGATACTCTGACGCAATCATCCCATCCTAACACGCAAGACCTGATAATGCATATTCACCTAAAGTGCTTTTGCAAGCTTTGCCAAATTTTTAGTTTATTTCTACTAGGTAAATGCTTTCACAAAATGTTTTAAAATAAAAAACTGCCGTATATATATAATGATTGTGAGATAACCAATTATATCTTATCTTTTGAAACCCATCACGCTAAAAGGTTATTTTCTCAAACTTAACATAATAATTTAGTGCTTAGAAATTTGCTGTAGCTGCTGTAGACAATGTAATGTAAATCAGAGTGACAACACATTTGGTAAGTAGTCTTGAAAGTACTCTGGAAAGAAGTAAATAACTTTTAGAGGCTTTTTACTCGCCTCTTTGTCAAAAAGTCAAGTTTAGAAAAGGGGGTCATCATAACCGGAACACTTTGAGAAGTTTTTGGTAATTAAATGCACCTGTTCTGAAATAGGGTTTCTTCACTAGTAAGGAGTGTGTATGAAGAAAGAGGAGTAGAGTTACTGGTAAGTTGTACTTGCTGTAAATATGAGTTGAGTGCTCCTAACATTCGCCGCTCCGATGAAGAGATTGGTCCGTGCTAGTTTCACAGTTTGTTGAGGTGTATGTATGATGCTTCATTCTTCAAAGAGAGATTAAAAATCTACCAGGCTTTTAGAGTTTGAGATTGAAGTGTGAGTTCAGTATCCAACAGATGTGTGGAGTGTGGGTAGTTAATGTGCGCGCATCTCACGTGTGTGTGTGTATGTGTGTGGATACAGGATCCAGTGTGTGTCATGGCAGGACAGTCTGACCTATATATGTACCAGTTTCTTCTACATTCTTGATTTCTCTCAGCTCAAAATAACAATACATCTACTACCCCCCTTCCACAGCTTCTAAGCCAAGGCTAAATACAAATGTGAAATGTTGCTCTGGCACCTGCAGATCACTTGTTCAGTTTTCATTGTTATTTAAACAATCTAACAACGAATTTGGCTCACCATTGTTTACTAAACCCAAAAATCATTTTGTCCTCCAAAATATGGGCCTGTATGAGATGGATATGCTTCTGTAGCACATCCAAGTTATATTCTGATGGAAAAAAAGTAAAATGTACCCCTCCCTTGTCATTATTTTGTTTCGGCAAATTGTTTTTGGAAGTTCTACCACCCTCTTCACTTTTGAATAAATTATACCAGAGAAACATTTAA
This sequence comes from Gibbula magus, assembly GCA_936450465.1. Classification (NCBI taxonomy): domain Eukaryota; kingdom Metazoa; phylum Mollusca; class Gastropoda; order Trochida; family Trochidae; genus Gibbula; species Gibbula magus. Next base: position 40,429,536 of record OW388291.1, read on the forward strand.
CTTAAATTTAGTCTCAGGAATGACAATATCAGCCCAAAAATTTACTTTGAAAAAAAAATGAAATAGAAAAGAGCCTCTGAAATCTTCAGTTTTTGGTAGTTACACACATGTTGACAGATGATAAAGAATGGTTGCCCTTGAAACACCAGTAAATGTAGTGAAGACTTGGAAACCAATCTGTACCAATGGTTTTCTTCGTAAAGAAATATGGTGACAAATCCTCCTCTCAATATCTGTTTAACATTTGAAAGGTTTTACAAACAATCTGGTCTTGAAGGAATGTATAGATTTGACTAAAGCAGATCATGAAGGATTTGTTGATCATAATATTTTCTGTCAGTTAAGCCAGGAATGATGCTCAAAATGTCATTTTTTTCAGAACATCTGTTTGAAAAATGTAACTTCAGGAAAGACGTTTAAAAAGTCTGTGAAGACAAAGACACTGCAGCTGTTTACACATATGACAACTGTGGCATTCTGGGAAGGGTTGTAATTGGTGCGTGTAGTCCAAATTGATAAGATTCTTGTTGCAAATTGGACAAACTTTCAATCTGATTGACTCTGTTTACCATTTATTCTTTTATTCTTTAACATGCATTTCTTAACGAGCTATTCATGTTTTGATATATTTTCTAAACTCCTGACAAATCTGATAGTATCTATTAAAACAATCAGGTTCCCATTTATCTTGAGATATGAATCCTTGTTTTCTGCTGTATCACACACCTATTTGATAAGCAGATTCTGGTTTTACTACTGGTTCTATGGACTACTACAACTGAAAGTTTTCACCAAGCCAGTGTTGTATTACAACTGCAAGAAACATGATCCACCCTTGAAGAGCAAGTCTACAGTTGGGTTGAGTTGGGATATGTTGTCCCAAAACCCCAAGCTAGCAGTAAGTTAATGTCATACCTCTCTCTAAGCTGACACCAAGTCAATATGGCACCTCAACTCTAAGGTAGCACCAAGCCTAAGCTAGCACCAAGTCAATGTGGTACCTCGATCAGCTCTTAGCTAGCACCATGCCAATGGGGTACCTCAACTCTAAGCTAGGACCAAGTCAATGTGGTACCTCAATTCCATGCTAGCACCAAGTCAATGTGGTACCTCGATCAGCTCTAAGCTAGGACCAAGTCAATGTGGTACCTCGATCAGCTCTTAGCTAGCACCATGCCAATGAGGTACCTCAACTCTAAGCTAGCACCAAGTCAATGAGGTACCTCAACTCTAAGGTAGCAGCAAGCCTAAGCTAGCACAATGCCAATCGGGTACCTCAACTCTAAGGTAGCACCAAGTCAATGGGGTACCTCAACTCTAAGGTAGCACCAAGTCAATGGAGTACCTCAACTCTAAGGTAGCACCAAGCCTAAGCTAGCACCAAGTCAATGGGGTACCTCGATCTGCTCTTAGCTAGCACCATGCAAATGAGGTACCTCAACTCTAAGCTAGGACCAAGTCAATGTGGTACCTCAATCAGCTCTTAGCTAGCACCATGCCAATGGGGTACCTCAACTCTTAGCTAGCACCAAGTCAATGAGGTACCTCAACTCTAAGGTAGCACAAAGCCTAAGCTAGCACAATGCCAATCGGGTACCTCAACTCTAAGCTAGCACCAAGTCAATGAGGTACCTCAACTCTAAGGTAGCACCAAGTCAATGAGGTACCTTGATCAGTTCTTAGCTAACACCAAGTCAAGGTGGTACCTCGACTCTATTCTAGCACCAAGTCATTGAGGGACCTCCATCAGCTCTAAGCTAACACCAAGTCAGTGTGGTACCTCAACTGTAAGCTAACACCAAGCCAATATGGTACCTGAACTCTAAGCTAGCACCAAGTCAATGTGATACATACCTGGCTGTAAATACAGAACTAATGGCACAGCAAGAAGTGCAAGGGTGCTAATAGCGCAGGGCGATTACACATACGTGCATGTAATTGGCTGGAAAGTATTCCAGGAACTGTTGTCAAGGTCACGCTACTAATCCTGCTCTAGTTGCTAAGAGAGAGAGAGAAGAGAAAGAGAGACAGAGAGAGATATGTGAACTTGTTATGGAAGCACAACTAGGGAAGACTGAGAGCTTGGTAATCAACTAATACTCTCCAATCCTCAATGGTGACACTTGTCACTGTCAAATTGCTACAAAACCTCAGGATATAAGGGAATAGACTATCTGGAATAATGTACAATTTTGTATTTTTTTCATGTTTCATCAAGGTGGATTTATTGTAATCATAGGTTGCTGCAAACAATTCAAACCATTTTTCTCAAAGCCATTCCCCATACAATTATGGTTGTCTTCCTGGACAAATTTGAAAGAAGAATTGTTCTGCATACTGTGAGACAGTCTAGTAGAGAAAATTGTAACAAAGTGTTTTGGAAACTTATGGAGAACTCCAGTAAGATTTATAAGACTGAGCTGAGATGCAGCCTCCACATGGGGATAAACCAGATAGCTTTTCTGTAGATTCCAGCATCTGGAGCTATCCCCCAGTCCCCCTCCCCTCCCAGTAACCCCCCCTGGCCCCTCCCATGCCCCGAGCACAAGGTCACTCCTACCAGATGGTGCTCGGTCTCCACGTCTGCTGCTAGCTCAGGTGAAAGCCGTGGGATAACATAGGTGCGATATAGATGTTTGTAAACAGAGCATGTTTATTGGCTAAATGAGCATATATCCTACTTGGATTATAGTCAGTTCTGGTTGATGTTGGGATTCAGCCATTGCCCTAAAGATTGTGTGCTATAGTTGCTTTCTTATTCTTATGTTTTCTTATTCCAACCCAAGGAAAGCTTCAGAATTCAGCCATTGCCCTAAAGATTGTGCGCTATAGTTGCTTTCTTATTCTTATGTTTTCTTATTCCAACCCAAGGAAAGCTCCGGAATTCAGCCATTACCCCAAAGATTGTGTGCTATAGTTGCTTTCTTATTCTTATGTTTTCTTATTCCAACCCAAGGAAAGCTTCGGGATTCAGCCATTACCCTAAAGATTGTGTGCTATAGTTGCTTTCTTATTCTTATTTATTTCTTATGTTTTCTTATTCCAATAAAAGGAAATCTTTGGCATGTTTCAACTTTATGTTTTGATTCTATTCTTATGGCTCTCATTGATTTCAGGATTTCAAACCAAGGGGAATGGTTTTTACAAATTAATTTTGGAGAGCCCATATGAAAAATAAATTAGATATATGTTAGGATTACATAAAAATATATTTTCATATCTTTAGTGAGAATTTGCTGAAGTATTAATAATCATGACTGAAGTTACAAATGAGTTATCTCTTATCTGTTATCTTGTCAGAATTCCTTTGAAATGACCTTTACTGGATTGAGAATAGTGAAACAAGTGAAGGAGAAGAGAGGCTTTTTCATAAAGCCGGATTTGAACCCGGACCTTTGGATGAGAGTCAGGCACCCTACCAACTGAGCTAAACTATCTTCCACACATAAAGTATGAGGGACACTTTCTCAATCAGATGTACCAGTTATAAAAACAAACAAAACTGCCAGTTGTAATCATGGAGATTATATATATTTACCTGGTAGTTTGAGATAGATCGTCCATTTTCCCACCATTCTTGAAGGCTATTTCTGTCTATCTGTATGTATGTCAGATCAGTTTGACACGGTAGGTCCAGGACACGCCACCTTCCCTAGGAATTCCAGATTTTAATGACTATAGCAAACAAATAGCTCTAGCTCATATCATTTTCTTAATGCGTCAAGTACTTGTAGGATAAATAACATTTCTTGCTAAACCAAATTGTTTCGGGGGGGAACATTTAAAAATCCCAACATGCCAATGTTTATCCAAAAAAGTTAAAAACTGTGAAGCGTGCGTTGTTTGTAAGAAGAAAAGCAATGATGGCAGCTTGCGTCTTCAAGTCACAACACAGCTGATGTTCTGTGACCGAGATGAATGTTGCCATCCAGACGTTAGCATCTTCCCATCATACCTTGCATCGTCTGTATTCTCCTCCAATCAGTGGTTGTGTACAGGTCACGCGGCCGGCAAGTGAACCTGCCGTTTTTTCACCGAAGAACAATAAACCAGTGAATCTGTGACAGGTTAAGCAGTTCACTTGCAGCAATGACATTTGTCTCGACATTTTCAATTGAATTGCATGATTTACAATGGAAATGGTACAAAAACAGAGTGCTACAATGAATTGCATGATTTACAATGGAAATGGTACAAAAACAGAGTGCTACAATGAATTGCATGATTTACAATGGAAATGGTACAAAAACAGAGTGCTACAATGAATTGCATGATTTACAATGGAAATGGTACAAAAACAGAGTGCTACAATGAATTGCATGATTTACAATGGAATTGGTACAAAAACAGAGTGCTACAATGAATTGCATGATTTACAATGGAAATGGTACAAAAACAGAGTGCTACAATGAATTGCATGATTTACAATGGAAATGGTACAAAAACAGAGTGCTACAATGAATTGCATGATTTACAATGGAAATGGTACAAAAACAGAGTGCTACAACGAATTGCATGATTTACAATGGAAATGGTACAAAAACAGAGTGCTACAATGAATTGCATGATTTACAATGGAAATGGTACAAAAACAGAGTGCTACAATGAATTGCATGATTTACAATGGAAATGGTACAAAAACAGAGTGCTACAATGAATTGCATGATTTACAATGGAAATGGTACAAAAACAGAGTTTTACATATCACAAATGATGGCAGCATTGCGTGTAGAGTTTTGTTGTAGAAAGATATTGACACACTTTGCGAAGCTTGGAATACAGTTTAGTATGTTTAGTAGTGTACGTACATTCCTCTCTACAGCACTGTATGCCAATATTTGTGTTCTGTTAAAAAAGTTTAAACAGTGTTATTCTTGCATGTTTGATTTTACTTACTTTTTGGGGGTTGAGGTTTCTTTGGCAAAGTGTTTTGTTATATTTGTGAATATATGTTACAGTAAATAGGGCAGAATTGTTCTAAGGAAATATCTACCAAGCATAATTTTAAAGGAAGCTTTCATTAACATTTGTATATTATATTGTGTTCAGGTACAATCCACAAATGAATCTGTAAATACTTTAATTGTTGACTGACAATTAATTCAAGGTATATTTAATTAGAAAGTTGCTATTAAAGAGTTATTTTAGAACTCATAAAGAGGTGAACTGCCAGATGTTATCTTGAAGTTTATAATTCTATTGAATTGAAAGTCTATTTTTATGTATATGATGAAAAGCAAAATTTCTGAAAACAAAGATGTTTTGGAGTATATGGTTAGTGTACGTATTCCACTTAAATACTTTCAAATATTTGTTTTTATCCTGAAGACTTATATCAATTAATTGATATCATACAAATTACTCCTACAAATAAAGATAAAATGACATGGCCAAATTATAGAAACTTTCACCTCAAAGGTCTTCATCAAAACCATCTGTTAAAGCAATCAGTATCAAATGTCACAGTCACTGTAGAGGAACATTTTGCAAGTGTTTTACAATGCCAAAAGACATCAAGTTTACAATCAAGCCATGATCCACTCACTCTGTAGAGTGTATTTACAGAACTATTAATTTCCTCGAGCATGTGACCCAGTGAAGGCCAGGTATTGGCCCAGATAGATCACATGGTATGTGAGTACCTCGCCATCTGCCTCGCTGCGTAGTGAACTACCTTCAACACATTGGGAACAACTCGGGAACAACTCGGGACCTGTTAAGAACAGTTAGCAAGTGCAGATGAACAAGTTGAAATATATCATATAAAATTGGTTTGCTGTACATGTCTTGCTATCTGCTTCATCAACACTGCACTAACAATGAACTCGGAACAATTAGCAAAAAATAGGACTTGCTAGAGACAGCTAACAAGTTTAGATGAAATAGGCTAGGAGATATGGACAAGTTAGATACAAGTTTGTTGTAAAATAATTGTAGACTTATACACCGTAATATACGGTAGTTTACTTGAGTTCTCAAAGATAAGTTTATTGTAAATTATACAATTGGTTATACTCATAATACTGATGATCTTAGTGCTCGTTGGAATGTGATATGTTGTGATTAAATGTTTTGTTCTAATGTGTTTTACGATGTAACCAAAATTTCCTTAGTAGTAATTTTCCAAGTATTATCTTATCTTATCTGACTTATATCTTAATCTTATATACTAATGACTAAGTCAGGAATGGTCAGGAATGGTCAGGGATGGTCAGGAATGGTCAGAAATGGTCAGGAGCGAATCAGGAGAACTGGGAACATAACCTGTATTCTCGCTGAGGAACAATCCAGTGTCTGATCACTCAATGAAGTATGATTACTGTAGTTCAGCCACACAGGAATAGTTTGATAGCATGCCTTTTAAGCAGGCTTCTGCACCATCTGAAACAGACAAATATTGTAAAATCTGATAGGTTTGGTGCACAGGGTTGCGAGATTTGTGTATAGAAGAGCTCTTGCCAAGAATATTGCGTATCTGATACTGTTGTGTAATGATGGCGCTGGCAGCGTGCGGAGGATATGTTCTGTTTCACAGTTTAGAAGTAGGTGAAATACCTGGGAGAGAGAGAGAGAGAGGGAGGGAGGGAGGGAGGGTAGGGCCAGGATCAGCAGCTAGATTCATCTCCAGATAGCCTCTTCCTTGTTGCCTCTAGTCAGTGGGATAGGTCTTCTCTTCACTTCAACATTCATCAACTACTAACAGTTTCCAGAGGTGCAACTCAGTTTAAGGACAGTTGGGAGAATATTTTCATGTTATGTGTTTGTTGTTATGTGGGTGCTATCTGACAGGAAATCTAGTTTGTAGTTGTGTTTGGGAGATACTGCATTGCCCTGCCACGTCAGTCACATAAGTCAGCTCTCGGGTGTAGATGGAGCTTAGTACACATACATACATGCATACATACATACATTGAGATCGACAGAACGGGTAGGGTAATAGGGGGTTAGATACCCCGGGTAGAAAGATCTAACCGTCCCAGCTCTAACACACTTGCATACATCCATACATACATACATATCTAGTTGTCCCCCGCCGCAACGCGGAACGGGGGACTATGTATTCAGCGGCGTACGTACGTACGTCACATTTCTTGTTTACGCGATATCTTATGAAGCGTTGCATCCAAAGTCTTCAAATTTCATGTCTGCCTACATTGTGGGAAGACGCAGACACCAGTCAATTTTGGTGACCTTGGTCTTATTTTCAAGGTCACCAAGACACTTTGACCACTTTTTGAACTTTTGTTTACGCGATATCTCATGAAGCGTTGCATCCAAAGTCTTCAAATTTGGTTTCTGCGTACATTGTGGGAAGACGCAGACACCAGTCAATTTTGGTGACCTTGGTCTTATTTTCAAGGTCACCACGACACTTTGACCACTTTTTGAACTCTTGTTTACGCGATATCTCATGAAGCATTGCATCCAAAGTCTTCAAATTTGGTTTCTGCCTACATTGTGGGAAGACGCAGACACCAGTGACTTTTGGTGACCTTGGCCTTTTTTTCAAGGTCACCACAACACTTTGATCACTTTTTGAACTCTTGATTACGCGATATCTCATGAAGCGTTGCATCCAAAGTCTTCAAATTTGGTTTCTGCCTACATTGTGGGAAGACGCAGACACCAGTCACTTTTGGTGACCTTGGCCCTATTTTCAAGGTCACCATGACACTTTGACCACTTTTTGAACTCTTGTTTACGCGATATCTCATGAAGCGTTGCATCCAAAGTCTTCAAATTTGGTTTCTGCCTACATTGTGGGAAGACACAGACACCAGTCACTTGACCTTATTTTCAAGGTCACCGCAACACTTTGAGCACTTTTCTAACTCTTGTTAACGCGATATATATCTTTACCAGTTGGACTCAAAGTCTTCAAATTTGGTGTCCAGGGGATACCAGGGGATTTTGGTGACCTTGACCTTATTTTCAAAGTCACTACAACACTTTGACCACTTTTCGAACTCTTGTTATCACCAATTATTATGACCGGTTGGACCAAATGTTTTCAAATTTGGTGTCAGTCTACATTGGAGGATGATGCAGACACCAGTCAATTTTGGTGACCTTGGTCTTATTTTCAAGGTCACCACGACACTTTGACCACTTTTAGAACTCTTATTAACACGATATATCATGAACCCAAGTAGCTCCAATGATGTGTCTTACTAGGTCAATGTCACCGGCGGGGGACATTGCCATGTTAGTGGCAAACACTTGTTTATTTTGTTTCTTCAAGTTGCATCTATACTGCTAAAGCATAAAGACACTACACGTAACTACTCGTAACTGTAACACAGAGCAATGCATATTAACTTCATCTGTTCATGTTCCCATCCATCATGACAAGCCAGCGGAAGGAGGAAGTCGAATGATGTAAGGGAACTGTTTACTGATTATGCTTGCATGTGTATTGTGTGAGATTTATCTGTTATCTATTGGATACATGCACTGTATAGAAATGCTAGTAATTAAGTCAATACAGTAAAAGTAGTGTTTAAATCAGGAGCTACGGGTTCATGCATTTGCATAGTGTATTGTTGTGCATACTAAAGATTTCAGTTTCACTTCCAAAGCAGATTTGCAAACTTTATTTTTATGATTTACAATATATTATGGCATTCATGAAGATCCTTCAATAACTTGATATAGGCTCAACTGAAACAAGTAATACAAAATAATTATGAAGATTTTATCGGCAGTATGCTGTATATGTTGTCATGCTTTAAAGTTGAGGAAATATCTTTATAATAGACTTTTAATTGTTTGTTATCTTTGGAAAAATTTCAAGTTCATTCAAGGGTTATTTGATCTTGCATTAATATTTTAATAGCAAAATAGACTTTTAGTTGTCTGGAATCTTTTCTTGTGCTATTTAAATAATAATATAAGATCAAATAACCCTTGAATGAACTTGAAATTTGCAAGTTCTCTAAGATAAAAGATAGTTGTAAACTCATAAAGCTGTACAGCATCAAGACTAAACCTTCAGAACTACAGGCATTGAACATCAAGCAAATTCTTCCGGAAATACTGGAATCCAGCAAAGGCTATGACAAAAAGGATTAAAAACACACACAAAAGACATGAATTATGTCCCTTATGTTTCTTCCATGCTTGATGATGTTAAAAAGTACTGTAAGAAAGTTGACGTGTATTATGAGTTGCATGAGGAAGGGCTGTAACATGATGTGAAACAGATGATTTCTGCTCAGTGCATTCGTATGTAAATACACATCTCGAGTACACTATGTGCTGCATGTATAGGCTGAGTGCAGGGTAGATATGTGTGCTGCTCTGATGACAGACAGATGGATGGACGGCCAGACAGACAGACAGATAGATACTAGTTAAACATACAGACTGACTTGATGTTCACCATCATCAAAATCAGCATTGTCACCATCAACAGCATCATCATCATCATCATCATCATCATCATCATCATCATCACCTTCATCATTATCATCTGCACCACCACCATCATCATCACCACCACCACCACCATCATCATCATCATCATCATCATCATCATCATCATCATCATCTCCATCATCATCATCATCATCATCATCATCACCTTCATCATTATCATCTCCACCACCATCATCATCATCATCATCACCTCCATCATTATCATCTCAACCACCACCATCATCATCATCATCATCATCTCCATTATCATCATCATCATCATCATCATCATCATCATCACCACCATCCTTATCATCATCATCATCATCATCATCATCATCATCAGTATCATATGCATGCAAAAGCAACAGCAGACATGGTTGTAGTACCAAGAGTAGTAGTAATTGGACTTATAGTAGCAGCAATGTATGACAAATTGTCACCTCGTAATTTTAATCCTGTTAAATTTTGAATTTGCAAGATTAATTAAAACCTCAAAAGCTACCAGCACAAGTTACACAGATAATAGGCAGTGAGGTCTGGTGTTTCCTACACTGGTGCTAGTAAACTGTAATAGCTGAATGTGTAGTAGTTGTAATTGTAGTTGTAGCAGCTGCTGCTAATTATTAAAAATATTATCAAATTTTGCTGCTGTCAAAACTTGACCGGTTTCAATCATGCAGGTTGCAGTACTTGTTGGTAGTGTATGAAAAAGTATCATAGTATGCAGCATACAAGGTGACATGATAGTGCACTATACATGTACTCTTTGATGTACATCTGTGAGTACATGCATACGTCCGTCTTATTAGTTTGATATACAGTTTCATATGACATGGAACAGTCTTTTATCAAATTGAAATTAATGTTAATTAACTTCATGGCTCAAATACTTTTTTGTGGAGTTCATATCACACATACACATAACACCAAGTACAATACACATTACAAAAAGTGCAATACATCAAGTACAATACACACAGCACAAAAGACAATACACATTTAAAAATTAACATAACACCAAGTAGCATACACCAATTACAATACATACATCACAAAGTACAGTACACCTTATATCAAGTAAAATACACATAACACAAAGAACAATACACAATACACCAATTACAATACGTCAAGTACAATAATATTATATCAAGAACACGACACCAAGTACAATACGCATTACACCAAGTAAAGTTTCATAATAGTTAACATTGATCATACAGCATAACTAGCCAAACCAGAGACAATCCCACAAGCAATCTAACACTGATCAAACAGCATGACCAGCCCAACCAGAGACACTCACACAAGCAGTCTAACACTGATCATACAGCATGACCAGCCCAACCAGAGACACTCACACAACCAATCTAACACTGATCATACATCATGACCAGCCCAACCAGAGACATTCACACAAACAATCTAACACTGATCATACAGCATGACCAGCCCAACCAGAGACACTCACACAACCAACCTAACACTGATCATACAGCATGATCAGCCCAACCAGAGACACTCACACAAGCAATCTAACACTGATCATACAGCATGACCAGCCCAACCAGAGACACTCACACAACCCATCTAACACTGATCATACAGCATGACCAGCCCAACCAGAGACACTTACACAAGCAAAGAAGAAATCAAAGGAACAGGTCATTTTAACTACTGTTGGAAAATTCACAGTACTTTAAAATGAAGATACTTTTCCTCAAGGTCAGCTAATATATATATATACCGGTAAAGTATGGTATATATGCGAGATGCTCGCTGTGTACAGTGTGGTTTAATAACTCTGACCTTGGCCGAAGGTGAGTGTTGGAGCAGTAACAGTTGGTCCATGTTGCCAGCTGCTTCGGTCCACCGGCTGGTCACACAGTAGTTCTACTCTCTGCTTTCAGCTTCTAATTAATCTCTAATTACTGTGATTATCTGCACAATGTCAATTAGTTTCAGTTTACATGTTAAATCTGGCTTTATATATTTTTCAATCAACTTATTTATCAGTTTTCTGCACAGCAGTAGATAAAATATAATTGACAATAAAATGCCATTGATTTTAAAAACATTTGGAAAATGTTCACATTTTTTCACAGTAGTGGAAAAATAAAATTGATAATGAAATTAATTGTTCTGTGTTTTTAAACAATATTTGGAATTTTTTCAAATTTTTCACAATTTCACAATCAATTGCGAGTTGTTTTGTTGCTAATTAGAAATTTGACATTTAATGTTCATTTTTGAAACACAGACAGAAAACGAAATGCACAGCTGCTTGATAAAAATGTGTTATGTCTTGAAGATAATTTGAAAATTGGAGTAAAAGACAGCTTTAAAAGATACCTTGGTATAACAGCTGCAAGATTGTATGGGAGAGCGTTGTGTGTATTAATCAGACTGAGTGGAAGAAACGAGTGGAAGATAGAGATAAGCTTCTTCCCAGGCCGATATTGCTCTGTTGTTCAAGCCAGGAATGTGTAGAGATGGGAGGGACACGGGTGTGTAACTGATCATGGGTACTCACTTTATGAATTTACTTGGCCCTGATAAATCTCGAATCACGAGAGAGAAGAGCGGATGTTTGCCCAGCTGTCGTTTTTTACTTCTATTATGCAAAATGTTGTTCTGCTAGAAGATCCATGGACAATGGCTCTCTTCTTGTAAACTCTCTGCTCCAGTTGTAGCAGTTCGTGTTCATACTTTATTTAGTGGTAGATGACTTTAAAGTGTCTACACACCCTGGTTAGAAGACACAGAGTCCAAATACATTGATCAGTGAAGATGTCATGTATTGTTTGTGACATCTCACTTTCAAACATCTCATCGTCATTACAAGGTGGAACCATACATCTGATGTTGGAGTAGAAACATTATTGACCTTTCAGATGCTGATGAATCTTCTAGAATATGTTTTAAAATTTCAGAAATTAGCTAAAATAAAAACACAGCCAATATAAATATTCAGAAGAACTAAGCAAAAGTATTCATAAACTTGACACAAACCTCAAGAACCGATTATTGTTATCTCCCCTTATTAGAACTCTTCAGTTTTGACTCCTGCACGACTACTTCTCATTCTGCTTATCTCGACAATTCATTTTCTTGGACAAGGTAATTGTGTCGGGAGATTACTTGTGACATTTGAAGCATGAATCTCTCTATCAGCTTGCAGGAGGCAGGTTTTACCTACCAGAACTGAGCTCTGACAACGCCACTTAGAGGAGTGGGGTCCGTTGTGGAGGGATCTGTGCTGTACTCTGTACTGGAGAATGAACTGCAGATGAAACACACTTCGGGTGGAGGGGTGATTGTCTGCATGTGCACCAGCAGGTGATACTTATAAGTATTAACCTAATGCTCTGAGCTTGTTGGGTGTGTTAGAAGGATGTGTGGTCCTGATAATGTGTGATGTGGATGTACAACTTCTTCAGTTCATTAACTTCTTGTGGTATACAAGTGGTTAGTGGTTAAATTTGCTGGCCTCTCACACTAAAAACTTGGGTTCGAATCTCGTTGGAGGCACCAAAACTTTGTGACCTGAGTCTCTTACTGTGTTTTGTTTTTGAGCAGGGCACTTCATCCATATTGCACTCAGTCCACCCAGCTGTACAAATGGGTTCAGCCTGGCCAAAAGTGTGATACTATGACATGTTGGATGAAGGTACGGTTCTTAAGTATCTTTACTTCTGAATGTTCCTCAACAACTTGATGTGTGCTGATGATCTGAGAAGCCTGCACAGACATGACTCCAGTTGACACAAGGGATGTAGAGAAAGATGTGGGTAGTAATTACACTATTATAAAATTATTGAGCAAGGACAAAATCTGAGGTCAATATAGTTTTCTTGGGTCCTTAAACAGATATTGACAGAATTCACTTGTCCATAATTTTTTTATTATGTATACAATACAGAAATGGAAGGACAACAATGAAATACAGTCCAAAAAGATAATTTGGTTTAAACAGTTAGCATTACGGGCAATTGATGTCATGAAAACAGCTGCATGACGTCATGAAACAACAGTTTGACATCATCAGGTCTATATTAATTAACCCAATGTCAATACGGCCTTTGGTCAGACTCAGATAGAGCCCATATGCTTTAGTGTTGATGGTCATATGGTGGTTTCTTGACCAATCATGTCACTCAAAAAGATATTCAGGATTCAGGAGTGCTGGAGATTATCAAGTGCCTTGATAGCAATCAACTATGTATTTTTTTTATCTTGGATAATTTTATATGATTTGCTTAGAAAAAATACCTTAATTGTATGTTAATTAGCAGATATTAAATTAACAAAATGTGAGACGAGTGTTGAAAACTGGCAAACCAAGAATCTTTTCTTATAAAATTTTAATAAACACTTTCAACTCAAATCTTGTATTAGAATATTGACATTTGCAATGTTTATTCTTGATAGTAAAAGGTTTTGAAAGTTTGAATGTAAATGTTAAGAATAATATGTTGTAAATATATTCTGAAGGAACACTAGGACAAGAATAAAAATACTTACATAATGTTTTTGATTCTTCACTCCGGTTTAGATGATGTCTTTAAAGGTTCATATATAAATTGATAAACTGTTCATATTATGGACTTGAACATATTTCAGTGACATGTTTCATGATTTATAACAAGAGAATCTATATTCCCATAATGAGATTAGGAGTTACTGTATTATATTGATAACAATGTGACACCATATTCATGATCTACGAGATATGAAATGTTACAGCACCTATTGACAAACTGGAGAGATGAAATCACCTCTCTCCTTGAGTTGAATTACTGCTTTCTCTGGTACAGTTCCACACCTCAAACACTCACATTGTGTTGGGCAATAAACTACCGGCTGAAATAACGTTATACCCCCTCTGGTGAATAAAAACGTCTTGGCACGAGTTTTAGCCTTGGTGAGTTGGTGAAGATCACTCTTCTAGAGTAACACAGTCATGCATGAGCTCCGGTCCATCATAAGTTTACCAAGATAACACACCAGGTTTTCTTCTCTCTCAATCACGATCTGTCATTTCATCAACAAGCTACAAGGATAGGCTACTCTGGGAAATAAAACAGGCAAGTTGGAGGAAAATAGATCACTTTACGAAATAAAGCAGGAAACTTAAATAAAAAAGATGCGGAAATACTGTGAATTACAATGCATTTGACTACCAGATACTCTGTACGAGAAGACAGTGACTGCCAGATACTCTGTACAAGAAGACAGTGACTGCCAGATACTTTTTGTACAAGAAGACAGTGACTGTCAGATACTCTGTACAAGAAGACAGTGACTGCCAGATACTCTGTACAAGAAGACAGTGACTGCCAGATACTTTTTGTACAAGAAGACAGTGACTGTCAGATACTCTGTACAAGAAGACAGTGACTGCCAGATACTCTGTGTACTAGAAGACAGTGACTGTCAGATACTCTGTACAAGAAGACAGTGACTGTCAGATACTCTGTGTACTAGAAGACAGTGACTGTCAGATACTCTGTGTACAAGAAGACAGTGACTGCCAGATACTCTGTACAAGAAGACAGTGACTGCCAGATACTCTGTGTACTAGAAGACAGTGACTGTCAGATACTCTGTACAAGAAGACAGTGACTGTCAGATACTCTGTGTACTAGAAGACAGTGACTGTCAGATACTCTGTACAAGAAGACAGTGACTGTCAGATACTCTGTGTACAAGAAGACAGTGACTGTCAGATACTCTGTACAAGAAGACAGTGACTGTCAGATACTCTGTACAAGAAGACAGTGACTGTCAGATACTCTGTACAAGAAGACAGTGACTGTCAGATACTTTGTCAAATTATGTACAAGACAGTGACTGCCAGATACTTTGTGTACAAGAAGACAGTGACTGCAAGATACTCTGTGTACTAGAAGACATTGACTGTCAGATACTCTGTACAAGAAGACAGTGACTGTCAGATACTCTGTGTACTAGAAGACAGTGACTGTCAGATACTCTGTACAAGAAGACAGTGACTGTCAGATACTCTGTGTACAAGAAGACAGTGACTGTCGGATACTCCGTACAAGAAGACAGTGACTGTCAGATACTCTGTGTACAAGAAGACAGTGACTGTCAGATACTCCGTACAAGAAGACAGTGACTGTCAGATACTCTGTGTACTAGAAGACAGTGACTGCCAGATACTCTGTGTACTAGAAGACAGTGACTGCCAGATACTCTGTACAAGAAGACAGTGACTGTCAGATACTCTGTGTACTAGAAGACAGTGACTGCCAGATACTCTGTACAAGAAGACAGTGACTGCCAGATACTCTGTACAAGAAGACAGTGACTGTCAGATACTCTGTACAAGAAGACAGTGACTGTCAGATACTCTGTACAAGAAGACAGTGACTGTCAGATACTCTGTGTACTAGAAGACAGTGACTGTCAGATACTCTGTACAAGAAGACAGTGACTGTCAGATACTCTGTACAAGAAGACAGTGACTGTCAGATACTCTGTGTACTAGAAGACAGTGACTGTCAGATACTCTGTACAAGAAGACAGTGACTGCCAGATACTCTGTGTACTAGAAGACAGTGACTGTCAGATACTCTGTACAAGAAGACAGTGACTGTCAGATACTCTGTACAAGAAGACAGTGACTGTCAGATACTCTGTACAAGAAGACAGTGACTGTCAGATACTCTCTGTACTAGAAGACAGTGACTGCCAGATACTCTGTGTACTAGAAGACAGTGACTGTCAGATACTCTGTACAAGAAGACAGTGACTGTCAGATACTCTGTACAAGAAGACAGTGACTGTCAGATACTCTGTACAAGAAGACAGTGACTGTCAGATACTCTCTGTACTAGAAGACAGTGACTGCCAGATACTCTGTACAAGAAGACAGTGACTGTCAGATACTCTGTACAAGAAGACAGTGACTGTCAGATACTCTGTGTACAAGAAGACAGTGACTGCCAGATACTTTGTGTACAAGAAGACAGTGACTGCCAGATACTTTGTCAAATTATGTACAAGACAGTGATTGCCAGATACTTTGTGTACAAGAAGACAGTGACTGCCAGATACTCTGTGTACTAGAAGACAGTGACTGCCAGATACTCTGTGTACAAGAAGACAGTGACTGCCAGATACTTTGTCAAATTGTGTACAAGACAGTGACTGCCAGATACTTTGTGTACAAGAAGACAGTGACTGCCAGATACTCTGTACAAGAAGACAGTGACTGCCAGATACTTTGTCAAATTGTGTACAAGACAATGACTGCCAGATACTCTGTGTACAAGAAGACAGTGACTGCCAGATACTTTGTCAAATTGTGTACAAGACAGTGACTGCCAGATACTTTGTGTACAAGAAGACAGTGACTGCCACGTTATCTGTGTACAATAATGTGGTTGTTGTGTTTAAGAGTACAAGATACACATACGAGACAAATGCACTTTACACGCGACCACATCATAAAGAGTTGTTTTCCTGAGATGCTGTCCTTGCCCCATCATACAGGGTTGTTTACTTGCTATCATCCTTGTACCAGCAGTACTGAAGAGAATCCCATACACTCGGGGGAGTGCTTGAGCGAATGTTCCACTCGTGGGCGGAGTTTTTTTGTGTTTTTACCTGCAACTAACGACCTCTGCATCCAGTAATCTGGGATAGCTCTCATGCCAGGATCTTTCACATGCTCTACAGTAATATTCTTTTTGTTTCCTTCTCTTTCTATTGTTTTATGATTTTCCTGTTTGATCACAGTTTGGGCTGCATTTGTGTTTCTGTTTGTAGGTCGTAACTCCTTTGATGCTTCACAGCTTCTTATTTTGTGCTGTATTGTTTATAATCTCCCATTTAGTCGCAATGTCTTTGGGCTGGAGTCTGATGATTTGACATCATTAAGTTGAATATGTGTGTGTCGTTTTAGAGAACATTCCTAATTCATTTCACAGCACTTACTTTCACATTCATGTGACAATTTTCATGTATTGACAACCTCAGAAGATTGATAAGCAACTTTAATTGATATCATCCCCACATCTTTTAAATTCTTTAAGTTGCTGAATCAGCATTTTTCCCGATCTATCATATGCATAAACATGCCAGTGTTCAAATATGCTTCTTCGATAAGAAGACACGGATTCAACTGATAGATCTGTCTCCATGAAGTTCAACATGTACATTGGATTGATCTCTTTATACAATATACATACATAGGTCTACATTATCTCTACATCAACCCGCCTTCTCACCTAGGTAGGTCTGGCATAAATTTATTGACAATATTGGAAGGTTTTCAAAAGAAGAAGCAGAAAGACAGTGCATGTATATTGATTACACTTGGAGACTGTTTTACCTTACTTGTCTGCCATCATTAGCAGAAACAATTAGTTCCACCCCATGTCTCGTTATCGACAGGTACACGCCCACAGGTAAATAAATGATGGCACTTCACACGGTTGGCTCGTGTGAAACAGAGATATCGACATGGAGGGAACAGATGACACTTCAGAACCTACGGGAAGAACAACTGCAACAGAAAAACTACAAAAGCCTTTATTTGCATTTTATTTCATGTTTTTTAGATATTTTATAATTTGTTTTCAAAGCATTAGAAGCAGCTGTCTGAGTTTTATTCTAGACGTTTGTATTGTAGAGAAACAAGATATGATGGGTGTGATGCATGATAACGTTATAAGGATCTAGACCGAAACATCGCCATTATTAAATACAGAAGTTGACCATCCATCTAATCCTTGCCTTCTTCATTAGAACCATCATCAAAAAGTGCTGTTGTTAATATAGAGAAAACAAATCTATGTTATGTGGACGAAAAGGTCCCAACATGGACTGGATACAGATACGTAGGGTTTTGAGGGTACATCAGGCATGTGTGAACAGTTAAAGGAGCCTTCTTAAGTCTAGATTGCCTTAACTTTAGCTATTGTACACGGCTCTTTCTAAATTTCATATCAAATGTTACATGGTTATATTTGGGATTCATTTTCAAGAATTTGCACTATAACAGATAGTGTAATCCCATGTATAACAATGTTGCACGTGTTCACTAACTTAACAGAATGTATTTCTAATTCTTTTTCTCAGGGACTATATTTGTATATGCTTGCCTAAGGGTACATAAGGTACTGATAGAGACAGTCTCAAGGTTACTGAGGATACAACCTATAGTCAATCAGATCTCAGCTCATAAACTATTTATATCAAGGTGCATCTGTAAGGTATGTGTCAAACACGCAGCTATCTTTCCTGATTTATTTAATCAAAGTTAATGTTGATTTGACACAATCAGATTTTCCCATATTGAAAATTAATGTTACTGATGCCGGGTCGTGTTTGATGTATGCGGAGGTACGTGTAAGTGTTTACAGATCTATAGTGTCATGAGTCGATGAGTTAGTCGAACGTAGCGCTGCAGGATCATATGGAGAGAATTGATTGGTCTCAGACTGTGGGAACCAAGAACTGCAGTGTCATCTCACCAGCAGGTGCTTGTATATATATATATATATACTTATATACCTACATACCTATATATATACAGCACTGGACAACCCTGCCTTTAAGTCTACCTCAATTCTTACTTATGAACTTATGTTGGAAAATATTTATTTGTTCTTCTGTTTGTTTCTGCACTGTTATTGTATTTCTTTGGATATAAGTACATATTTACATTCCTCAAATGACTAATAGTTTTATGTGTTTGTATTCTTCAAACAACATAATGTTTCTGAATATGTTAAATTCAATTTTCCCCTTTAAGTTTTCATTGGTAGTTGTATTTTTTCCTTGTGAACTCTTTGATATTTTAATCCAAACTATGGTTTTATCTGGGGGAATCAGTGTTAAACAAACACTTGTTCTTTATGCTGTTATCTGGTTTTTCATCTGATTATGTATACGTACTTGTTAAGAAAATAAAGATTATGTGATCTTCACAGGACACGTTGAAAGAGAACACTTGAGTTGTTTCCCTCCAAATGATGATTTCTCCGGTAACGAGTTATTATGTAAATTATATAAAACAAACAAGAAATTGATTTTGCAGTGAGATGTGAAAAATGTATTCTTTAAAGATACCAGTTCAATTAAGAAATCTCTTGAACTAAAATACTGGTAAACAAAAAAAACAATGTGAGTAATATACCGTATTTCCTGTAATAGGGGCCTGGGCCCTTATTAACATTTAAGGGCTCTTACCCACCGATGCTTATTGGAGGCCAGGCTCTCATTGGAGGCCAGGCTCTCATTTGAGGCCCGGCCCTTATTTCATTCTAAGGTTTGACCAATACACGTCATCACCTATAAAAACTAACTAAAATTTCTGAGAATAACACAAACTCCTCACAATTTGATGTAAACCAGATTCAGTGTGCTACTTTGTCCCCCTCAGTGACTGGGAACATTTAAACAGAGATATATATAGTTGGAAGTAATAACTGTAGCGATATAAACCGGGCCCCTATTAGAGGCCCGGCTCTTATTCACCTTTGCTTACCTTTACCTATTAGAGGCCCGGCTCTTATTTAAGGCCCGGCCCCAATTATTTGAAAAACGGTATTATAATCTGGTACTAGGAGTACCGGTATTACTAGTTAATGTTATTGGTATAATTGAGTTGACTGCTGCCCACCCACTCTATTTCATCTGAAGTGTATTGAACGAGACATTCTCCCATGTTGAATATAAGAAACTGAATGAAATGCTACCCTGGGAATTGTGGAATCCGTATACATGAATATTTCACCTGGCCATAAATGCATAATATATCAAACTGTTAGAAGCATGAATCTTACAGATGGCTGTGCATTATGAATGGGACGTGTTATCTACGCAGTTCCGTGTGTACTGTCTGCAACCTCATCACTAATCTGTTTCAAATTCATTCCTTGAGAAGAGAACAGCACTATCACATCAAACCATTTCCTAACGGCTTCATGAATATCACATATACACATCATTCATTTAATATTCAACTGTCACAGAAGACACATACAAGGAATGTCTCAGAACGTACAGGAGAGGAAGGTATGCTGATAAGGTAATTATCAAAGTGATAGTGTTACAGTGTGACAGGCTGTATTGTGTGTATAAGAGACAGAAGAAGTCAACTCCCAGGGGAGATCACTCCCGCCTTTCATTATTCACCTGCTCCACACCGAACATCCAGTCTGATAGTTTTATCTGCCCGTTTAATTATGTACGTGGGAACTAGTGGGACGCGAGGTGGAGGAAGTGGAATGTGAGAACGCCAAGGGTTACACGGGAGAGAATTCAGGTGCTGTAGCGTGCAGGTATAGGTACCTAGCTCAGGTACCTTGCTCTGGGAGCGGCACAGGTAACTTGCTCGGGTAACTTGCTCGGGGAGTGGACAGGTAACTTGCTCGGGGAGTGGACAGGTAACTTGCTCAGGGAGGGGGACAGGTAATTTGCTCATAGGGGGACAGGTAACTTGCTCAGGGAGGGGGACAGGAAACTTGCTCAGGAAGGGGGACAGGTAACTTGCTCTGGGAGGGGGACAGGTAACTTGCTCGGGGAGGGGGACAAGTAACTTGCTCGGGGAGGGGGACAGGTAACTTGCTCGGGGTGGGGGATAGGTACCTAGCTCAGGTGGGCAATTTATTGTTGAGTGTTACTGAGAAAACAAATTGAAACAAATGTTGCAATCATCAGGTAAAAAGATTACTCTTCATAAATAACTTGAAATTGATATTGACACAGAAAAACTTCATTAATTCTGGAAACTGCGACTCATCTTAATGAGTGAGAACGCCAAGGGTTACACGGGAGAGAATTCAGGTGCTGTAGCGTGCAGGTATAGGTACCTAGCTCAGGTACCTTGCTCTGGGAGCGGCACAGGTAACTTGCTCGGGTAACTTGCTCGGGGAGTGGACAGGTAACTTGCTCGGGGATTGGGAAAGGTAACATGCTCGGGGAGGGTGACAGGTATATTCCTCAGATAGGTTGACAAGTAACAAATTGAAACAAATGTTGCAATCATCAGGTAAAAAGATTACTCTTCATAAATAACTTGACATTGATATTGACACAGAAAAACTTCATTAATTCTGGAAACTGCGACTCATCTTAATGTTGTCGTGACGTCTCAATTGAATGCTCAGATGTGGAGTATGTTGATGTATGAATAAGTAATGAGGATCTATTACCTGCCAATCAATAGGTGAGCTGATCACCTGAAAACAACAAGAAGAGACCTTGTCTTGTCTGTAGGTTCTCATTTCATATTGAACTTTATCATTTCTATTAAATAATGATCTTAAACCAAGACATAGATGCGAAACAAGAGGTCGTCTGAAACGGTGTCGTCTAGAGGATTGAGAGGAATCAAAGAGCTGCCATTAATATCAACTCGTGAACTTGAAGTATGACAATAATGGAGCCTCAAAACAGTTTATGTAATATGAACAGATGAAGATATGAAATATTTGGGGCATGATTGAATATGATGATGTTCTTGCAGTCCTGACCATCCTTCCAGAACAAGTTGCTGAGGAACCTAGGTTGGTCTGCAGGTAGCTCCAACTTAATGACTGTTCTTAGAGCTTGAGAAGGAACCAGAGTACCACAGCATGTAACAACTTCAATATAACAGAACAAGGAACCAGAGTATCCAGCATGTAACAACTTCAATATAACAGAACAAGGAACCAGAGTATCCAGCATGTAACAATTTTAATGTAACAGAACAAGGAACTAGGAAAACTAAGGAAGCTGTGTTGCCAGTATCAACATTATTGTCTAAATGTTCTTGGACCTTAAAGGGGCAGTAGCACGTTTTTTTCGCTGAAATAAGTTGATGAAATGTATTTAAAAAATAATGTCACCAATAGTAAAACACCCTTCTATCTTCGGAAAATCGAGTTAAAAAATGAGTGTACATGGTTTCGTAAAGCCATGGGAATCATTTTTGTCATTCGAAATAATAAAATGTGTTCACAATAAAATGGCTGCCATGAAATTTTTGCTTTATACGCAACACCGTTATTACCACTATGGATAATTTGTTTGTGTAATAAAATGTTTTATCCTCTAAAGTAAATATAAATGACATAAACTATCATTATAAATGGGAAATTTGAAAACATACAATTTGGAAAAAACGTACTACTGCCCCTTCCTGAATGTAACAACTTTAATATAATGTTTTTACTTTTCCATCACATGACCTTCCAGCATTTCAATTACCAGAATAAGTTAGATATTAAGCTGTGAGGGATTTAGACAATACTTAGAGTTCGTCTGTGAGTGGTTTTTCAGAATTAGAGATTAGATAAGAATAATTTCAATATTATTGATCCTCAGAAGACAGAAGTTCTCATCTTTTCTACTGGAATTCATCTAAATTAAATTCTGAGATTCCTGATCTTCCAATCTGATCTTATTACTTACATTTCCAAATCTTACTTTATTGTATCAACTAAATGGTTTGAGAATTCAACATGAATAGTTCCCGTCAGATGAATAATATGCTTCAATCTTCTACAGATAAATCTTCTACAGAATTAAGTTACCTGTGAAAATGATTACATTTCTAATATTATTGTTTCCTCTCCAAAGACTGCTGAAGTGATTTGTATTTCAAATGAGAATCATAAATAATGAATGATGAATCATCATTTGAAAAAATGCTTTGAAAATAAAACATTGACGTTTATGTAATATGTCAAATTTAATAAATATTATATTGGAATGTCAGCCAAATTAATATCCTGAATGGTAGTGTTCCACCATACAGTTATTATTCAAGCTTGACTTCCAATGTTGGGTTTTAATGTTTTTGCAGGCAAGGTACACGTGACAGTTTAGTATCGTGTGATTAATAGCGTCATGTCCACCTGATATTTCACGGACTGCTTTCAGCAAGTGCTGATTGAAGAAAAATAAATAAATACTGGCATGTGACAATGAGATGTTTTTTGTGTTTTCATTATTGTGAGATGTGTTTAACGTTTTATTTATGTTAATATTTATACTTTCGAAAATGATTTTTAGTTGATATTGTTTGATTCACAGCCCCAAATAATCTCAACTATAATCCTCATTCTCAACATTTTAATTATAAAAGTCTAAATAATTAATACATACTAAAGAATACAGATAATCTGCTGATATTAGTCGGAGTCAGTCTGCACTCAAATCTACAAACCTCTTGGTTACTCAAGTAGGCCACGCCCTGAAAACCTTGTCTTTCTGTCTCTCCACCAATATCTCTAACTTCCTTCCATCTGTCTGTCTGTTTAACCTTCCATCCATCTATCTAACTTCTGTCTATCCATCAATTCGTTCATCCATCCATCTGTCTGTCTAACCTCCATCCATCTGCCTGTCTAACCTCCATCCATCCATCCTTCTAACCTCCATACGTCTGTCTAACCTCCATCCATTATCCATCTGTTTAACCTCCATCCTTCCAATTCAGTCTAACCTCCATCCATCCATCTGTCTAACCTCAATCCATCCGTCTGTCTAACCTTCATTCGTCTGTCTACCTTCCATCCTTCTAATTCAGTCTAACCATCTGTCTATCTAACCTCCATCCATCTGTCTGTCTAACCTCCATCCGCCTGTCTGTCTAACCTCCATCCATCTGCCTGTTTAACCTCCATCATCTGTCTATATAACCTCCATCCATCTGTCTGTCTAACCTCCATCCATCTGTCTGTCTAACCTCCATCCATCCATCTGTCTAACCTCCATCCATCTGTCTGTCTAACCTCCATTCATCCATTGGGCTGACATTCATCGCTCTGTCTATTTAACCTCCATCCATCTGTCTATCTAACCTCCATCCATCTGCCTGTCTAACCTCCATCCATCTGTCTGTCTAACCTCCATCCATCCATCTGTCTAACCTCCATCCATCTGTCTGTCTAACCTCCATTCATCCATTGGGCTGACATTCATCGCTCTGTCTATTTAACCTCCATCCATCCGTCTGTCTAACCTCCATCCATCTGTCTGTCTAACCTCCATTCATCCATCTGGATGACATCCATCCGTCTGTCTGTCTAATCTCCATCCATCTGTCTAACCTCCATCTATCCGACTTTCCAACCTCCATTCATCCATTGGGCTGACATTCATCGGTCTGTCTAACCTCCATCCATCCGTCTGTCTAACCTCCATCCATCCAATTCAGTCTAACCTCCATCTGTCGTTTGTCTAACCTCCATCCTTCCAATTCAGTCTAACCTCCATCTGTCTGTCTGTCTGAAGAGCTAAGAAGCAGTCTTGGTGATGCTGTTTTCAAGAAAAAACAACATGTTGATGAAGAAAAAAGCTGATAGTTTATACCTCTTCACTCAAACCCTACCCTGCCCTGTGCTTACTAAAATAGAAGTTTCGTGGCGCTCCTAGTCTGGAGCTTGTAATTGAAAACTATGAATTGCAACGAGTGCCCTGATTTCATCTTCTCTTTGTTGATACACAGCTATCTCACCTATGAACCAACTGTGAATGCCACTTACCTGACAACCATTTTTTTCATTTGTGTATCTGAAACTAGTAATGTAGTGTATACCTGAAATCTAGCATTGTAGCATCTGATGTAGTGTTTATGAGACTTCGAGTGTTGGTGTATTTGATGTACCATTTACCTGAAATCTAGTATTGGTGTATCTGATGTACCATTTACCTGAAATCTAGTAGTGGTGTATATGATGTACCATTTACCTGAAATCTAGTTTTGTAGGATCTGATGTACCATTTACCTGAAATCTAGTATTGGTGTATCTGATGTACCGTTTACCTGAAATCTAGTAGTTTAGTATCTAATGTACCATTTACCTGAAAACTAGTATTGTAGTAACTGATGTACCATTTACCTGAAATCTAGTATTGATGTATCTGATGTACCATTTACCTGAAATCAAGTATTGTAGTATCTGATGTACCATTTACCTGAAATCTAGTATTGGTGTATCTGATGTACCGTTTAGCTGAAATCTAGTAGTTTAGTATCTGATGTACCATTTACCCGAAATCTAGTATTGTAGGATCTGATGTACCATTTACCTGAATTCTAGTATTGGTATATCTGATGTACCATTTACCTGAAATCAAGTATTGTAGTATCTGATGTACCATTTACCTGAAATCTAGTATTGGTGTATCTGATGTACCGTTTACCTGAAATCTAGTAGTTTAGCATCTGATGTACCATTTACCTGAAATCTAGTATTGTAGTATCTGATGTACCGTTTACTTGAAATCTAGTATTGGTGTATTTGATGTACCATTTACCTGAAATCTAGTATTGGTGTATCTGATGTACCGTTTACTTGAAATCTAGTATTGGTTTATGTGATGTACCATTTACCTGAAATCTAGTATTGGTGTATCTGATGTACCGTTTACCTGAAATCTAGTATTGTAGTATCTGATGTACCATTTACCTGAAATCTAGTATTGTAGTATCTGATGTACCATTTACCTGAATTCTTGTATTGGTGTATCTGATGTACCATTTACCTGAAATCTAGTATTGTAGTATCTGATGTACCGTTTACTTGAAATCTAGTATTGGTGTTTCTGATGTACCATTTACCTGAAATCTAGTATTGTAGTATCTGATGTACCGTTTACTTGAAATCTAGTATTGGTATATCTAATGTACCATTTACCTGAAATCTAGTATTGGTGTATCTGATGTACCATTTACCTGAAATCTAGTATTGTAGGATCTGATGTACCATTTACCTGAAATCTAGTATTGGTGTATCTGATGTACTTTTACCTAAAATCTAGTAGTTTAGTATCTAATGTACCATTTACCCGAAATCTAGTATTGGTGTATCTGATGAACCGTTTACCTGAAATCTAGTAGTTTAGTATCTGATGTACCATTTACCTGAAATCTAGTATTGTAGGATCTGATGTACCATTTACCTGAAATCTAGTATTGGTGTATCTGATGTACCGTTTACCTGAAATCTAGTAGTTTAGTATCTGATGTACCATTTACCTGAAATCTAGTATTCTAGTATCTGATGTACCATTTACCTGAAATCAAGTATTGTAGTATCTGATGTACCATTTACCTGAAATCTAGTATTGGTGTATCTGATGTACCGTTTAGCTGAAATCTAGTAGTTTAGTATCTGATGTACCATTTACCCGAAATCTAGTATTGTAGGATCTGATGTACCATTTACCTGAATTCTAGTATTGGTATATCTGATGTACCATTTACCTGAAATCAAGTATTGTAGTATCTGATGTACCATTTACCTGAAATCTAGTATTGGTGTATCTGATGTACCGTTTACCTGAAATCTAGTAGTTTAGCATCTGATGTACCATTTACCTGAAATCTAGTATTGTAGTATCTGATGTACCGTTTACTTGAAATCTAGTATTGGTGTATCTGATGTACCATTTACCTGAAATCTAGTATTGGTGTATCTGATGTACCGTTTACTTGAAATCTAGTATTGGTTTATGTGATGTACCATTTACCTGAAATCTAGTATTGGTGTATCTGATGTACCGTTTACCTGAAATCTAGTATTGTAGTATCTGATGTACCATTTACCTGAAATCTAGTATTGTAGTATCTGATGTACCATTTACCTGAATTCTTGTATTGGTGTATCTGATGTACCATTTACCTGAAATCTAGTATTGTAGTATCTGATGTACCGTTTACTTGAAATCTAGTATTGGTGTTTCTGATGTACCATTTACCTGAAATCTAGTATTGTAGTATCTGATGTACCGTTTACTTGAAATCTAGTATTGGTATATCTAATGTACCATTTACCTGAAATCTAGTATTGGTGTATCTGATGTACCATTTACCTGAAATCTAGTATTGTAGGATCTGATGTACCATTTACCTGAAATCTAGTATTGGTGTATCTGATGTACTTTTACCTGAAATCTAGTAGTTTAGTATCTAATGTACCATTTACCCGAAATCTAGTATTGGTGTATCTGATGAACCGTTTACCTGAAATCTAGTAGTTTAGTATCTGATGTACCATTTACCTGAAATCTAGTATTGTAGGATCTGATGTACCATTTACCTGAAATCTAGTATTGGTGTATCTGATGTACCGTTTACCTGAAATCTAGTAGTTTAGTATCTGATGTACCATTTACCTGAAATCTAGTATTCTAGTATCTGATGTACCATTTACCTGAAATCTAGTAGTTTAGTATCTGATGTACCATTTACCTGAATTCTTGTATTGGTGTATCTGATGTACCAATTACCTGAAATCTAGTATTGTAGTATCTGATGTACCATTTACTTGAATTCTTGTATTGGTGTATCTGATGTACCATTTACCTGAAATCTAGTATTGTAGTATCTGATGTACCATTTACCTGAAATCTAGTATTGTAGTATCTGATGTACCATTTACCTGAATTCTTGTATTGGTGTATCTGATGTACCATTTACCTGAAATCTAGTATTGTAGTATCTGATGTACCGTTTACTTGAAATCTAGTATTGGTGTTTCTGATGTACCATTTACCTGAAATCTAGTATTGTAGTATCTAGTGTACCGTTTACTTGAAATCTAGTATTGGTTTATTCGATGTACCATTTACCTGAAATCTAGTATTGGTGTATCTGATGTACCATTTACCTGAAATCTAGTATTGTAGGATCTGATGTACCATTTACCTGAAATCTAGAATTGGTGTATCTGATGTACTTTTACCTGAAATCTAGTAGTTTAGTATCTAATGTACCATTTACCTGAAAACAAGTATTGTAGTAACTGATGTACAATTGACTTGAAATCTAGTATTGGTATATCTAATGTACCATTTACCTGAAAACTAGTATTGATGTATCTGATATACCATTTACGGTACTTGAAATCTAGGATTGGTATGCGAGGTATATGGCATCAAATTCTCAACTTTTATCAAGTAATATACAGTACTGCCTAGTGCCAGTACAATATTTCCTTGTATGTTTCCATCAGTATTCCATTTTCAGTGCCATTTTTAAATCTGACATGGTGGAGTGTTTTACAAGCACTATTGTCTCCGATATATTTCTTAATTGTAGACTAGTGTCAGTTTGGTTGATGCTTTGTATTTCTGCACTGTTGGTCAATAAATTATTGTGAAAATTACTTTGTGTTGTTATGAATTTCCTACTCATCATGTTCGATACTCCCAAGGAGTTATACAGGTAAACTTTCCAGGTATTTAATACAGACAATCAATAATAAATAAGCAAATATTCAAATGGATCAGGAAGAGAGATGTTCACCATTCAACTTCACAGATCCATCTCATCACATCTTCTTGCCTTCATTTCCCTTTGCCTTGAATGCAATTTGAATATCAATCGTGGGAGTCTTCTAACAAAGAGTCGATAACAGGAAGTTGATTATAAATAATATTCACTTGCTCAACGTTGAAGTCGAATTGAAGATAAACATAATTCACTGTAAAAGATTTTCTCCTTTGTATAGATCAGAGGAACTTCTTTCTGAATTAAAATATAATTTCAGGAATCCATTTAACAATGTTTGTAAATGCATGTTTCTTCCTGATCTAAGACTTCCTCCTCCTATAGAGACCTACTTCTGTCCTATTGTATGTATATACCAGAATGTATGTATGTGTGTATGTACCGGTATGTATGTGTGTATGTATGTATGTGTGTATGTACCGGTATATATGTATGTATGTATGTATGTATGTATGTGTCGGTATTTAAATATGTTTGTATGTATGTGTGTGTGTATGTATGTATGTTTGTAGGTATGTGTGTATGTACCGGTATGTATGTATGTATGTGCCGTTATGTATGCATGTATGTGTGTATGTACCGGTATTTATATATGTATGTGTGTATGTGAGTGAGTGAGTGAGTTGGTGTTTAACGCCGCTTTCAAGAGTATTTCACTTATATCGCGGCTGCTAGTATTATGGCAGGGAGAAAGCCCGCAACGCCATGTGGCTATGCTTTGCGGTGAAACCTGCGAGCATCGGCTGGAACTAGCGAACCATGGGTGGTACTGCACTGAAATTCAGTGTAGCATTGCACCCAAACCTGACTGCGTGTAGAACAGTTCTCTACTGCAGACAATGTTGCCGTGCCCCTGGCGGGATTCGAACCCCGGACCTCTTGATCCGAAGCCGAACGCGCTAACCACTGCGCTATCCCGCCCCCATGTGTGTATGTACCAGTATGTATGTATGTATTGGTATGTATGTATGTGTGTATGTACCGGTATTTATATATGTTTGTATGTATGTGTGTGTGTATGTATGTATGTTTGTAGGTATGTGCCGTTATGTATGCATGTATGTGTGTATGTACCGGTATTTATATATGTATGTGTGTATGTACCAGTATGTATGTATGTATTGGTATGTATGTATGTGTGTATGTACCGGTAGTTATATATGTTTGTATGTTTGTCTACAGGGAAGCTGCAGATGTGCATCTGTTGACAATTGATTTCACTGCACTTAAATTGTATTGAGTTTTATTACGTTAATGCTGAGATCAATAAAGTTACACAAAGCTTGGATCATTTTACTGTAAATGCATTGTCATGTTGCTGTGCTCTTGAGTGTTATTGAAAACAAGTCGCTATTAGCCTCGACCAGTACGAAGGAAGTTAACGTAGCGGAAAACGCATTGATTTCTTTAGATGTGATATGTTTGATATATTTGCCGCAAAGTTTCTCTGCATCAACCCTTAAGAATTTGAAAATTTTAAATTGTGATTAAAATATAAATTGTTTCTGAAGATTGGTTTCAAGGACAATTTGGTATATTTATTCCAAATTAATATTTTCTGTAGGTATGTAGGCTGATAGATCAACTATTGTGGTTAAGTTAACTACACATTGCTTGCTTCTCTACATTGATTTCTCCCACATCAATGGTTCAATGGTTCAAATCAGTAAAAGATCATTAAAAAAAACACCCATACACTGACGTGCAATCAAGATATTCTTTGTTTCAAGTAATCAGCTGTGTGTAACAGTTTAACATAGCAAAAATAAAATTTTCAAATCTTCATGGAAAGTCATATTCCAAGCATGTCTTGCAAGATTTTTCTTCTGGGCTGGTTTTATACCTGCTTGTGCACTATGAACTGTGAACAATTTCATACACTAACTGTTTGTGCACTTGGAACTATTTCATTCACCAACTGTTTGTGCACTTGGAACTATTTCATACTCTGTTTGTGCACTTGGAACTATTTCATACACTAGAAAGACAAGGATATTTTATGGATGATCAACTTCTTTATATATATATTTATAATTTGATATAACTTCTTTAAAGAAGATGATCATCCATAAAATATCCATGCTTTCTATTACACCAACTTCTAGAATGCCCCTCAAACAGTTGTTACACAATTTGTTTCAACTGTTTGTGCACTTGAAATTCTTCAACAAGTTTGTCAATGCCAGATTCAACTTCTGGTAGCTTCCACACAACTGACACCTGCCCTCTTGGCACCATTGAAAACAGACAACATTGACTTCGGATTTGAAAAAATAAGTGATTGTGACCTCTTTATTTTCAATGATATTGAGAATACCGATAGTATTAATAGTAAAGAAGTAATAACAATTATATATACAACTTCATTTTTGCTATAAATATACATATTATGTACATGTAGGCATCACAGACACAAAAGGAAAGCTGTGCAGAGACGATGTGTGGGTGACGTGGCGCGAGTCATACAGGAAGTGAAAGATGATTGGATGAAAGATGTCACATGATCAGTTCATGGTCGTGTGGCACCAATACGAGAATTTTGTGACGAAAGTGCCCTTTAATAAAGTTTTCCTTGTTAAAGCTCTCTTTGGCTATGCTCATGTCCAGTTAACATTTCCCTTTTGCATAAATTTCTGACCAAAAAATCAAAATTTGTTTTAAAATTCTAAACAAAACAGCACATAACAAATCTTGTATAAATATCTTCAGTCAAATAGCACAGGAGGGAAACATTAACAAAACCATCGAAACTTGTCATGAGCATGACCAGGAAGTGCCAGTATTAGACCAATGGAATGATGGGAAGAATAAATAACTGTCGTCAGAATCGGAGGCACTTCAAGAGCGCCCTCCCAACGTCACAACACAACCGTCGGTCGGTTGATCGACTGCTGTGCTGTGACGAGGGGATGCTTTGATTTCAAACCAAATAGATTAAATATAGTAGAAATAGATTATCCACAGTAAGAGTCAAAATCCAAAATGATTAAAACAAATATCAACATTTCAGTAACAAGTTGTTATGCATATCCAAAACATAAACAACAATTTAAAAGCCTTGTAACATTTCAGATACTGATTTAACTGCTTTGGATTTTGAAACAGACTATAGTTGAATAACTTAATTCCATAACTGATTTAAAACTGCAACAAGTAACTACCATTGATGAGGCATGCTCACCGGTAATTTGTCAATAAATTAAACGATTTGGTCACACATCAGATTGCATGAGAATTCTCTACACTTCTTTACACACAGAGGGCGCTGCTAGCATGTAGAACAAGTGTTGCGCGATTGTGTTTTATATTATGACAAGCATTCAACTAGACACCAGAAACATTTGATAACTGCAAACTGCTTCATCAACATGTTAACAGCGCCCTCGGTAACTAATATTATAGTCTTTGTTGCCGTAGCAACAAGGCTGTACAATTTAACTACTTTGTGTAGTTTTAACAAAAAGACTAGAAAACCACATAGAGCCAGAAGGCCAGAGAACATAGACAACATGGCCTCCTCTCGTGCCACGTGACCAGCCACTGACCAGCTGGTAGGCAAATACTTTTAGTATTGGTTAATTCCTCCACATACAGTTGCATGTAGCATGGCACCCTGGAAGGGTGATCATCACTCCACTAACAGTGCATCCCGTACTGGTAGCAGTCCGAGTCGTACAGATGCTGTGAAGTCCGTGGAAATACAAAACACTTCCCGTAGTGATGGTGGAAATAGTCCTCATGAATAGTGTCACATGATCAGCTCAGCCAATCAGATTTATCTATCCGACCAGCCAGCCAACACGAGGATGGCATGAAGCAATGAATTGTGGGAAGGAAGGTAGTCCATGAAGTGGTATTGTCAGTGGGTCGTACATACATACATACACTTGGCTGTTGTTGAGTCTGTCACCACATTGCTGCACTGGGTTTATGGAATCATATTCCGACGTGTATTGGAACTCCCAGGTTGAAAGAAATAGTCAAAAAGATGCCCTCATTATAGCCACAGACTGACCTGGTCAGCCAGCCTGCAATATTGTTCCTCTACGCTTTGCATAAAATTGTACAAGGCTTGGGGAGCCGTCCGTCCATTGAACAACACGTTATAAATAATCTCGTATAAACAACAGCTCATCACGTCTCTCTGGCCGCATCCTGCTCTAGTTCACATTGCATGTCGGTACAAAACAAAGGCACTTAAATAACACTGACGATCATGCAGTATGCGACTACAGTGATGAATGCACTCCACTGCTAGACGGGGGTCATGAGTCTCTTTCTCAGTCTCTCGTCTAACGAGGTTAGACCTAATGTTAGACCTCCGTGGCCAGCACTTCCTCGTGATACATTGTCTGACGATGTGTTGGATCTAACACTAAAATTGAGTTGCGATTTGTCTCCGAATAGGAGGGTTTTGCAATATTTTCTTCTAAATCCCGCGGACTGTAGTCACTGAAAATGGAAAAGGACTTGGTCAGAAATGGGTCATGAAAACAAATAGATGACAACAAAATTATGAAATGCCTTTCAAAGCTTTTTTCATGTCAACAGAATAATGAGAAGTCAGAATAGTGAACTCCATGCATGATGTTACACATATAATTAGCATATTATTATCTCAACACGACTGTTATGAAGAAGAGTTGGTTTCGGTAGAAAGAGAAGCTTGGAGCACTCACCTAATAGAACTGGAGTCCACAGGTGAAGAAGCCTCCAGGTCCAACCTCCTGGAAGTTTTTTCATATTCAAAGTCTTTTTGTAAGTATGTTGGTGATTGATCATGTGTATTTAAGTCTTTTGTAAATTGTCTGCTATTGGATTTTTCTAAAAGATGTTTTGAATTTTTTCTATTTAAGTCTTGCTCCTCGTTACTGTTTTTAATACTTGAACTATTAGAAGCACTCTGTGGGATTGTGGTAAATATGGCAGAATCCACACATTTATTGTTTATATTGTTCTGAATATTCTGCCGTTCTATCTCCATATTTTCTGCCCTTCTGTGACGATGTTTGCGACACAAGCACACAGCAACGAGGACAATGATAAGCACAAGGGGGACACCGCTTCCCACGCAGATGATGATGAGCAGCTCCGTCACTCCGATTCCACCCTCCTGGACAGCTACGTGAGCTCCAGAACCACCAATTGTGTTGTTGGTGGATTCTTCCGGATCTTCCAGCTCTGGAACTTCTGTTGTTGGAAGT
This sequence comes from Gibbula magus, assembly GCA_936450465.1. Classification (NCBI taxonomy): domain Eukaryota; kingdom Metazoa; phylum Mollusca; class Gastropoda; order Trochida; family Trochidae; genus Gibbula; species Gibbula magus. The sequence goes on from OW388291.1 coordinate 40,463,424, forward strand.
TGCGTTGTTTTCTCTGCCTCCTCCGTGGTGACCACCTGACTCTGAGTTGTTTCTCCTTCTTTAAACTGGCAGTTCTTGCCAAAGTAATCCTCCTGACACCTGCATGTATAATCACCCACATGATCAATGCACCGCGCACCATTCCGACACGGATTGGACGCACACTCATCTATGTTTATCTCACACATGTCGCCAGTAAATCCAGTAGCACAGGTACACTTGTAGTCGTTCACCAAATCGTTACACGATCCACCATTAGCACATGGTCGAAACAGACAGTCGTCTACATTGGTTTGACACAAAGCTCCGACGAATCCAGGGACACAGCGACATGTGAAGTCGTTGAGACCATCCACGCAGGTAGCGTCGTTAAGACAAGGATTTTGCATGCAGTCATCCACATTCTCCTCACAAGTCGGTCCACGGAATGCTGTGTCACACACACATCGGAATCCATTCAGCTGGTCGATACAGCGGCCACCTGCAGACACAAAGAATGCATTAGCTTACTGGATCCATATAGACATATATTTATATATAAGATATATATCTGTGGGTGTATATAAATATGTAGATCAAACTACATTTAGAGAATAGAAATTTAATATCAAACATGAACAAAATTAACATTTGTATCAGGAAGTCTTCCAAATGCTGGGAATGTAACAAACTTCTATCCTCATTTCACTTTTAGTAAGGAAAGCTTACCATTTTTGCATGGATTCTCGGCACATTCATTGCGCTCGGTCTCGCAGTTGGTTCCCTGATACCCAGGCGCACACTCACACTTGTACCAGTCCTCGTCCTCCACGCATGTAGCGCCGTTGTCACACGGGTTTGTCTCACAGGAGTCAGCTGTGAACTGGCACTGAACTCCATAGAAACCTTCTGTGCAGTCGCATTCAAATCCTGTACCCAAATCCTGGAAACAAAATTGAAGTTACAGTTTATCATTAGATCACTTACATCCAGTAACAGATCACGAATTATAGCATATATGTTAATTATCAGAAATGAGAAAAACAACATGACATATTTTAAATTGAGATCAAATGGAATCTTAAGTACCTTGCACACTCCATTGTTTTGGCAGGGGTTACGCTCACAATCATTGATCTCGATCTCACAGTTTGTGCCGGTGAAACCAGCAGCACAAGTACATGTGTAACTGCCCTGGCCGGTGTTCGTACATGTTCCTGCATTCTTACAGGGCGTGTGGTGGGTGCAGTAGTTCAAATCTGAAACACAAACCATACATTAACATATTTTTCAAATTACATCTTCAAGAACTGTATCCATGGATTATTTAGTCATCACGAATAATAAACAAGCCAGATCACAGAATAATACCAATGAATAGTATTTATTAGTTATTCATACCTGTTGAATGGCTATATGAATAAGTCAAGGTGACAAGATGGATAACATACCTTGGTTACAGAATAGTCCTCCCCAGCCGTCCTCACAGTTGCACTCCCAAGGCTTGTTGCAGGTCCCGTGGAGACAGGTAGGGTAGGTGATGCACTCCTCACAGTACTGACCCTGGTACCCCATCTTGCATCTGCAACAAAGTACAACATTGTAGTAACATGTAGGACATGGTTATAGTTTATGTACAACATAATGTGCAATGTAGGACATAGTTGTAGCTTAAATACATTGTAATCAACATTGGAGTCCAGGTACATCATTGTAGCTTTATGTATCATAATGTTGGAGTCATGTTAAATATAGTGCAACAATGTTGTCAGAAGAATGTTTTAAATGCATCAAACGACGTTTCACATGGCATTACAATGTTCTAGAGCATTATTGAGCAGTAAATAACTATCAACTGATAAAGAATCTAAAAAAAAATTCAGTCGTTGACATACTAATCATACACATTAGATTTCAAAATTCTGTAATGTTTAAATAACCAAGAAACTATTCAGTTAAAAGTAACTATAGTTTTGTTATCAATGAAAACAGATATTTCAAACTTTGATGAAAGCAAGAGATTCTGTGTCTGTCCAAACGAATGGGAACATGCAAGGCTGGGAGGTTTTCCTGACATAGCTATGCGCCATCTTTAATAGTTGCGGAAGGAACTAAGCGCGTGCAGGGCCCAGCACGTAAGATGTTATGCAGAAAGACTTCACAGAAGCTGGGGAGAGGGAGAGAAGCTGGAGAGAGAAGGAGAGATCAGATAGTGCCCAGTCGTCTGTTTCCCTCACTTTCCCACGCTAGCTCGGAAACCGGTGCCGACTCCAGGCGCGTGCCTCAGCCTAGCTACTTCCCTCCCCCCTCTACCCCTTGGTCTTTACCAGCCACATGTGATGCAACTTTAGGCCCGTTATTACCCAGGCATTTATTTCGGGAAGGCGATCTTGCTGAGATAGCCCTGCTGCCGCGAGATGATGAAGCCTGCTGCAGGCAAAGGTTGAAAACTACTTACTTGCACTCGTTTGGCACGTCGCAAAACCCATGCTCCTTGTGACAATCGGGCAGGCAGATAGCTGGGGAAACAAAACAAATGCTGTTATAACAAAAAGTTTTTAAAACATTATTTTCTGATATGATTCATTGATATTGTAATTTAATATTAGGATCTACTGAATAGAAGTTAAGAGGTAGGAAAGTGTTTAGTTTCATGATTTTAAAACGAGTTTCATGACAACACAAAGGTCTGTCGGTAACAGTGTCCATGTCAACATTGTGTCAAGGTTTCTGTATCAACTCGACCATGAAGTAATTTCACGGACAATTAGGACAAGAAAAGTGTCGTCTGCCAAGTGGTCATTTGGATTGAGTAAGGAGAAAACGGGAAATTATGGCGGGAAGTTGTGGACAAAAGACGCGGAAGAGGCTATAATGGGGGACTCTACACAATTGGGGGTTGTGAAAGGAGAAAGCATCAAGTGACGAGGTCGACTCTGGACGCTGCGGTATTGTCGTCAGTTAGACCAGCTGTTGACCACAGGTGAAGACTGACATCTGTACAAAAATGGCGATCAGTCTAAATACCAGAAGACCTTGAAAACTCCTATCCTTATCATACTTGTTTACTAACACCAGAAAATCGTTTCCAGAATTACTCATACGTTGAGCATTTTAATTTACAACGTGATGTGAGTGTATAAGTTTCAGTGTTGACATCCCCGCTGGGGCTGCAGCTATCAATGGAGAGAATCGAACTGACAACAGCTGGTGGAGTCCAGCTCCAGTATGTACACACACGTGTGCCAGTACACGGAGCAGCATGTATATCTCATCACGTTACATTCGAGAATGACGGTCAATTTGCGACTCGGCTATGTCAGAAAGGCACTTAATATCCCGTCAGGGTGACACATGCTTGAAACATATGATTGGCATACTAAACCGCAAAATGCAGGACACGTTTATCATTCCAAATGCATACAATTTAATGCGAGTGAACAGTCAATTCAGTTTGATCCGCACTGACACAATTCAATAGTGCTGCGAATTAAACCTGCCATTTCCTTACACTACACAACCGACGACCGACATTTTGCTCCAACTGCCTTTAGAAAACAGCAATTATTGTTATGATAATTCGACCGGCACGCGACGTTCTTTTCCAAAAAAATGCCTACATCGACCGATGTGTAAATGCAAACATTAGAATCAATATCGCGACCCAGTTGGAAACTGGAGCACTAGATCGGGAGCATCTATGAAAGGAGAACAGGGCCTACTTTGATCCATGGTTGAAACACGTTTTGAGTTGAGGGAAATGTAAATGAATGAGGCCAATGGCAGGGAATAATATTGAAAAGAGTCATTGAATGCTAAGCTGAAGAACCGATGCCAGGCCCGCGACCCTGCACACTTTAAACAGGCAACAGATGGGCGATGGTATTGATGTAACTACACCACTCTCTCAATTTCTCTCTCTAACTCTCATTCCCTCTCTCAATATCATTCTCTCTCTCATTCCCCTCTCCCATTCCCTCTCTCTCTCTCAATATCATTCTCTCTTTGTATCGGTCTGTCACACTCTCTCTCATTCTCTCTCTCTCTCTTCCTCTCTGGCTGAGTGTGCCACCAGTTGCATACTGAGTTGATTGCGCCGCCACTACTTGGTGAAGAGAATATCACACAGTCGTCTGCTTTATAGTTTACTAACACATGGGACCACTGAGAGGACTGACTGTTTGCATGATTAAAACGTGGAGACGTAGTCAGTCAGTGCAAGATGTATCAGAAATATCCTGGATCAAGTGATCGCCTCTCATGTTGAAACGTGCAGTAACCAAACACACGTTTAAGAACAAAAATAAATTATAGGAGAATACAGAAACAAGCAGTATTTTCACAAACTCTTATAACTTGTTCATGTTCATTACGTTAACATGTGTATCAATGTATAACTTATCCGTAACTGAAAACCGTATCCCAAAATGTATACGTATCAACACACTGTTGTTAGTCACTCGTAACACGTCTATATCGTCCAAAATCCTATGTAGCAATATGTCACTATGTCATCCATAAAAAAGGTGAAACTACGTACATGTAATTATTGTTTAAAGTCTTACCTTGTTCACAGTATTCGCCCGTCCAGCCGTCCATGCACACTATATCACCAGTGTCCGTACACGTGTAGTGACCAAAGCTGTCGTCTCGGGGTCGACACAGCCGCATACACGTGGGCCCGTAGTAGTAGGTGTCGCACATCCATCTATAGGAGTAGGAGAGTCGAACATCGGACTGAGGCGTGGTGTGGTTGTAGTGCTTCCAATCCAGACCCGGCTCGGAGGAGTGCTGGGTCGCCAGCCGATCTATCAACTCACGTGCACTGCCTGAAAGAAATGGATAATCGTTATACTAATATCAAACACAATGGTGTGCAATATTAATCACTATTGACGGCAAATTAGCACACATTTCTCTCCGTTCTGCATGAAAAGACACCTAACCAGAATCGACATATTTATACATGTATTCTGGGTTCAACAATTGCCGTTCACTTTCCCAACAAAGTGTTGATAAACGGATCAAATGTCCGTAAATCGCAAGGGAACCTATGTTATTGATTAACAAGGATGAATTTGCTATAACTGGAGAGCCGGATCTAAACACAAAATGTTTAACAGAGCAGATAGGAGCACTCATGCACGACTGGGGAATGTACAGAAGACAGGTCGATCATGGAATGCACGTGTAGAGCGAGTGGTTAGACTGGGAGCGAAGGCCATTACTCGCCATTATCTCCCATTATATACACTATAGCCTCGTGTGATTAACAAGACCATTGCTCTCAAAGAGACAAGTCCCGTTTGGCCCACTCTCCCGACACCAATAGCCGGTACATGTCAACTACAAGACCACCAGGGACTGTGGCTCCCGGCAGCGTTGTCTGCAACTTCTACTACAAGTCGCACGTCAAGAGAATATATACAAAGATTCTTCCTTTCAATTTATTAGCAACAGAACATGTCCCTTGAGGTACAAGTATAGCTCAATATTTGTCTGGACATTGTAATCAGAACTTACGATGGGTCTTTGACTGATATTCAACTAATAGTTCATAATATTGTTCGTTGTCATTGATGTTTAATCATTGAGAAAGATTGTTGGTTCCGTTTAAAGGTTTATCTTTCCCGGAAATGATGTAGTTTGGTACTACAACAGAGTATGTTGATTTCATCAGAACAGGAAGATGTTCTGGATAACAACAAATGTGTATTTTCACACTAAAGAAGTTGTTATCCAGAAAATCTTCCTGTACTTATGTATGCCACTTCTAAATGCCCTTCAAAGACTTGATTTCATCGTGGACATGCTAGCGGGGTGACACTGTTAACGTCCCGCACTGACGGTGATGACAAGCCAATAAGCAGATGAGGAGTGCTGAACCGATTCCAGCCTAATGAGCTTACAGCATCGGGATAGTGACAAGCGTGATAGAAGGCGCAATCATTTGGTTAAATTAGGTACAACATAGCAAGTCAGAGAATTGACCTTGGTCTGTGTTTTTGCTAAATAAAGGTAGATTATATATAGCACCATATTCTGAGTGTGTGATATGGAATATATATCACAAGTTTAACACACACCAGTTCTGGGAGATAAGGACTGATAGGAGACTGCACGTCAGTGTTATGAGCAGGTGTTATAACGTACCTGGTGACACGGTCATCGTAAACATTATCACTAATGTTCCTCAACTGTTATTATTGTGTTGTGTACAGGGTTGTATGTAGGTTTGTAAGATACGAACATCCCGTCGAGGACGTTCCCCCACGACTAGGAAGGCACCTATATGACGCCGAATGTTAACCTAGAATGTGGAATGTCAGTGGCTGGCTGTTATGGCGCATCAACGACTGGTTTGCAGAACTAAGTTTCCCTCTAAACTCTATCCTGCATTGCTAGTACTAGATCTAGTTCCTTTCAGCTGACGAACCCGCGCTCTGAATCCTGTTTTGCGCATCCAAGAGGCTGCCAACACGCCTGTTTGCCATATTTATTTTTTACCCCTCGAGATGGAAGCGAGAGGTAGTTCCAATGTTGTTATTCAACATCGTGCCAGCACAAATACGCCAATACGATTGGGTTGGGCCGGAGGTAAATGATGCAGATAGGTTCACTAGGTAACTGCGCATCTGTTCGGACTAGTTTCAGGGGACTGGGCGCAATATTCATAATATCTACATCAGATATGTCAGTGGAAGAAGTGGTATTCAATGGAGAAGGTTTACTCGATCTGGCAATGTGTTCAGTACGTGTTTGTGAGTAGCGCACCTGTCGAATGATGCAGAGAGTTTGTGCAGCTCCTGACCCGATTATTTGTTACAGCAGTGTGCCGAGTTTGTACCTGACACGCGTCATGGCAACAGTATATTAGGATGGGGCGACTCATGTTTTCTTTATTCTCAATAAAATCATCAATGAATGTTTAACTTGGGTCACTTCGTAGCATCCCTTTCTCAACACAGATAGCACTGTTTACATATTCTGAGCATGCATAGGGATTTTAAAACGGTAAAATTTCCCAGGAAAACGAGTCCCAAATTCCTATTCTCTGTGACCAGCTGCCGGTAGTGTCGCTGTCATGCTGTTGTACTGGGTTTGGATTACCCTTCACAACGAGAGCAAACACGCAGCTTTAAGACATTTGGAAATCTATTGAGTCGGGACAAAACCCAGGTAATTAATGGAATGGCGGGGTGAGGTGAAATCCCTATTGTGCAGCTAAGGCCAGGGAAATGGGGAGCGGGTTGATAGGGGATGGGGATATTACCCGTCAAGGGTAAGGGGCCTGTGGGAAACTAGTGGCGAACGCCGTGGAAAGGAGGTCAGCTGACTGTCCATTGAAGGGTAGAAATGGGGTTGACGATGCGGCGTGATAGCGCTGAATGAGTGGAGCCGTGGTCGGGAGGGCTTCACGGGGTCAGGGACGAGGAGGAGGGGAGGGGGAGCGTGAGAAACCGCCCTGCTCACAACTCTACTACATTACTACACTAACACCAGGAGGCTGCTGCAGCTCGGTGTTTTACAGCATGAATGTCACCTGCCACACAGGTAAACCTGAACAATCGCAGGTAGGACGGGCGGACAGACAGACAGACGAACACAGGGGACGAGGCAGGTGCTACACACACAGCGGTTCAGTTGCCACAGTTACGGGAAATGATAACAGCTAGCCCTACATTCCTTATCTCAAAACATGACCTCAAAAACTACCAACATAATTTATACTGTATAATATTTAATTCGCTTGTGTCATTCCCAACACACTACTAATATCTGTAAGAGTGCACTTGCACCAAAGTGTCTTCTCGTGGAATGCAGTGCAATGCAGTGCACGTTCAGAGATGCAGGTAGATGCAGGTGTGATGTACGTGCAGCATGCACATTGTCTGCTGAGCTGCACTCGGTGAATGTCTGCAGGTAAGTCACACCTGACTCCTCACACGGTCACGGCCAACACGTGTTGAGGGTCGCGCACTTCTCTCCCAGTCCTTACAAAATTCGGGGGTAAGAGGAAAGACACTGGGTCTTGTACACATCAGTATGGTCACCAGCGTCCACCTCAGGTGTGAAGACGGTTAGTTCAACCATGTCTGATCTATGTGGCATAGATTTCCTGCTTTTCTGATGTTAGCTTGTTAGCATCATCGCGATACCGAGAGATTAAACAGTAGATACGTTATCACTAAATGCTTAACATAGATTTTCGAATTTCCACGGCGGTTGGTTGGGCATCAGCCCGAAGCGTGGAGTGAGCAATTAGTCGTACAATACAGAAGCAGGTCCAATGATTCAGAGAGACGAGCTCAAGCCAGACACACGAGAAGAGACACTAAGTGAGTGACTGGCTCACTGACTAGGACCTGTAACGTCTGGTAACACAATGGATACCTGAAGCTTTGATCTCGTTAATGGCATTAGATGTGTTCATGTCACACATCTAGCAGCTGGCACTGGAGAGTGACTTGAGGCTCTGTCTACCCACAGGAGAGTGACTGGAAGTTCTATCTTCCCATGGACTCACTACTCAGATCATATTTCTACACCTTACCCAATGGCATGTCAAATGCATTCATTGAAAACATAAAAGCATGCATTCTTAGGACGAATACGTCTCTACTAATCTTAACCTTCCTAAATTTGCTAACACTTCAACTAAACCTTGTCCATGTCACCCAGTACCATACTGAATAGTCCTTGTATAGTAATTAGTCTTATCTTGTTAACACACTTTACACTCATAAAGAATATAAATTCGTCGACATGACAACGTCATGCAAAACGTAATTGAAAGCGAATAAAACATGGTACCTATCCAAACTACTACTCAATACAATACCACATCAATAACTATAAAACACTCACTTCAATACTGAATATCAATTAAAACATTTTTAGAATAAACATACATATAATTGAAAGCATGAATTCATTATCGAACATCTACTATAACTGTGAACTCGATACAACAGCGTGTAGCTAGCAGTACTGTACTACATGTACATAGAGATAAACAACACTGCATCATGCAATACCTTGTTGTTTATCCACTGCATCCAAACACGCGGTCACTACCAGATGTTACAAGGTGTGCGCCAATGGCAAACATCTACAGTGATTAACCGTGTAATAAGTTACAATACCGACCGTGTGGACGTGTAGTATGTCAGTTTTATTGACACATATATCGCGTGTACTATAGGAGAGTGCATGCCTCACTTCCTGGTTTAACTTACTTGAATTTTATAATGCTCAAGGTTTGGCCAAATGACCATGACGATGCATTCATTAACACCATCTAGTGGGCATAAACGGCGTCTCAGGTTGTACAACAACAAAGTGCATATAGATATAGATAGATAAAAACACAAAGAGAAAGGCAAAGATAAACGAGAATAATAATGAGAGAAATACAGAACAGTACAGAGATACAAAGATGGTAAAAGACAGAAACAAAGATATGAACAGAAGGGCAGAGTGAGAAACAAGTTGAATGAATATTGGGAGAGCGAATTAGACATTTCTTTCATATTGGAATGTTAAGAAGCAAGAACGAAACAGCGAAACACTAAGACAGAAACGTAGAGACCGAAAAGAATTAATACAGAGACAGAGACAGAAACAGAGACAGGGAAGCATTAATACAGACACATAAAGACAGACAGAGAGAAACATCATTGGAAGCAGGCCGAGTGTGTGAACTGAAGGGTCGAGTGAACACTCCTGTACCAGCTGACGGAGGAACATGCATGCAGTCATCTCGCATCTGCTAGCACTGTCCTACCCACAATAAATAACACTGTCTTGGTCCTGCACTCACTCTACAGCTGTCTGGAATACCCTAATAATCTAACTCACTGATTTCGTAAAGACGGGGCTGTTGCTTCACGCTGGTGCAACAAGTTGAAGGACCAGCAGCATTGACCATCTGACGGGAATATCTAACTAAAGACGTCTAGCTCATAGACTGACTATCTGCTATCTCACAGTGCCCTGTTCAGGCCAGAATACGCGTGTGCTTCGTTAGTGGCATCATACACTCTGTTACCATCTATCTGTTAATTAAGATATAATCATTACTATAGAGATAAGAGCTGGCGATAATTGATGGAGGAAAACAAGCTAGGTTTACAAGCTTTGATCCACACGTCCCTGGTCATGTGTGCTTCTCGTCTGAAGACGGTGCTGTGAACAGCTCCGCCCTGAATCCACCGGGCTACACGTGCAAGTATTAAAGTCATTAGCTGGCAGTACGTACGTATATACGTGAACTGCACTGGGTAACCGACCTCATCTCAGAGATAGAGACTACCTCTGTGCAGTCTCAAAGCAGCAATAGCTACACAGCTCTTTGTTGATGCCTTCTGATTACGTGTGAGAATATCATTCCGGATTGTGGCTGATAGAGGTCCGGTGAGTCGAACAAGGTCAGTATGTAGCTCGCTGTGTGAGACGAGGAAGTGAGAGAGAAAAGAATTAGATGATCATCCACAGCTGGCAGACATCCGCAGACGCCAGACCGGGTCCCTCCTTCCCTCACACAGGACGGGGATACCCCTCCTCTCAACAACACCACCCCTCCCTCAGTTTCCAATTACAACTACGACTTGTACATTTCCTCAACTAATTTAAAGTTCAGTCTCTTCTCTGAACTTACCCCCTCGGTTATAAACCCCCCACCCCCACCACGTGTCTCAACAGGGGAAAAGAGAGGGTGAGATTTCTTCCAGAATCTTGTCTTTCCCGAGAACGTCATGACAGAAGACAACCTTCATACCAGAACTGGAACAGCTATGTTCCGAGTTCTACACCTACAATGGACTCTGTCGTTTCTTACGATTAAGGTTCATCAACTGTCATAAACATCCCACCAAACAATAGAATCATTATGTTTTATTATTATGGAGTATGTTAGAGAACAGATAACGATGTTTCATAGAAAGCTGATGACAGCAATTCTGCATATGTTGAGAAAGTCGGTCATATCAAAGGCATGCCCATTGAAAGAGTCCCTACACATCCTATTGACAGCGCAGTCATTAACAGTTTAGCCCTATTAATTTTGAATCGAGAGTTAAATGATAATGAGTTGCAGGCCTTTAACTGAAGCCCCGACTCTTTGTTCCGATAGCGCCTCTGGCTGTATCTATCAACAACTCCGCAACTTGTCCCATAAGTTTGAAAGATGGTCTGATAAAGTTTCAGTGGAAGCAAAAAACGAATCGAGGCACGCGTCTAGGGCACTCCCGCTGTCACTCGGAGGCTGACAAAGAAGGTCCTCAAACTCAGGCGGGCCATGTGGAGATAGCTGTACAGCAGTCGATACGGCAGTCAGCAGACCATTATATCCATTAACTTCTGATGGGGGTTGAATATACAAGAGCTTTACTGGACGCAGTATGATGTACAGAGTGATATTAGATGCAGAAGCGTAAACGATAAGAATGAAAACGTGAATGTACAAGACTGTAGCTGCTACTTGTCTGAATGTACAAGACTGTAGCTGCTACTTGTCTGAATGTACAAGACTGTAGCTGCTACTTGTCTGAATGTACAAGACTATAGCTGCTACTTGTCTGAATGTACAACAAGAGGCAGCATAGATGCAACATTAATTGACTTGACGGGGTATGTGTATATCTCAAAGCAATTGCTAGCTCACGGAGCTCAAGTGTTAAGCACTGGTTCGGTCTCAACAGGGGTTTCTCTATACGTGTTCACGTCGTGTGCAGCAACTTAACAGTCTGATAAATAACACATATTCCAACTCTGATAATTAATTACAGACATATTCTAACTCTGATGATAAAAAAGAAGAGAAGACGACGTACTGGGAGTCAGCGACAGGCGCTGAGCTCAGATACACCCATGAGTAGAGGAAGTGTGAACCGGGTAAATACCCGTATCTAAACTAAGAGGGGAAGAGATCCCAACATGTACACATAAACTTACCGGTTGTCGGGCCGCTCAGGGTTGCATCATGCCAGGCTTCCACGATAAGGGAAAAGGAACCCTGCAAAATACAAGCATATCTCTATAGCCATCTGGTGCAGTGTGGACAGGGGACTCCGCCTTCTGTGTGACAGTGGGGACGGAGACACTAGGAGTCCAACTGTTGCCTGCTCTTTGATTCCCTGGTCGATAGGTAGAGAGGACTGTGTTCACTAAGTGACAAACTGTGTCTTACTTGCAGCCAGTTTTATAGAGCTCTTGGAGAATTAATAGTAACTTAGGTTAGCATGACATTCAGAAATAAATGAAAGAATAACAAAATACTATCAGAGTTATAGGATGGCGAAGATTATCAATGACATATGATCGTAAACTTATTGCAAAATAAGGAGATGTAATGTCAGAATGTAATGACAATAATATATGACAGCGAGGTGAACGTAAACCTATCAGGGCGTATCATACTATCAAAACACTACGGCAAAATACTATTACTATAGAATAACAAACATGCTATTCAGGTAATTGATTACAAGACGACTTGGACGAATGATGAAGATATAAGAGAATGTTGGCAAAACCTATCCAGTATTCTACTATCAACAAGCTGATGACATTACAAACAATGGATGATGACATTGGGAGTGTAGAACAAGAGGGACAAGAGATTGCATCTACTCCCGTGAGTCTCTGTCTATCTACCGGTTCTGCAGAGCGGAATGAGAGACAAACTCTCTCTGCAGTCAGTCTCTCTGAGAATTACGATCCAGGTACTCCAAGCTATAAATAGACGGAAACTGTTCTGATATTTTTAACAACTTACCGGCCACGAGAAATCTATGGGGAAATTGACAGGATTCTCAAAGTTGCCAGGTAAATCCGATCTGGAAAAATCAATGGTATTATCCCCAAGCACAGGCGTTTCCTTTGATCCGAATGTACACTTTATATCCCACTCGATCTCCGCCATGTAGTGCGTCAAGCAGATCCTGAAGAACGTCCGACAACTAGAAGAACACATGCCGTCTGTGCGGAATCCATTGCAACAATTTCCATTGTCGTTAAGGCCGCGTTCATTCCGGAATACACCCAATTCCAACTGAAAATTTCCATTGCACAATACCTGTAAACAAGACAAAAACAAATCCATAAATGAAAACGTGTTATCAGGAGGCAGGACGGAATAGTAAAAAATTCTGGACTGCTGCCATTAAAAGAAGTTGGAGGTAAATTATGAAGATGAAATTGAAACAGTAAATGCATGCTTACCTGTGAAACTAACGACAACAATTGTAATGTCCAAAGTACGGCAAAACTTGCCGCTTTCCTCGCCCGCATCATGCCCGTACTGTCCGTCAGCGATAGCTACTTCTCTCTGGTTATTTTAGCCTCAACAACTAGCAGGTAGCCTCGTTGTCGCGGCTAGCTCCGCCCACAAGGCTTTGATTGACAGCGACACTGTAAAGACGAAGAACAACTGATTAGCGGGAGCCCACGTGGAGACACAAACAAAAGCGCGTAGCGGGCTAAGTGTGACACCTTGTCCGCCAGACTGACCAATGGCTAAACCTCTCACACTCACCCTGGCGCCCTCGGGCCTCAAACCGGCTCAGGATAGCCACATTGTCCCCAAATCCTTTACTACGTCAAATTACTATGGTAGTAGTGAACGAGCAGCAAGGGAAACAGGCACGCGACTCGGGCGCGCTGATAGGTCGGCTGTCTTGGATTCAATGACCAAACAGTGCGAGGCGGCCTAGGATAGGGATTGAGCGACTTGGCTTGACCAATTGGCACCCTAAGTAAATCTGCACAGATAAGCAATTGGTCGCAATGGAACAAAGCCGTCTCGTGCATCCTGCCTAAACAGCGTGTGATCCCCTGTACTAAACACGAGCCGTACCCTCGCTCACATATCCCCGGGGACGGGATCGCACCCTCTCTTTGTCCCCCTGTCCCCCTCTCACACACACGCATCTGGCCTACAACAGGTTCCTTCTCTAACGGTTACACACTCGAGCCTCCACACTTCCCTCACCTTCTGGCTTACCCATTCATCTTGCCGGCAATTTCTCAAATAACAATACACTTCCTCACTATATATATACTCGTATTTGAAAAGTTGTTTTTTAAGAATAATTTATTCAAATTTCGGCATTGGCGCGTGCCCTTCTGAAGCCAGGGAGCACACGCTATTGTGCTGGATGAATAGACGCTCATAAAGGCGTCTTTGTGCCATCAGCTGCCCACCCCTTCTCCGCACCTGCCGCTTTTGTCGCCAAACAGTAGCACGTGGACCGCACTCCATATATGGGTGAGAGGCGCGTGCCACCATGGCGACATACCCGGCCGATTTGGCCACTGGCTGTGTGCAGTTATGTGGGTATCGGTGACTCCCCACACAATGGCTTCAGTACCGTACAAAGACGCCATACCTCCACCCTCACATCTCACGCTCCCCCCGAACCTGTCCCCGACAGATGTAACCCCCCTTCTAACCTCTGACCCAAACTTTTGGCGGGCTTCTCCCGCTGAACTGTTAGACGCAGCTGGTGCTGTGAACCTGTCGTATCCAGGTATTTTATGTTCATAAACTACACCTGGCGATGTTCTCCACTTAATTGGCTGAAATCTACTTTGTCGCTGTCAAAGAAGTTTCGCGCCTAAATCACAGCGACAAGGGTCGTTCCCGGTTCGTGCCCCGTTAAAGATTTGTCTCTGCAATATTAATGAATGATATTGAGATGAGACGCTGCAGGTGTATAAATCTACCTGTCTCCTCATTAGCACCTGTTGAGCTGACCAACCAACGGCATTATCAGGTTCTCACCGGAATCAGGTCTAACTGCATCATTACAGATAACTTGCTTCCCATAAACAATTGTTTTAATAAATTGAGAAATAATCACAATAAAGTTATATTTTATTTTACAAAGTATAGATAACTCACCTACTAGAAGTAAACAAAGGTGTAAGTATATGATCACGCTGTCAGAATTAACTGTTATACCTTCATACCTTATATAACCGGCTGCCTCGATACACTCTGTTTTAAATTGTGAAATAACCATAACAGTTTCTGCTGTGTTCTGTACAAGCCTGCAAGGTGTTCCATTTATAGCAGTACTAGAATAGGGACAATCAGCCATTTATTAAATGATGTTTTTAATCAAACCCATCATAAAACTCGGAAATCATTTTGTACAAAACCAAGTCTAATCAATTATAACTGCGGTGTATAAATAAGGGTGAAAATAAGTAAAGCGAAAGTGTAAATTGTCATAAATGTCAAATTAAAGTTGCTTGCCCTTTACATATTTGTTTATTGATGTATGTTATTCACATTCTCACGAACACTATACGATGGTTGGTTGAGAACAAATGTTCTGTCTGAACACGACTCATTTTTGTTCAATGTTAATAATGAAAACAACATAACAAATTGTTTATATTTAATTTTGCCATAGACCAAACCAAATTCTGATTTGTCTTTTAAAAAAATCCTCCCATTGGCCATTAGCTCCAAGCAAGCGTCTCTCTCTCTTCAGTTTTAGAGCGCCTTCCCACAGATGATGTCGGTTATAAGCTTACTTTCCAATAGATCATAGTTCTAAACTTTTTACACGAGGTTTGTCACGTGCTAGCTTCTCAAAGAAGAACAGTTGGTGCAAGATTTCCAGAACCGTTACTACAGAAGCAAAGGCAACACACACCTAATATTGATAACATATAATGTTCAATTTAAACTGATATTTACATAGCATAGTGAACAAATAAAACAAGTGCTTCATAAAATTAGTAAATAAGCTGTGATTTAATAAAAGCATTGCTATGATATGAATAATATGACAGACAGACCTAGACGCTCAATTAAAACTGATATTTACATAGCATAATGAAACATAAAATAAATGCTTTATAAAATGAGTAAATAACAGCTTTGACTTTCACCAAATTATTGGCATAATTGCTATGGTATGAATATAATGACATACAGAAACATACTTTAACTCTCAAGGTATAGGCCGCATCCGTTTTGCAATCATATAATAAACATACATCTAAAATATCACATTTGATATATCTAATGTCAATATATGCCCACAATTTATGTCAAGTAAAAACAATTATTTGAAATATGTCATGTATATACGTAATATTGATGTGCGATGGAAATATCTGAGAAAACCACAAGACGACCTTGACATTGTGTATCAACAAATTCACGCGCACCCAATGAACGATAAAAAAAACCTTCAATGACTTCTAAAAATAGCACCACTCCATATCCATGGCAACCAAATACCTGTGAATTGTTGTTATCCTATTTACTGAAGTTTGACCTTGAGATAGTAAACGAGGTCATTGCTACTAACTGTGTCACAATATGAAGTTCTTCACACTAAAACAATAGATAAAATGTGTTAACTTAAAATTATAGGTTCCAAGGTTCAAATCGTGATTTTGAAGTTCTGGTTAGAAATTGAGGCATTGAATTTAAACAGGTAACACACCTGTAGAAACAAACTCGGCTGTCAATCTCAAAAGGTGTTTTATCCTTTGATTAAATATGATTTCACATCTTTTAATCCCAATGTCAATCTTAATCGTCCACTTGCAAAGCAAGCTACAACAACAAAGTGTTCCACACCTTTCAGAAACTCACCATCACCTGTCGTACCATAAGAACCAGATGAGAATTGAATCTAAATATTGTTCCTTATTTCATTACTTGAAACAATCCTTTTGTTTTAATTAACCCGAATGTGCGAATAAGCCCCTCATTGAAGCCTACACCTGTATCCTTGATGAAAAAATATTGATACTACAGGTGAGATAGATGTCAATTTACCTACACCTGAGCGTTCCGGGTACACATGAGTAAATATTGAACTCCGTTTGACACCTATAGTCTAGTTCACTCAATAAGGTGAGCGGAACACATCAAGTTGATGTAGCGGATATTGTCTCTTATAGCGTCTTATAGAAAAGTGTGACTTTACTTATCTCTCAGATATACATTTACACCTGTTGCGTTAAACGCCTCACTTCCATAATGCAACAAGGCGCGAAAACGTTTACCTTAATGAGAAAATATTTGAACTGGATTATACTCTAACACAGGTGTTTCCCAGCACTATCGATATAGTTTAAGGTAAAGTGTAAATAAACCTGGATATAGATACAATGTAGATATAACTTGCCTTCCTTACAGCGCGCCGTTATCCATAGGAAAATCATTCCACGATGTTTTCGCGAAGATGGAGAGAAGGAGAGGGTTGTGTTTATGAATATGGTTAACAACTTTTAATTCAAATACCTGTCGCGTGCCGATAATGTAGTCATTTTTCGCGCCACGTTCCCCATTCTAATTTGCATATAGGTGTTCGTCTACCTGTTTCCCCCGTCACGGTTCAGTGCGGCTGGAGACGCCCACCTGACGGGCTGATACGAGGATGAGATACCACTATTTGAAACTATTCAGCATCTAGAGGCAGACAGACATACAGACAGGCAGGCAAGCAGCTGGGTTGTCTATATCTATATAGGCTGAGTCAGACACGGATTAAATTAATAATATGCAGATTCACAGAGGAGTTACATTATACGTGCAGTTTCATTTAAATTCACATAAATTGGTAGATTTCTGCTGGGGGTACACGTGCGACTGCACATGAATGTCACTTCAGACATCAGTTTACTCACATTCAGATACATCGAGGAATGAGACACTTAGAGACTTTGAAGGAAGTTGACAAATCTTTTGGGTTTTTTTAATACTTTTTTTAATGGAATTTTGTGAAAGAAAACGGTCGTTGCGTATATGAAGGTATCGGTGATTAGTAAATAAACGGACGTTAAGAGCACTGAGTTTATTTCAAATTTCAAACTTGTCGTTGTCTCTAATCTGTTGAGGGGTCCTGGAACCCGGCACGCGCCGATCTAGTGTCGCGTGTTGGACGTCACTAGGACCTGGTAATTCATCACCGAGCTAGTCTATCCCGCCTCGTATTTATCTTCAAGCCAGCAGCGAATCAGAACTCTAAAGTCATGGGCGGGAGCTCTCACTCGGACTAACATCTGCTGGGTCGAGCTTAGGGACTGTCACACTGATAACGCTAGGAGGCGACTACAAACAGTAATATTGCACCTGTCCTTCAAGGTAAACCTCAAACACCTACAGGAGCAGGTGCTCCGTATTACACCTGTACGCAGGTAACACGGTGGAAACTCTCAATTATCTTTGTCAATCAAAAATATAAGATGAACTACTCAGTGTCCCTGCGAATAATAATATGTAACTTACGATGAATAACCTCTACCCTATGATGATTAATATGTACCCTACGATGAACAACCTGTGCCCCTTTGATGAATAACATGTACCCTAAGATAAATAATCTATATCCTACGAAGAATTTTCTGTACCTACGATGAATTATCTGTACCCTACGATTAATAATCTATACCTACGGGGAATTATCTGTACCCTACGATTAATAACATGTACCCTACGCTGTATAACCTGTACCCTACGATTAACTATGTGTCCTTACATGCAATGACTCCGTGTCCCCAACAGGTGCAAGTGATGCTCACCTCGCATAGCGATACACCGTACCACTGAAACAGGTGAAAATGCGTAGGTGACACACCTTTAGAAAAACACAATTGCAAAAATTCAAATTAGCACTTTGTGTAGGTGATGAGGTGTGGTATAGCAGACTGAAGATCAGGTCGGGATGGCGTAAGACAAGTTCGCCTCCTCTCCCCGACTTTATTTACAGTCAATGCAGAAAGCACCTGTAACGAAACCTGATCAGTACCAAACTCGAGACGTAACGTTTTGGAGGCTGCAAGTGTGAGGAGACCGACGATTGTTCAAGGTTGCTTATTCATGTGCTAATGTGATGAGGTATTGTGCGTCTTTCTACAGGAGTCGGAGGATCTTGGCGGGAAAATCTGGATTGGCCCCTCCTCTTGCCTCCCCCCTCGCCTGGCGTACACCTGCCGCAGCTAACAGTAGACACACGTCTTTTGTTATTCGCCCAAAGCATTTGTCATTTTATTACATTAAAATCTATTTACTCGCACATTTCTTGTGGCGGGATTTCATTGTAAACTTTGAATGGAGATTTATATTCTACAGGTGCTTGATAAAGTGTTAAGGTATTCAATGCGTTTTCCCCTGAATATTACTTGTAAAACATAAACAAGACGCCGACCTTACCTACTTTCAGAGAAAGTGCTTCCACCTGTGATCACCAGTTTCAATTCACGTAATTGACAAGACGAGCATTATTCCGCTTTAATAACATTAAATGTTTTCATCGATTTATATATATCTCACAGCACAAGTTTATCAAACCATGAAGAGAATATTGAGGAGATTACACTGCTAAAGGTAACGGATTACGAGTCAATCAAAAAGTGCCTATGGTAAATGATAGTTTGCTTTTAAGAAAGAAAAGAAATACAATGTAAATGGAAAACTGTGCTGACAATTTCAGATTAAGTACTAAATCTATTATTCCATGAAAGCAAACACATTGGTTCAGAAGGGTCACGGTTTAGACCCTTCAGCGATAGTTATCAGCGTTAATCGACGAAAACAAAACGCTCCCCTTCTAACAAAGAAAACGGTAACTGTGTAAGTTAAGAAGAAAGAAGAAAGAAGAAAAGTAGTTTATTACGGTGTCACGTGCTTAATACATTTCACATATGGCATAATAAAACAACATTCACATTATATAAAAACATTGCAGATAAAAAGATAGCACCCGGCCTACAAAGGCCTATGAGACACCATATTACTTTTTCACATTAAAATATAGATAAATATGGGTATAAAAACATTGAATATACAAGGATGGAGTAAACATTAAAATTAAAATTAAGTGAGGCGCAACCTCCGTCTATACATATTATATATTAATGCAGCCAGTGGCTTACATAACTTACTATTAGATAATAGATATACAGCCTGGTCAGTTGGATTAAGATGTAGAAAGGAAGGGTCAGCAGACGATACACATTTCCAAAATTCATACCTTAAATCTGAGTAGAAATTACAAACAGTGAGAAAGTGAATTTCATCCTCTATACAATTACTATTACAGAATTTACATAATCTTTGTTCAAGAGGTACTTTTGGACGGGAAAACCTACCTAATTCTATTGCTAAGGGAAGAGTGCCACATCGTAATTTGCTGAGTATACTGAGGTGTGAACGCTGAAGAGAAGCAGAAACATAAGATTCAGTATTTAGAAAATGTTTAAATAAGCGGTAAGTCCGCAACTTATTGCCATTACACTGACCACTATCATTCCATAGTTGAAATAACCAATCCTCTCTATCCTTATTCATTAAATAATTCCTAGCAGAAGTAAAATCGCTCTGAGAGATCACACAAATATCATTTATAGGTAATTGCCAAGAATCTATCATAGAGTAAACTGTATTATACCAGGACTTTCTGAAATTAAGAGACCATCTGCTAACGGCACTGGGGATTCTAAAATCATTGGCTAAATGTAGCCGACGCCAAAAACGTAGAATTTCAATATGTTGCTTTGTATGTGGAGAGGACCAACCCATATCGCCACGTACAGCTAAGTTAAGCAACCGTTAGGAGGTCGGGTAGGGTGAGGGACGAGCATGAAACTTCCTCCCAGCACAAAGAGGGGACAGGTCTGTAGGGAGGGATCCCTTTCAGGATTTAGTCGGAGAATAGCACAGTTGATAGTGTTCGAGCTAGGGGATCACGGTTGTAACAGATGGAATTTGCTGTGCTCTATTTAAAAATCTATAGCGAACTATAGTCTTTGTGTTTACATTGTGATAGTTGTGTCATTAATTAGCCCATTCCTGCATCTTATATGACATCACTAATAATCAAATAGAATGTTTAGTTTTAAAAAAAACCACTGTCAAAGTGACTTAACCCAAAGTATTCTGCTTCGTAAATGTCACACACTAACTTAGAATGGAAAATTCCTGCACAATCGTACACACCAATATAGCGTGAAAGCTAACTGCTCAATAACGTCTTACAAATAATTGCTGCGATTTGTAAGTTTGATAAGGTACTGTTCTACAGCACAGATCTGTAAATCAAAAACGTTCTCAATGGCTTCAGTTCTCATTGAGTCCGATTGCGTTTGGCAAAATTCTGTTTTGAAGCATCGTTGCACAAAACAAAGAGTCCCGATATCAGTTTATACCAGTGAAGTAGTTGATATCATATGACGACAGGACAGTACAGTGAATGTGTGAAACAATGGTAATATCTTATTTCAGTAGCGGGTCGGAAACACATCGCTTCTAGCAGTTTACGCAATCAATGAGATTTATGCCAGTAACAAATCAGTTAATTGGAATTTCTCTCTGACAATGAGTGTGGTACATATAGAACTGATCCTGTCCGAGGGTAACCCGAGCAAGAAGGCACAGCTGGCGGGAAGTAAGACGGCTATCTATACGCGGATGTTCTTTCTAGATTAAAACCATAGCTTTTCGGTCCACTGGGCCCTTTGACATATTAGATGTCCAAGTCCTGTTGAATGGATTTACATGATGAGGCTAACAAGACACTATTGTCCAAGCGATGTAGACATTAAACTTGTCTTTCATCCTCATTTCTGCATCCTTTCTTTTGTTGACAAGTTAAGAAAGTGATCGGGCCATCTGTCCAAGTCGTGTTTATCTTAATTCCCTCATTTCGTCACAACGCCTCTTTCGGCCATTAGTCCCATAACGTTAATGTTGACAACGCTTGCTCCATGATCTGAACCGTCATAAACTTGAGTGGCGGCATGCGGCAAGCTTCAAAGGTTTAATTACCTGGCGACATTGCTTACACAACTACACCTGTCCATAGGGACTACAACAACCACTCAATTTCAACCCGATTCAAAATGTTTGTCTATATCATCATTTATTTTCTCAACACTTGGAACTATCGTAAGCTTGTAAGGAGCATAATCCAATCTTTTAAGTCTTTGTGCGATCAGTAATAGACCTGAGCGGCCCCTTTGAACGTGTTATGGCTAGCGACACGCGTCTTTAACATTTAAACTTTATTATCACCACAAAACCTTGCAGGACGTAATAAACTGGCGATACACATTATCAAAATTAATTTTTATGTACACAGAGTGCTAGCCATGAAGAATTAAACTGACGGCGGCGACTTTGATCAACTTTGAACAAGCTGGCAATGACTTGGTCTAACACCAAGATTGGAATTATCTAGATTATGGTCCTAAACTCCACCCTTGAATGATGGGCTGTCTGGCTTCTAGTAGTAAGAGGGGTGACTGTAATCCCATCATGTCTAGAGAAAACAAACGCTTAATTACTAGATTAACTGCCTTCACTGTTTATATTGGTTCCTTTAATCCCATCATGTCTACAAAAACAAAAGCATTAATCAGCCAAGTCGAGCGAGGGTTCTGATGGAGCCGTACAGCAGTAATTAGTACAGGTATCCATTGTTTACCTATCTGTCCAGGTAGACTACAATCAGGATTACCTGAGCATGTTAACGAAGGCGCGTACATTACTGTAATTAATCCCAGGATGGAGGAATTAAATGCAATTAAGATCTGCATATGGCGCATTATTACTATGTGTTGTCAAAACATTTCACACATATTCGATAATTATTCAAAACAGATCATCAAAGTAAAGATTATGCTTTATAAGGCAATATGACTTCACAAGTATGTGTGAATATACTTCAAAGGATAAAAGTCAAATGAATGCATTTAGAAGGTGTTTATGTGCTGATTTGCCACAGAGACAAGTATTTTTTTAAGGATTCCGTTCTAGACATGCTAAATGTATAGCGAAGTAAGAACATACTGAATTTAATACTAAGAATGGAAGAATCAAAAGAACAAAATTAGCGAGATTAAATTTCGAAAATTGCAGTGGTTAGCATCATTTATTCCATTAAAAGGCTATTATATCCGTTAGTTATACAAAGTATAAATGTTGCACATATCATTACTAATGAGATATATATATTGCAAAAATGTTACGCATTTAATTACATCTGAATATATAAAACGAATAAAATGTTACACATTTAATTACACCTGATTGTATCAAATGTATAAAAATGTTACACATTTAATAACATCTGATTGTATAAATTGTAAAAATGTTGCACCTTTAATTACAGTTGATTTTATAAATATATTAAAATGTTACACATGTAATTACCTCTGATGGTATAAATGTTACACATTTCGTTACATCTGACTGTATAAATTGTATAAATGTTGCACATTTCATTAATCTGATTGTTTAAATTACATGTAAATCTTATAATTTACTTACTCCGCCACTGGTTCAAGACAAACACCAGTTCAAATCAAACTTTACCCTTATCGCTATTCCGCACTCCAACAATCAGACAGATACTGTTTCCATGCTTTAATTTCGTTTTTAATCTCAAGAGAGGAAAGTTGGCCTGAACTTTGATATTCGCCAGGTGAAAGAAGATAATACTAATAGCCCGGTAACGTTTCATTAGCTGATGATTATCCACTAATACCAACATGCATTGCTCTTATCTCTTTATCCGCTTATCTTTCACTGAAAACTCTTATCTATCAGTATAATGTATATAAGCATTTCTTTATCTGCGATGAACTGTACATACAGTTAGTTTTCTTTATCTAGATGGACAGAGTGAATCTGCAGGTGATTACACCGCAGCAGGTGTGTTTAACGCTGCATATACAGCCCCAGGTAGACTTCAAAGGTGCCGAGAGTCTATCCCTGGACACCCGTAAATCCACACCCGGGGCTGTGGTGTATATGGGTGTTTCAAAGGTTAGGACGGGTCTACCCTACGGGGTAGTTTTTAATAAATGCTTCATGTTTTCTCAACAGCTGATGGGTACTCTCTGTATATACTGATATCATCATGATGCCCTTGGTGAGATATTGTAGCCAGTGGCGACATGCTGCAACCAATCAGCTTCCAGTATTCCACTCATATTGAAGAGAGTTCGACACTGATGTATTGATATTAATATATCATAATGACCCCTGCTCACTGTCTTCAACAAAATGTTCATTAATACCAAGATTTAATTCAAACTTTGATATAATTTTGACTGCATAGATAAATAGAAAGAAACATCAAAGATGAAACAGATAAAACCAAAAAAAATGTTTGCCACAATGTCCCCCGCCGTTAATATTATTTTTAATAAGACAAAACTTTTGGTTAAAAGGAGCTTCTTCATATATTGCATTTACTGGTAAAAAGTGTCATGATGATCAGCAAAATTGAAGACATTGTTGCTACAGTTCACGTTAACAAGAGTTCTACACTAGCCTACAAGTTCATGAGATATCGCGTTAACAAGAGTTCGAACAGTCGTCAAAGTATCTTGATGACCTTGAAGATATGGTCAAGGTCACCAAAATCGACTGCTGTCTGCGTCGTCCCCAGATGTAGGCTGACATAAAATTTGAAGACTTTGGATGCGATGCTTCATGAGATATCGCGCTAACAAGTGTGACGTACGGATATTAAACATTCAGGGTATTTTACCAATGACCAGTCTACCTTATGTAGAGTTTGAAACCACTCCGTTCAAAATGAACGGTACGTCAGTTACAGAGAAATGGAACATTCACTTATTAATTACCTTGTGTCTTTAATATTTAAATCTCTAAGTGTAGACAATGGAATCTAGTGCGAGATAAGTCCCCGTCCAGTGTAGGTGTGAGCACATACTCAGGTTGATGTTCAAGTCAGCAAATCGCGTCCTCACCGAGCCGTGTCAAGTCGGCAGTGTGTCTCTCGTCCTGTAACGATTTCTTCGATTTTCTGGTGCGAGGAACAATAAGATTGGATATTCGCATCACTGGTTAATGGATGATGTTTGCGAGGTGCTTATAATCTATTGTACAGTCACATAAACACACGGCAGAGGAGACTGCAAGGTGCGTGGGAACGTGCCGAGTCTACATACATACGTACTTACATACCTACCTTCATATACACATTTATATACTATATATTCATACCTACATAGTAATTACATAACTACATACGTCCCTTCATATATCATATCATATGCATTCATATTTATATATAAGCACTTACATATCAACATACGTTCCCATATCCATATTTGAAATACCTATCTAATAAAATTGTAAGATACCCGCCGATGTAGACCGAAATAAGATATACATGCATATTTATGTCTACATATACATGATATACATCTATCTATGTTGAATGTAAACTTATCTAAATTACCAGTTAATTGGCTTCGTGTTAGTCAAGTTATACTTAGAATTGCATACTGAATATATACTTACATATTTTTCATAAAAAGACGTATTTTTTTCTGTGTGGGATTAAATAAAATAAACTATCTCTATAAATCTGTCGGCATACCGGGCAGTACTATAGTGTACACTGTGCAGAGCAATGTTTGATGAACATTAAAGTACCCTGAATGTATTCGTGATGGCACAGTCCGGATTGCCACTGTATGTTTCACTGTCGTGTGAATCTACTTCTATATACCGCTGCATAGATGCCTGTCTGGGATAGGTTGGGCATGTATGTCCTCAATTCAACTAGACAACTTATCGATTTTGTATCAATTACTTCTCGTTCCAGTTTGACTGGTGCAGTTACGTTAAAAGAACATATAAAGAAATGCAAACAAATTTGATTTCTGTCAAAGCAGACTATACAGGGTTATAACCAGACAACAACGTCACAACTTTTTAAAATTGGTTCTATTTTTTTTAATTTCATGAAAATTTAGTTTCGTTTCCAAGCCCGAAAAGTAGATTATACGAGTGTTTCCCTCAACCCCGACTGTCACGCACGAGTGCACACACACGCTCTCTGTTTCAGGTGGCCTGAGTGAGTAAAGCAGCCAGAGTTACTTCCCTTACACTGCTATTGGGGTACCCTTACCCGATGTACATACCCGGTAAGTTAAAATTGTTAAACTATTTTCTAAATTACAACACTTGTGAATATGAACAGCAAACACGCTTGCCTCCATGGTGCGTCAATACAACATGAAAAGGTTATATAACTTTTTATGTTATATATTTCTCATATGAATAATGATTTATATCACACACGAAGATGTTTTCTTGACTCATGTTCCTGTGGGAATTGCCACCCCTACAATAAACAGTCTGCAACACGCATGTTTATGTAGAGTAGGTTGTAGACCGTTCCCCTAATATCTCCACTATGAGTTTACTTAGAGTAATATTAATATTATTATGTAACCGTATTGTTAAACAAAGTCAAAGTAGCAAATGTAGATTAAAATCTGCTCGAGGCTTATTTACTTTTTCCATATAAGAAAATACTTTATTGCACTTTAACTGTGCATCAATCCAATGCTTTTTTTATTATATATATCAAAACGTGTTGCTACAGACTTATAGTAGAAACATATCTTGTATGTCGTTATCGAAGAAAACTCCAGTAAATTGTCAGTTAATGAAACAATGTCAAGGTTTACCCCAAAAGTCAAACGGTCCAAAACCAGGGAGTTTACCGTCAATATATATATATATTAAGATGTAAGTTCGATCTTCTATGGAGTCATGTTTAAAATTTTATATCTGTAACAATGTGTTGTTTCAGTGATCATTTTAGATTAATGCATTTATTCCAAGTAACACATCACCAAACTCCCCGGGGCCCTCCTGGCTGGGAACGCTACCGCCACACAAACCTACCACCATAAACCCGCTCTGACAAAGACTGGCTCAATTTATAATAAGGGGAAATAAATCGCACATTACCATCCGGATACGGTCCATTAGTCGCCGTAAAGCGCACTGTTATGTTACAAAACATGGTCATATTGTGGGCAACTGTCAACAATCACTACACGTGGGTATACTCAGCTGTTTCAGTAACTCCAAGTGGGTACACCCACAAAAACATGTTTACATGAGGCATTCAATGGGCAAACGTTTACGAACATCTATTAACATGTATGATAAGATAGTGTTATTTTATTATTTTCATTCCTTCAAAGACTGTCACGTTCTGTCCATCAGTGAACCATTCTGAGTATAAGACAACCGTTACGGTTGACAACGTTCTGGAATTCTCATGCACTGTTTTACGTTTAATATGTTAGTTAGTCATTTCTACCATAAGGCAATGAATGATATGGCTGATAACGCCTCATCTACCGTCTATCACAATGCTACAATAAACCACAATGTTCTATAATTAAACCACAACGTTCTATAATTAAACCACAACGTTCTATAATTAAACCACAACGTTATATAATTAAACCACAACGTTATATAATTAAACCACAATTTTTCTATAATTATACCACAATGCTTCCGTATAGCACAATGCTTCTTTAACCACAATGCTTACGTATAGCACAATGCTTCTTAAACCACAATGCTTACGTATAGCACAATGCTTCTTAAACCTCAATGCTTCCGTATAGCACAATGCTTCTTAAACCACAATGCTTACGTATAGCACAATGCTTCTTAAACCACAATGCTTACGTATAGCACAATGCTTCTTAAACCACAATGCTTACGTATAGCACAATGCTTCTTAAACCACAATGCTTCTGCAAAGCATAATGCTTCTTTCTTCAGATGAACAGGTTGCACATATTTCTATATTCAAATTCAATGAGCTGGTGTCCAATTTAAAATATGGAAATAATAAATCTATATTGGACAAAATGACTAAGGAATATTGTTTGTTTTAATTATTTAATATATCTACTTATATATACCCCTCGCTATTTTTGTCGAGTATATTTCCCTACTTCCACGGAGTAGACTGCCGAGCTGTGTGTATATATCCAGCCGCTGTAAACGATATACATGATATCTGCTTTAAAGGATGCCATCTCTATAGAACCAATACAAAACTCTAATGTATTTAAGAAACGTAAAATGATGCTATTCATAATAGACTTGAACCGAAGCGTGATTAAATATTTGAAGACGTCATGTAACAAAAAGTATCCAAAATTAAAGTTTCTAAACGTACGACATTCCTGCGTGAGTCAGAGTATATTACAGTAATTATAGTAATTACATCAGATAACCACCCCCTGCATATCTAAACTTAAACTGATGTTATCTGTGTCTTGAGGGCGACTCGTAATGTTTATTGCAGTAAACGCGACCAGATCTCTACATACTTTAATATATGCAGTAAACCACCTCAGGGTGAGGTGCTGCACTTAGATCTCAGATAACAATGTCCTTATTACGAATTATTCCTCTTTATCTTTGAATAGGCACACACACACATATTATATATATATATATATATATATATTATGTTACTTAGCAAGTTTAGCGGTATACCTATTCAAC
Source organism: Gibbula magus (assembly GCA_936450465.1). Taxonomy (NCBI): domain Eukaryota; kingdom Metazoa; phylum Mollusca; class Gastropoda; order Trochida; family Trochidae; genus Gibbula; species Gibbula magus. The sequence continues at coordinate 40,491,745 of OW388291.1, forward strand.
ATTGTGGACCCATACACTATATTAACATAGTAGTTTTCGATCATTGGAAAATAAATAAACCATTTATAACACATGTTTTGGTCCACGACCAAGTTTTGAAGCTTAATCAAGTTACTTCTAACCGCTAGGAAAAACAACGAAAATCAAGTTTCTTTGAAGGAAAAGAGCGGATATTTTTTTCAAAATCACGAACACATAAATCAGTCGGATGAAAAGGAAATGTTTCCAATGAAGAAATGTGAACCAGGATATTATTTTACGTGTGACAATGTAGCCGATATTTCTACTAATGTAAAGTGATGTTTGGTTCGCGTGTACCTCCCCAATCTGTGCACCAAGTTGCAGCTTCTAGCGTTCACACGGCTTGTAATGACTGGCAACAGGCACAGGCCGAGAAAAGGAAACAAATTGAAGGATTTGCCTTTTTCAAAATCAGACAAAACGAATGTAAAACGAATGTGTATTTCTGGAAGCTTGAGTTTTAATTTTCAAACTTCCCAAGCAGGAAGGGAAGTCAGGGGGTGAAGAGAATCCCTGAGTGACGTCAAACAGATGGTGTATGGTTGTGAGCGCCAGATGGCTGCTATGGAGTCGACCTATCACCTCTACGCGTGTCGGGCGCGCGTGTGTGTGCACTTCTATACACGTGGGAACCATGTAGAATTTCCTGCTAGACTTGATAAGTCTCTTTGCAGAATTCTATAGATGTGTAACAATGTATCCGATATGCGACAGATATAGGAGTGTATATACGGAATTTGTTGTCGATTATAGTAGTGAAATGAATGATCAAATTTGAATCGTGTCTATAAACATGTGATGCATATATATACCATTCAAACGGTGCCGATAACATCCATTCTAAACCAAAGCTAATGACTAATTTAGTGTTCCCATAAATAATGGAATATATGATACTATATAATTACCCACGACCAACGATACTGAGCATTTATTTACAAATAAATCCTAAATAAAGTGACACATCCTTCACTATCTTGTCGGAAAATCAGACAGACATACGGACGGACAGATTGTGTTAAAAATCAAAGAATGTCAGAAGTTGGTTTAGAAGTGTAGCAACTGCACGAAATCAGGCTCTGTGATAACGAGATGACAGCCACTATAGAGATGTCCTCTGCCTGAACTACCAACACGGACAGTGCTAACACAGCTCTTTTCACGCAAACAGACATCAATGAGAACTATTCCCGTCTGAGCATAAATGTAGTCCACTTGTAACCTTTTGATTATGACTTTACTGTAATGATCGTTAATGTGGTAATTACACACACGATATTCTCCGTGAATTTCGTCTTCTCAAAACACCCCGTGTCCTTTACTGAATGTGGACCAGTACATGCAGCTCTAACCACGTACTCCTAACACCCCCTCGTCCGAGCCGATACCTATCAGGAACACGACCAGTTAAAACCTAGTAAATTCTCCAGCTGCGAATAAAGCCGTCACCCCGACAGCGAACACACTGATACATCCTATCATCGCGCCCCAGTCAGATATCGTCCTCGCTGGTATGTTATACTGGTGTCCTGGGAAACGAATATACACTACATATGCACTCTGTATTGTCCCAGTCATTTTTGATGAATACAGTGAAATAATTCCGAAAAGTCTGTATTCTTCGAAAAATTCAATTTAAATTCTTTAAAACTATATTTAATGAAATAACAATTTGTTACAGTAAACTAAGTGTAAGCGAATCTTTCCAAGAAACATCTTAACCATTATCGCATCTCGGTGCAATCTACTTGCATGCAAGGCGTGACCATTCCGATACGCCTCATTCATTTCAAACAAAAAGTTGGCAACTAATAGTACTTGTTGGACAGCAGCAATCCGATCAGCTTTATAAATGCCTCAACGAGATTCCCCATTTAACTTGAGTGGAAGTAATGACTATCTGTTTGACAAGGACGAGAAATGTGACAAGTACACAACTAAACCTCGAACCATGCAGTTTGCTACAGTAACACATTTAATTGCAATTGCAAGTCAGCCTTAATTTCCTATTATCCAAACCCTGTAAAGGTACAAGTTCAATTTACCATTTTACGCCTGTTTGGGTCTCGTTACGGGATAAAAGCCAACACATGCGCGGACTCTAAGAACAAAGACGTTATAAATGAGCAATTAATATGCAAAAGAGCGAGTGAAACACGCGTACCTATAGCTTAACGAGCGTGAAGAGGACTGGGCATATCACACGACCCTGTCAAATACCAGTGTACAGACTCCATGGGTGGAAACTACAGGGAGTGGCACATCAAGGGGTGAGGTGCAAACTGTCCTTGAGGGTCGGGTGGGAGGGACGAGGGTTACATTGTCCCCCAGTCCCGTAGTATGGACCTCTGGTCCCGACACTGCAGAACTTAAAACCGAGAACAGATTTATACTCAAATCGCCGACGTGTTTTTACGTCTTCCTTGTGCTCAAGTTTCAAAACGATACCAGTTTCTTGAGAATGATTTCATTATCAAACCAGCAACGCGGTTAAAACTCTAAGTTGTGTTGCAACCTTATGACCCTACCATTACAATTTAGAACTTTTCTGTGAACAATTTTACAACGAATTCAATTATAAACTCGACTTTAGATGCAATATACAATATGGAGCGTTGGGCTTAAACATATTGAAACAAGGAAATATACTTCAAATTTGGCTAATGTTTTTCCTTGAAAGTAAATATAAATTATTGAATATAAATTAAAAAAATTACAACTGAAAATGTTAAATTTAATCGGATATTTGAACAGTACTGTATGGCAACTCAACAACTGAGCAATAAATCACATCTGGTGAAATTATATAATACAATACGTTTCTGTATTTCAGCATTCATATATCCACACGAACCTGATAAGTAACCATACTGCACATAATTAAACGATAAAATGTAAATGATAGACAGTCCCACATTAACGTGTGGTGAGCCATGTGTAGCTAGCGGAACAGTGTATCAAGCCTATATCTTACTATGGCTCCCCGTAGGTCGAATTAATCATACTTTATACAATGTAGCAAGTCGTGTAATATGGTATTACGGGTTAAACAAGTTGAATCTATTCAGTGTGAGGAACAACCCCTATGCAGTTTCACGTTTCTGCTAGCTATATGTGCAACTCTTCGTTACCAGTTGCGTCACTTCATCTAATTGTTACGTGACGGAAATATTTGACAGTAAAATGGTGTTGATAGCTACAGCAGCGAACTATATCACAACTCAAACGTGGCGAGAGAGGCATTGATGGAATCTTATACATGGGTGCTGACAATGGTGCTGTAGCATGATATGAGAGAGAGAGATAGAGAGAGAGAGTGTGTGTGACAGACAGATACATAGAGAGAATGATATTGAGACAGAGAGAGAGAGAGAGAGAGAGAGAGAGAGAGAGAGAGAGAGAGAGAGAGAGAGAGAGAGAGAGAGAGAGAGAGAGAGAATCCGTTTGCAACATCTTAATTAATTAAAAGGTAATAACTACATAACGACAATTACATATTACGAGAAACAACTGAAAACATTGCATGAATTCCCGTGACACCTGAAAATTGAGCGTTGACGAATACACATCGGTACACAAGAATCTCTATCAGTGATTCATTTTAGCATTTCTTATAAATAACATTTGTATGTTTAACTACATGTATGATAGCAAAGTAAAATGGTACATGACTTTATTAGAAATTGATAAGAAACATCAGTATTGAATTATACCATGGAGTAATGTAAGGACAGACTGATTGAACGGTAATCTAAGGCGCGTAAAAGAATTCTATTTATTGCAAAACGTTAGCGTAAACAATTCATAGATAACCTAGTAGACAATAAGAACACATAATCACATGTAAATTCAAACTACTTTATAACTCGATCGAGATACAGCTAGAAGGACACATGAAACATGCTTGAATGCTTCCAACTAAAAGCGTACACAGAGAGAAGTTATTGAAGTATATACAGGAATCACATTTACCTCACGGTTCTACATCCAGACAGAAGGAACAGTAAATCCAGAGTAAACGACGCCGAGGTGTTAGAGGTAACATTGGTACTATCCGAATGAGTGTGCGAGTGAGTGAGTGGTCAGAACGTAACGCTCCAGTCCTCTTAGCGAGTTGCAGAGCTCAACACCGACTGAGCGCCGACTGGCCGAATCGTGCCTGACTATATCGGGCCAATGTGCTCACTCGCCGCTCTGTTGACATTTCCACAACGATGTTGGCAATACAATTCCAATATGGCTGGCAAAACTTTTTGATGTCACGTGATGCGCACAATGCCCCTATTGTTGCAGAAAAAATATGGCCGTTCCCCACACCTTTTGGCGACCTTGGTGCAGTAGTTGCAGGGACTACGCGAAATGTAGAGACAGATTTTTTCGTCGCTGCAGGAGAGTTTTAGGCTGGAGAAGGCGTCCCATGCCATGTCTCAACACGGCGACATGTGGTGGGGTGGCTGGGGTACCCGGGGTATCGCAGGTATCCTAATGTCGTCTAGCGTCTGATCACACATGGAGGTTCACATTCAGTTCGGTTCACACCAAGGTGTTCACATCCAGTGAGCATTCTGCCGGATCATCGATCTCATCTCGCCTGATGACGTCAAGTTCAATAGTCTATTGTTATGAACAGATCGACCAAATGTTCAATATGCCACGTGCTCGGGATAGGTGCCCCTTTAGTTACTGAGCTCAAGTGAGACTTTGTAAGTGTACTTATGCTGTTCAAATCGGCTAATGGTCATTTCATATGCAGCTTCATTCAGATTTTATAATATATTCTTATTTGCAAAGAAGTGAGGTTATTTGAGCTGCGTTCAATGTGGTATTATACTAATATTATGGTTGCTAGTAGGAGTGAGCCCGCAAAACCAGTTGTGTTTCATTGCTATGGAACCCGCTGGGGGACAATGCACAGAAAGTTCAGTGTAGCATTTGGGGTTTCGAATGCCAGACGAGCGCGGCACACTCCCTCTCACACAACCACATACAAAGAGAAACTCACCTATCGATGTTTATATTTTCAAAACTTAATGATAATATGGAAGGACCCATTCTCTTCCCGCACTCAGTTATTCCGTCCTATAACCTCTGTGGGAAGAGAATGGAAGGGAATAATCTTTGTCATAATTTAATGAATTAACATCACTAATCTATCCCCAATTCCAAGAGAGATTCCCGATACAACGTTTAAACAATTTCATATATTTGGAACTGTTCCAGGGAGAGTATAGACCTATAATCTGGAACTGTTCCAGGGAGAGTATAGACCTATAATCTGGAACAGTACCAGGGAAAGTAGACCAATAATCTGGAACTGTACCAGGGAGAGTATAGACCTATAATCTAGAACTGTACCAGGGAGTATAGACCTATAATTTGGAACTTGACCATAGACCTATAATCTGGAACAGTACCAGGGAAAGTAGACCTATAATCTGGAACTGTACCAGGGAGGGTATAGACGTATAATCTAGAACTGAACCAGGGAGAGTATAGACCTATAATCTGGAACTTGACCAGGGAGAGTATAGACCTATAATCTGGAACTTGACCAGGGAGAGTATAGACCTATAATCTGGAACTGTACCAGGGAGTATAGACCTATAATCTGGAACTGTACCAGGGAGTATAGACCTTTAATTTATAACTGTACCAGGGAGGGTATAGACCTATAATCTGGAACTGTACCAGGGGGGGTATAGACCTATAATCTGGAACTTGACCAGGGAGAGTATAGACCTATAATCTGGAACTGTACCAGGGAGTATAGACCTATAATCTGGAACTGTACCAGGGAGTATAGACCTATAATTTATAACTGTACCAGGGAGAGTACAGACCTATAATCTGGAACTGTACCAGGGAGAGAGTAGACCATGAGCATGTTTCTTTATTCAGAATAAGCAAGAACACATTTCCCATATCAAAGTGAAACTCTTCTCATTCTCCTGTTCTTGCTACAAAGGAGTCAATTAAAGGTGACCGGTTGAAGCAGACGACTGACCAAGAGCAAGCAAGGGCACGTGCCGTGGGCAGACGACAATGAGGACGGAGCAGAAGTCAGAGAACGCTAGCTCCACGGACGCTGCCTTTAGCCCCAGGCCAACACAGAACAAACTGAAAACCGCTCAAACATGCCTCTGTTTACCCGATAAATTTAACAGACATTCGAGTGCGCCTCGGCGCCTGTGGACATGGCGATTGTTTCAAGCCCGAATGCAAACAAGCTAATTTTTATGTTACACTCATCTGATGCCTCAGATTGAAAACGTATACAGTGACGAGCCCGCAGCTCCGAGACAACTCTAGGTTGCAGGGCCAGCTCGGGGTGTGTGCAGCGGATACACAATTCATGGGCAGTTTTTTGTAATTCATCTTTTCTTCAGTAAAATGCAAACCTGGCGATTACCTAACCTTTCCCATGTTAACCAAGGTGCGAGTAGCAAATTATCTCTGATATTTGTCTTGGTGCAAATCAGCCCGTCCTCCTACATGAGAGTTTGTGTTGGACTTGGAGAGGGACAAGCCTTGCGTGTACATGTCGTAATGAGGGAGGGCAATATTTGTTGCTGTCTGACCACATCGTCTTGGTGTGAACAACCAATACAAGGAGACTTGGAGCGTTATGTCATAATCTTAACCCATGCTGTGGAAACAGAGCTTGACAAGTGTTCAGGTTCTTTTCATGAAGCCGAGATGACCATTGCCCCAAATGAAGATGAATATTACTTCATATGCCTTGCTAACACAACGCCATAGATCATATCGGATGTAACCAAGTGCTAACAAAGGTTAACACTAACTGACCTACAACAAGACTGGTTTGTTGATAACACATGCCCAGATGAGCTAAACTGGTGTCTTAAACATGTTCTGCCCAACCTGTATAAATCACTCTTGGTCTCTGAAACATCACTGACGTTTTATTCATTTTGAAAAAGTGACCTTAGTAAAGATATTCAGATGCCTTGTCTAAAACATAGACTTTTCAGTAGGCTATACCATGTTCCGACTTTGAAGGCATACTTGAAGGTACGAATTAATTTCAAAACTAATGAAAAAAGGTAATTGTAGAAACGAATAAATTCTGCAGTATTGCAACAATCTCGGCGATCTCGCCAGGTATTCCCGTGATGACGTCAGAACAGGTAATACCAACATGGCGGGCGAGGCTTCAAGTCGCGGCACGGGGTTCAAGCCGACCCGACAGTGTGAGGAGTTGACAACGCCCTCTATCATGGTTTCAGCTGAATCAAGCAAGTAGATGAGAAAGCTCACCTTGTCCTCGTATCTACCATCTACCTCACACCAGATCAGCCGAATATACCCCGCGTCAGTTTAATTCCAGACCAATGCATAATGCAAGTCGTAAAACAATGGTGTTGATAGACTTCCGTGATGTCGCCCGTAATCCTTGAAACCCTTTCATTATATATTAACCTTGGACAGATGTCAATACTTCATGATTCTAAAAGAAAAGCATTGCTATACTGGAAGTTTGATGTATGTAAAATTTAAATCACGTTCCTGGCATCAAGGATAGTGACGAAGGACTCTTTAATGGTTTCTTTGCAAATTCTAAGTCGAGGCGAAATGGTCGTGTGGTAAGTTGTTGGTACAGTCAATTCTGGCGATAGTTGCCTTACTCTGATGGCGTGGGTTCGAATTCCGCATGGGACTCGGCCCGAAAAAGTACAAGCATTTGAAATTGTACTATTGAAGGTAGTGTTATCCCAAATATAACCATGTTATAAATTCTAAGATGTTAGCTATATAAGTAAAACTATAAGCATACACAGCACCTCATGAACATGTGTAGAAATGAATGCAACGGATATTCACTCGGTTCTTATGTAGCTTGTCCTTACAAAAAGTGTTCATTATAGATTTTATTTCACAAAACACTGTGCATTGCCTTGTTCGTGTATGAATGCTTATCGCACACGACTTGTTAGTTTGGTATCCAGACCCTAGAGCAAAATAGTCTAGCGACTTGTATAACAGAATCAAACCAACGTTTCAAGGGTGAATGACTACGGGACTGCATGGAACAGTCTGTAGGTGTCGTTCTTGGTCTCATAGGGTATGGACGTTCCGTATCACTGTACACGGTGCCCTGGTAACTCTGAGAGACAGAAGTGAGTCTTCTCGAAGCACTAGAGTACATCTCTGCACGAACACTTGGGGTTATTGTTCTACCTCAAAGATTGCAGATCTCTTTGAAGCAGGGCAGACAACACGTGCATACATCACAAGGAGCACGATACGGAGGAATGCGCGTGCGTGTAACCGGGGGTACCTCTAGGGGGACAATGGACCCCTTTTCTCACGCTCCCCCCTCCCCTCCCTCCCTGACTTCAATGTTTGCCAGCTGGTCATCGCCAGATATCAGTTAAACAACAAAACCACAACCGCTTAGCACTCGTCGCGGTCAGCCAGGACAGTGGAGACTTTGTCAGTCGCGAGGGCTGTCCAGATTTCCCGCCTAAACATCACAGTACACACGTCAGACTGTTGTTTGTACTGCAACACGCCCGGAGTAGTCTCCGGGTTGCATCACGGATCACGTCGTGCCAAACAATCGGGTCAACTTCAATGTAACGAATCTCGAGTTTTTAGTGTGAAAAGAAGCGACACAGTATTTAATATCTATGCCTGGTGTGTGAGTTTTAACAGACGTCTTTGCAAGGTGGTGAGCCTCCGTTCACGTTGAAGCGTTGGACCGCTAAAAAACTAAGTAGGAAATGAACAAAATAAGTCTAAATTGTTCGTGATGCAAGATGGCATTAGGAATCAAATCTACAAAGTAGGCATATTGACGTACTGCAGATTAAACACCGTTCAGTGTCACGTTTCTCCATATGCTGAAGTCGTCTGCCCGACATGAGGCGGTCTGTTGGTCAAAGAGGCGCTAATGTTCCAAGCAGACGGTAATTACTTCCCGTAAATCAGCTGTAGGAGACCGAGAGTGCCACAGCCTTTGGGCAGGCAGTGCTAGACGATTGGACAATTACATGCAATAATAGTCATCAGACGTACAACAATGTTTGTTGTAGAAGAGGTATTTATGGTGATAATGTTGGCCCGGGCCATAAACTAACGTTATGGCTGACATGTTCCAGATTGGGTCATTAGCACGAGCGAGATCCAAACCGTGGGATTCAGCAGGTCTACGTCAACACACCTAATCATTTTACTTGATTATCTAGTGGTAATCAAATCTTAACCAACACAATACATTTTCATCAGTCCAGATTCACCCTGATCTCAACTATAATTAGCGATGATTTTAAATGGAACAACGACCATCTCTGATATCAACGATGGTCTTCAATGGAGCAAATATCATCCTATACTCAGCTGAAACCGCATTTGCTTTAAATGAGAAGATCTTATCATTCAGCGTAATGCAACCCTTATTCCAGCATTTGTAGAGGTCCTAGACCAAGTCTAAACCAAAGACGTCCATGTGAAGCGGATACTCATCACGTCAGATCAGCATCACTTTGCTCAATGGAACATGTTACCTTTCCTAAACTTTTTAAAAAGATGCGTTCGTGAAAAAGACTTAATAAAGCATTATGTTGTTTATATAACAAATAATTATAGTAATTAATTATATAAAAATATAGTTAAAATTGTACGCAAATTGCAATTCGGTTATTCAGTTCAGAATTGCTGAAATGTTTCTAACTACAAGACTAGCTGTACCCACGTGTCTTCATTTTAAAACATTTTCTGACAAGATTCTTTATAATTGGAAGTAGTCATGAGTTTGTTTTATCAAGAACCGGAAACAGCTTGTACTTGTCATTCGTGATAGAGCGAACATGCGGAGACATTTCATCACGTGACATCTCCTGGCTTCGTTGCATTGCATTAAAAGAGCATCTAAATTGTTGAATACAGATTCTGATACAGGCCATTTGTGTATGTGATGAATGATCCACGCACTTGTATTATTTGACTTTGAGATCATTACAGGTTCCATTCAATCAGGCGTCGCGTGTTTAAACAGAGTTTTGCAATTACTGTAGTGGAAGAAACGCTTTATATTCAGGAGGACGAGGAGTTGAAGGTCCCCGGGACGGTCTCTTTAACTCGTCAGTAGCCCCCAGATCATTTGGTCGTATTGATCCTACTCCGCTGAAAGGCTAAATATTGAGACAAGGAAAACGACATTAAGTTGAAAGCAAATCAAACAAACAATTCCCACCAGACCCAACAACGCGCCACTTGCCGGTCAATAACGTGGACACTGCTACGCTGTAAGTAATAGTGCCATGAACTGGAAGCAGCATAGTTAAGCACGCATACGGAACAGGCGATGTAAGAACTACAGACGAATTCCAAAGAACCCCAGTTCATCAAATTAAGCGAGAAGACGAAAATAGGGGTATATACAGACATAGGAGATAAGACGACGTTTCGGAAAAACCAGACAACTGCTTCAGGGAAGCAGACGACAATTCCATAGACGCAGACGACCCTTTAAATAAGACAGGGCCTCCTCGGCAGCGGTTGGTCGGTCTACAATCGATGGCGATCACCTGAGGAGTGAGTGGGGTGATGCTATCAAATTGTATTAGAGCATCTTCCGCAGAGGTCGGCCGCGGTCGGTGTTACAGTCACGGAAGGAGATGCGGCAATTAATAAGGCTCTGTGGCTATAACTACAACAGCTAGAGCGGCGTATTGATCCCATTGCTGCCCACTTGAGCAAGAAGGGACAAAATGGGATTTTCACTCGCCGTAAATTCCTTACTAGGCAAAAATAAGACGGCTGATTGGGAAATTATACCAGCTTTGTTGTTCGGAGGATTCATTCGGGGATCATAAACTCCCCTGTCACTTGGAAGTTCTCTCGCTTGTCACCCTCTTGTTACAAACAGGCTTGCACTGTCAGAACTGTAGAGATGTAGGGGTGTAGGGGTATAGTTCTCATTTAACAAAATCTAGTTGAAACAGGGGAACAAAATCCCTGCTTGTTAGATGTAGATTTACAATGTGAACTACCAATGTGACGGAGTGGTAGGACCGTCAGATCGAGTAGGTCTGGTGTTCTCCAGAAGTGAATCTGCTTCCTTGAGTTCCTCTCAATCTACTTGTACTCTACTTTAAAGCCGACCTTTCATATGGCGATTGAACTCGACAGTTTAGCAGATTTTAACGACCAATATTCTCGCGTTATCTTAAACACTTAACATGGGCCACGAGCTCGGCTCTTAATTATGTCTCATTTATTAGCTCTCTGAAGGCAGAGGTTTCGTCTCCCCATCTGTAGCCAATAAGCCAATCACTGGCCTAATGTTTCTCTATGGCTCTACACTACAATTGCGCTACTCATATGCGGGAATGATTAAATACTAAAGGGATATCAATCTAATTCTCTAACGCTAGGGGGCAGCACTTAGATGTCAGCTCGCGTGACTCTCGCTCATCAAAGGCACGTGACCCGCTAGTGAGACTCTGCGGGACTTCACGGAATAATTGGAAGAACCCCAACCGAGAAGATAGTGACAATCAGCGGCGGGGTTCCGTTATTTGGAATAGCATTGGCTTGGTTTAAAGGGGGTTATATCAACCATCAACGCAGTCTACCTTTAACTGTTTAACAATTCATAAACGTATCAAATAAAAGGGAAAGCATATAAGAAACTGACTGGAATCAGAATCTCAACCCTGAACCGATGAAGGCACGGAACTCAACGAGATTGTATTCGAAACATACGAATGAATTATCATTAACATATAATCTCAGAATAATAACATTTTCAAACAATATATTTCAATGAATATCACCCTGGTATCTACAGCATCTGTTTAAACCAGGTGCATTCAGATACAAACGTTAACATCTACATCCTGACACAGGTTGTCGGACTAGGCGCTCTATTTATTATACCGTATTCCTTGTTGTAAGATATTCCTCCCCTGGGCCCCACAATCAATACGCCTCACTGTTTAACTGGCTCTCGTACTATTTACACAGAAAAATGAAAACATTCATTATTAACTGTCAGCGTCATGAGAACGAACTCGAATGCAAAAATGGCCGTCAATGAAACCAGATCCACTTTGTTAAATCACAACAGAACTAGCAACACATGTTGAATATTTCATTATTTATCATACCACCAGTTCAATATCGGCGCATGTTAACAGTCCCACAGCGCCACCTATCGAAGGTGTGTTAACCTCATCTTTTCACGCCATTGTGCCTATCATATCATCTCCCGTCAGATCGATGCCAGTGTTTGATCAAGCTAAGCAATTAAGTCTGAGGATATTTCAAATATTTGTAATGAAACCGGTCCCATCAATATTTAAATATGTTGCCAATGAAATACAATGAGCCGGTATGAGGCCTGTCCGTCCTAGAAGGCGGTGGTGCAATATTGGTACACAGGTCCTGTATACCGACCAGGAATCTGCTGAATCAGCTAATCTCATGTCTGAGTAGCCTTCTGGTTAGCATTCTTCACATGGTGTAGATACCTCTCCAGCAGAATTGGAGTGTCTTGTCAGTCTTCTCTCTCGGTACACTCGCACTGAGTTTTATTACATGGAGAAAGCCCACGGCACCATTGTAGATATGCATTGTGGTGAAACCTGCGAGCATCGGATGGAACCAGCTGATCGGACTGAGGTAGAATAGGTGGAGCAATCCGAATGTTTACAGTCATGTCCTACATCCATGCTCGGACTTCAACTGGTTCATCGGTATAGAACTTGTTAATTCATCTTACTAATTACTAAAATGTCTCTTTAAGATGATTATACAGGATGTGCCCCGAAAAAAGAAAACCTTTTTGTGTATAAAAAGTTAACTATCAATGAACTTCTCTAGTCGCAGACGATCATAAGCAACAGGCATGGTACATCAGAGGCTGTTCTTCAAATGACTGTTCAATAGCCACATGCTTAAACAAAATTCACGTTGAAGGGCTGACTGAACGAGTTGGGTAAACCAATTACACCCTTCCAAGAAGTTGTAAAACGTTTTAGAAATCATTTGACGTGAACCTGGCCCCGAGTAGGAGACGTTAATGCAGGGTTCTGTTGACTCGAGCAGATTACCACAACACCAGTGAGCTAATGCCGTTATAAATGCTCCTTACTCGAGTACGAACGGTCCTCATACAGTGTACGTAACATACACTGACGCAACTGACGTTGCATGAATGGTGTCCTTGTCTAACTCCTCGTTAGAGACATGTACGATATACCTCGATCTGTGGAGGCGATATACATATAGATAGCACGTAGAGGAGATTAACGGTAACTTGTCAACGAGGAATATACGACATATCAAACAAGCGAATTCAACAATAAAGGTTGAATATTCTTATATAACTTGCGCATGATGGGCCTATTACTCGTTTAAGAGTATTTGCCTCAGTCTCGTTACACGGTTTGCACCAGAATCTGACACCGCCAAGAATGTCATTAACAGTTTTATTGATAACTAATTAACAATTTCAATGATAAGGGTAATCTGCGTATCATTCCAGTTGGACAGTTGTCACCATCACGAGTTTCAACCTGGGGTGATGGATGGGTGACACCCACCGCATTATACCCAGGTCTAAACATAGCTTAGAGAGACATGATCCTCCTCGATAGATCACCACTTAGACCCAGGAAACGAGTCAACACGCTGGAATTGTGGAGATGCTGAGGCCCTCCTCTAATTGTGGTCAATGTTTCTGTCCCAGCGGGGTTCGACCCCGCACTTGGAGGCAAGACCAAACGGACCCGACTCACCGAAACACGAAGCTTAGAGAGCAAACTGGAGATCTCTTAAAACGAGATGCGTGTTGGGGATCGAGTACACAGGCTACGAGGAGAAGATAAAACCGAGTGTACCCTCTTTATCTGCGGGTGTGTGTAGATACTCCATGATTATCCTCTTTACTTCAATGTACATGTTGGGGGATGTGTGGAAAGAGGGCTTACCCCATATATGAGAGAATGAGTCGAATCCAACACGGCCATGAAGGTCTCCTTGTTTTATTTGTTGGGGATGAGCAGACCTTTTAGAAAATCAATTTCTGGTATCGTAGATGGACTTGGTTATTAATAACACTATTTAAACTTGTAATTTAAAGAATTGCATGAACGGTTTGAAATGTCTGCAACATTCTACTGGGAAGAAGCTATCATAATACGACAAAATACCGTCAATTCTCATGCGTTCGTTCTTTGGTCCAAATAAAATGTGAATCAGTACCTATGTCTGAGAACTGTGTCAAGGTAAAGCCAAAGGTGGACATACCACACCCCTGTTCAACTCCTACAGACCGTTTAGCTCCTGAAGACAAGAACCCATGCACTGGGTCTATCTTCTGCTGGACCATGCAGTGCTGTACTCCCTGACTGCCTTCATTCACACATGTAACTGAAAATCGTCACCCTACTATGAGCTAATTGGGTAAATGCAGAGCTAGGCCTGGAGGAGAAACACAAGGTAACAACGTTAGGCAGGCCTGTATTGCAAGTGATTCACTCTTCAAACTCCAAAATATTTCTGTTGATTAAAAGAATCAACAATATTTTTTTCCTGCGTTGCAGTTTATTGAGACTGAATGTGGGAAGAAGGTTGGTTGTGGAGGAATGTGGACCGCCCAAGGTCAAGGGTTAACATCAACATGGACCGGTCACTGTGCCATACAGACTCATTGCCTTCCTGGGTCTTGATCTTCGAATTCTTTTGCGCAACTATAGTCGTAAGCCAATGTTAACGTATGACGCTTACGACCATCATAGTGCTGAGAGAGCTTCGAGGACCTAGGGGCTGCAGCCTATTTACGAAGAATGACTTTCTATATCATAATTTCACCATAACTACGCCAACTCATGCCCGGACGGTCTCACATGAACTGCTATGCCCGGACGGCGTCACATGAACTGCTCTCCTTTCTTGGCGTTGGGTTGACAATGTTGGACCCTGCAGTTCATCATTATTTTAAGGATTTTGTGTTGCTGATTAAACCTATGAGTTTGAATAAAGAATGATTTAGATAGGTAAGGTTCCAAATCACACTACATATTTCAACAATATCCATGAGTTGGTCACTCAACAACGCTCAAGGTTAACATATCGTGAGGAAAAAAGAGGAAAAATGTGCATGTTTGAGGAATAGATGAAGTCACGTGACAGAGAAGTTGTGGCATTGTTCGGAGCTGCTGAGAAATGTAGCCTTGGGTCTCTCCCTGATGGGCACACTTTGCAAATCTCCATCTCAAATTGAAGTTAAGGCTGGGCTTATCCTATCTAATCTTCGTGAAGACTCGCGACAACACAATGGCTAAGCGACTCCGACAACAGAGACGAAGCACTGAATAACTGAATAACTCCTCACAGCGACAATAGCATTGTGACTGTTTTATAATGAGTTAACTGATAAAGATTATATTGATGACAAGTTCGTGCAATGAATAAAGGATGTTTTACTATCACAAAACTGGTTTATTAACATGTGCGAAAGAAATATATGTTTGGACATCTTGCATTTGGGACGTCAATGGTTAACAGTATCAGGGGCAGCGTGGTCACATCACTGTCCATCTCTGGCGCATGTTGCATCTCAAGAAATATAAGACAAATGTTTGTCTTTTGTTCATTATATTGTCCATGTGAAATACAGCAAGATGGGCGAAGGCTGCTTGAGTTTAAACAGTGTGGCAGCGCTTCTTTCTGCGGGCGCTTACAGCATGCCGTTACATTAAACCTTATTGTACTTTCTCCGTCAGTCCGTGAAAAGTGTTATTGTGGCCAGGCCCCTAATCAAACACGAGGCCAGGAGGAAACAAAGGGCTCCTAAGAGGGACGTGTTCTCAAGCTCTGGTGTACACACCGCATGTCGAACAAATACACTCGCGTATCATTCCACCTTTTGTTTCACTTAAACAAACCTCTCCTTCGACAACCCTCCTCTGAAGCTCGACCAGTTCCCCTTCGTCCTCACTGCTCAAGGGTTGGATCTCATCCCACTCTCTGCTCCCAGCTATTCTAACTCTTCACGGAGCGATACAGACCTTCGTTCGCTAGCAGATTCCTCGCTTTTTTGTAATAGCATCGTGTGAAATTCAAATTTCCTCCAGACTCCAACTGTCATTCAGTTTTTAATAGAACTCGAGATGCATATTTAGAATATTTCGAATCGTGGATGACAATGCTGTCATTGCTTGTTTTAGACTTGTTGCAAATTTATCTCTTGCTCGTGACGTCTTACTGTCGTTAACAATTTATTATTAAATTCAATGAAATTAAATATCGTTGAATTAATGAAATATCTTAATTCAATGAGAGCCATTTATAACCTTTGATAAAATGGAGCAGAAATGCCTAGAATAACGACAATTGATGCAAGTGTCCTTTTCAATTCAAACCAACGATTTAACTTACGTATTTCTAGAAACATACAAGTCAATGGATGGCAATAACAATTTCGCAACTTGAGAAGAAATTCCTAAAATTCCAGAAAGACAGTCTGGTTTGATGCATTTGTCATTGTTCTTAAAGCATTGATCATATGAAATGTGTTACTTCAACAATTCGAGTGGAACTATTCGCAGTAGTATTCGTACCATTCCTGGAATGTCGTGTCATAAATCATACAACCTCAAACAGAATATTTAAACACCCTACAAGGCTATCAAACATTCATCAGAAACCTACATCATTTACAGCAGATATTAATAGTTAACTTGTCTCCATCACTCGCTGGTTCTTGCAGCAGGTCTATACTAGACACTACTAGCCATACAAGTATCTGATGTTGTACCATAGGTGTTGTACCATTGATGATGTACCATGGTGATGTACCATAGACGTTGTACCATTAACATTATACCATAGATGTTGTACCATAGATGTTGTACCATGGATGTTGTACCATAGATGTTGTACCATAGACGTTGTACCCTAGGTGATGTACCATCGGTGTTTTACCAATAATGAAGTTTGGTTGACATAAACCTGTTCTCGTAATGGATTTCATTTTCAAATTATTTATATTTATTAATCAATATCGTGACCTTTCCATTCATATCTGGATTTCACGTTTGTAGTTGCAATCGATCATCTGCCATATCACGTGTTCGTATGCTATAAACACAATAGTACAACATATACTAAAGCAAAGGTAGCAATGAATATCCTTTCACTGTCGTTCTATAAACCTTGGACTATATACTGTATACACTATACCATAAAACCACATTTACTATTGTACGCCAAGAAATTTGTCACATAATAGATGATATTCTACCAATAGCATCCGTATGTTGTCTCTGTATACCAAATAAAGTAATTGCGAAGTCATCGATCCAACTTCAAGAAGTTAAGACGCTTACACATATACAAGTTTATAAATTGTAGAACGATTGTATTATTGTGCATTCTTATTATACTTATATATTTAATATTCATATATTGGTAGCTGTAATGGAACGAGTAAGGCTGTCACAAGTGTCTTGTATCTAGTTGTATAAACAGTTCAATACAGTCAGACTACCAAGATCAGCTCCACCACTGCTACCTCGTACCGGAATTCTTAGCCGCCCACTCGCTACTTGTACTAATGTAACCACCCACCCAGACAATGCTGTCCTAATGGACCTCGTTATGTGAAACAATGCCATATATTTACAGCAACTCTTCACGAAAGAAGCAATATATGTGAACAATTGGTTATATTTAAAGCGACTCTTGCTCTATAGTATCAGCTGATGTTATGTTTCAATGAAAGAGTGGTCAGCCCATGACTAAAGAGCGAGTTCCACATTAGATATGGAAGAAGCTCTTTTGACAAGAGCATGAATTGACACTCTAATTACCTCCCTTTGTTGGAACTTTCCCACGCTGGAAGTTGTTTTGTTTATGAGATAGACGGCGGTTGCCATGATCTTCAATAGTACCTATCAATAGCTTTTCACGCTACTTAAAACATGGATAGTATTTTTGTAATGATTTCGTCTTATTTGTAGAACCCTCGCTTGGATGAACGAGTCCAGTAACCATAGACGCTAGCAAACAGACAGGAGACACGGGTCCCGTCACTTTACAGATGTGGAGAGATCGATCTGGAGGGATGAATGAAGGTGTGTGATATATAGGTAAATCTTGTCTATTGTTGATTGTGACAATTATACTAGGACGTGCTGAAACAATGGCGGACCGGAAGACCGGATATGAGGTTACACTCTCCATTAGTGGCCACAACAGAACGCTGGATGCACAACTTGACAATGCTACAATTAGCGGACCGAGGAAGAGGTTCATTAGTATTTCCAAAGTGATCGCTGAAAGTGCTAGTTTTATATTAAACAAGATGTTTTAATTTGCTGCTAAGGATGAATTGCTTCATTAACGTTTCTTAAATCGTTAGTGTTCAACATCAAGAGAAGAAGCTTTCATGTTAAAATCCAGGTTTGAGCAATTCTATCAGCTAAGCATCACACAATAAACGCACTTCTAATCGGTAGAGACTTACTAGTATATACCTCGTGCTGCTTTGAGAACTGAACCTTTACACGTACACGACAACACCTGTCATATCTTCTGTCACTGACGTTACGCATAAAGCAGTTAAAACGCTTGACCAAGGTGAGTTGAGGTGCTTTGAAGTTTAACGTCGTTTTCAAGAGTATTTAAATTGTACTACGCCTGTAGTATTGCAGGGAGAAAGCCTGCAACACCATTGTGACTATGCATTGCGATGATACCTGCGACCATCGGCTGGAACTAGTGAACCCTGCATGGCAGTGCGCGTAAATTCACTGTTGCATTGCATTGCATATAGAACAGTTCTCTACAGCTCTTGCACAGGCCCTTTCCGGATTTGAACCCCGGACTTCTTGATTCCAAGCCGAGCGCGCTAAGTTATTCATTAGGTAAAGACTAGCTATTCTGTGATGCGGTAACTGGTTTGGTTTTAACATATTTTATGTAATGAAGAAAGGGATTAGGAACAAGTTATCCACTTGTAACTCGTCAAACGTCTTGTAGTGTTTGAGACTGATGCAAGAACTCGAGATGGACCATCCAGATTAACAGTCTTGGAAAAAACAGCAATTAGCCAGGCCATCAGCTAAATAATTCATCTGCCTCTCCCATTAGTCCGACTTACTTGATTTCCTCCAGATAATATCCGTTTCATCTCATGGCAAGAACTCATAAACAAGATGGCGACGCGTGCCGTTAAAGAACTACACTGCTGTTGAGACTTGGTACAGGCATACCGTATTTGCTCCAAGAAAGAACCAGACATTATTTTCTATTGGAGGCCGATTTATATTCCTGACTTCGTTTATGGTTTCAAACGGAAAATCATTGACAGCTGATAACTCTTGTCGGTCATCCTGATTTCCATCTGTCCAGTATATTGAAATGTACTACAGACCAATATAGACATGAACCTGAGTTTATGAACAGACTATGATTGATTAACCAGAGGGACGTATTTAGTCGGTGGCAATACTCCAGATAACATAACGGCGGCGTCTACAAGAGCAAATACGGTAGACTCAGAGAAGGGAGGGAAGGGCGACTGCTGAAATATGTATAGTGGACGCGACTGGTCATTGCTTTCTGGCACGTGGACTGGTCATTAAGAAAATTAACTTGGGGTGGTCAAAAACAAATTGGGCTCATCAAGAGTCGTTGACCTTGGACATGACCTTCCGAGTTGTTTCAGGATTCAAATTAATATTGTTGCAGCTGTGCCCTAAAGGGGTAAGGTGACCCGACGCCTATTAGCGGCTCATTTTGGACTGAAGAATGACCAATTAAAATGCATATCTTTTAACGACATGAAGAAAAACAATTTTGAAAACCGTTCAGAAGAACAACTTCAAAGAGATATAAATGATTTGTGTGACTTTAAGTCACAACAAAGCTTTGAAAAGTTTCTGAAATGGGCAGAAAGAACTCAAATGGCAGATATAGTTAATTTCGCAGTAGCATCAAACAAAAAATATAATTTTGAAGCCTTTAAGTTTCCTTCCCACAGTAAAGAAAGGCTAGAGGATCAAAATTATAGAGCGTAACAGAAGAATCAACCAACCCAATATGATGAGATTTGACAAACCTTCAATCACAAAGAAAAGAAATACAGAACTAAATACATTAACTATTTTCGATAGGACTGATATCAATCATTCAAAAGTATCTTGATAAGGCGTCAAAGTAGCTTCCCACAGTATAAGTTAAGAGGTTAATTGATGTAATAAAGTATATGTCATTGAAAGAAGAGGACCTACATGACTACCCTGTAGTTACACCATCAAGTACTGAACTGTTTGAAACCCATTAGTCTCGGGGTATCTATCCTGATTGAAACAGGTGAACCCGCGTTTAACGCTTCCAGCGTCTCTATACCACAGTTTTGTGACAGGTAAATAGCAGGTAAACAGGTTCACACGAGGGACACGTCACGGGCAGGGCAGATCCTCCACACCTACAACCTCCTGCACCCTGTGATAAGAGCGTGACGATCCCAAACATGGCGCTTCCTTCTTATAAGTTTTTAATTGTAGCAATCCGCTCATGCAACTCATCTGTCCACTGGTGCGTGTCTTGATGGAGGGGACTTGCTACAATGGATACAATGTCAACTGCGATGTTCCTCGCCTCTCCGCAGCGTTCCCACGGCTTGTAGAGACGGAAACTATCTATCTATAGATACATCTAGACCTGTCCCATATATGTTACAGTCTAGACAAACTAAATACACAACTGCTTCTCGAACTGAGAGCTTAAAGAAATAAAATAATTTGGATGAAGTTGAGGTAATTATCAAATTTCTAAATTTTAGTTAAGTAATTATTGAATTCATAGATTCATTTTTAGTCTGGAGTAAACCATATACCTTGGAATAAGCACGTAGCAGGTGGAAGTTGGAATAAGGATCACACGATTATAAATATGATTTAATATAAATGATATAAAATAAAAATATTTTCTATATTTTGATAAACGTATCACTAATAAATGTAAGAAGTGAATATGCTACATTATCATGGTAAGATAGTTTGGAATGTAATAGTAAGGACATGTAAATAATGAAATCAAACTAATAAAACATTTCATGAAAATGCGGATGCACCGTTCCTTACAGTACTTTTGGTTTATGAAGAGGTTCACTGTGGTGGTTCGTATTTCAAAGGCTTAAACTGTATGTAATGAGCCGTGTGGAGGTTCAACCGTCAACTCTCTCTCTATACATAACGGGTGTACGTCTGATGAATACAGGACAGCGGTAATACACCTGGGAGTTGAACATAAACTGTGTGTAAAAGTTACACCACTCCGAGGTGGATATACCTCCTATTCACCTGGAGAGGGGGATCAACCGCTATTGTAGCGCTGAATATATACTAAAACCCTCACAGTGTAGTAGTCAGTGAATGGAATCTCTTATACTGTACTCCCAGTTCAACTCATATGTACTCTTCTAGAGAGGAATTATAACGTTTGCTGAACTCTCCCAGTGTTGTTGTTGAATGGAAGCTCTTATAATGTGACCCCAACTCGACTAAATGTACCTTTCCTTAGCGGAACTATAGGGCGATCGAATTCACGATTTCATAAAGTTACCAAACAAATGATCAGTAAACTCCTATTTGAATAGCTCTATTTGAATTTCACAAGGCAGTGTGATGTTGTATGTATTCTTTGTAGACTTATTATGAGAAAACATCATGCATAAACGTAACCAATAAAGAAGTTGACATTCATGAAGACTAACCTTCTATGAATTATATATTTGAATAACAATTTATTTTCTTTATTAATTTAAGCTGACTGCATAATAGCAAAATCACCAATTAAATTATTCACAGATCGAAGTGAGTTATTGTTTAACGCCGCTTCGGCAGTATGCAACCATTAGCGGCGACTCACAGATCGAAACTATCAAGTGAAAGTAAAAGAGTCTTGGACTGTTCGAACAAACTACAAGCAATAACTGATATTCAATAAACATGTCAAGAAAGTGGGAAATGACACAAATTGGAAAACGCGAAATCAATTAAGACGAGATTGTACGACGACATTTACCATTCAATTTAACCCTATCTGCTCGTGTTAGTATATGACCCTATACCTCCTCATATAAGCAAATCCACACACTCAGTCTAGAACCCCACCAGTAACCCTATCATTGCTACATTTGTTTCATAAACAGATCAAATAAATAAAATAAAATGAGAAACAAATCAATTAATCAATGAAAGCAACCAAATGTCGCATAAGAAAACTGTTAAAATCCACACAAACATGAACTGCCTACGTGTTCCATCACTTCACGTCTTCCATCACAAGTGTTCCACATTTCATTGAGTAATCTTTGGTTTCAAATGGTCCGGAAAAGAAGTCAACAATCAATATTTTTTGTTACAATCCCAAGAATGAGAACCTTCTTAATATTCGGTTGGTCAAACGCATCAGTTCACCATTTTCATCATACCCAATGCCAGTAAGATTATTCAACCATTTGAAACGTATTGTTGGGAATCAAATCCCTTAAACTCGTCTCCCCACTCAACGATAACAGGGTACATGTAGTTCAACGCAGCAATTACTTATTTTTCGACTGCATCTGTATTTTATGTATTCTGTAATCAACCAACAATCAATGATACTTAATTTCAATTAAAAGAAATAACCGATATCATAACGTAACTATAATTATTTAATTTATATATGAATAAATATAATTTATTGAATGAAGGGGAAAACTTGCATTATCTAATGTAAGAATTAAAACATTCTTCCTATTTGCAATCTTTCTTTAAAAATTCAATTACGTTCAAATTTTTACCTTACTTGTTGTGGAGTGCATGGATTCAATGCATGTTTAGAGAACACCCTCAATGTGTTACTACCACTATACAACGTAATTTTACTTTGAATATAACACATTAATCTGGGCCACATCAGAATATAAATAGGTGCCAGTAATTCTAAAAGAAGACCCATATGTCTCCCCTCAGAGAGTAGATGCGGCCAATTAGGAGAGCAAACACTTGTCGAGTTGCCCTCCTCGTCTGGGAGCGAGACAGGAGCCAGGCGAGTACATGGGTTGTCTGTCTTCCATCACGCAGACTCCAGCCTCGCCAATAAACAAGCTGAACCAAGATATACCTAGAGGTTTAGGTACCAAGATGTACCTTGGTCTATAGGAGGTGTAGGTACCTAGATATACATAGGTCTGTAAAGATGTAGGTACCAAGATATACCTTGAGGTTTAGGTACCTAGATGTACATAGGTCTATAGAGGTGTAGGTACCAAGATATACCTTGGTCTATAGAGGTGTAGGTACCAAGATATACCTTGGTCTATAGAGGTGTAGGTACCAAGATGTACATAGGTCTATAGATGTGTAGGTACCTAGATGTACCTTGTTCTGTCTATAAAGGTGTAGGTACCGAGATATACCTAGAGCTGTAGGTACCTAGATGTACATAGGTCTATAGAGGTGTAGGTACCAAGATATACATTAGTCTATAGAGGTGTAGGTACCAAGATGTACATATGTCTATAGAGGTGTAGGTACCAAGATATACTTGGTCTATAGAGGTGTAGGTACCAAGATATACCTTGGTCTATAGAGGTGTAGGTACCAATATACACATAGGTCCAAATAGGTACCAATATACATAGGTCTATATAGGTACCAATATACATAGGTCTATATAGGTACCAATATGCACATAGGTCTATATAGGTACCAATATACATAGGTCTATATAGGTACCAATATACATAGGTCTATATAGGTACCAATATACATAGGTCTATATTGGTACCAATATACATACGTCTATAGAGACGTAGGTACCAAGATATGCATAGGTCTATAGGTGTAGGTACCTAGATATACCTAATTATATATATTATATATACCTATTATATGTATACCTAGGTCTATATATGAAGGTATCAACATATGCATACGTCCATGGTGTTATAGGTACCAAGGACAGGACTGAGATGGTGAGGATTCCGCCTGCGTTCTCGTTGAACCTGCCTAATTAGCCCCGACTCCCATATCTGGACTGTCTCAATGTAAAACGAGTACCTGTTTCCTAAAAATATTCATACCGTGAAGCACAGGATTTTATGGGTGATCACGTCTCGTGACTGTTTGCCATGTACAATCTTTGTCAACCTAAGGGGATAATGTATGATAAATATTTTATAAATTTGAAATATCGCAAAAAAAATACAAAAGAAGATAGGTAACCATTAAATATGATTTTAACAACTAAAATCATATTATATCGTTGGAATTGATTGCTCATATCGTTGTGACTGGTTGTTCATTTCCAAATGTGATTCGCCTTGTGTTCTGATTTTCTAAATACTGTATAAATGATAAGAACCACAATGTTCCATTGGTAGGAAGGTAGTATTTTTTATTGTACCTTAACATTTTCTAAATTGGTAAATCATGACAAAATGTGAGACGTAAGTCTACATCGTCATATGTGTCAAGTACCCCGGCTTTATTCTCTGTATAGATCTCGGGACTCCTAGCAGGGTTTACGTACTGGAGACTCCTGCCAGAGTATATCTCCTGAGACTCCTGGCAGGGTTTACCTCCTAGTGACTCTTGGCAGGGTTTACCTCCTAGTGACTCTTGGCAGGGTTTACCTCCTAGTGACTCTTGGCAGGGTTTACCTCCTAGTGACTCTTGGCAGGGTTTACCTCCTAGTGACTCTTGGCAGGGTTTACCTCCTAGAGACCCCTGACCTGAGCCGTGTTCAAGAGAGGTTTCAAAGTAATTGCTCAATTAGCGATTACTTTTAAACCTCTCTTGAACGCGATTGCTCAAAGTAGCGCTACGTAGCAAGGCGAGCGAACTTCGAGGAATTTGCACTGTGTCGTTCAAGAGAGAATTAGCGCTACTTGAGCGCTACATTGAGCTCGCTGTTATTGAACGGGGCCAGGGTTTATCTCCTAGGGACTCCTGGGAGGGTTAATATCCTAGAGACTCCTGGCAGGGTTTACTTCCTAGAATCTCCTGACAGGGTTTATCTCCCGGAGACTCCTGACAGGGTTTACCTACTGGAGACGGGCACACGTCCTTGCAACAACAACAGAGAACGGTTTGTTAGGCTACGGTCAAGCCAGGGGCCAAACCAACAACAAGGGGTCAATATTTAAACTGACCACACAAAGAAACCAAAACTGAGATTCTTCATTGTAAACGGAGTGGGTTGGAGTGAAGTGGTCAGATTAGAAACAAGACTCAGTAGCGAATAACATGGAGTCAGTTGAGTCATAGCTTCCGTTTTAATTTTCAAATACTCTGCACAATTCACTTCGATTGAGTTAGATAATAAAAGCGAAATATTTCCATATTTCATAGTAAATGGAGTATTAGAATAAATGGAAGATTAGAAACAGTAGAGCAAGACAATGAGTAAAATTGATTTTGTTCTATGATTTGCCAGAGTCGTAGAAACTGTTTCCAGTATTCAATACCAACTTGTGACAAGGACTACAGCACTGGCCTGGGTGCAGTTTTAACAAGGAAGATTTTACTTATAACAAAGCACTGGTCTATCTGTAAGATCTTACTTATAACGAAGGCTGAAATATGATAAAAGGAAAATCCCAAATGGCCGACTGCCTCTACCAACGAAATGTGAAGATTTGAAATGACATAACATACACAATATGTTTAAAAAATCATTAGTATGTGAACATATTTTATGAGAAGGAGTGTACTCACGGGCTAGATGTCCGGCACGGTAAGGTTATCGCTTGCACCACAGGTCTCCGAGTGGATGGGCTCCAACAGTATCCACTGTAACAAGAGAGATCCGTCACTTACAATACAACAGTATCTTCCTGCAACTCAACTATAGCTAGTACAGCACTGTCACAATTCGAGTGTTAGGTCATAGTACGTTTGTATAAGTGTAGGCTCACAGGTAGGGTCCCATTCACCTGTGGACTGACCATGTCGAGACGGTCAGACACTCGAGTTTTTCATTTCCCGACCAGGCATATAACACAGCACTCTGTACTCACACTATCCAACAGTCACATCAGAGACAAGACATGACAACGAGGAACATAACGGAATCCTCTTTGCTTGTCAATTAAAGACCCGGTACGTTCCCACGCTAATAGACTGACAAGTCTCGAGACTAGAATGCTAACGGTAACACTCAGAGTGATGTTCGCTCGCTAAGGCCGCGAGAGGGCGCTCACAGAACTCGCAGAGCTGACCGAAGGAGAGACGGAGCGCAAGGGAAGACGGGAGAGCTGCGGGGAGACGAGGCGGTGGAGCCGGGGAGAGACAAACAAGCTGCGGCAGACGTCTTCGTCCAACACGACGGGTTTGTCTACAGCAGCAGCGAGACAAATGACATAAACAAAGCGGGGATCGTGTGCGGGACTGGGGCCAACTAACCACTTGTAACCCGGGTTTATTTCACGCGATCAGATACAGAAACATATCTCCAGAACAAATTCCGTGATCTCCTAGAGCCTCGCTGAGACAAGACGGACTGTTTCCGAATTGGACTATGGTCCGCACGCGACACAAGCAACAGTATCCGCTAGAAAATTGTTTCTTTGATAAGAACACTCAAATATGCCACAATTCTCTAATCTCGTCTTGTCCGCCAGGGTATCGCTTTCAGCTTGTCTTATGGGTGGCACAGCCTACTGGACGTCCGGACGTCAGGACAGAGCAGGAGGACTCGCTCATATCTGCAGATAGCTTGCTTCAATAAGATATTCCATCGTCAGGTTTTGCTAGAGTTACCTATATTTATATATATCATATGAATATTTCATTACGACGTTGCTATATTGTGGTATAGATACACATATGTTCTTGCTCGGTCATGAGGCAATCGTTGTTATAGTTAATATATTGTAAAAAAAAAAAAAATCTGCGATGAATGAGGTTTTCGTTGCAGTGTTTAACTCAACCACCAATGTCTTCATGGACTCAAACTAATCGATACATTTCCCAGATGAACTATACATAAATGCATATTATTCATTAAAGAAATCGTACTGTAGGCTTCATACGCCATTTCACGTCGTCTAGAATGTGAGTGCCCCGACAAAGTAGAACATGCTCATCACCGATTCTTTCACATTCCTCGTTGAATTTGCCTTTTCATTCCTTCGAAATTCTCATGCTTTATTGGTAAACAAATTTTGGATTTGGTCTTAATATACCAGTTGAATTCATTTGTGTACCAAATTTAATACTAGCCAACATAACGATGTTTGAACATATTTATTTTTATTTAAAGAAATTTTGAGGATATAAAATACTTTGTTAAATTAAAGATGATTTCTCTGGACGAGTTTCCTATAGCTACCAGCCAGTTTAAGAAACAGTAGTTTGATGTATAGGCTTACACTTAGACACTGAAATAAATATTGAAGAGGCTCTGAAAATTCCATTTCTTTAAGTCTCCTTTTCAATATTTGATAAAATGGTGATATTTTCAGAATAAATACTTTTTTCAGAGTCTGAGTGTAAGACTATTTGCTGTAGAGAAGATCAGCCACATGCCGTACAGAGAAGAATAGATGGATAGAAAGGCGTGCATGGAGAGATATGGAGAGATAGGCGTGTATGGAGAGATAGGCGTGTATGGAGAGATATGGAGAGATAGGCTTGTATGGAGAGATATGGAGAGAAAGGCGTGTATGGAGAGATATGGAGAGATAGGCGTGTATGGAGAGATAGGCGTGTATGGAGAGATATGGAGAGATAGGCGTGTATGGAGAGATATGGAGAGATAGGCGTGTATGGAGAGATATGGAGAGATAGGCGTGTATGGAGAGATATGGAGAGATAGGCGTGTATGGAGAGATAGGCGTGTATGGAGAGATATGGAGAGATAGGCGTGTATGGAGAGATAGGCTTGTATGGAGAGATATGGAGAGATAGGCGTGTATGGAGAGATATGGAGAGATAGGCGTGTATGGAGAGATAGGCTTGTATGGAGAGATATGGAGAGATAGGCGTGTATGGAGAGATATGGAGAGATAGGCGTGTATGGAGAGATATGGAGAGATAGGCGTGTATGGAGAGATATGGAGAGATAGGCGTGTATGGAGAGATATGGAGAGATAGGCGTGTATGGAGAGATATGGAGAGATAGGCGTGTATGGAGAGATATGGAGAGATAGGCGTGTATGGAGAGATATGGAGAGATAGGCGTGTATGGAGAGATATGGAGAGATAGGCGTGTATGGAGAGATATGGAGAGATAGGCGTGTATGGAGAGATATGGAGAGATAGGCGTGTATGGAGAGATATGGAGAGAAAGGCGTGTATGGAGAGATATGGAGAGATAGGCGTGTATGGAGAGATATGGAGAGATAGGCGTGTATGGAGAGATATGGAGAGATAGGCGTGTATGGAGAGATATGGAGAGATAGGCGTGTATGGAGAGATATGGAGAGATAGGCGTGTATGGAGAGATATGGAGAGAAAGGCGTGTATGGAGAGATATGGAGAGATAGGCGTGTATGGAGAGATATGGAGAGAAAGGCGTGTATGGAGAGATATGGAGAGATAGGCGTGTATGGAGAGATATGGAGAGATAGGCGTGTATGGAGAGATAGGCGTGTATGGAGAGATATGGAGAGATAGGCGTGTATGGAGAGATATGGAGAGATAGGCGTGTATGGAGAGATATGGAGAGATAGGCGTGTATGGAGAGATATGGAGAGAAAGGCGTGTATGGAGAGATAGGCTTGTATGGAGAGATATGGAGAGATAGGCGTGTATGGAGAGATATGGAGAGATAGGCGTGTATGGAGAGATATGGAGAGAAAGGCGTGTATGGAGAGATATGGAGAGAAAGGCGTGTATGGAGATATATGGAGAGATAGGCTTGTATGGAGAGATATGGAGAGATAGGCTTGTATGGAGAGATATGGAGAGATAGGCGTGTATGGAGAGATAGGCGTGTATGGAGAGATATGGAGAGATAGGCGTGTATGGAGAGATATGGAGAGATAGGCGTGTATGGAGAGATATGGAGAGAAAGGCGTGTATGGAGATATATGGAGAGATAGGCTTGTATGGAGAGATATGGAGAGATAGGCTTGTATGGAGAGATATGGAGAGATAGGCGTGTATGGAGAGATAGGCGTGTATGGAGAGATATGGAGAGATAGGCGTGTATGGAGAGATATGGAGAGATAGGCGTGTATGGAGAGATATGGAGAGAAAGGCGTGTATGGAGATATATGGAGAGATAGGCTTGTATGGAGAGATATGGAGAGATAGGCTTGTATGGAGAGATATGGAGAGATAGGCGTGTATGGAGATATATGGAGAGATAGGCGTGTATGGAGAGATATGGAGAGATAGGCTTGTATGGAGAGATATGGAGAGATAGGCGTGTATGGAGAGATATGGAGAGATAGGCGTGTATGGAGAGATAGGCGTGTATGGAGAGATATGGAGAGATAGGCGTGTATGGAGAGATATGGAGAGAAAGGCGTGTATGGAGAGATATGGAGAGATAGGCGTGTATGGAGAGATATGGAGAGATAGGCGTGTATGGAGAGATATGGAGAGAAAGGCGTGTATGGAGATATATGGAGAGATAGGCTTGTATGGAGAGATATGGAGAGATAGGCTTGTATGGAGAGATATGGAGAGATAGGCGTGTATGGAGAGATAGGCGTGTATGGAGAGATATGGAGAGATAGGCGTGTATGGAGAGATATGGAGAGATAGGCGTGTATGGAGAGATATGGAGAGAAAGGCGTGTATGGAGATATATGGAGAGATAGGCTTGTATGGAGAGATATGGAGAGATAGGCTTGTATGGAGAGATATGGAGAGATAGGCGTGTATGGAGATATATGGAGAGATAGGCGTGTATGGAGAGATATGGAGAGATAGGCTTGTATGGAGAGATATGGAGAGATAGGCGTGTATGGAGAGATATGGAGAGATAGGCGTGTATGGAGAGATAGGCGTGTATGGAGAGATATGGAGAGATAGGCGTGTATGGAGAGATATGGAGAGAAAGGCGTGTATGGAGAGATATGGAGAGATAGGCGTGTATGGAGAGATAGGCGTGTATGGAGAGATATGGAGAGATAGGCGTGTATGGAGAGATATGGAGAGATAGGCGTGTATGGAGAGATATGGAGAGAAAGGCGTGTATGGAGAGATATGGAGAGATAGGCGTGTATGGAGAGATAGGCTTGTATGGAGAGATATGGAGAGATAGGCGTGTATGGAGAGATATGGAGAGATAGGCGTGTATGGAGAGATAGGCGTGTATGGAGAGATATGGAGAGATAGGCGTGTATGGAGAGATAGGCGTGTATGGAGAGATAGGCGTGTATGGAGAGATATGGAGAGATAGGCGTGTATGGAGAGATATGGAGAGAAAGGCGTGTATGGCAGTAAGTCTCCTGGGTAGAAGTGGGAACCTGAAGTCCAACAACACGCTAATCACTGACCCGCCAATTGAACTAACGAGGGGAGACAAAAGACCCATAAACGCTCGTGGATATCATGTATATCGTGGACATGTAGAAAACATTCCTTTCTCGTTACTTTTCGTTTAACGTTAAGTCTCTGAAATGAAACGACTCGGAGGGGAGTGAAATATGTCGAGATATCATTTTCAGCTTTTATTCACCAATCAAGACATGCTAAACTGTGATAGACTAGCTTTAGTGTTTACTTCATAAATTTGGGGAAAATTGTTGATTTAAATTATTCCTATTCTTCTGACACTTCAAATCCCTTTTCGCAGTTATCTGAATGCTTCTTAAAACGTTGAAGTATTTGAATCTCAGACACCAAACGACTGTTCTCTTCACAGCAAGAAAAAAGTGACTGTTTAGAATGGCACGCCAATAGGTGTATATATACTTGATGTAAGTAAGAAAGATAGATGTAAGTAATGCGTCAACACGCCAAACAGGTAAGAATGGACAGTTTCACCTCGTGTCCAATCATCACACCTGTTGATGCAATTTACAAGGTAACAATCGACAGGTGAACATTGCTCTCCAAGCACCTCTGTTCTTGAAGGTCACGTAGAGGTCATGGCGGCAACGTGACGCTGCATTGTGATGGCGCGTAAGTCACGCTTAATTCTCGCACGAAATCACGGATCAACGAGATTTTATTGCCTCGTGATTTCTTAAAGGGGTGTTATTAACGATGCATTGTTTCGAACGATACTCTTTCAATGGGAAAATCGACCACCGCTGTTTGGAAATCATAGATCGACAGTTTTGACAATGACTTTTTGCTGACGAATCGCTGGCGGGATTAAGGGTCAGGTCAGCACGTGGAGGCAGGTCACGTGACGGTACCTCATGCTAAGATGTGCTACACTGGTGCACAAGATTATTGATAATGTTTCAATTCAACGGGTACCTGTTTGTGAGATCTGTAAAACAATGTCACTGTACACTTACATACAGACATAAGCAAATCTATACAGGGGATTGTGTGTCACAGTATTTGTCTGTCCAGTGCCTTCATTCATCCCGAGACAGAGTGTCAGTGGTTCACCTGCCGCTCGCAACACTCCCAGTCGGAGAAGACTGAATTGATTCATGTCCGATTGTTCCCGGCCACAAGTCGACACCCAATTGGTCCCATACTAGACAGGACTAATCCCGGTCTAACAGCCCCTAACACTCGTAATCTTAGGGTTTACATTATGTAGCTTATGAATTGATGTTTGGGAGTTGAGACATTGTGCGCTAGTTTAACGGAGTACAAGTTTATAAAGTGCAAATATATGGGTTGAAGAAATATCAGTACGCTCAACCAGCTGACATGCCAAGTCAAGTATAACAGTACAACTAACAGTACAATATCTCTCAGTGTGAACGTAATACAGAAACCCTCTCTAGTTTAAGTAAATGGTATCTGTTTAAAAGGTTCATTAAGATCTTTAACATTCATGCAGCATAGGGTGTTCTGGTTTCTTGGCGACACCTTACAGATGCAACAGAATCAACTCCATTCCGTATCGCACTGTCATATCTCACGACTACAGTAAACAGTCACATCTTCATGCAGTCACAGGCCAATCATTCACACACAATGTTTAACATTTCATTAACAGTATCTCTCTATGAAATACCCCACTGTGTATCAGAAGCCAATGTAATCCTCTAAAAGTGTTATGTATTATTAAGCAACACACAGCTCAGCAACTCTATTTATTACTTGGAATTGCACACTAACGAAAAGCTTAGCATTATTTAGACAAATAATAAACAATTGTAGACTGAATTTCAATCAAAGGCAAAACCGTTATATTGACAATGTTTAAACAAGGTAAACTTTAAACTATTCATTTTTCATGATAAATTGATAAAATTCTCAAATGACACGAGCATACTTAGCGCCACTCACCGAATGTCACAAGATGACCGGAACCGACAATGAGAACACCAAATAAGAGATCCCTTGTGGTAACAACACCCAACATACAGGAACTTCTCTGTATGGTGCCTGTGAGTGTAGATCAGAGCCCGACTCTTACATTGACAATGTTACCCCATTCGTTATCGCTCGCGACAAGCCCTCGGTTCCTCACGGGGATAGAATTACCAAAACTGATGTGTCGGCGAGGTATTTTTGGAAATGATGAAAACGGTTTCCTTATTTTTGTTAAACGAAAAAGTTGATTACTTATTACCAAGACGGTTTCAATATATACAACCTTTAAAGTAGGACTCTGTAACGTGATACCCGTTATCAAACTGTGCTGTATTCTCAAAGGGCAAGGTAAAACAATAGAGCGATTCAGAAAGATTTATCGCTTTTTGTCGTGCAATATTAATATATGCTTTGTTACAGCGTATCGGGTTCCGCGCTAAAGACATAAAATATATCAATATTTAACAACGGGTCTATTAAAATAGTAGAAAGAAATAAAAACTTTACCAATTCAATTTATCTGTCTTTGAAATCTTTTGTTTTGTTTTGAATCTTTTAAATTTATCATGATATATTCGTCTGTTTCGAATTAAAGATGTAAAAGCACTTCGCAAAAAGTAAGTTAAATATTACATGCGTATTATTAGGTCGTTCTTCCAAATCATATATTCTTTGTTGTAAAGACAGCATAAATAAAATTCCACCATTATTTAAGAAAGCAGAAACCAAACGTATCTTAATTGCCTGTCACCATCTTTTTTAGGAAGTGAAAACGTTAGAACATGTTCTGAACAATATTGAAGTATAGAGTTCATCGTTAGCTTCCTATAATCAAATTGCTGTATCTTCCAGTATATCTGTATCTTCATATAGTTTTGCAGTACGATCTACAAACATTGTCTTACAGATTAACACATTAGCAACTAATATGCAATTGTTTAGAACCCAAACAGAACATGTTTTCTCATTCCTAATATTATAAAATACAAGAATGGATACTTTTATATCATTTCCACGTAGAGAGCATTCAGTATTGAAATGAACACGTTTGACGTCTTTATATAATTCCAATATACTCAATCTACAACAACAATATTTCTCCATTTCGAGTAGTTTCAACATTACAGCAAAATGTCAGTATACAAGCTTACTAAAGCACATATACCGGTTGTAACATCAACTAGTTTCAACATTACAGCAATAGTTCAACAAGAACTTACTAAATCACCTATACCAGTTATAACAGCAAAGAAAGGCTTGTTTAACCCTATCATTACACGAAGGATGTGACGAATGTAGATGGAATGTGGATTAAAACTGATCGGCGTTATACTCTTTACATGTATTCTACATTCGTAGTGAATACGATAACAACTTGGTGCTTTGTGTGTCAATCTTTGTATCGACATATCTTTCTTTGCCAAAGCTGTTAAACAAATATGTTTAAGTATATAATAAATTAGAAATACCCAAAAATATGATGAGATAATAGTTACGGGCCGCTAACAATCAATATTCTATATTGTCCTGAACAGTATGATCCCTGCACATTATATTCCGTGGTGCGTCACTCGTGAAAATATACACTTCTACCTCACTCGATGAGATATACATGGTATTCAACGAGAAATGTCAAATATCCTATATATATGAATGAAACTTTGAATGAATGACAACAACCCCACCGCCTACTGATCTTCGCCTACCCAACAGATACAAGTTTGAATACCACTGTGTTAAACAGTATATTCCCTATTGCATTCATTCACACACACATCTGATTGGTCTATGTGGGCTGTGTTATTGTGTCAATGTTTGGTCACTGAAATGTTTATCCTTGTTTGCAAAGGAAATATATCTAAATGTTTATCAATGGTCGCAGAAAGCAGTATCTGGATGCTTGATTGAAAGAGGTCCTTCGCAATGACACCAGGATATAAAAATGACCCACAGCAATTGTCAACCTTTAGATCACTTGACTTTCAACTGTAATTTATATTTCTTTTGAACATGATTAAATGAAATATCATAGAATACAAGAGATCTGTGTTGATTCGTATACGTTAATCGCAGATTAAAGTGTTCCATTGGATGTAATTAGAGTTAGCCATGTCCTGACCACGAATAGGTTGATAACAACATCCCAGTCATGAGTAGATATCCGCACGACGTGGAGACATGTTGTTTACATTCACCTGGATGCAGGTAAGTTGATTACCTATCCATTGTTACGGGATATATTACGTCAACATACAGTATACTTATTACCTTGCGTACGTCCAACTTGTTCCCGAAAACTACAGGTAACCATGATTTACCTTTAATCACAGGTAAAAATCTCTAATGCAGTTCGTCACAAAGACAGCTGATGTGTCGACTTTGTTTGCACGTGCAACTCGGCAGCTAGCTGAAGCACGTGCATGACGGACACTTGTCATTAGCTGTCAATCAAATTTATATCACGCCATTCGCCATCAGATTCAGTTGAATTGTTATGTCATGTACGTACACACTGGCAGTTATCTGTTTGTGCGAATCCGTGGAAAAACATTTATATCACATTTTAAATCTGACACGAAACAAAATATTTAAATATGTTAAGTTGATCGTTTATAGCATTTGCTATGATTTTATCAAAATATTTACTTAAATTGTATTGATAAATGTTGGCATCAGTGACATAAATAAAGAAGTAGGTATATTGCAGCGATTTACTAACGACATTACAGTAATATATATCATGTAAAATACATATTGTAGATCGCGTATTATCATTGTTTTATCACCATGCATGCAAGGACACATAAAGGCGTTACGAAGCCATGGAGTACACGTATAGTTTATATAAACACGATATGTTGCACTTTCTATTGAAGGTTTTCCAATACAAGCCAGCAAAGTGAAAGGCAATTCATTAAAGGGAGATAACTTGTAATAGTTCACGGTCGTAAGGCGTTGGACTCAATCTTTACAAACGTCAGCTAGTAGAAAAGATTAAACCGCTTCAACAAATGTTGAAATTAATGTGAACTTGTTGGATCACAATCCCTCCAGTCTACAAAGACGTGAACTATTCTTTAGAAGCGGTTGTACGTGATTGTACAAGCGATACGCAGTCAATGGAGCTGACATTCTTGTCTCACTTCGTCAATCGAATGCGATAGAATTATTCAGTTTCCTCAGTTAAAGTTTTGAACAGATTGTTTCACCGAAAACCATTGTCATGGTCTTTTCAAACGAACCTTTATTTCCTTACTTCCGATGAAAGATTGAAATATGTACAAACGAAATAAAGGGTATTTGGAAAACACGCTGGCATATAAACGGCTTGCATGCGTCTGAACAAACGTCCTGGTCTGAGATCGGTATCTCGAGTTTGTGAATGATTACGCCTCATTCAGCTCATTAATACGCCTTGGCCTTCCTTCCACCCGAGTGTGCGTGCGACATTATCATTTAGATCTCGTCTTTCGCTGTGGGAACCGTAATCCACTTGGCTTTTAATTGTTAAATTCTTCTTGTAAGATAGTTTTACTTCTTTGTATGTGTAATCTGCTGGTTTGATCCAGGGAGCTGGAGGGTCGCTATTCCCCATGGCGTGAACAGATTTCACGCTGTGTTGCGCCCTCCCGACACGCACTCGCTGAATATCTCACTTGTATGTAGACAATACTGTAAGAATAGATATTACCCTATACCCAACCCCACGCCTTACCACTGAGTTTATAGATTGGAAAAAAACACAACTTTAAATGTAATCCCCAGGACAGAATGACGCTTTATAATTAGATGCCCGTTTCTGATATGCCTTGTTACAAAGTTTAGATTTTTTTCTCTCCAAAGTTGAAGTTTATTGAACCTAAAACTTACGACTGTAGTTCAGTCAAACGCAGTCTGATATTGACAAT
Organism: Gibbula magus; assembly: GCA_936450465.1. Taxonomy (NCBI): domain Eukaryota; kingdom Metazoa; phylum Mollusca; class Gastropoda; order Trochida; family Trochidae; genus Gibbula; species Gibbula magus. The sequence goes on from OW388291.1 coordinate 40,528,109, forward strand.
GGTGTTGTACTGCCAGTGACACAACCAGAGGAAAATACAATTACAGTGATTGGACATGGTTCATCTCAAAATTTATTTTGAAAACTTCTAAACCAATACTTACTCTAAAATCACCTCTTAAAATTAAGGACATAAGGCTATATTAAAGTTTATTGACTTTAGTAGTTTACTTAATTGACAGTGCCACTTACAGTTCTTCAGTTCAATTCTTTAATTCTTTCAGTACAGCTTAAAGTTTAGGGTATTTAAATACTTAACTTAATTCTTACACAACTTAAAAAATCCGGTATTAAGTAATTTACCCAATTATTTCAGTACCAAAGTTTATTTAAATTTATGAAGTAATTTACCCAATTATTTCAGTGGCACTAAACTTTACGGCATTAAGTAATTTACCCAAGTATTTAGGAACCCCTAAAGTGTTTTCTATTAAATAATTTATCTAATTTCTAAAGCACCACTTAAAGTTTACGGTATTGGATAGTTTGAGTCCCCCCATCATGTCTGTTATCAACTCATCATCATCTCCAGCACTGAAATTTAAAAACAATAAATTCAAATAAGCTGACGTACACACCTCCAGCGATGGAAACACCTGAATGATTTTGCTCTGCACTTGAAAATATCAGCTGGTCACGCATGAATGAACGATTCTCTGACTTGGATTATGTCTATCTGATTTGTTATCAGGGTTTAGAGACAACGCCTCTGGCACTGAAAAGTCAAGTCCTTGTACTTCGTTATGTATTCGTAATGAGGTGAGGTGAGGTGAGGCTAGTGATGAAGTAACAAGAATTAAGGATGAGGTAACAAGATGAGGTTTAACGCGCATTCAAAAGTATTTCACATAATTGAGCGATTACTTTGAAACCTCTCTTGAACACGGCCCCGGTCTCTGCATTCTCGGACTAACCCAAGTTTACTGCAGCTAGATATGCTTTTCTGTATGCGATGTAACGACCCAAACTCCTCACAGTGCTGCTGCGACTCTCCTGCGTCAAGCCTTTACGATAGTTGATCAGCCCTCGAGACGAGATTGGTAACGACCCTGTTTATAGTTTACACACTGTCACGGCACAGTCATAAGGGAATCTGAATAGCTCAATATTTAGACTTAGTTTTAATGATAATTGATTAAGCTTCAATGATAGTGGATTAAAGCATAATGATAAATGAGTAATTATTTTATAACATTATAATGGAAATTGATTAGATAACGATTCAAATGTTAAACTATAATGCCCATCGATTTGATTCTATATATATATGTAAGGACAGTAATTATATTAACCATAATGATCATTTATCAAATATTAAAAATAAATGATTAATTATTATGAAAGTTACCGGTAATTACATTTCAACGTTAGTCGTTACTCACGTTTGAGTCAATATCTATTGCTTAAATTTTAATTATAAATGGTGATATTTCATGCAAATCGATTGCTTTTGATGAAGAATGATCCCTGATCTCATCAATAAATGTTCAATATTTGATAAATATATCAATAGATTAAATTTCAATTAAAATTTAAAGGTAATCGATTGCTTAAAATGTAATAGTTCATTAATGATTAAGTTGTAGTGTTAATTGCTTACATTTAACCAATGATTGATTAATTGATGTATAATGGTAATTGTGAGGGGGGGGGGGGTATTGTGAGGGGGGGGGGGGGGGGGGGGCTTTCTATCCTTAATTTAACTGTCATGAAACTAAATGAGGTCTTTGATTTAATATGAATAAGAGGTACACAATCGTGAAATCTCTCTGTGGATATGTCCATATTTATATATGGCAGGTATACTATCACGTGATCTTACACGATTCTTCATATAAATTGTTACTTACTAAAACATTGATTCAAATTACCTTTCAATTTGGCGAAGTTTTTAAGTTCCTTACATACGCCCGTTGTGCTACGAATGAAAGTTCATTTTCAAAATAACATTCATATAAACCTGCTATATATCAAAACTAGTTACGTCATCTCCCATTTTACGTTGTTATCAATGTTTGTGGTTCCCACGACTCGACGGGTCTCTAGCGGAACAGTGCATGTGATATGTCATGATTCACCAGCAGAAATAGCTTCTATGTACTTCGTATCATTGCACAACACCGCTCCACTGTTACTTCCTATGACATAGCCTACTTCATTCATGAGTATTGGTAAACAAAATATGGCCATTTATTTATAACATCATACTTTACTCCGTTCTATAAATGAATACGTACATAATTGTCATTTCGACTTCGACTTGTCAAGCCATATTGCACCTCATTTACACTTACGATATATACAATGTTAAGCAAACGAAACGTAAATAACTACATAATGTAAACTCCTAACTTTTTCACTTGAATTATTACATAAATAACATTGATACACCAGACCTAACTAAAAGTACTACCCTTCATTAAGAAATCACACATCTTCTTCATTTGTTGAACTTGATAACGATACTCCGTCCACGACGCCACACTTTTAAATGACTCAATTACGAAATATCTATTGTAGGTGAAAGTTGAATTATGAATAAATCAACTTTTCTGAAGACTACAGTGTCCTTCTCAACCTTTGGGATTTGACATAAATGATGAAAAGTTTGATATACTGATATATATTTAGAATTCCCATTTCTAGTGAAACTCATTAAACTGATATCCACTAAAGTATAATGTCAACAAGTTTAATTAAACATAAATAACTACAAATCTCCTCTCGATATGGAGTGCCTATATTTGGTGTCATTATTTCAGTGATAATGAGTTATTTATTTTCGCTACCGGTATATATTCCTATAATTATGACATTCCATTTACCATTTTATATGATGTAGCTGAGTGTTGTTTATTGTTTATAGTTTTGCATTTTACATCATATTGTTATCAGTCTTCTTTTAAAATGCATATATCTGCATATAAGAATAAGAAACTTTTCTGGATAACAACTACTTCTTTAATGTGAAAATACACAACGTTTCGGAGTATACTCACTCCTTAATGTATAAAGAAATAACAAAATGGGATATATTTTTATTTTCCTTACATTCAACCTGATGAAAGAGTGTGTACTCCGAAACGTCGTGTATTTTCACATTAAAGAAGTTGTTATCCAGAAAAGTTTCCTACTCGTATGTATGCCACTTCTAGGTGCCTTTCAAAGACTTCATATCTCAATATGTTCTTTCTTTACTCATTCATCCATTAATTCATGTGTCCTTATTAAATTAAGAATAACAATAGCAAAAAGAGATATAATAGAACCATGACGTAAAACTGCGTGACTAGAACTAATAATATATACACAATCTCATTTCAACGCTGAGTGGAGATGCGAAAGTTTCGTTTATCCAACTCCAAGACAAATTAACTTTGCACATATTTGTAATAATCACAATAATGAACATGTTTATTCTTTGAGAGCAATTGTTTATTGACAATATATTTGAGTCTACAGCTTGCTTTTTTTCATGTCTCCATCACTGGCTGATTTAAGCCTTGCCGCATTTCCTTGAGGTTTCTGTGCTAGGAAATCAGAGTCCATTGTATTTCAGGTGCAGCTCTCCACTACAATAGCACGGAAAAGTGAGGGGGATACTGCAAGACTTAAACCAGCCAGTTACGGAGACTGGCAAGAGATGCCTCGCGTCGGTAAGTTGGCTTTCGTTTGACGAAATTATCTATTTACCTGTTCTAAATGACCTTTATAAAATATGTCTTTTAAGATGAGAAATTTGTATTTAACGGATGCTTTCTTTTAAGGGTGAGTAATAAATTTATCTTCACTAATATTGGCTTATCATATACGAGGATATGTAATATATTAAATGATGTATGATATGCATTATATAATTCTTCAGATATACGTGGAATGAATAATGCATATATAGTGGAACACATCGATACTGATGTATTTGGTACAATAGTACTTGACGAGTACATAAACCCAATTTTAGTATACATGAAGTGAGGTGGCATATGCTATATCAATGTTTATGTACATTATATAGACAATCGATTTAAGGCTTGTGGGTTCAATGGGGTTAGGTGCACATCTGTGCCTGTTTGCCAACACGAGGCGATGTCAATGCAAGACTCATAACGGACGTCTCAACCGTCTGTCTCTCATAATCCCACCGTATAACAAGCTAAAGTGAATCTGTATACCGTAAGTTCTGCTCCATGACGGTGTATAAACAAAAAACCCTTAACAAGGTCTCTACCTTCACTCATTACATCTAGGCTAAACTGAATACATGTGAAATTGCAAAACCAAAGTATGAATAAATTATATCTTTATTTTGGGATTCATGTTTCGCAATATAAACACGAGTCAACCTGTTTATGAATATTGTCAATCGGAGACTGGGGAGCCATGTCTCACACTGTGTCTCCAGTGTTAGGAACTCTACTACAGACATACGTACATACCGTTTTGCTGTTGTCATGGTAAACTCTTAATCAATCTCAACATATGTGAAAACAGTATTCCCCAGTAACTCTTGTCTTCATTTTGGTAACAGGAGGATTTTTTTCAATTGTATTATTATTGTACTCGTTCATAATTTAAATCCTAATAAGTAACGAGTTTCAACCAAACGCAAATTTGATTTTTTTTGTCGCAGTCTGTTCCTTTTTCTATAAATTGTCTTCATGTTGTGGCTGATAGAATGGAACTTTATCGTGACAAGCTGAACGTATACTCTTTCATTGTAAGAAAAAAAATATTTTGTTTGTGTCATTTGAAAAAGTTTTCTTTCATCTGGTGACAGAGAGACAAAGGAAGACTAGTATTGGGCAAGACAAAGACAAAAGACATATCGTGTCCATGTTTTTCGCTCTGAACCGATCCGTTATACTGTCAAGCAGCTCGTGAGTCTTGTCACATTCCCATGTAGCGCGTCTCGAGACTCGGACATTGGTCACTTGGGACGCTTATGATTGGGTCATCAGCCATATCTGCTATTGTCTCCATGATCGATGCGTGACCACTCCATTAGCCGCGACACCTGACATGATGGCGGGTGTGTTCCTGGAGCCAAGTGCCGACCACCTGAAGCTAGCTACCCCCGGAGCTAGAGTCTACAAGGTACGAGGTACACCCGGAGCTAGAGTCTACAAGGTGCGCGGTACCCTTACTATACTCTAGGTGTCCGTTACCCTTATAGATATGTGCTCTTTGAAGCGTCCTGTAGCATGTTCATAATAAAGTCAAGTCTGTCTGTAGAGTGTTCCCTTAAACGATTATATTAGGCGTGGGTCCTTATGAAAGGCCTGTGTTATTAGTAAATCACTCATTTTTAATTATTGATGTTTGGGTTTGAATAGTGTTATAAATGAGATGTTTGTACTGTAACACCGGATCTATAGCTCCTATTATCTTAAAGTGTCTCGCACACTTATCACATGTTGCATTTGTCCACATTCTCTTATTCATATTGCAACATAAGACATACATTGCTAAACGAATTCAAGTAACAATAATGTTCACGGTCTCTCATAAATCTGCAGTGTCTCATTGCATTGAAAACACATTTAAAACAAGGCATATCTTACAATTATAAAATTTATCTTTTTTTCGCATTTTGGGTTTTCATTGATTTCCAATCTTACTCTCCTTAGGACAAACAAAGCCCATATTACCTATATACCTGACAGTGTAGATCACCCGTCACACCGTGTCATGTTTTCAGGGAAGCAGTACATCTGTCAATCACTCTCTTGTACTACATACTGCTGACAATATGTCCAGAGTCGGAAATCGATGGGACTTATCTTTGACATCTGATAATGCGAATTACACATTTCCATCAAATTGGTTCCGAAATATTTCCAATGTCATTCATGAAACAATGACTTCACGAGTTAAGCAGTTGCCATTAACGACGATATTCGATTTCTTAGTGTAGCCCTAAAGGAAATAACACTCGATTATGAGAACGGAGATTAATTTTGTATACATCTATAAACTTCAGACCTTTAATCGTTTTAGCGATATTCAATCCTTGAATTATAGATCCGAAAGGATATTAATTTTATTTTTGTCGGCAATGATTAATTTCGTCTTTATTTATAAGCTTCATACTTTTAATCGCTTTTGCAATTTTCGATTCTTGAAATAAAGATCCGAAAGGAAAATCATTTGATTTTTTTGAGCGGTGATGATTAATTTCGTTTATATTCATAAACGTAAGTTTAAATCGATGATTAAAACGTGTTTAAAATGCTAAAGCTAGAAGGAAACCTGTGTTACAAGCACGCAAGCAGCAGCCCTTTCTCAGCCTTAGTTCAAAGCTATGTTTATAATATCATATGAGCAACCAAAATAGACACAATCAATTCTTCTCAAGAAAGTTTAAATAGCGTTTTGACATTTTGTCTGTCGTGTTGACCTTAAACCAACTGTAGTGTTGACACTTTGTGGTGATGATGTTGTGTCTCTCCTCTCTCTCCCTCTCGCCTAGCCTTACTCAAAGAAGATAGTTCACGATGTTGTATCTCTCCCCTCTCTCTCCCTCTCCTACAGCCTTTCTCAAAGAAGATAGACAAATTCTTTTATCTTTTTCGGGACTAATCCCTTGCGGGATTCGAACTCACACCTTCAGCCCAGGCACCAACAGCCAGCACCGACTGTACCAATAGATTACCCATTCGGCCACCATGACCTCGACTAATGCAGATGGTGTGATCTAAATGTATAAATGTTACATTTGTTCACTGTCTAACTGACGTGTATTTAGTCTAATCATATGTATAATTATAACATTATGCCCTAATAACAGACACGATAGCATGTCTAAACGACTGAACCAGTTCCCGTGTATACATACATGAACAAATGACTAAATTGCCTTATCAACAGCTTTTATTTGAGTAACATTAATGATCTACACATAGCACCGGATATGAAATTTTTTTTAAACGAATATGATGAAAACAAAGGATCAAAAAACAAAATGGAACTTCTAGATCTATTAACATTGAAAGCCATTTACCCGTCACTTTGGCATTGTTTTATGATGGATTGAGTTCACATTGACTTTTTTATCTAAAGAATCCGAAAATATTTCTACATAAGAAACTTCATTAGACCTCTTTGATTGATGACATTGTCATGAAAGTAACTTATGAATGAAGTTTATTTATAAAACAGCACTTACTTCAAGCCTCTAGCCTACTGTTATTAATTCGTTGGGTCAACCGGTACGAGAATGACATTTTTCCATAATGTGTGTGGTCATTGTGTAAAGGACTCAATGCAACATGGAGCCCATCCAGAGGTTGAGTAAAACAACAAAACTGACCTTTATCTAGAATTGTGTGATGAAGGTTGCCCCGAGTACACCTCACAATAAGCCAATAGAAACACATACCTTACGTGGGTGGAACATTATGTTCATATATGTGCCTGTCCCCTAGATGATAACATATCCTACATAACGATATCCAAGATATCCTACATAACGATATCCAAGATATACAACATAACGATATCCAAGATATACAACATAACGATATCCAAGATATACAACATCACGTACTGGACCCACTGGAGTCTGATAAAACCATGAAGTATCAACTAATTTTTATATCCAAATCTTTATTGAAATGCATGCGTGCCTATATGGAGAGTATAAACATGGTACTTTAAATGTAAAACCCTGGACAGTGAATCTTCATTTATAATCACATCGTCGCTCAGGAAAGAGAACATGACGTTTATGACGAACAACAGTTCGTCTTGTGAACATCGTCTACCCTTTTACAGATGACATGGTTCTGATCAGATTTACTCGAATATAAGTTGAACATATATATAATAAGCTCGAGCTTGAAGACCCGAGAGCTGCAGATGAAAGCCGATATGTACAGTGTATATACGTATACCTACACACCTATATAGTACAGTTCATTCACTGACCAGCTTCCATAAGTTGACTTCATTCGCGCATGATATCTCCGACCTTGAGTTCTCGACCAGTCTGATCAAATAGCCGCCACAGTGTCGGGTTACGTATTGAATACGCTGTAAGTACGTATTGAATACGCTGTAGATGATAGAGGTAGGATGCGACACAGGTCAAAATAAACATCTCACTTCGAGATTGTTAAACCCAGCAGAACACAAAACTGCATGTTTGAGTATATGTCTACACATCAACATGGAAATACAACTTAAACAATTGCAAACTCAGACAACCGAGCTTATATACACAATACACAGGGCTACATATTAGATAATGGTATACTCGAATTAAAGATCAATTAAAGGTGTCTTCCTACTGTCCTGGTAATGAATGCGGATACAGGCAGCTACTTAAACTAGTGTTCTGGTTCTCAGCTTCACCACAAGAATCATCAATGTAGCGCAGATTGTTTATTAGTTTCCCTTCAACATATGGAGGGGGTGGGGTACTACATACTACCACAACAATACAAAACATACCACTACACACTACCACAACAATACAAAACATACCTCTTTATATGTAAAACAACATTTTGCTGCACACCATAGCACACTAGTTGATATCACATGATACCAACACACTACACATACACGATACGACACTGCACATAAGACATGGCATGAGACACCCTAACACAGACAGGCCAATAACATAACACACATTAAACTGTTTTTAACTTCACCACATTACCTCATGAAATCGAACTAAACAATCTACCGCTACACAACTTTACTACATGATTCAACTACACAATACAACACCACTCCGCAACGTTGACAAGTAATAGACCATTCATCACCACCTCATATTACACTTTACACAACGTATCTACACCACGGCACACCACACCACACCACAATCACGTCCCTTCACTACACCATACCACACCAGACCAACTCACACCATCTTCCGCACTCAACACCATATCACACCGCACGAAATTCCACCACACCACAATGATATGCCCACACCACACGACTTCCACCACAACAATAACCTCTCACCACACCACAATACAGTACAACATTGTAGTCGTGAAGTTGCTTCCTGTACCGACACTGCTGCACAACATCTCTAAACATGTTTATTGTTAAATACTCAACACAATGCAATGCAATAATAACCCTTCACTCCAACAAACACCACGCCACGCCACACCATACAACACCACACCATACAACACCACACCACACCACACCACACCACACCATACAACACCACACCACACCACACCACACCACACCATACAACACCACACCACACCACACCATACAACACCGCACAATACCACACCACACAATACCACAACACACCACACCACACCACACCACACCACACGACAATACGCGTCATGGAATTGCTCACAACATCGCGGTGAAGTTGCTTTCTATACCGACGTCCCAGCCGTCTCTTGATGCATAGCTAAACATCTCTCAACATGCTTTCAGCGTTAAAAACTCAACAACTCGCAGTGCGTGAGAAGCGACGAGGCGTCTTTCAATACACGAAAATAACTATTTAAAAGAAATTAAACTATTGACGCGGTAATCAGGCGAATGACTCGGTTTTAAACATTTTAAACGGTGTTTAAATATGTTGTACATCGGTTACGCTTCGGTGTATTGCCTTGAATCTCCCCCGACGCTCTTCCCCCGCGATTAAAGTTAAAATATGAAACTGTATCCTTTAAATTGGTATACTATTGTAGGTAAATAAAAGGATGTAAAGCCCGTCACGGACGAGTTGACTGCTATGTATTAAGATTTAGTGTTCATGAACCACAGATATATAGCAACGCTAGAATAAGTTTTTAGCGTTTTCACATCAACTCTACGGGTCACGTGATATAAATCACACCAAACACTTGCTTTCTTTCATGAAAAGCAAACAAGACCACTTGACTGGAAATGTAAGTAATAAAAAGGGTCATATTTTACAGTAAGTATCCACAACACATGCCTTGTTTCTGTTTACAGTCTCTTTAACAGAGCACTTGAAGTGACATCGAGATTTTACACTATTAAACGTCTTTATCAACAAGAGACTACATATCAACATCTATATCAATAAGCATAAGAAGAGACTGACTTACCTGAAGAAATCACCAATGACTTCTGTACACAGGTAAAGAGCTCCATATTTTGCATTCGAGATGCAGGTAAACACGTAGAAGTTTGAAGAAAGGTAGCACATCTATTGAGACACAGTAAGAACTAGACTCTTCAGACCCGTGAATATTTAGTAAGTAATGTCATCTGAAGCGGCTGCTTTGAACTTTCTCACGGTAAGGGAAACCCGGGTAACTACCGCAGACAGGTAAGGCAACTTTCACCTCGCGGAGCTCTATTACAAAGGGAGGTAACCGAATACGGATTGGGAGAGTTGATTTAACGTAAAATTAGCCTTCAAGTGCAAACCCGAGCTGGGCCAGGACAAGAGACATCAACCGATATGATTTCGCTTAATTTATTTGCATCCCAGTTAAAACATTTTATTTCTCTGGATTATGTCTCATTTCGTTCTCCCACGCCCCAAGCCTGTAAGAACAGCTGTTTATAGCTCTTACGCAAAAGGGGATACCCCTCTGTCTAGCCCGTGTGTATGTATGATAAATTCTCTTACTTTGTGCCGGACAATCTTGAACAAACATTGACATGAGTAAAGAGTCAGTATAAAGAATGCCGCACGTCAAGGCTATATATACTCGTATATCCCGACTGGGCAATATGGTCTGTATCTCACTGCCACTCCGTGATAAGTCTGTGTGATCAAAGAAACGGTAAGCGACGTGTACACTGGATCTGAAGGTATTCAAGCGAGTACGTCAACTGTTCAGTTTGGACTCGTAGACATGGCTTAAACTGTTGACTTATCCTGTCTCGTGATATTAACTTCATATCAAAACCAAATGAGTTATTGAATGCCTGAAAGAATAGATATACATGTACGCCAATACCAACTGATGACCCATATTTTTTTTCTCACCTGCAGTTAGCCACGTTCCTTCTGTTCAAAGCCACATTCAGTTTCCAAATACCTATAATTGCAATGTTTTGTTTAAGATGAATTACCGTAAACGTAAGAAATGTAGAGTTCACAAATATAAAAAGCATGCCAGCCCCACCGGTAGCAATCAACACTGACAGTTTTAAGAAAACAAGCATCAACATCTCATTTAAAATTTAAATAGATAAGCATCACGTTATTTAGATTTGATGTTTGTGGCAAGTGCCTCTTCACGGCTTCACAAATATAACTTGAAAGACATACAACAGAGCATTCGCCAATCTACACGTGTAACATAAAGGTGCTAATCAAAGCTGAGGACATGAAGCGCACGTAAATGATCTCAACGGTCGAGAAGGGCTCGAATACTAATCGATCCAGAGGGACACGTTGTATTTGCATATTAACATCACATGCTAACGAAAACTACAAAGCGGTATTGGATGAAAACCCCAAATGAAATTTTCAAAAAACAAGATTTTCTGGATAACAATTTCTTTATTGTGTGAATACAGGACGTTTCGGAGTAGTACTCGCTGCTTCAAAACATTCAATTAGATGAAAGAGTTGTACTCAGAAACGTCGTGTATCTACACAATAAAAGAGTTGTTACCCAGAAACGTCGTGTATCTACACAATAAAGAAGTTGTTATCCAGAAACGTCGTGTATCTACACAATAAAGAAGTTGTTATCCAGAAACGTCGTGTATCTGCACAATAAAGAAGTTGTTATCCAGAAACGTCGTGTTTCTACACAATAAAGAAGTTGTTATCCAGAAACGTCGTGTATCTACACAATAAAGAAGTTGTTATCCAGAAAATATTACGTATTCCGCTTCTAAATACACCTCCAAGACTTTATCTTGGAAAGACACAGGTTGGATTTTCTAATATAATACAAATTATATTTATCCTAAAAGTGTCGGAATACTGAAAAAAGCGCTGCGTGATCTATGTACTCGATGTTCTCCTTTACTTACACGTCTGTCGCTGGATTGAGGATAAACACGTTCTCATATATTCTCAAACTCCCTAAAGGCCTACAACTGAGCGTTCAGAGATTCAGGTGTTATATTTGCGTATTTGAACAAAATTCACGTTCACAGCATCACAGTAATCAACAGGGAACATTCGCATTTGCTTCTGACAATCAAGTTAACTTTGCAGCTTCTGTAGTCAGATTATCACAGGCAATTCGGTTGGAACAATGCTGGAACTTACATTTATATTATTACATGCCATCAAATGCCTTTAAAAATTCAAAATGAATAAAAAAAATTAAAACTGTATACGGGAGGGTAAAGGAGAGGAAGTAAAATGAAGAAAAAGCATGAATAAATTCTCTAGAGTTTCTTACACATATTATAAAGGAACTTAAGATCGGGATCAACGTTATTCTACCAACCGACAGATCGAGATCAACGTTATTCTATCAACCGACAGATCGAGATCAACGTTATTCTACCAACCGACAGATCGGGATCAACGTTATTCTACAAACGGATAGATCGGGATCAACGTTATTCTACCAACCGACAGGTCGGGATCAACGTTATTCTACCAATTCATGCAACCGACAGATCGGAATCAACGTTATTTTACAAAATGGTAGATCGGGATCAACGTTATTCTACCAACCTATAGATCAGGATCAACGTTATTTTACAAAATGATAGATCGGGATCAACGTTATTCTACCAACGGACAGATCGGGATCAACGTTATTTTACAAACCGATAGATCGGGATCAAAAGCTGAGAGGCATGCAAGAATTCAGTCGTGGGCGGATCGCTATGTTGCTATTGTGTAGGTTTGTTATACTTGGTTCTAAAACATTCCTTCATATCGACTGAGGTCATGTGTCGCGACCGTTGCTACTTCGCGTCATTTCATTTGATCGTTGAGCAATACTCTACAGATACCTCGATCAAAGAATACGATTAATTGACCAATGGGAAACATTTATATGGCTTTCAAATGCAATCAAAGAGTATACTATAGAACGGTATGTACCTATACCTCGCCGGTTAAATTGAGTCGACCAATGTTCACGACAGTAGAAGACCGGAAACCAAACTCAAACCACGCCCTCTTAGATTCGTGTTTTTGAATCAAAATATTGATTTTGAAGTTGTGAAAAACGTTGTTCAAATACACAATGCGACGCAACGTTGCTATTTTTCTGGTTTATCTGCCACGGAGACGCGAGGAATGCTGGAGGCGTTATAGGACTTGGTGGAGACATAATAGGGCTTTATCTTCCTAATGAATTTTCAAAACTTTGAGGGAAATGAAATATGTTACCAGGACAACATTGACAAATTGTTAAAATATGTCAAGCATTTAATAAAATATGCCTTTCTAAAACAGCAGCAAAAATGTCCAACAAAAAAGACATGCAAAGCATTTCACGTTGTTTCTGCATGCATGTTGAAACATAAAACATATCGTAACAAAGCAAAACAGTCATGCAGTTTTCGATTGGTTCCCCATGGGCCCATGAACTGTATCGAGTTTACAAGGTGTACATAATTTATTCCCTAAAAACGAAACAAGATGCAGAAATTGAATAACATAATCATGATTTTGAACGTTGATTTTTCCCCTTCAGTGTACTATTGAAATGACCATACATGCTTCTTTCCATTGAATATCTCATATTCTTCAATATATAATAATTTTTTGTAAATTTATGTCCATATATCAATTGTCTACCTATGTCCGTTGTGAAATCATATAAACAGCAACAGAACACTCTTCTTTATCTCAGAAGATCATTTCAGAGTTATGTGCCCTTGTCAAATTCAGAAGCGGAAGCAGCGTCCTCTATAGAATACATCGGAATTGGTGCTAGATCACTGAGGGTAGTTATCATAAATACTTCAGTTACGTGTATTCTGTGCATTCTGTTTGTTATCAATGTGTCGTTAGTTATGGTCAAAATAACTTGTGACTGTCTGACAGGGTACCAATTTGGCACCGTTGGTGAACACAAACGATGGTACTTTTAAAAATAAGTGTCATTATTTTCTCAATGATGTGTTTTTTTTACGTTTCATAAATCGAATATTGATTTCAACTATATATGATTGAAGTGCTATCAACTTTAATTATGACGAATTCCTTCCAAGATAGTGTTTATCATTTGATTTTGGTCCCACCTTTGCAAGACGTTTTTTGTGTCCACGAAAGGAAAACATCTAGCAGTGGTTGTTCTAATACTGGCATGCCAGTTCCAGGAAAAAAATTTCAACAATTCATTTTGTTTATAGCATAAGATAGACATATGGAAGAAAGATAAATGTATGAATGTATGGTCAGATGTACATCGCCATTGTTTCACAAATGCAGCAAAGGGGTTTACTATACATAAGATTGAATGAATCAGAGAAAACCGACATATCTGTGATATCAACTGAGTTTGTTCATTCATGCAAACGCTTGGAAGTTAAAAGCCAATCCCACAACAACCGTTTCATCAAGAAGCTTATCACGCACAACATCTCCTTGAGACAGATCAAAGCTCCATGTCTGTCTGTCTGTCTTTCTGCCTAGGGGTACTCGTGTAACAAGTTACCATTCACAGTCCAACATGTTCTATCAGATATGTTTCTGTATCTGACTTGTGTATCTGTTTCTCACATAATATATTTACAGTCCTCTCTCAATGTCTTCTACCTACTGCCAAAAAAACATCTGTCTGTCTGACTCTCAACTCTGTATGTCTGTCTCTGTTTCTCTCTCTGTCTCTCTGTCTGTTTCTCTGTCTCTCTGTCTGTCTCTCTGTCTCTGTCTCTGTCTGTCTGTCTGTCTGTCTGTCTGTTTGTCTCTCTGTCTGTGTCTCTGTCTGTGTCTCTCTGTCTGTGTCTCTGTCTGTCTGTCTGTCTCTGACTCTCTGTCTCTCTCTCTGTCTCTCTCTCTGTCTCTCTCTCTGTCTCTTCTCTCTTCTCTCAGATCTACCTACTGCCATCTCTCTCTCTCTCTCTCTCTCTCTCTCTCTCTCTCTCTCTCTCTCTCTCTCTCTCTCTCTCTCTCTCTCTCTCTCTCTCTCTCTCTCTTCACTCTCTCCTCTCCCTCTCCCTCTCTCTCTCTCTCTTCTCTCTTCTCTCAGATCTACCTACTGCCCTGTCTCTGTTCCACACATTCCTGTGTCTATCTCGTCATCTAGATCAAGAAGATTACTAATATCACAAAGAATTCCTCCTATTTAGTGGTCCAAGTTAGCGCATGTGGAAAATTGAGGAAGGGAGATTTAACTTCACTGGGGCATTTATTTTTGACCTCTATTAAGATATCTGAGATATGCTGGCCACTTAGGTCCAATAAACAGAGTAATCTTGCTGATCAGGAGGACACATAGCAAGTTTGGTGTCTTGTATCTGTCCTCCTGGATTAGGGAATTATTTGGTATCTTACTTTTCAAGACTTCAGAACCTGAGTATTAGAGATAGGCATAATTGACTGAACAGATTCAATCTAAGAAGTACACAATTCATTTAGAGCAACATATAATCTAGAACTGATGTCTGATAGCCAGTGTCGTGGTTTGTGTTCCTTGACTTAATCTTAATAAGTAGAAGGATCAACATTAGTTTCAGATTATCTAAACCTTTTCTGGATGAGGATTTTTTTATTGAAATGATTGATTTAAAATAACTCTTTGCTTTTGTTCAAAAAAGTTTAGCACAAGAATAAGAGCATCTGATTTGGTATTATTCCAATTGTGTGTTATCTAAATCTTGAAACAATCCTTGCTTGATTTTATTATGAAAATTACAAAAACATAATATATTTAAGGAATATAATTTCAAACTTAAAGCTCAACTGCAGAGTGCTAAGTGAAGACTCTAGAAGAAATGTGGATTTGTAAGACAATGAGGACATCCTGCTTATAAATTCCAGCAGCTACTGCTTGGTTCAGACAAACAGATTGAATCTCAACCTCCCCGGTCCCCTGATAAAGACATATTAAACACAGGACAATACCTGGCCGCCTTCAAAGCTTGGCCGGACACAGAGAGAGCTTTCAAGAGGCAAGTTGTACAAACAAAGCCACAATTGTGATGACACAAAATATGAAACATGTTGACATGTAATTCAAAAGTTACACGATAGAAATACAGTACTGCTCACACAGTCAACTCAAGGCTCAGGAGATCAAAGAGAATTGGAGAGAATTATTGGCAAGCTTATCTTTAATCGTGGAGAGGATTAATGACAAATTTTACTAAACTTTATATGATTGTCGAGGGAATTAATGACAAGCAACTATATATGGTTGGAGAATTGATGTAAGCCTAATGATGAGAATTGATGTAAGCCTGATGAGGAGTGGAAGTGATGTAAGCCTAATGGTGAGTGGAGGTGATGAAAGCCTGATGGTGAGTGGAAGTGATGAAAGCCTAATGGTGAGGAGGATTGATGTAAGCCTGATGGTGAGTGGAAGTGATGTAAGCCCAATGATGAGTGGAATTGGTGTAAACCTAATGGTGAGTGGAAGTGATGTAAGCCTAATGGTGAGTGGAAGTGATGAAAGCCTAATGTTGAGTGGAATTGGTGTAAGCCTAATGGTGAGTGGAAGTGATGTAAGCCTAATGGTGAGTGGAAGTGATGAAAGCCTAATGTTGAGTGGAATTGGTGTAAGCCTAATGGTGAGTGGAAGTGATGTAAGCCTAATGTTGAGTGGAAGTTATGTAAGCCTAATGTTGAGTGGAGGTGATGTAAGCCTAATGTTGAGTGGAATTGGTGTAAACCTAATGGTGAGTGGAAGTGATGTAAGCCTAATGGTGAGTGGAAGTGATGTAAGCCTAATGGTCAGGAAAATGGATTTAAGCCTAATGGTCGGGACAATGGATGTAAGCCTAATGGTCGGGACAATGGATGTAAGTCTAATGGTCAGGAGAATTGATGTAAACCTAATGGTCAGGAGAATTGATGTAAGCCTAATGGTGGGGAGAATGGATGTAAGCCTAATGGTCAGGGGAAGTGTTGTAAGCATAATGGTAAAGAGTAATGATGAAAGCTGAGTAGTGAAGAGGGTTTGATTTGGGGTAACTTTTGACCCACAAAGCACTATTTGGATAGTGATAGTCTATTGTGACCTACTGTTGCAATAGTTCATCAATAAATGAAAAGAAACACATTCCAAAATAATCAGTGTTTATTGTCTTGGCTTTGAAATGACATCTTCCAAAGTGACAGACCTATACTTAGTTTTTTAAGTTTTAAAGCTCTCCATGATCTGTTTGGAGTGTCCCAGTATTTTTCAAATTTAAAAGTCATATTTGTGCGCGAAATGTGCGAAAAGTGAACAACTGAAATGACTAAACTATTCATACTATCATTAGTTAGCCATGCTATTGATTTTTTTTAAAAATTACTATCAATAATGTACTATCAGCACAGCATCTATCACAATAAGTCGATAGTTTGATCTATCATTACATCACTAGATTTGATTGTAATCAATTGGAGGGATTGAATAGCACCACTGAAAATTGGCAAGCTTACATGTATATAATATAAGATTGTGGAAAGCTTACCTCCAATTTGGACAATTGTGGAGAAAAAAAATGGCAAGCTTACCTTTACTTCAGATAATTGTGGAGGGAACAAATGGCAAGCTTACCCCCAATTTGGACAATTGTGGAGAAAACAAATAGCAACCTTACTTCCACTTCAGATAATTGTGGAGAAAACAAATGGCAAGCTTACCTCCACTTTGGACAATTGTGGAGAAAACAAATAGCAAGCTTACCCCCACTTTGGACAATTGTGGAGAAAACAAATGGCAAACACCTCCATTTTGCACAATTGTGGAGAAAACAAATGGCAAGCTAACCTCCACTTCAGATAATTGTGGAGAGAACAAATGGCAAGCTTACCTCCATTTTGGACAATTGTGGAGAGAACAAATGGTAAGCTTACTTCCACTTTGGATAATTGTTGAGAGAACAAATGGCAAGCTTACCTCCAAACCAGATAATCAGGGAGAGAAGAGTTTGGTCCGACATGGAATTACGGAGGGTCTCTGTGAGTGGTGCATGCTGGACTTTCTCTACATGGCGACATTGGTCACTCTGCCTCACTTCTCACCTAGCAAATACCTGTGGAAATGAACATACATGTATTTATATGCTCGTTAGTGGATTGTTTTGCTCAGGTATACTGGCTGTTGCTCTGGTGAAATTAAATCAATTTCAGCTTCAGGGGGAAATGTTTGAATTTTTCATGTTGGTTGTTGTTTCAAGTCACCTGCAGCATCTCCGATCTCGTCAAGGTGTGAAGGATCTTCTAAT
Source organism: Gibbula magus (assembly GCA_936450465.1). NCBI lineage: Eukaryota > Metazoa > Mollusca > Gastropoda > Trochida > Trochidae > Gibbula > Gibbula magus. Next base: position 40,546,387 of record OW388291.1, read on the forward strand.
CACGAGTTCTTTAGCAACCAAATCGATCTATTGGTGGAGATTACAGTTGTGGATACAGTGTAAAATCTCAAACATACAGTGTTTGTATGTGAAGATTTAGACAGACATTTATTAAAGATGGACAACTTTAATCAATGAATGGCTTGCATGCTTGGAATTCTCTCATATCTATACAATATGGACATAACATTATGAATCACATGAATCTATTCTAATCTTCTTGATATCTGTCAGTCCATCCACTTTTTAACAATGACACATTTGGATTTCTTTATAAAAACTTCCAACAATAATACTATGATCATATTTGACGATTGATTTTTGATAAAGTTACAGAGGAGTGGACAACTTTCAGATGAAAAATTAAAACGAAGTGAGTTAAAAAAAACTTTGACAAATAGTACTTCTAAATGCTGCTTATAGTTCAGATGCAGTTCAGCAAGATGAGCATGGATTGTTGTTGGATGGGTGACCATGTTCATGGCTGGCTGATCTTGGAGTGATTTCCTGCCCAATACTCAGACACGAGTTGTTGGATTTCTATTGTCACATTAGGCAAGTGACTTCTTTTAAAATATGCTTTTCAACCAGGTGTACAATTGGGTACCTATTTTAAAATGTGTTCATTAAAACATACCATTAATACTATTATAAGTATTGTTACAAAAGTTACACATAGTCGTTCCAAAGAAGTTAAGAAATTGTATAATATAACCAACTGATAAGGAGTATGTGAACCCTGCAATGTTGTACAGTTGTACCCTCATTATTACTGATTTACCTGGCTTCCTGAGCCACTGGTTATTTACCCAAGTACAGAATTCCACATACAGAGGACATTACATCTGTCTAGAGAAGATAAGGGATGTTGGTGCCAGCAATAGTCTGTGTTGTGGAGGGCCCAGGAGGCACTGGGTGTTAAGGAGTTGAGCACTCAGTTTAGTTCTCTTCTCAATGCTACGTGATTCTCACTTTTTATCAAACATTTTGATGGTTCTTAATGGCTTCTGGTTTTGATAATTATACAGGTTACACTTTACTTAAAGGTACATCCATTGTGTTTCATAAAATTTTATTTGGCTTTAATACGTTCCAACTCACCACACGTTCTGTCTACAATACAAATAAATTCACTCAGATTGCATATTTATCCCCAATCGCCAAATATATCATAATTTATTATTTCCAATTAAAATTTAGTATCATAGTTATGTATGTGCAAAAACCGAAATTTCACGTCCCATGTACATGCACAGTAGTTATGTGACCTATTAAACATTATCAACTCAAATTTGTCATTGTGTCTGTTATAAATAAGATTCCAGAATTACGTTTGACTCATTAGCGCGCGCCACACGCTGTGCATTGTCCGGTTTTCGATCAGAAATCGCTATTTTTACCTTCATATCACCAATATGCTAAGTCTACTATCATCAAAATGGTAGTTTTCGGTAACAGTCGGTACTCCTCGATAGAGTAACACCATTTATAACGTTTGCAATATGTGACCCCAACAACACAATGGATGTACCTTTAAGAAATGGATTATTATTACCAAAGTTAGATTTTCATGAACACTGAAGCTGCTGATATAATCAGTCTGAGTGGCACATTTACAGTAATCATACCTCATTAATAAAGGAAATCATATGGGATGTCTATTACATTGAGAAAGGATATTGCAAGATATTTTCTTAGGAATTTCTTTGGAATTGGACATTTCAAGTCTTGTTTAAAAAAATTTATAACTCTCATAATTTTTCATTTGAGCCACATTTTTATGAGGACTTACTTTCGTGTTTAATAGAGGCATGATTTCATAATTATAATACCACTGTCAATCAATTGTTTAAAATCTTTAAATACTACTGCATTCAAATCTTATCATGATGTCAGTCCCCACGTTATACAATCTCCCTTTACAGAGATAACAGGAAACAGAATGTTCAATTAAAGAAAAAGCTAGGAAACTGTCTTCCTGAAGTACGGTAAGCTATCTTCAGTTTTAGACATTTATAGCATTTAAAATGAAATCGATCACCTCTCAGCATGTTGATTGCAAAATTTTCCAAGAAATGTGTGTTGAAATATGTATGAGATTGTGCAGACTTTCATCCGACCTGCATGTGTGCGTATGGGTGTGTGACAAGATGGCTTAGACGTACAGACCCTCCTGTGCTGGGGGGGGGGGGGGGGGGGTTACCAAGGAGTGGACTGTTCCAGGGAGTGAACCGGTTGGACTGAGGATCTCTAGAACTTTGTGCTGATTCAACAGAAACATGTTGAGTAGCTGTTTCCTTGGTGATGTCTTGGTTACAATGTGTTGAGTATACAATTTTTTCCATTGTAGTATTAGGATTGACAATTAATTCAAAGTTTCACATTCGTTATATATGACATTTAAGTGCAACATTATTACTTTTCTTTTTCTCAGAATCTTTAGACATAAGAAGGGTGATATGATGAAAGAAATGGATAGATGGGAACTTCATTTAGGAGTGTGTATACTAGTGACATCATACAATGATTTCCGAGTTATATGATATGACTAATTATATTGGTAATATACACTGAAGTGTGTGTGGTGTACAGGTTGTTGACCAAGCAGTCACTGATATAGACTCATCACTGTTGCGATAAGTGTGATGTCCAGGTAGTTTCCCCTCCCCCTTCAACTCCCCTCCCCCTTCAACTCCCCACCCCTTTTAACCCTTCTACCTTCACCCCCCTCCTCTTTACAACCCCTTCCTCTCCCCCTTTCAACTCCTTCCCCCTTCAACCCCATCTCCCTTCACCCCCCTCCCCTCCTTTTCAACCCCCTTCCCCTTTCAACTCCTTCCCCTCCCCTTTCAACCCACTGCCATTCAACTCTGTCCCTCATTCACCCCTCCCCCTCCCCTTCCCCCAGACAGAGTTTGGTTCTGTTGTTAGACCATCAGGGGTGTCACATGTAACCTGATCCAGACATGGAGGTCCCTCTCCACGACAAGAACAAAACTCTCGTCAACTGCATCGTTAGGTCAGATACTAATTAATCATATTTGAAGAGACCTCACAGCTTCATGTTTACATATGACACTGAATATGAGGCTTGTGTTTCAGAATGATATATATGCTGAAACCTACTGGGTGGGCAAGTCAATAATTTACTTGTCAGAGATAAGCAGTGTTGTCACTTCCCCATTACCCATCCATGTTTTGTTACTGTTATGACATTAACTTGTTGTTGGAATCCCCCATGGTTGTAGGGTTGAATTGGTATAATGACACATTGGAAGGGCTGTAGACAACAGTAAGCACCATTACTGATTGGCTTGTGTCAGTTCTCAAGTCAAATCTAATCTACCCATCTTTTCTGTTTACCGAATGTGGATTTCTATATAAAGTCAATTACAACAATTGATTATATTATTTATTGTTAAATTGAGACATATTTTTGTGGTTCAAGACATTGTTAGGAATCATTTAGTTGATTATAGAGAGGAGTGGTTAAACATGTCCATTGGTTATTGTTAATTGATATATTTATTTGTATCTAATCAATTTAAAGTATCTCATTGGATTTATTTGTTTCTGGTTAACAGCAAAAACCACCACAAACTTAGTCCTTTGGGTCTGCATGAGTTGTCTCTATTTCAACCAGATATGATTGACAAGATTTTGACATAGTAATGGTAACAAGTAACTGTAGAGAGGTGTAGCAACCATCGCGTGACAGTGACACTGAGTCGGTGAGCATGACAAGAGGTGAGAGATTGTTGCTGAGTGTTGTCTCAGGTATCGGTGTGCCAGTTCCTGCTACCGATCCTTAACCTACTAGCTGCCCTGAGGCGTGATTAGCTGCCTGAGGTTTACACGGCTGATTGGTTGACTATAGATGATACTACAAGTTAGTCTTCGAAGACTGATGAATGTGAGTTGTTCAAGACAAAGAGTTGCTTCCCTTTGCGAGTAGATCCAGCCTTCCAGAGAGTAATCTGAACTTGAGAATTAAAGTGAACAAAGAGTTACTTCCCTTACTCAGAGGACTCCATGGATCAAATGTTATTCTGATTATTTGATATAAGCATTTTGATCAGCGATTGTTCAGAAATATGTCTTTGAGAAATGATAATTGAAATAATTAATATTGTGATGTATGACATTTTCTTTGGTATGTCTTGGTTGTGCTGAATGGCAAATGTATGGTTGTAATAGATATATGAATTTCATATATCAAATTCAAGATTTGTTCTTGGTACTCGGAATGAGTGGGATTTTTCAGATTACTTAATGTCTCTAGAGTTACAGTTCGAGTCAGAGATTTAACAATTGTTGAACTGATTTTACACAATTGACATGCAATCTTTATAATAATGAGGCTTCTCAGAGTGTCTGAGCTACAGCATCAAGAAGATTGTCAATGTTTAACAGTTTTTCAGAGACAAATTGATGACTTGGAATGTTTATATCAACATTTCAAACTCATATTATAGTGTAATTTATGGAAATGTTCACCATGGTTTGGTGCCAGTTGATTCAGCAGCTATAGAGCACATTACAATCATGTTATAGGAAAATCTTTCATTGTTTGATATTTAATTGTTCAATCAGGACTAGAATAGAGCAAATACATAGAACTGTGTACTGCAAACTTGATGTGCATGCAGTTTGTTGGAGTTGAGTAGCGGGAGAGCTAACACCTGAACGTAGTGTTTCCACATGGCTAAGTCCATTCACGTATCTTATCTAGATCTGATCACATCTGAGGCATGAACTCCAACTCAATTGCTGAAGGTAGTTTAGTCTCTATCTGCAAGACAGGTGGGCCTATGTTAATTAGTTATTAGCCACATGTTCAAGCATGTTAGTTTATTGTTAATAAAATCACTTGGAAATCATCCACATTTGCATGAAGATGCTATAAGTATGGACAAAACTTGTAGTCAGGTGATTTCAATAAGCTCTTGATCATACAGTGTGAAATGTTGCATTATATGGGTTAAAGATGAGATAATTCTAATATAATGTATCAAGATTAGTTTGTCGACTCCGATGTCTGTCGATATCTGACGGTAGAGGTCTAACATCCTGTCTGAAATAAAAGAGATTTCAGTGGCTCCATATATAATCTTTCTCTATTCAACATGAATGATGATAGGTCTACTGCAAATTTGAGCTTAATTGTTCAGTAATTATTCCGAAATTCTCCTTTGATTTGATTTTCCTAGACTTAGTGCAAGTGATTTTTTCCTTATGGTTTACTGTCAGTTTGAATCTTTGAAACATTGAACTTAGACACAAATATTGAAAGTAAAATATCATATGGACAAACTATATGCTTATCAAGGATAGACTTAACGATAAAATCTTGAATTTTGAATTTATTGTTGACAGACTGCTTGTCATTCTAAATTGACAATCATAGGCACATAGTTTACTTCTTGTAAGTCAAGTTATTTCTATGTGTAAAATATTTTTCTTTTGTTGACCATTTGTTAAGAGAAATCACATATATAGCATTTCAAGGTGTCTGTAATAAATAATTCATAAAAAAAAGGTCACAATGTAACTGTCAATCTAAGGTTGATAAGTATTCATTTTATTTTATCTCTCTATTCCCCTGTCATCCTGTACAGCACGAGAACTGTTCATCAGATGCATGTCTCTGACAGACTGTTCATGAGGAAGAGGATGTGACACTGTCACTTTAATTTTCAATATTTATATGGCCAGGGTCTTGTTTTGACGCTTACATACGAGAGAAGCAGTAAAAGACGAGGCAGTGACATGAGAAACCGCGAGCACACCGGCGGTGTTAAGGTTCGACACCGAGCGAGGACAATCTCGGCTTCATTGTGGGCTCCATTCCCACGCTTTTCGGACATTTATGAAGACTTTATGGCTGGTTTAGTATCATTTAATAGCAAAAATGCATAAGGAGATTTTCAGGTCGAGCGTCAATTTTTCATGTTCATCAGGTCTATGTTATGGTTGAAGCTTCATAAAGAAGAGCAAGATTTAGTGTATGTTGGAAGGGTCAAGACAAGGGACACTTTTGACCCATATTACTTTCTTCCAGTCGTTCTTTGGTGTTGTTGTTGAAAGCCCCTTTGTGTGATAAGTGGGTTAATGTATGAATTATTACACGCAAATATAGTTGTAGTTGTGAGAGATAGTTACGGGGTTCAGATTCTCTTGATGTTTTGGATTACATAAGTCAGATGTGTTAATTATCAATTAACATATATTTTCTAAAGTTGCAATAAAAAAAATATATAAATGTTTTTCATATTGATAGAAACAGATATATTTTGAATTCACATTGAATTCTAACTTTAGTAGTGAGGAGTAAGTGTTTTAATATGTTTGGCCTATCATAGTATGCAGATATTTTAAAAACATCTTTATTTGAGAAAATTGTGTCACAAAACAAATATCACCCAGTGTAGGAAGAGGGAAGAAATTGAAGATTTAAAAATTTGGATCAATTTGAACGATTATGGTGTGGTAAGCTGTTGGTACAGTCAATGCTGGCGATAGTTACCTTACTCTGAGGGCGTGGGTTCGAATCCCGCATGGGACTCAGCCCAAAAAAGTAGAAGAATTTGTACTATTGAAGGTAGTGTTATCCCAAATATAACCATGTTATATTTATTCACTATCTAAATGGCAAGTATTTCTAAATTTATTCATGTTGTTGAAGGGGATGATAGAGGCCAGGTATACAAATTGTGAGACTCTTAATTCATCTCCATAAAAAATAAATATGAATGAAAATTAGGAAAATTACATGCATTATGCAAATCCTATTCATGTTTCTGTCTTGGTATATTTATTAGTTATTCAGTCCACGTATTTCAACATAATATTAAATTTTCATAAGTAGAGGAAATAATTTACATATTTCAGTGAATGGAGATATGTTTTTGGACAGCAAATGTTAAAATAAGAAATGAAGAGAGTATTGAAGTATATTGACATATATAGATACATCAACATACTTTTGATTCAACTCTCTGTAAACTTCCCATTTCATCTGTGATTGTTAATTCCATGTATCATTTTCTGCCTTATGTATACCATTTTCTTCAGAAGCTAGATTTGTTCAAGGAAAAAATGAGAAGAAACTGGTATATAGTCATTATCTGTTGAGGTAACTATGTTTTAAACTGCTCTATGTAGTATTTCATTGTGATAGCTTGTATTACAGCTGGGAGAAAATCTGCAACACCATGATGACTCTGCTTTGCAGTGAAACTTACAAGTAACAGCTGGAACTAGCGAACCATGGATGGTACTGCACTGAATTTCAGTTTGGCGTGTTACACCCAACCTTGTTATTATATATCCATGTAAACTTAACATAGTACTATAGACATGTAATGCGGTTTGTGGTCGATTTCAGTATCACATGCTGTATTGGATGGCTGACAATTCTACCTTCTCTAAATTTTGACACTTTTCGGAACTTTTCATACACAACTTTTTTCCAATTCAATCTTGGTAATTAATGTTTTAATAACATTGGTGGTAACCTTTCAATTAAATAAATATTATTGGTATAAGCTGTGATTTAGTTAACAACACAAGTAGGGAAAGAGTCACTCAAATATTCACTGCTAAGGCAGAAGCTGTCATGGAAGCGAGGGAACAACTTGTTCTTCAAACTCATTGTTCGCTGCCTCCATGACATCCTCGTTCAATACAAATGATCCAAATGCACAAGCATGATGTTCTATATATTTACATGCAGGATAGTTCTCTACCTAGACCAAGTTCTTGGCAGGACTAGAACCCTGGCCTCCAAGATTAATCCATGTTTCATACAAAGAATTAATCAATGTTTCATACTGAAAGATTAATCCATGTTTCATACAAAGGATTAATCCATGTTTCATACTGAAAGATTAATCAATGTTTCATAGTGAACAATTAATCCATGTTTCATACTGAAAGATTAATCTATGCTTCATACTGAGAGATTAATCCATGTTTCATACTGAAAGATTAATCCATGTTTCATACTGAAAGATTAATCAATGTTTCATAGTGAACAATTAATCCATGTTTCATACTGAAAGATTAATCTATGCTTCATACTGAGAGATTAATCCATGTTTCATACTCAAAGATTAATCCATGTTTCGTTGTGAACAATTAATACATATTTCATACTGAAAGATTAATCTATGCTTCACACTGAAAGATTAATCCATGTTCATAGTGAAAGATTAATCCATGTTTCATACTGAAAGATTAATCCATGTTTCATACTGAAAGATTAATCCATGTTTCGTACTGAAAAATTAATCCATGTTTCATACTGAAAGATTAATCCATGTTTCATACTGAAAGATTAATCCATGTTTCATACTGAAAGATTAATCCATGTTTCATACTGAAAGATTAATCCATGTTTCATACTGAGAGTAATCCATGTTTCATACTGAAAGATTAATCCATGTTTCATACTGAGAGTAATCCATGTTTCATACTGAAAGATTAATCCATGTTTCATACTGAAAAATTAATCCATGTTTCATACTGAAAGATTAATCCATGTTTCATACTGAAAGATTAATCCATGTTTCATACTGAAAGATTAATCCATGTTTCATACTGAAAGATTAATCCATGTTTCATACTGAAAGAATTTATTCATGTTTCATAGTGACAGATTAATCCATGTTTCATACTGAAAGATTAATCCATGTTTCATGCTGAAAGATTAATCCATGTTTCATACTGAAAGATTAATCCATGTTTCATACTGAAAGATTAATCCATGTTTCATACTGAAAGATTAATCCATGTTTCATACTGAAAGATTAATCCATGTTTCATACTGAAAGAATTTATTCATGTTTCATAGTGACAGATTAATCCATGTTTCATACTGAAAGATTAATCCATGTTTCATGCTGAAGGATTAATCCATGTTTCATAGTGACAGATTAATCCATGCTTCACACTGAAAGATTAATCCATGTTTCATACTGAAAGAATTAATTAATGTTTCATATTGAAAGATTCATTCAACATATTTCTGATCCACCAATCATTCAATCTGCTTTGTCACCTCCAATAAGTAGGACCACGTTCGAATCGATAAGAAATTATCGTTATATTGTTACCCTTAACCTATAATGAGATATGGTGCAGTACACATATCATAAACACACAGGTAAGTAAATTAGTAATTATCGGGTGGGTATTTTATTGTTTATTCAACCTGTTTGTGCTTTACTTCATATTTATCTTATTTCTGTAACAAAATATTATCATATATGATTATTTGATGTAATAATATAAAATCATCTATCAAATCAATATTTTTAGTTAAGGAGAAAACATGACTCCGAGGCCTAATTCCTCCGCTTAGACCATTTTAAAAGCAGAAGATGAAGGAGGAATGTTTTCTTCCTATTTATAAACGTCAAATGTAAAAATTTACATTTTATAATTTTTGATTCCCAAATCGTGTTTTTATAAAGGGTATGTCGCCCTCGGTTGCGTTATATCGAGGCAAAGAAGGTATGACTATAAATGGAGTAATTCAACTCCACTCATCATCTCGGTCTGCATAGCCGAGCGGTCTAAGGCGACAGTTTAGAGAGCGAAGGGTGCCAGGTTCGAAACCAGCTATTTCAACTTGGAAATTTTTAACTTTGTATAATTTTCGATAATAATTGCTGCTTGTTGGCTATTGCGTTGCAAGTCTGAAAAATTATTCTAAGTGCATTTCCAGGTCTTACTTTCAAAAAAACCTCAGGTTCAGGTCTTACTTTCAAAAGTAAAACCTCATACCGGGTTATTCTCGGAAGTAAGACCTCATTAGAGGTTATTCCAAGAAAAGAAGATACCTACAAAACAACAGACAGAATCCGACCTAGGTTTATAATTCATGTTAAGTATTTTTTTATTGGCGTATTGATATTACCGGTACAGCATACATGATTTAATAAAATTGTGATAAATATATTCATTCTCAACTGATGTTATAAAACTTTAACACCTTGATTATATTGCACTGTAAACAGATAATTGAAATGGTAATGATCATGAGTGTAAGTAAATGTAATTAGTAAATGTAATTGATTAAGTTACTGAAATAACTAAGAACTAACAAACCATTATTGTTAAGTGTTTACGGTCATCCTGTGATTAATATAGATTAATTGAAGATATATATATAATTCAATGAGTGTGGATATTCAATGAATTATGTTAATTATATAATTACAACTAACAACCAACAAACTATTATTGCAAAGTGTTCAATGTGATCCTGTGATTAATTATATAACTACATGTAGATGTATATAGTTATGCAATGACTGATATTGAAGCATGATAAACTGTGACATATGACACTTTAGTTGTGAATGAAAGTAATGACAGCTACAGAATAAATTGTACATCCTTAGAATGATGTGATGAAAATGAGTACTTACTAGGGGGAGATAACTTTAATGTACAACAAATGCAAAGTTTTATTTCAAAATCATCCGAAAGTTGTATGCGACAGAACGTAACTCCCTCGTCTGAGCACTCATTTAATTCAGGGCAGGGTTGGAGTAATATTGTTTTTCTCCTTTAGTTTCACCTGCATGACCATGATATCAGGTACAGTGTCAGCATAGAAAAAGAATAATCTAGTTATAAAAAAAACCTAAAAACTTCGGCTGAAGCCTGATTTCTTCGTTTCCAGTTAACTATCTGGTGCATCCTCTACAATACGATGAACTCAGATATACAGATATGCTTAATGTCAATGTCATTATGTGACACTCTGTAGTAGTATGTAGAGAGAGGAAGCCAAATTAGCCAATAAGAAAGCAGCAATTTGTCTTCTTAAATCAGGCACATCAGTCGAGTGTGGTATTGTTATAGCATATGTAAACATATTCCTAAAAGTCAATGGTGTAGAAAGATATATGTTTCCAATTCATCGTGACATAACCAATATCTCACCATTAATAATGCAGTGTTATTCTTTATCTCTGTCTAGTAAATACATACAATAGTAATACAAGTGACAGTTCTGCTCCCACAGAGGTGTATCATTAAGCTGTGATTGATTGCTTCATGAATAATTTATACCGGTCGTGTTATGGGAAGCTATTGCTTCACTAACTGTGAAATAACTTGCCTCAGCAGAATATGAACTTCATCTTAGTTTTCAAGTTTTTTCTATGAAGATATCTTATATTATCTAAAAGTAATAACGTGGTCATATTTACAACATGCTCTGTTCATCACCTGTTATGGAGCAGGTCACCCATCCAATATTAATCCATGACCATTGTTGCTGAACTTAGCTGATAGCAGATACCTGATCAACATTCTTAATTATGTGACCACTTACCACTACCAATTATTGAAAATATATGTCTTATTCTTGAGGTGAATATAAGTTTCTTAGTCCTAAGATGAATATGAGTTTCTTATTCCTAAGTTGACCTTGTTTATTCTTAAGGTGAATATAACTTCATACCTGTTTAGTTAGCTGTATCAGATGGTTTTAAAACCAAAACTCATTAAAATGATCTTAGTTTGTTTCAATGGTCTTCCAGTAAGATGCTAAGAAGACTCACATTTGTATACATAAATAAAAGTCAATATATCTACAGATCTAGATAGCCTCTCTCAGTGTCAATGTCTAATCAGCCTCTACTAAACACAGTGTACACGTGTCTTGAACAAATCTTACTGGTAGAAGTCAAAGAGTCCAAGCTATTTTCAGCCTGAAGAATACATTCTTGAACCACTTTGATTTATGATCAAAGTTTTAGCCAAAGAAATATAGAATAATCTATATTTGCCACAGATTAAGTGTGTAATGTTGAAGTAAGGTATGACGTATCACCAAACTTTCAGTAATCATTGATTTATGACGAGATTTTTATGAGAGAAATATTGAAGAAGCTATATAGATTTTGAATCTTCACATTAAGTGTGTAATGTTGAAGTCATGTATGGAGTATCACCAAGCCTATAGAAACTTACGAAAATCATTGATTTATAACGAGATTTTGTGAAAGAGATATTGAAGAATCTATTGAGAATTTATGTGTATTAAAACGTTGACAGTTAGATGTGAAGAGGTTGCATGTGGGTAGTAGTTGGTCGGGGATCAGTATAATGTATTGTGAAACATCGACTCTGTCACTTGTCTGCAGGGCTGGGTCAATATGGTGCAACTCAAGTGTTTACTTTATGATAATAAAATGGAAACATGTCGGCAGAATTTCTACTTGCATGTGTTAAAAGTAAGACTGCATTAGCAATATTATCGCAATACCAATATATTGCAATACAGATTGTGCAATACAATTATTCCAATACGATTTTTCATATCGCAATACATCGCACTAACAATGTTTTAGTGAAATTTATTCATATATCTTACTTTTAGGCATAGTTACCAGCTTAACTTGTTACAAGATTCTTTTGGGGGCGCATGAATATATGTTGAACTGTGTAACAAATGTTTTCTGAATATATGCTATCAAAATTAACTTATCATTTTGACTAAGGGTCAAGATTTGAAAGGCTTTTTACTAAATGTTTAAATATATCGCAATACGAAATTTGGTGCAATACTCAGCCATAGTTAAAAGAACATAAAATCAAGGCTTTTAGAAGGAATAATTACATCATTAAAGAACTAATTGCTTGACAATGATATAGTTGTCAGTGCCGAAAAAGCTATTACGATGATTTTATCCATTTCGATTGGTTGATTTATCATATTTAGCTTTATCCATTCACAATAGTCCTTTGCAATTACTAGAAACTTTTTGACCATGAAAGTAAACATATACCAATGTTTCCAGATAATCACTGCTAACTTTAAAGGCACTGAAGCACGTTTTTTGCAAATGATGTTTTCTCAAATTTGACATTTATTATTAAAGTTTATAATGTATATATTGGTACGTTAATAGGTAAAACATCTCATTACACGACCCGATAAACCATATACATAGAAAACGACTTTCTGTATTCAAAGTTAATAGTGTGACTTGTAATGCAACAGTGGTGTGGAAATCTTCAGTGTAAGAGGTAGATTGGTAGATCTCATTTGAGAATTCAGACAGCAAGATGGTTGACCATTCTATCAATGTATCATATTTAAAACTCTACGCTGAGTGTTTAGGTATTGTTACATCAGTCAGATCACTTAATTGAACTACCTTCAAGCTCGATGGGAAATGGACTCGCATGACTTAACTGAACCATGTACTTTCGTTTTAGAACCTTTTTTTGTTTTTTATTGATTTAGGAGTATCATTTAGCCATTGTTGACACTTATTTATATTTTTGTGAGAGAACTTTATTTCAGTAATAAAATTGTGCTACAGCACCTTTAAAACCAATATTTCGCAGCAAAAATAATGACACAATCACTTTAAAACTCAGATGGTTTTTCTCTCATGTATATAGTCTAAAATCCATTTAGCCTTGAAACAATGTCACTGTTGATAAATAAACCTGTGCAGAATTGCTGTATAGATTTAGCTTACATGGACCAATCTGAAATACAGTCTGACAGTTTTGCAATATTAAGCTACAATTGTTACAATTTACCCTCTGCAGTTTATCACAAATAGAACTCCTTTGTAATGATTCTGTTCTCAGATTGTATCTACTGATTCTGATTTACACTTGAATTAAAGGAATATATATCCAACTGGGATTCAAACTGTTCATTTCAGGTCAAGATACTCCACACACTCCAAGAACAATTGACAATACCTGTACAACCGTAGGCACTCGACCAGCCAAGTAATTATCAACAAGCGGATGTGGGTGAGTAGATGACCAAATCAAACCAACCTAATTAAGTGTAACTTTAATCTTAATTAAAATTCTGCTAATATGTAGATTAATTACATTGCAGTTGTACCAGTAATGTTATAGACTTTGTGTCTCCATTTGGTGTTTGCACAATAACTCAAGAACCAATTGGTGGATTATGTTGAAATTGAAACCAAGGTATGCTGACATGGTCTCCTGACAAGGTTTGTTAATGTGATATTAAATACAAGAAAGAATTGATCAAATTTGTTCAAACAATTGATGGCAGTCAAATTTGGTGACTGACAAGAAGATAACACAGGAAATGATATTTGTTCAAATTCAGAACTAAGATGCATTATCATGGCTCACAACTGTATGAGTGGGACATGACCTATTTTTCCAAGGTCACACCGAGAATTTTGCGAAAGGTTCATCGAACAAGATCATGTTTCGAGAAATAAAAGTGAATGAATTATTGGGTACGAAGTAGAAAATGGTTTAGCTTATATAGACATGATAAAGGTACTTACGTTATTACCATGATATTGAACAATTTGGTCAGTAAAATATAACCCATGCAGCTCATCCATGTAAGTAAAGGAATATAGGTATACTGATGCATTATGTATGTAAATCACCTGATGAAATTCATTACCAAACAATCTGATGTTTACTTTCAGTAGACAAAGTTCACTGGTTTGCGAGTGTCGTGCGTTGTCTAGTGGCGAGTGTAACGCTACCCCAAACTGATCCGGCTTAGTGTTATTCAACCACTTAGAAAGTGTAACTATCTATTGTATGCAGCTAGCGGAATATTTTACCATATCACATAGTTAAAGACCCAGTATGCTGAGTAATTGTGTTTTGTATGCATTGTATCAGACCGGTTGGTATGTTATGTGTGTTATACAATGAGTGTTATTGATTACAATGATGCAGGGACCCCAGAATGATGACCTCTTGTTTTCAAGGTGACACTGCACCTCCTCTACAAGGGCTGCTCACTGTAACGTCTTGTGATCTTCAAGATCTTGTGTCCAGACAGTTGCTGCATCATCCAATACTATCACAAGTACCAAGCTTACAACTTGTTGATGAAGAATATTTGAAAGTTAACTAATAGCATCTTTGACTGCATGATCTCCAGGGAGTTGAAAATTAAATATCGTGACCGATCAATGAGCGCCAACAAGGGTTAGCTTAGAACTATTCACAGGGGGCGCTAATTAAGAACCATGTCATTTGGTTTTGTCCACATGACGTGTTGAAGCACATGGAGATCAGGAGCATGTTTGCTTATATAGACAGCATTCCTGTACATGTGTTATATGATTGACTCGGGGGATCAAGGAACAAGCACCACATTAGTGCACATTCCTGTGTTATATGATTGACTTGGGGGATCAAGGAACAAGCACCACATTAGTGCACATTGCTGTGCTATATGATTGACTTGGGGGATCAAGGAACAAGCACCACATTAGTGCACATTCCTGTGCTATATGATTGACTTGGGGGATCAAGGAACAAGCACCACATTAGTGCACATTCCTGTGCTATATGATTGACTTGGGGGATCAAGGAACAAGCACCACATTAGTGCACATTGCTTATGATTTACTGTAATCACCAATAAGCTTCAGTATTAATCCTTTGTTACCTTTCCACTGGCTTCTGTATGTTATCTATTTCACTATAGTTATCCTTTCCTCAATCATCCAGTTGTTGTTATTGTTAATTAACTAATTGCATTGTATTCTGTAAATATATCACAAATATTTCTGTCTTTTATTCATGCTTGAAAACAGTACAAGAATCTGTACCAAAACGTCACACCCTCTGAATAAAGAAATTGTAATTTCATACACTTTTCCTTATGTGTCCACCAAGTCAGGAATTGTGGAATGGTGTTGGAGGAGTTTTTTAATTTGATAACAGAAGACCTTTTGTCCTTTTACCAGGAAAATGATTATGTAACATTTTTCCTCATACTGTGGATGTTTGATGATGTGCGCTATTATTTCATAGTATTCAGACTACATGTCCTCAACTATCCACAAATATTCTGTTAGTGAAAGACGTTAAAAGTTATGTTAAACCAGTGTTTTACACATCATCATCATCAAATATCCCCAAACCTCCTTTAATATCAAATGTCTGTGATGTACTAGAATCTCTGATGGATCAGCTATAAGCTATTATGTCTGTTCACTGTCTGCCCCGAGTTGGATAAATCTAATCCCCTGGAACTTGCTTGTCACCTGATCAGGTATTCAGGTATTGTCCGTTACTTTTGTTCAGTTGTTAACAAAAAAAACAGGTACCAACATGATAGGAACGTTTAAGTGTGAAGAGGACGTGTGAGGTTGTTTGTGTATGAAACAATTAAACTGATGAATAAACAGGTAAAGAGTGTACTGTGTCAGGTAAACGGAAGAAGGGTGGAAAGGGTTGAGAAGGTTCAACATTGGGAATAGGTGATGAGTTTTTAAAAGGTTGTCAATATAACTGTTTGAATAAATTATCTTGTATGAAGTGACTGGTTCATTGAACGTATATTGACATTTTTCATCGCTTGATATGTGTGCTTTATTACATAATAATTTAAAAGGTTATGATCGTCACCATCACCAATTAAAGGATTTGAGACTACATGGTTGAAAAGAACATCCAATAATAAGAGTTGCTTGATAACGGTGCTAGTATCTGCATCGAAACGTCGCACTCATATCAATAAAGAAGTTGACTATCCATAGAACTTAAATGAAAAAACGGGGTGGAAAGTTTTAACCCACGATCTTATCATTAAGGCCTTGCGGTTGGAACGTTTGGAGCTCAAATATCCACCTGAGTTCTAGAGATCTTCTAGATTTGGTGGTGCTCTCTGTGTCAGGGTTTTGTTTGAGTTGAGCGATGGTTTTGTAGCTCAAATCGCCCTTACAGTGATCAGAGAGGTTGAAGTGATTAGAGACTGGTTTGTCTCTCTTGTGGGTGATATCTGCAAAGTGTTCAGATAGGCGTATCTTGAACTCCCGTTTTGTCTCCCCTACATATTGCTTCTTGCATTTTTTGCAAGTCAGTAGATATAGTCACCGCCGGCGGTCCGCCGGTAAAGATTCCACAAACCGGAAGTCACCACCGGAAGTCGTCATTCCGCCACCGGCGGAACCCATACGGGTCACGTGACCCACCCCAAAAAGTATATAAGGAGAGACATTTTCATTGCTACTTCAGTCTGATGAGTCCCAACACAGTGGACGAAACTAGTCACCATAGCAATAATTTGCCCCTTAGGCGATTGTAAGGCCAACCCCCTGTCTTACTATATCCATAGAACTTGTTCTTATTCTTATTCAATAATAAGAATGCAGGAAATTATGACTTGCCACAAGTGTATAGGGTTAATTTGGCTCCTCTTAGTGTGATCACCCGAGTGGCAAGTAGACAGAATGATCTTGTACACAAAGGACAATATGTATATTCTTATAGAGCACATATACAAGATTAATGATCTTATCAAACCAAAGCTAGAATTTATAGTGCTTGAAGGTCACATCCACCATGACCTTCAGCATGACCTACACCATGACCTTTGGCATGACCTACACCATGACCTACACCATGACCTTTGGCATGACCTACACCATGACCTTCAGCATGACCTACACCATGACCTTTGGCATGACCTTTAACATGTATGACCTTCAGCATGACCTCCATCAGGTACCCAGGTGAACAGAGGTACCTTTTAAATAAAGTCCTGGTCCAAAATGACAACACAATTCTCCCAACTTATGTCTCAGTGTGGGCCAGGGAATCAACACTTTAAACTCTCAGATTATTCAACTGTGAAGATATAGTGATCCATCCTGTGATCAACAAGAGCCAATATTGCTGAACATAACAGATAGTTGTCAACAGAACAAATTACAGGATGGTGGACCACCAACATTGAAGGAATTCTTATTGATGGATGTGTGACTAATTATAAATCAGAGGATGAGTTTGATGATTGGTCAGAATGAAGACTTACATGTTCATCTTGTAGCTCAACTTCCCAATGCAAGGCATAACTCTTGCCAGTCTCCATTACTGCCTGATTTAGGCCTTGCAGTATTTCCTTAAAAAATCTGTGTTTAGAAATCCAGGCCCGCTATGCATTTCTGGTGCAGCGAATCACTTTTTTGACACAACAAAGTGAGGGAAATACCGCAAGACTTAAATCAGCCAGTAATGGAGACTGGCAAGAGTTATCATGCCTTGCGTTTGGAAGTTGCTTGTAGCTGAATGCTTTGATATTGTGACTCACACTTTTAGCTTGAAAAGGGAAATGGTTTGTCTCTATATCAGCATGATAGATCAAATGGTTAAGTCCTTATTGTCACATGTGGCTTTATTACTGTTTAGGCCTGATGTCAGCATCATTATAACTATTGTAAGCTGCAATAATAATTAAAATTCATAAATAGCAAACTATTTGTTGCTGGTATTCATTTTATAGGAATTAAGTTGAATAAATGGTATAATGTGTATTCATGCATGATATGACTCCAATAACTTTGTTATTTTACAAAATAAATCTATAGATGACAAAAATCTGGATTTTTGGATACTTCAAATATTATTGACGAAATGTTTTTTTTGCTATGCTATAACATCCCAAGAACCAGCACTAAAATGGTAGATAAGTGTTTCTCAGCCTCAGTGTTGTAGAATTAACTTCCACCTGAAGCTGGAACTCATTCCAGAAAGAGCATAAGATATTCTTAATTAGGGAACATTTTCATTCATCCATTCATTCGTTCATTCATTATTACTGTGCTATTATGTCTGTTTTCCTTTCTTGCACCAGACAGAAAGCCAAAAGAATTCAGAAAAATATACATATAATAAAAAAGGTTGTCATCGAATATATTTGCTTACATTTATTAAATAGTAACTTAATCATCATGCGCTTTGAGCATGCACCTTGTGTATGGATATGGCACTTTATAAATGCCCATTATTATTGTTATTATTTTCATAACCATCATCAACAACATTATAACCATCATCATCATCATCATCATCATCATCATCATCATCTGTATCATCATAACCATCATCATTATCATCATCATCAATATATGCAGATTCAAATTTTTCCCAGTCCAACATTTCAACTTTGACCCAAAAGACGAACCCGGGAGTTCTTTTTTTATAAATAAAGTATGAGTAAGTATTACTATTTGTTGGCTCTTCATTTATTGCAAACTATTAAACATAACAGGGTAGGATAACCACCATCATAGTCATCATCATATCATCTTCTCTTGTATTTATCATCATCATCATCATCATCATCATCATCATCATACTTTCTTTTGACTGTACATCTAATGACATGTGGTTAGTTTTTTCTCTAACTGATGCTACACTAAGGTAATGTGCTGTTTTGTGTCACCAATGTAATGAACACGATGAGACAGTTTGAAGGAGCTATGACATGAATATGAGCAACACTTGACCACTAATCCTCTCATAAACTCTATTGAAGATTTGGATTAAAGAGGCCACAGTGTAAAGTTCAGGGACTTTCATCACAAAGCCTTAAACCAAATAAGGTCACCTCTGTGTAAAGTTAAAATAATGGAGCAAAGCCGATCTTAATAGTGATTGTTTTATGGAAGTGGGCACCAGTCTGGGTTGTGGGCACTTGTATCCAGCTATATCTCTTACCGGTAATTTGTAGGGATACTTCAAGAACATTTGTAAAGTAAGATTAAGAATATCAGGATTTGAACAAAGGACTACTGGGTAAGCTTACTTTGACCCAAAGGTTAAAAGCTAAAAAATGTCAATCTCCAAATTGATAAGTTTGCTTCAAACTCAGACCCTGCACTTCAAACTAAAGGCATGTACCTGCACCTATGCATAGCTTTATTAATATCCCACAACCTTGCCGATGTGACAGTATACCCTCATACCTATGATAGTACAATATGTCAGTACACCCAATACCTTACAACCTCACCGATATGACTATACACACAATATCCCAGCCTCACCGATATGATAATACACCCAATATCATGCACTATCATCGATTTGTCAGTACACCTATTACCCCATACCCTCGCCGATATGTCAGTACACCCAATACCTCACATTCTCACCGATATGACAGTACACCCAATACCTCACATCCTCACCGATATGTCAGTACACCCAATACCTCACATCATATCCTCACCGATATGTCAGTACACCCAATACCTCACATCCTCACAAATATGTCAGTACACACAATACCTCACATCCTCACAAATATGACAGTACACCCAATACCTCACATCATATCCTCACCGATATGTCAGTACACCCAATACCTCACATCCTCACAAATATGTCAGTACACACAATACCTCACATCCTCACCGATATGACAGTACACCCGTTACCTCACATCATATCCTCACCGATATGTCAGTACACCCAATACCTCACATCCTCACAAATATGACAGTACACCCAATACCTCACATCCTCACAAATATGACAGTACACCCAATACCTCACATCATATCCTCACCGATATGTCAGTACACCCAATACCTCACATCCTCACAAATATGACAGTACACACAATACCTCACATCATATCCTCACCGATATGTCAGTACACCCAATACCTCACATCCTCACCGATATGTCAGTACACCCAATACCTCACATCATATCCTCACCGATATGTCAGTACACCCAATACCTCACATCCTCACAAATATGACAGTACACCCAATACCTCACATCCTCACAAATATGACAGTACACCCAATACCTCTCATCCTCACCGATATGACAGTACACCCTATACCTCACATCCTCACAAACATGACAGTACACCCAATACCTCACATCCTCACAAACATGACAGTACACCCAATACCTCACCGATATGTCAGTACATCCAATACCTCACATCCTCACAAATATGTCAGTACACCCAATACCTCACATCCTCACCAATGTCAGTACACCCAATACCTCACACACTCACCGATAAGTCAGTACACCCAATACCTCACACCTTCACTGATATGATAGTACATCAATTATATCCAATACCCTCACCATCGCGCTACCAATATGACCCCTAGTTTATTCCCACCCTTAACCAATACCCTGATACACCCAGTACCCAACACTCTCACCATCGCGCTACCAATATGACCCCTAGTTTATTCCCATCCTTAACCAATACCCTGATACACCCAGTACCCAACACCCTCACCATCGCGTTACCAATATGACCCCAAGTTTATTCCCACCCTTAACCAATACCCTGATACACCCAGTACCCAACACCCTCACCATCGCATTACCAATATGACCCCAAGTTTATTCCCACCCTTAACCAATACCCTGATACACCCAGTACCCAACACCCTCACCATCGCGTTACCAATATGACCCCAAGTTTATTCCCATCCTTAACCAATACCCTGATACACCCAGTACCCAACACTCTCACCATCGCGTTACCAATATGACCCCAAGTTTATTCCCACCCTTAACCAATACCCTGATACACCCAGTACCCAACACTCTCACCATTGCGCTACCAATATGACCCCAAGTTTATTCCCACCCTTAACCAATACCCTGAGACACCCAGTACCCAACACCCTCACCATCGCGTTACCAATATGACCCCAAGTTTATTCCCACCCTTAACCAATACCCTAATACACCCAGTACCCAACACCCTCACCATCGCGCTACCAATATGACCCCTAGTTTATTCCCATCCTTAACCAATACCCTGATACACCCAGTACCCAACACTCTCACCATCGCGTTACCAATATGACCCCAAGTTTATTCCCACCCTTAACCAATACCCTGATACACCCAGTACCCAACACTCTCACCATTGCGCTACCAATATGACCCCTAGTTTATTCCCACCCTTAACCAATACCCTGATACACTCAGTACCCTCGATTCACCCTAATCCATTCCCACCAGTCAGCAAAAAGCGTCAAGTCGGCAGACCTAGCTACGAGGAAATCTGCCTACCACTTCATACTATTGGCCTCGTGTTGACTCTGCTGTTAGGATAAGTTCTTATTTATAGTAGGAAAGTTGCCTGTGTTTATTTTTCCCATGGCAAATTGTTGGTATTTTTTAATAATTGCTGTGTTGATTACGAGGTTAGGGGTGGGTATAGAAGAGTATCAGGCCGGACGGGGGCGATGAAACAATGCATTGATTATCGACTGTATAACAACAACATGCCTAGTAACGAGACCATTCGACCCTTCCACATAGAGTTTGTTATATCATACCATACCTTTCCGTAATAATGCAGTTGTGTCAAGAAATTCAAAACTTTAGTAACACATATTTTAATATTTTTATACATTTAGAGTATGAATTTTAGAAACTGTATCTCAAATAAACTGGTGACATTTTTTTTTTTTCAATAAAACTATTTTCTTTTCTAAAGTCTTTATCACAAGTGTGGTGCAGTTGACTTCACAGAGGACCTACAAAAGTGAGGAGCCATTAAGTACGTTATCTTTATTACTCTACCTTTATATTGTACACAAAATATTAAAACAAGAAACTTCTTTTTGTACAAAGATGATTGGTTGCATACTTGTTAACAGTGCAGTTCACAAACAAGAAAGACTAGAACTCAAAGGAAGGGTCTGTACGTGCTATTGTTTCTGGAGACAACAACAAACACCTAGTTGCTTCATGCACAGTTTTATATCCCTGGGTACACTTGGTGGCGCTATCGCTCTGATGTTTTGACAAATTAGACATAATTTAGGGCCTTTGTTACAATTCTGTTTATTATATTACATTTGTCATATTCTGGAGATGTCATGTAGCTGAGATACATAACGATGTGAATGTGAAAGCTATAAAACCAAATTAGCCGTGAGTTGCAAATATATGTGATTGTACCAAGAATATTAAATAGATCCACTCAGTTTACATAACAAAGGAATTAAAAATAAAATATGAATTTTGAACAAGTTTGAACAACATGAAATGTCAATGTTGAATTCATAATTTGATTGAATTGTAATCAAAATATATCAGACAATGATTGACAGCATGTTATGGATGCTTTTTGATCAAGTTCTTATTAAAACATTTTTCATAATTTTAAGTTCATTCATATCAGACAAGTTGTTATCAGGTAAAACAAATTTGATTAGAACATTTTAAACATAACGATTAACAATATGATGAAATTCAAAACCAGTCTGCTAACCGCTGAAACTTGTGAAATAAACGTCGGAATGAAACTAACGTGTATGTAATGGATGATTAAACAAATAACATGGAATTCACACCAGCTAAAATTCTCCTTTCTGTTGTTCAGCGAAATTGCCCTCATGGTCATTATGCCTACCAGTAGCGTGGACAATTAACGTTTTACCCTGAAATAGTCTATTGTACCTTGTGAACCGAGTTATAGAAATAATACGGCAGTTGATGTAGCTATGTATGACTTACCCTCGTAAACTGATATAGTCTCTCTAATATTGTTTCTTGGCTCAAGGTTGAAACTCGAGGCTGATATAGCGTACAGAGGAAGGGGCGTCATTTTATAATCATCACTGACAATAAGCATATTGTATATGGGATACAATATTTTGAATAATTTTTATTTTTAAAATAAGTTACTATATAAATACTATGCCTTCATAACAAGAACAGAGACCTAGAAAGTAACAGTCTGATGACATACAAAGTTAAGGGGTGTGATTTCATTATCATAAACTGACAATAATAGTGTTACATGTGGAGTAAATTATTATAAATAAAAATGTTTGTTCAAGTATTAACTGATTAATATGCCTTTTTAAAATAAATTACAGAAAATAAGAAGAGAAATATTTATGGATGATCAACTTCTTTATTAACAATAATAAATAAGTTGATCATCCATAAATATTTCTCTTCTTCATCACACCAACTTCTAGAATGCCTCTCAAACAGTTTTTAGAAAATAAGAGACTGATGTTATACAAAGTTAAAAAATGAACTCAAACTTTGTTTGATTTGCTATTCATTTACTTTAATGATTTCACACAACTGATGATAAATCATGTCCATATTGTACACACAGTTTGTATTGCCTGCATGCTTATGTCATGTCAAGATATTTCTCAGTAAACTAGAGGCAAAACTTTTTTAAACAGCAAAACAGCACTGTTCACTATGGTTATCTAGGTTGTTGAGTCTGTTCACTATCAGTGGATTCAATATTATTTTCCTTGTGAATAGTATCCATTGAACAATTAACCAAATACAAAAATAGTATAAATTATCTTTATCTTATTTGACATACATGTAATGATATTTCTTGAATAAATACATCTTTATGGTTTTGATTTAGGATATTTCAACTTTTTATGTTGTGATTCTTATGCTAGACACAGAAAGAAAAGAATAGTGCATTGTTTATCAGAGATGAAATAAAGAAAAGTTTTCTCTTCAGGTAAATTAAGATATTTCTCTGTAAATAAAAGTCAGTAGTTAACACCTGTATTTTACCTTTAACAGTATATCTCAGCAGGTAAGTGTCAGGTGTAAATCTCACCTGTATCTCAATCAGCAGGTATACTCCGCTCAGGTATCAACTGCAAAAACTTCATTCACAACAACGCAAAAACGTTTGAATGATCAAAACGTCTCAAAGTGCCCAGGTAACTATTCCAATTTGTCTCTTTTTGAAGAAAGTACCAATTAAGTGCAGGTATTGTCCCTCTGTTATCCAGGTAGGTAGGCAGGTAGGTGTTTGTCGGACTCGAAGCGTATTGGGTTACTCGCCTCTCCAAGGATATACAAGTAAGTGTTTGACCCGTCAGGAGCCTTTACCTCATAACTCAGCGACAGGAATAGCGGCAGGCGGCTCGTGTCGCGGACCGTGGGAAAGTTGTTAACACAAATATTGATATACGAATTACTTGATCACCCAATCAGATATCTATCGTGGGTTGAAGTCTACATGTGAGACTGCTCAATCGCTCCCGTCGGGTGGAGTCTTCATGAGGGTGGACTTTGTAAACTGATCCTTTAGTTGAAGAAAGTTAGGTGGACAGGCCTATCCACCCCTTTTATGTACCTCTGTTTATTATCTATATTGATACACAACCGTGTACACATACTTTAATCCTTTAGTTGAATAAAGTGAACTGGCATATCCACCCTTTAATGTACCTCTGTGTGTATTATCTATATTGATACACAACCGTGTACACGTACCCTAATCCTTTAGTTGAATAAAGTGAACTGGCATATCCACCCTTTAATGTAACTCTGTGTGTATTATCTATATTGATACACAACCGTGTACACGTACCCTAATCCTTTAGTTGAATAAAGTGGACTCGCATATCCACCCTTTAATGTACCTCTGTTTGTATTATCTATATTGATGCACAACCGTAAACAAGTATCCTTATCCTTTTGTTGAAGAATTTATGTTACATTTAAAATGTATCTACCCCTTATTGAAGTACCTGTATATTTGTACCTTTGTCTTTAACCACCTACCCCTTATATGCTACCCTATGTACCCTGTACATCGACCCCTATATGGTCCACATATTAATTCATATACCCTGTTTGTTTATATCTGTCCCTGTTTTCCAACCTACATATTCATTACCACTAACCGAGTAAAATTTTAATATTATTTTCATCCTCCCTTTATAATTTCACCCCACAATATTAGATATCCACCCTTTATCAGTTCCAACCTTTCCATGCATCCTGTCCAAATTTCCTCACTCTCAACTAAAAATGCACTCCTCTCTCTCTCTCTCTCCCCATCTCCCCATCTCCCCATCTCCCTAGTTTTACACTCAGTATTTATTCTGAAAATATCACCATTTTATTAAATAGTGAAAAGGAGACTGTAAGAAATGGAATTTTCATTTCATTTTCTATAACAAAAAGGCTCCTTTTCAATTTTTTTATTATTTTATTTTATTTTTTTTAGAGTCTAAGTGTTAGACTACATCTCCCCCTCTCCCCCTCTCCCCCTCTCCCCCTTCCCTCTCTCTCCCTCCCTCCTGCTACTACCAGATTATCTGTGCATATAACCTCCTAATCTTAACTTATTGACAACTTCAAAGTACCTTATTTATTGAATTGACAGATTCCTAAAAGTAATTAAGTTTACCAGACTGCCCGAAGCCTGTTGAGTTGTATCCTGCAGTGTATCCCTATCAAGCCTGTTGATATATCAATCCACTCCGCTCTCATTAATCTTAGTCAACCAACGTAAAAAATTAATTTTGTAGAATTTTCCCAGGCTTACGACGACTATTTTTTTAGAGGATGGCCGGAGGTGACAAGAGATGTCATATAAAGCCTGTCCTTGTTGCCACGATGAGTTGCGAGACAAGTATAGCGATGATTAGCCGAGCAAGAAATCTTCGGAGCGTGTTTATTGTGCAATAAGCTCATCTGAGTCCTCTCTGTCTCCTGGGGTGTTGGGGAGATGACTTTATTGTACTTAAAATTGTGAAAACTAACAGCTGTTATGCATGATCAAATAAGATGCAGCCCTCTAACCCTGTAAGTGTGTAACAAACAGAACATGAAAATCTATCTTGTTGCTTCTTGTTATAGAGTGGTTTAAATCAGTTTTATATAACAAGTTTTATCAAAATAAGTTTTCCATTATTCTCCTTTTACTTTTGATTTAAAAAATGACATGAAAATTGTTCATGTTGATACTTGTTAAGATTACACTTTGTTCATGTCAAAACAAGTTTTTGCAAATAAATGTTCTGTTTTTCCTTTCTTATAATGCTTATTATAAGAACACGATGCTCATTTATATTAAAGTTCAGCTTATTAGACCTGCTTATCACATGAAATGTTGTCTTTCTATTCATCCGTTTGTCCAGAAACCTGTCTTTGCTTGTTCAACTTCTTCTCAAGAACCATTGACTGAGAGAGCTGAAATCTTGTGTACAGACACCTTGACCAATGGGGATTATTTATTTTATGTTTTGTAAATGCCAAAGGGGACACAACCTAAAAACCTTCTTTTGTCATTATCAAATACAAAATGTCACACTGTTAATACCTATTCTCATCTTCCTCTGTTGCACGAAAAGCCTTTAAACAGCTGAAAGTTTGTGTGCAGACTCTTTAGCCAATGGAGATGATAAACTAAAGATTTGATGGTTCTGTGTCCCGTATAAGGGTCACAGGAACCAAACCTTTGACACCTATTTTATATTTTTCTCTAGAACTAAAAACCTTGACAAGCTGAAACATTGTACAACTCCTAGGACAAAGGGGATGATAAGTTGTAGATTTTGTGAGTCTGACGGCACTATGTGGCCTATCGCTCTATTGTTTTTACATGTTTATGCATGATATCTCTCTGTGTGTTAAAAATCTAACTACATGTGTCTAAAAGTCCAGAAATAAGTTGACAAAAACAACAATGTCAGTGAATGAATGAAATTTCGGAAATGTTCACTTGTAAACTAGTGTATTTTTATCTTATAGCTACCAACTGATTGAGGTCATTTATTTATTTTTATTACTTAAATATTTATCTACAGTTTCAGAAGGGTGTATATTAATCTTGGCTGTATATAAAACGTCTGATATTAGTGTGAATGGAAAAATGATTGCCTTTTGCACTTTGAACAACAAAGGTTCTAATCATAATGATGATATCAGTATAATAGTTTATACTGTCCAAAACATGTATTGTTTCAGGAAGTTCATTGAAATTCATGAGGACCGTGTCGCACCGGGGTCAGACCCTGACTTGTTTACTAAACCATACAACTGACAAATAATTACCTGATAATAATAACTACACAATGGTCATGTATTGGTTAGTCTAACAGTGAATAACTTACTAAGGGAACACAAGTTGTCACAAGGCAATGTCTAGTTTCATCAATCTTCCTTGGTTGTAAGGGTAAACTCAGCCTTCTTGTAGTAGTGTATGAAACAATGAATGTCCGACGGCCTTTATTAACAATCGATGATATTTGGTCTCGACTAGAAACCCTTTTGTAAGTTATCGTCTTATTTTGCTATAAAAAATGTTTTAATTATACTTTTGGCTGGATGTGTTTTAGGCTTATTTCAAACATTGCTTATGGATAAATTAATGAGCTAATGTAACCTAAGCCTAAAATGTATTCAGCCCCTTTGGATTCACCACTTATTAGCCTATTTTAATTACAATATTTAGCTAATATCAACTTAGCCTAAAATGAATTATAACAGGACATTATCGATTAGTCAAATGATAAATCATTTGTTATTTTGTAGATATTCTGTCAATGTATGTGTTTTATCATTTAAAAGTTAAAATTAGTAAGAATGCAGCATGTTTTTCATTTCACAAACAAACATGATGGCGGATACTGCTATTAAAATTAATTTTAAGTTCAACTCTAGACCAGTATACAAATTTCTTTCTAAAAATTAATTCAACTTTAAAAACTATAATGTATTGTTTTGTCTAATAATGAAGGTTGAATATTCATTTATTTTTATCTTTATATCTGTATTTCTTCTTCAACTCATCAGGGGCGGGATAGCGCAGTGGTTAGCGCATTCAGCTTCGGATCAAGGTCTGGGTTCAAATCCTGTTACGGGCACGTCAACTTTGTCTGCAGTAGAGAACTGTTCTACACGCAGTAAGGTTTGGGTGCATGGCTACACTGAATTTCAGCGTAGTACCACCCATGGTTTGCTAGTTCCAGCCAATGCTTACACGTTTCACCGCCATATAGCCACATGGTGTTGCAGACTTTCTCCCTGCCATAATATAAGTGAAACACTCTTAAACACGGTGTTAGGCCCCAACTCACTTCACCTCACCTCACCTCATTAAAAAAAGAGACAGACAGACAGAGAGAGAGAGAGACAGAGACAGAGAGAGAGAATTGGTTTCAGAGAAGAAGTCGTTAAAAGGTTTTAGGGAAACTGCCTGCCACGCCCATATTTGAAGGGGGTAGACATAAAATGTAAAAAATAAGATTCCCTAGGTGCAAGGTACCTCCCCACAAAATTTCAGCTTTGGGGGTGTAGCGGTCCTGGAGGAGAAGTTGAAAATGCCAAACGTTTACGGACGACACCAGACGGACGACGGCCCATGCCATAAGCCCATCTGGCCTGATGAGCTAAAAATCAAGATATTTTGAAAACCTTACTTCATATTAGCTATCACTTTTAAATATACCTGTCGATATCAATAGCAATATTTCACCTGCCTCAGGGATGAGGCATCTATTTATCTTCATGATATACACTGAATACCTGTATGCCTGTTCAGTCCACATGACTAGATCGGAGAAATGCTAATTGTAAACAGCAGGTCTCTACCTACATGTTAATTTAAGTAAGTAATGATACCAAGGTGTCGAGACGATGGGTAAAGTGTCAACATATCGTTCCCATACCTCCACATGGTAATTATGCTCGTACCTGTACTGTAGCAATTATGCTCTTGACAATGTTAACGAGGCGGATTGTGCACCTCACCTGTTGAAGATGCACAGGTAATGTAAGGTCAGGTAGGAGAGTGACGAGTCGTGAATGAAGCGTCGCAGTGGTGTAATGCTCGGTAAACACGCATAGTGTGTAGGAAAACATCCATACAATTCATGTTGATGCACTGCCTCCTAATATAACTCACTAGCCTCTGATAACAAGACTAAAATCATCACATTCAAAATCACTCACCTGTTTATTTGACTTGGTGAACAGAATAGAGTCAAATTAATTATGTGGCTATTGTGATTATGTTTGCAGTCATAGTTTTTCTGTTATTTCTCACGCATAGACTTGTGCATGGTGTCACAGTGTGCGGTCCCCCACATTTCGTATAAAGTTTAATACACTTTCATGTAAAAGAAGTATAATGTTTTCAGTATTTAAATTTTATTCAGAAATTATTTGATTCTCCACAGACAAAATCCTCACACCTGTTCATCCAATAATTTAACTTGAAATAGATTGTTATGATTAGAAATGTAGGAGGAAAGCCTGCAAAGCCTTGTAGCCCTGCATTTCATGTAAAACCTGAGGACTGCTAGAACTAATCAGCCATATTTCAGACATTTATTGGAAGGTGTAGCCTTAAAAAACAACTAGTCATATTTTTGTTGTGTTTATTTATATTAATTTTGTATTTTCTTAAATTTCTCTAATTGTTTTCTGTGTTTATTATATAAAATGTTAATCACGGTTAGCAGTGTTTTCCTTGATATCTTTATATTGAAAGTTAACATGAAATACACGGGTTGTTTCTGTCTTGTATTCATTTTACTCATTTTCATTTCTATCTGCTACATCTATATGCATTGCCCACTACTGTGTTCCCTGTATGTATATTACTGATTTACAGCTGCACAAGTCTCCCTCAATCCTGGCTTCCTTTGATATGTGCATAGATTAGATACTTCCAGTCAATGTGACAATACCCCATGATTTAGGAGCAGGGAAATAGACAATTTTGTCAGGAAGTCAGAGGGTTAAACTCCTATTGCTTGATAGTGGATTTCAATTATCTTTGTCTATGTCAATCATATCCTCAAGGCTGTCTCACTGGGTGAGCTATGTCTCATACAGGCTGGAGAATGTCTCATACAGGAATTTAATACACAGATCAAGGGAACATGGCAAGTACTTCAGTGTCAAGATGCAAGTCTGAGATTTGCTTAACGATAATCAACAGTGCACTGCCAATAGGGTACCTTTCTCCTCATATATACACATGAAAATTAACTATGTTGAAAGTTATTATTATTATTATTATGAGTCAGTACATTCATCAGTTAACTCTTTCACGTATTCGCTTATAAATGTGAACCTTAGTGCAAATTTATCAAATATATATTTGACCTCATCGATATAACACATTTCTTTGTTATCAATTCCTGACAGATAGGTTTCATTGCAAACCATAGTGCATGTTTCATTCAGACTTTCTTCCTATAGCAAAGCTCAAAAAATCTTTGATAGTGAAATAAGAGGGTTAAGGTTATAAGAGCCATACCTATCAGCAAGCCAGACCAATTAAGTCCAATAAACCTGACAAACATTCTGTAATTGGCAGAGTTGATTAATCACGAGGTGGAGAACATCCAGAAACTATTCTTGTCCTGTTCGGTGGGTCTGTGGCTGAAGAGCTTCGTGTGGTCTCGTAGGAGCTAGGGCCCTTTGAGAATCTGAAGATTTATCTTTGTAGATTTATCTGAGTAGATTTACTGGAGAGTCCACATCACTATCTCTACTTCACACGACTAATTACTGGCGTAGTGAGAGAATGACATCATAGATACAAGTTGGTACATGGCCACCCACCTAGACGGACAGTTGGACAGACAGACACATGGATGCATGGCCACACACACCTGTCAGATGGACTGACAGATGGATACAAATGGATGTTTCTAAAGACACAGACCAACTGGGAGACAAATGGACAGACATGGACCAAGACAAATGGAAAGACAAGACCAAGACAAATGGACAGACATGACCAAGACAAATGGACAGACACACACCAAGACACAAATGGACATGGACCAAGACAAATGGACAGACAAGACCAAGACAATTGGACAAACACAGACCAAGATAAATGGACAAACATAGACCAAGACACAAATGGACAGACAAGACCAGGATAAATTGACAGACATGGACCAAGATGCAAATGGACCGACAGAACAAAACATGGATGGACATTCAGATATATTGATGGATAAATTACAAGTAGATGGAAAGACAAATAGATGAAAAAAATATCTATCAACTGCAAGACACGAAATTATAAATAGATGGATTGTTAGTCTCTGTTGAACCTGATTTATATATTTACTTACTTGAATGAAGAATGATGATTTTATTAAAAATAAATTCATTCATTCATTTATGCATATATATGATGTCAACTGCCACCAGTAAATCCATTGCTGTACCATGTAAATACATCAGCATCTACTTAACCTTATCAAATCTCCTGCCGACCTTTCATCCCTGACAGCGACCTATCTAGCCATTAAGTTGTCATTTAGTGAGAGAGTGCTACACTTCTTGAAGTCCTGTCTCTGTAGAAACAGACATCATGTTATGTGCTTGAACCTTTTAGTTTATTTCAATTCTTAACAGTTGATGAAACTCATACAATCAACATGAATCCCTTTAAGATCTGACCTGAACTGATTCAGGAGTCATTATATAATTTAATGTGTGTCAGGTTACTTCTCTTCTCCATATAGTGGCTCAGTGTATCAATTTTCTGCCTAACTCTCTATAGATTACCCATAAAGCATTACACTAATTCTCCATCAATTACCCATCTACCATCACACTAACTCTCTATCAATAATCCTTATACCATCACACTAACTCTCTATCAATAATCCTTATACCATCACACTAACTCTCTATCAATAATCCTTATACCATCACACTAACTCTCTATCAATAATCCATCTACCATCACACTAACTATCTATCAATAATCCTTATACCATCACACTAACTCTCTATCAATAATCCATCTACCATCACACTAATTCTCTATCAATAATCCTTATACCATCACACTAACTCTCTATCAATAATCCTTATACCATCACACTAACTCTCTATCAATAATCCTTATACCATCACACTAACTCTCTATCAATAATCCTTATACCATCACACTAACTCTCTATCAATAATCCTTATACCATCACACTAACTCTCTATCAATAATCCTTATACCATCACACTAACTCTCTATCAATAATCCTTATACCATCACACTAACTCTCTATCAATAATCCATCTACCATCACACTAACTCTCTATCAATAATCCTTATACCATCACACTAACTCTCTATCAATAATCCTTATACCATCACACTAACTCTCTATCATTGATTACCCGTCTATTGTCACACTATCTCTATCGATTACCCATCTACCATCACACTAACTCTCTATCAATAATCCTTATACCATCACACTAACTCTCTATCAATAATCCTTATACCATCACACTAACTCTCTATCATTGATTACCCGTCTATTGTCACACTATCTCTATCGATTACCCATCTACCATCACACTAACTCTATCGATTACCCGTCTATTGTCACACTAACTCTCTATCGATTACCCGTCTACTGTCACACTAACTCTCTATCGATTACCCATCTACCATCACACTATCTCTATCGATTACCCATCTATCATCACATTAACCCTATGAAGAGCATTTCAATACTTATTTGAACTGTGTTAATTCACATTTCTGATATGACCTTTGAGAAGGCAGGCCTAAACAATTTGGTATTACCACAGTTGCTCATGTGAAGATGTCTCTATAGTTCAGAGACATTAACTTCTTTGACAGGCATTAACTTTCAACTATATTTTACATGTGTGTTTTTTAAAGTATCTAGATGCCTTGTTATCTATCAGAGAAATATGGTAACAAAAGTTTACAATAAATTCAAACCAAATCAAAATAAATAAATTCAATAATAACAGTCCATTTATATAGCGCATTTATCCATGCATATTGCATGCTCAAAGTGTCAACATATTACCCTGTTCAACGAATACAGAACACTCACTGAGGAGAATACAACTGGTCACCTGTCAGGTGTTCAAGGATAAAAATACTACAAGATCAACAGTGATGAAATTAATAAAATCATAATAATCTTCTCCCATTGTTTTGGGAAGAAAGAATTGTGAATGTTTGATGTCAAGTTATAAGATCGGCTTCAGAGGTTTACAAAATATAATTAATTGTTTGCCAAAACAAAATGTATTATTCAAAATCCCATAATCTGGTGTTAATTTTCAAGCATTGCCATGGACAATTTTATAAATTGATCAATTAAAGAACATTACAAGAACAAACTACACGTCTATCCATTACTAAGAAGAACATGTGACTGTAGACTCGTATAATCCGTTAGTTGACAAACGTTGTCCTCATATACTGAACTCTGTACAACGTGTTATAGGCTCTCTAATCCTGGCTCTACATTCATCAGGGTTAAGACGGAGAGTCAATATTACATGGAGGAAATCACACAGAATAAATAGGAACATTTTCTATATACGAGAATATAAACATCATGCATTTATTGCCATAGGATTAATATTTTGTTTGCGAAACATTAAATATAAATCGCTAAGCTGCCTATGTTATCAAAACATTATTAATAGGGAAATAAAATACCCTGATATAGCTGACCCTATTGAAAGTTAATTACGTTTCAGACCGCCAGTCATTATTAAATCAGATATGCATTATTTGCTTCGGAATTTATTGTGAAATTCATTAACTACAAGCATATCTTAATGGCAATCTTCAAGCTGCAACAAAGGGACGCCGATTTACAGGTATGTTTACAGGTATATTTACAGGCATGTTGACTCAGGATTATGAGGACTAGAAGTCAAACCATTCATGTTACAATAATTATTTATGAACTTTCTCGTTCTTAATATTATGAGCGGATGTTTAAGGAGAATGTCAATGTTTAAACTTGGATCAAATTAACCCTGTATGACATTGGTTAGGCTTGACTTGGCCATTCATTAAATGAGCAGGTTGATTGAAAAGTAGCAATTACTATACAAGAACTTTCGCTTTCTCTCATTTTTAGGAAAACAATATGCTGGGAAGTCATTATGAATATGAAAAACTGCGCTCCAATGCGCTGTGTATATGTATAAGCATGTATATGTGTATAAGTATATGCGCTACGTATATATGAAACTGTACTCCCATTTGATAAAGATACTGTTGACTGTTGTTATATAGGTGGTTATTCTAATAAGTATAATAATTATTATAAAATTATCCAACCTGCTCACTGGTACCTGCATGTATATGGGCCAGAGGCCACACGTACCAAAATAAAGAATTGATTGAACAAGTATAAAGAACTTTTGTTACTAAAAATTACAATGACAGAGCTTAGTGTATTCATTTTATCTCTTAATACCAAACAGTGTGATGTATGTTAAACTAAGGTGAACTGGAAGTGTGTACGTGTATGCTAGTAAGCATAGTGTACTCACCATCTGTGCTCTCAACAGACCAATAGTTCCTTCTCTTTTACTCCTGCAATCAGGATAAATAGGTATTGTAGTAAACCATTTTGTTACAAATTTATCAAAGTTCAGATGAGTACAATCTCTGTCTACCCAGCAGTACAGATGGGTACCAGGTAACAAAAGCTTTCGGTTCAAGAAGCTAGGGGCAAGGTAACTCCCAACAGCCATACTTTCTTCAGTTTCCATAACATGAGGAACATTTTAACGAATGATTCTGAATGCTTTTAAAATGGAGACCATTAAAAACCATGATGTGTCAAGTCAGCTTTTTTTTTATATCTACAGAACGTGTTTGTATCCCAGAAGATGCCTTATTTTGCAAATTTATTCCTCAAAACAAGGTCGATTTTAATCGGATCATTACAAAAATACATTTATAATTATTTTTGGCATTATGTTTCCTATATGCAAAATATTGTTAGGTATTCCATTCTCACACAATGTAGGAAAACATCCAAATATTTATAAGTAAATGATTGTTCAATGAAAGTAGTAAAACACTAAGCAGTACACACAAAGAGCCAGCTCAAGCAGCATGATGAACCCTCTCTCCAGAGTGGGAAGGTAAGCTTGAGAATATACAATACATACATAAAACTGAGATAGCAGTGGACACTACTCTCTGTATATGATCTATGGGACCCCTCCCTCGCTCTAATATGTCACCTTGACCTTGCCATTGATTAGAGTCAAGGTCACACTCAGTACTCTTATTGTCTTGTATTTAAAGCATGTCCCTGAAGTGGTTTGCCTTCACTCTCGAGATCTTCAATCTACGTTTAGGATTGTTCTGTCATCAAGTTTGATATTTGGGATCACAAGAATGAAGACAGTTTATTGTCTGTGATAACAGCCTCATGTTTCAAGCTTTATGAGACTTCTTCACTTAAGTTTTCCTGAGTAGAACCCGTCAGTGTTGATTGTCCTCCTGAGGTCAACATCGTTCTGGAGTGACAATCTGACAGTCAACAAATGACTTCTAATCATTTTAAATAAAACAATTAAGTCGGGTCGTTATGTTAAACTTGTCTGTGAAGATTGTCTTCCTGAGGCCGACTGAGGCCAACTAAATTACGCACTTTTGCTCCAAGCTGGTTCTATTCCCAGGTTAAGTGTTTTTAATTTTGTTACAGAGATTTACAAAATATCACTTTCAGTCACGCAACTTTTTTCATATAGCACTATTTTGATGTATGAGATTGTTTTATGCAAACTACTGCCCCTGTTTAAGAGTAGGTTTTCAATGTCACTGTATTCTAAAGTATATGATGAACAAAACAAAATACCAAATACAGTACTTGGGGTGAAATAAAAAATCAAGGAGGGGTAATAACGATATTTTGTCTATTTTAGACATGTTTTCAACTGCCAACTTTAATCCATTAACCACTTGTTATAGTTATTGTGTGACTGTATTTCGCTGAATTCTTGGTTCTAAACCAAACTGAAAATGAACCTAACCGAGGTTTCTGAACCCCAATGGGTAAAGAACTGAAGCGCCACTGTACCATTTTACCCATAGTTTTAAGATTTGCCGTGTCTTGTCATAATAATTTCTGTATCTTCTGTATATGTTGTGTATTTTTTTTTTATTCATTAAAAAATATTTTCAATAATGTGTTGTGTTCCTGAGTGTTATCACGTCTCAAATATCATTTCTTATTTCGACTGTTTGTTTGATCAACGATTACACCAGATTTTCAATGCCCACATTGTAAACTTAAGTGCCCTTACTCAATTCTTCAATATTTCCAGTGGCAACCTTCCCTTTGTTGTTTCATTTCAATCTGTTTGAAGTCCTCTGATATTGTGTTTAATAGTGTTGAAGTGTTTTGTTTTTCTCAATATTTCAAACTTGTACTTTGATGATAACCTGAGGACTCAATGCAACCTATGTGTATGTGAATTGGTTGGAATGTTTCATGTGAATAAGTGATACAGTGTTCATATGTTCAGCTGTTAAATATAAAGTTCGACAGTGTTTTTGTTTTATGATGTCTTTGCTGGTGAATATCAAGACAACATTATGGTTGATGCAATTGAAATTCTTGTATTATTTGTGTTAACTTCAAAGATATTTTTAATCTTCATGGTATATTATGATATGGACATATAATTATTCCCCACCACACATTTAGAGCCAAGTGGAGGATATAGTAGTCTGTATGTACATCCGTCCGGCCATCTGTCCGTATGAAATGGAATAACTTAGGTACTATTTGCTGGATTCTTTTCTTATTTTGCATACAGGTTCATCATAGTGAGAGTTATGTTCCAACAGAGTTTGTGATCTGTGACATGTGAAGAAGTTTGTCAGCAGAATGTTCCAAGAACTGTTCGCTCATCATATCATATCATAAGGAAGATTCAGTACCCAGTGGATTTTGTTGACCTTGAGATTATTTTTTTTATTTTGAAGTAATAATTCGCGGGTTTGGTTTTTATTTTTGGTATTTTGTCTTTGATTTAATTCTAGTCAAACTACATGGTTTAATACCAGTGAAATCCTTGAGGAACCGTACTAAATATAATTAAAGAAACTTCCAATTTGCTGCAAAACTTTACCATGATTGGAATCAGAAGAGGCAAATATAAAGAAATTGTAAGTCTACAGAACAGTTGCATGTTATTTCTGGTATCAGTTCACATTTGTCTTGTTTAGTTCACAGATACAAATGGAGAGTCTGGAGAAGGAATGATATTAACTGTAATCTTGTTTCATCCAACAGGTTTCATTCATTCACCGACCCATCTCTCTGACTGGTAGACTGATGTAGTCTGAATGACGGTACAGATATAGATGGGGCACTGATAACGAAGGAACTTAGTACGGCAAGTTTGGCTGTAGGCCATGGTAGGGCTCTGTGAATGTATTGTATCTGGACCGAGAGACAGGGAGATTGAGAGAGGGTTACTGGGCTAATATCTTGATGAAACTCAGCCTTAGATTCACCTATATTGGTGCAGATATATTAGTTGTACAAGACACATATAACAGTTTATAACGTTAACCTTAGTGACATCTGTTAACATTGGACTAATGTCACCTTAGATTGCCGTGCATTGGGACCATTGTACTAACCTTTAGATTCACCTGTTGATTCTTATTGTATTGAATATTCCTGGTACTAAATCCTGACCCTGTTAATGAAGCACAGCTCTCTGTATGGATGATCTGCTTCATAACTGATTATCTGAGAATTTAAAAGGGTTCATCTCAGAGATTTGAGTTGTGAAATTGATGTATTATTGGACTCTGTTCATGGTATCTCCGCAGGGGACAATTTTCTCAGAAATTGATTGGAAAACCCAAGTTGGTGTGAGGCTTGAGGGAATAAATACCTAGATGGAGCATGCTTCTGTTTTTGTGAGTTCAGATAAATTACTCCAGTGCACTGGATTTACAACATGCGAAGAAAGTTTCCAGGTTTCCCAATATGGTGGGGGATGCTTATGACCATGTTTTCTTGTTCTTTCTGATACTTTGAATATGCCTGGGATGTACTCGTCTTAAAATGCAGATGAAGATTACAAGGTCTGATCTTGTGTAATAAATACCCCTACATTTTAACAACTTATATAGAAGATTGACTGAACATCAGTAAATAATAGGGCACTTGGCAGGTCTGTTGTCAAATCATGAAAAGCTAAATCATACAGTATTGTTAACGTCACAAATTTATATTCGGCAAGCACATCTAAATAAGTTTTGCCAATCAATACTGCAAGCATGTTTCCCCAAATCGAAATGAATTGTGATGAAGAACCAAAGCCTGTTCTCTGAATTAAAGATATACGGACATGCCATGATTCACATCGCATTAAGTCTAAGAGGAGAATAATTGCCGCCTCTAATCAAGGTTAGATTGACTGACCAATAGCTGGGGTTGGC
The DNA here is from genome assembly GCA_936450465.1 of Gibbula magus. Lineage (NCBI taxonomy): Eukaryota > Metazoa > Mollusca > Gastropoda > Trochida > Trochidae > Gibbula > Gibbula magus. The sequence goes on from OW388291.1 coordinate 40,585,205, forward strand.
GTGACCTCAACATGAGGTCAAGTTGCCTCTGACCTTTCATGACCTGCTGGACAGGTTAGATATAGTATTAGATTAGTTTATGATGGCTGAGTTAATATATTTGACTTCAGATACCAAATTCAGTTTCCAAACACTTGATCATTGCATTGTATTTGCTGATGTTTAATTTGAACTTTGTCTTTATGGTCTGCATTGATGGTCTGACAATACTCTGAATCCATCAAGAACAATGCTGTCACATGATTCGAATTCCCCCCTCCCCCCTCCCCATACTCCATTCATTCAATCATTCAATTCTTCATGTTTTAAACTGGATTATCTCAAGTATTGACTGAAAAATCTTATTTATTTTGAGTATTTATTTATTTCATAAATGATAAAGCTTGTTAAAATATTTTCATTATAAAAAGCAAAGCTTATACAGAGTATAGGATTTCTAATGGTGACGTTTCTTACTGCTTTATGAGGTATTTCTATTATAGCTACATAGGAGTCATACCAGAGAAAATCTCATTTGTCATGCTATGCTATTAATGCAGAATTCACACAAATTATAATAAACGATAAAATACTTTATGACTCTTTACAAATCAGAGCCAATTGAGAAAATGTAATATTTCTTATAAACCCCTTTCAGGTAGGGAAGTATCATTCCCCCACATATTTACATGAATCATTTCCATTGAGTGAGCACACATTCAGGCACAATTATACTTTAATTCATATTTACCTATTTAAGATTGCGGATGCATTAGTCACTGTATAGAGCCTACAGGCTGATGCTCAGATACCAGCAAGCTTCCTCTGATACTGGTCGACACTGATACCCACTGTCTCACAACTTTCGAGAGACAACCAGACAGTTTGTATTAATTAAGGTCCTTACTTCATCAAATGTTTAAAATGAGCCTCGTTTTAAATAAAATAATGTTGTCCGGCTTTTGGATTAATAAAAGTAATGAGATTATTCTTTTGATAAATTAAATAAGCACCATCATCTGTTCCTACACCATCGCTTGTTCCTACATCATCACCTAATACTAAACCATCGCCTGTTCCTACACCATCGCCTGTTTCTACACCATCGCCTGTTCCTACACCATCGCCTGTTTCTACACCATCGCCTGTTCCTACACCATCGCCTGTTTCTACACTATCGCCTGTTTCTACACCATCGCCTGTTCCTACACCATCGCCTGTTTCTACACCATCACCTGTTTCTACACCATCGCCTGCTCCTACACCATCGCCTGTTTCTACACCATCGCCTGTTCCTACACCATCGCCTGTTCCTACACTATCATTGATACACATAACTCCTTTGATTCCTTCACCAAGGCACAATCTATTGTTAACATGCAAACTTAATTGTTCAAAGGTCAAATCACTTTTCATATTTCAGATGTGTTAGGGTAATGCTTGATAAGATTTAGACGGCGATATTGTTTTGTTGGGCCTGGTAGGAGCTGGTATGTAGATGTGAGTGATATACTGTTATTCTCCAGCCCAGTGTATATAAAGTGCTGTACACAGCACAGTGAAGGGAGAACAATACGCTGGAATACCGCACAGCAATTCATGTCATAGCAGGCATAACTCACCCCTTTATTAACACACTTGTTACACAATTGCCAATAAAGATTACAATTTATTACTTTGTTTTGTTTTCAATTCTATTACTATGAAATAAACTATTTATCACCATGAACTAGACCTTTACAGAATTGCCATTAATATCTGAAACATTAGAATACCGCTTTGTTTTTAATTGAAATGCTAAATTGAAACTCTAAGATTATATGAATATTCTATAACCATAAATTCTTTCTAACTGAGCATCAACTTCATTTCTCTTTAATGATACAATAAATTTAGCTTTGTATTTAGAATTCTAGAAATTCTATGAACTCTGAATTTTAGCTTTTTACATTAGTTATTCAAAAACTGTCTGTCTGTAGATAGATTTTTCTAAGATTTGGTAGGTCTAATTGCATGAATTCAAAGTTTAACCATCTTTATTTATTTAAGTTATATTTTAAGTTAAATATTTTGTTTAAAATTAGATTTATTATTCCAACATGTTAATGCATTTCTGAAATGCAAGCTCGAACAGGAACCAATAAAACTACTTAAATTGAAAAGATATTCATCCCTGCTTAGACAGGTTTGATCATAAATTGAAAATAAACTATCAGATATCGGCCATCAAATGAGGTTATTCAGCTAACACATACCAGCACACGAGTACAGCTCGGAACAAGATCCCATTGTCTTTGTCACCCAGTGTACATATTCATCAGGTATTGTATGCCTCTCTTGGTGTCAGCATATTTTGTCCCTCCCTTTGTTCTCAGGGTAGATATAAATAGTCCCCATATCCCCTCCCCCCTACCCAATGTCATCTGTTCTTTAGTCGTCCCCTATTGGACTTGACACTGTCCCCTATTGACTCTGGTCTCATGTTGTTGCAACTTGAATCTTGATATATTTAGTGTCCTTAATGTGGTCTATTTCATCTCTAAGATTGTCTGGATAGATATTGTGTCCCCATGAGACTCAAGATAGATATTGTGTCCCCATGGGAATCAAGATTGATATTGTGCCCCCATGTGACTCAAGATAGATATTGTGTCCAAATGTGACTCAAGATAGATATTGTGTCCCTATATGACTCAAGATAGATATTGTGTCGACATGTGACTCAAGATAGATATTGTGTCGACATGTGAATCAAGATAGATATTGTGTCGACATGTGAATCAAGATAGATATTGTGTCCACATGTGACTCAAGATAGATATTGTGTTGACATGTGACTCAAGATAGATATTGTGTCCACATGTGACTCAAGATATATATTGTGTCCACATGTGACTCAAGATAGATATTGTGTCCACATGTGATCCACAATAGATATTGCGTCCCCATGTGAATCAAGATATATATTGTGTTCACTTGTGACTCATGATAGATGTTGTGTCCACATGTGACTCACGATAGATATCGTGCCCAAATGTGACTCATGATAGATATTGTGTCCAAATGAGACTCATGATAGATATTGTGTCCAAATGTGACTCATGATAGATATTGTGTCCAAATGTGACTCATGATAGATATTGTGTCCAAATGTGACTCATGATAGATATTGTGTCCAGCTGTGACTCAACAGTGGCGGATCAAAACGTTTTTCCCCATACCCGCCCATGCAAAAAAAAATTAATTTTGACCCACCAAGACGCCACTGCTCAAGATGGATATTTTGTCCCAATGTGATTCAAGATGGATGTTGTGTCGATATGTGACTTAAGATGGATATTGTGTTCGTTTTGGTATGAAGATAGATATTGTGGCTCCATGTGGCTCAAGAAAGATAAGCCTAATTTGTTGGCTCAAGATAACCATTGTGTTCCTTTGGTATGAAGATAGAAATTGTGTCCCCAATAGGTATCAAACTCAGGGTAATTGCTGTATTGAATGTTGCTAAAAGGTGTTTAGCGAGCCCTATCTGGTCTGCGTGAGAGATCTTGAGTCATGGATGATAAGACTCCACAGTCGCTGCATGGTTTGATGGACTGTCTGTGCTCTCTGTCAGTGTGACGGCTCCTGCCAAACAAATACATTAGCACTGGAGCTATGTCGAGTGGAGCAGGTATGTTGTTTGTACCAGTAAATATACCTTATCCACGAGATTACCCATGTTTCTACACACAGATAGCCTCCTGGAGCAGTCGGGGTCACCGCCGGAGTAAGGGCAGGTACGTATGGGTAGAGGGCAGGTACATATGGGTAGAGGGCGGGTACGCATGGGTAGAGGGCAGGTATAGATGGGTAGAGGGCAGGTACGTTTGGGTAGAGGGCAGGTACATATGGGTAGAGGGCAGGTATGTATGGGTAGAGGGCAGGTATGTATGGGTAGAGGGCAGGTACGAATGGGTAGAGGGCAGGTACGTATGGGTAGAGGGCAGGTATGTATGGGTAGAGGGCAGGTACATATGAGTAGAGGGCGGGTACGCATGGGTAGATGGCAGGTACGTAAGGGTAGAGGGCAGGTACGTAAGGGTAGAGGGCGGGTACGTATGTGAAGGGGGCGGGTACGTATGGGTAGAGGGCAGGTACGCCAGGGCAGAGGGCAGGTACGCACGGGTAGAGGGCAGGGACATAAGGGTAGAGGGCAGGTATGTATGGTTAGAGGGCAGGTACGAATGGGTAGAGGGCGGGTACGCATGGGTAGAGGGAGGGTACGTATAGGTAGAGGGCAGGTACGTATGGGTAGAGGGCAGGTATGTATGGTTAGAGGGCAGGTACGAATGGGTAGAGGGCGGGTACGTATGGGTAGAGGGCAGGTACGCATGGGTAGAGGGCAGATACACAAGGGCAGAGGGCAGGGACGTAAGGGTAGAGGGCATGTACGCATGGGTAGAGGGAGGGTACGAATGGGTAGAGGGCGGGTACGTATGGGTAGAGGGCAGGTACGCATGGGTAGAGGGAGGGTACGTATGGGTAGAGGGAGGGTACGTATGGGTAGAGGGAGGGTACGTATGGGTAGAGGGAGGGTACGTATGGGTAGAGGGAGGGTACGTATGGGTAGAGGGAGGGTACGTATGGGTAGAGGGCAGGTACGCATGGGTAGAGGGCAGGTACGCATGGGTAGAGGGCAGATACGCAAGGGTAGAGGGCAGGTACGCATGGGTAGAGGGAGGGTACGTATGGGTAGAGGGAGGGTACGTATGGGTAGAGGGAGGGTACGTATGGGTAGAGGGCAGGTACGCATGGGTAGAGGGCAGGTACGCATGGGTAGAGGGCAGATACGCAAGGGTAGAGGGCAGGTACGTATGGGTAGAGGGCAGGTATGTATGGGTAGAGGGCAGGTACGAACGGGTAGAGGGCGGGTATGTATGGGTAGAGGGCAGGCATGTATGGATAGAGGGCAGGTACGCATGGGTAGATGCCAGGTACGTATGGGTAGAGGGCGGGTACGTATGGGTAGAGGGCGGGTACGCATGGGTAGAGGGAAGGTACACAAGGGCAGAGGGCTGGTACGTATTGGTAGAGGGCGGGTATGCATGGGTAGAGGGCGGGTAGGTTTGGGTAGAGGGCAGGTTTCATTGTTCCAATGCAAAACCTTCAAGCATCCCCAACACCTTAGAAATTCTAACAAATCCTGTGCATCAATAAAAGCTGTTGATAGTCCCGCAAATCAATGACATCACCAACACCTAATCCTTGAAATCAATGAAAGTTTAGCAGGTCTTTATAACATGAAGAAATGGTAGATCGTCATAATGATGATAATAAAGATATTTCTCATGCCTAATAACCAACACAAAACTGTTCGCTGGCGGTACACTAAGTGAAATATTACCCTGAAGGAATTGTACTATCAGTGCCGCTACTTAGTACTCAGCATGACTGTATAGGTCCGTACTTCCTATGTTCAGGTACCCATTTAGACAGCTGGCTGGACCTAGTGCAATATGAATGAAGCGTCTTGCCCAGTATACCTGTTTAAACCTGTAATAAAAAAATTCAGCTGCCATGGATACAAGACTTAAAGTGCCATTAAGTATTTTGGATAATTTTATTTGACTTTTATATGTGCTAAAATACTACATGTGCTGCTTCAATTTTAAATAATTCTCTTGTTATCAATAAAAAATATCACAACTTTCATCTTTATATTATCACAATACCATATGAACTAACTTATAATGGTCATCTTCAGCAAGAGTCAGTACATCTTGATGAAATATCACCACACGTTTGACTTTATGTGATTCAAGCAGCATACTAAATGTACCTTTAAAAAGCAAATCTATGAGGAAGTCATGTTTGTCTAGAGCAAATCTTCTAAACTTGCAAATTATGTGGAAAGATGAGAATAAAGGATGACAATTCTATGGATATTTCACTGTGATATGTTGTCATGTAATCATGAATATATTACCGAATACTTGAACAGTGGACAACAGTGAACACACCTATAAAACACTAGCTATTCTCCACTTTCCTCCACCCTTACACATATATACTAATCAATACTTATTGATGTGCCATTTGCTATATTGAAGTTTCTTTGACTTTACTTGAATCTCTACTAAACTTGCTATTTCGATATTATTTCTTTAATAACACTTTTCCTTTCCTGGCTTGCAGAAAATGACTGTACATTCATACACCACAGAATGCTTTTAGAAAATACAAAATTGTCCTATTCTCAATTGATTTTATTTCATATTTGTCCTTTCAAAGAATCAATGTAAATGTCGCAACATCACCTGCAGTTATACAGTTGAACTGTATTATATTTCAAGTATCATTGATCATCGAACATAAAGGTGCTTTCAAGGGCTTGATTTCATCGTCTCTGTTCAACATTTATCTGCCATGCTATATTTAGTAAATGCCGAGTTAATGATACTCTGTGTCTTTGAAATTCTCCTCTATAAATAGTCCATGCAGTGTATGGTGACACTTTACGTCTTTCAAAATCTCCTTCAAGTTCCAGGTCAATAACTGTAAAGTTGATAAGTGACTTCAAGATATTTTGGTAAAAAACAAACTTTTTCAATATCATCACCTTTAAATACTGAGTCTATTTAGTCAGTAACCTTTTATCCATGTTTACACTATGATTTAACAATTGTGGAAATGATGGAGTTGATCCTTGAAGGAGTCTGACTGGTGCATGAGGTACTTTCTGTTGATCTCGTCTCACTTCTTAGCTCATCAGACTTACAGTTCCGGAGGGACTTATGGCATGGCTTTTGGCTGTTGTCCATCTGTTTTCTGTAAAAGTTTGAGCGTTCTACTTCTCCTCAAGAACTGCTGAACTGCTGCTGCTGCTGAATTGTTGTTGGAATGTACTTGGAGATCAGAGTTTGTACATTTGGTCCTGTTCCCCCACTCCTCTCAAAGAAGGGCTTGGCAGGCATTTTCCCTATTGAGAGGGACCACTTGATAAACGTACATGGAGATTATTATAGCTATTTTCATCAGCTCTTTGAAGATTTCCAACGACAAGATGGTCATCAACCGCATGATGTACGACAGAATCATAAAGCTGTAAGTCAGCCTCCCAGCATCTCTATGTATATATACTTATATACCTATTTACAGTCAAGCCGCAATAATCCGGCCACCGATAATCCGAATCTGGCAGTTTCCGAACGGTAGGAAGATGTAACCAAACTAATCTCTTTAGTAGTCCTCAGTATACTCAGTAGTCCGAACATTTCTCTATCCGAACGTTTTTGATGAACGGAAGCGTTCGGATTATCGAGGCCTGACTGTACCTATATTCTGAAATGCCAAAAGTCCATAACTTGTTGGAATGAATATGGTCTGAGGAGCATATATCAATCAGAAGGAAATGGCAGAATGTCGGGGGTGCATCAGGTGTTGTTGCAGGCGGAAGACCTTTAGAAGTAGACACTTCACCCCTGCATCCCCCTCTCCCCTCAACAAGAATAAAAACAGGTTTAAGTCTTCTGCTTTTTTTAGCCCACATTGTAAATACATAACCAAAGGCAATAAATACAGAGCGATAGGGCTTCATTGATGTCATATGACAGGGTCCTGTTTCCAGTTGTCTGCCCTTTGTACCAAGGTTCTTGTTGGAAAGGCCACGAACCTAGGAACCGTGAAGTGTAGGAAACTGGAGAAATCAGACACTATTGCCTTTCTATATTGTTCTAAACTTATTCTACAGGAATTCTTGGGGAGCTTTTAGAATTACTAAATGAAGACAATGTAATGGATATATTGGCAATTTTATTTATTTCTGAACTGCTAGTTTGTGGTTCTAGTTGAAAAATAAATAATTAATTTGTTATCCACTATTGTCTACATATTTAAGTACCACATTGAAATTGTAGAAGTTGTTTTTCTTATTCCATGACAAAATATCTTGAAATTCTTTTATGCTGGATACAAAATTAAGACATCTTATAGAGAGATATGGATGATGATTGAGTTTAAAGATTATTTCACAGCTTTTGTTAGAAAAATTAATGATAAACAGAAAAAGAGAGAAAAGTGCAGCATTTTTCAAATTTCTAGCGTTTGCTTGAGAAATGATCCCCAGTCTTGTATTTGATGTGGGAAATGTAGAACAAGACGAGGGCATATCTAAGTAATGTAATCCGGTCAATTAATCTCCTTTGTGAAAGAACGCCTCCCTTTATGAATCATTAAATTCCGCCCAATCAAGCTCTCACATCAAAGGGCTGCACATTCCGCTGGGTGTACAAGGAGTTCACTTCATGTCAACCCGGACCAACACGACATCAAACTTGCTCTCCCAACATGTGAAACACAGCAAGAATGTGCACAGAGCAAAAGGATGACTTCATCGCGTGGGCAAGTAACAAAGCATGTAGCAACATGCAGTGAGGAAACGGACGTCAGGAAAGAAGAAAACCAAGTCTGTAATTGGGTGACAGTTACATCATCAAGGAATTTCAAACAGGCAGGAGAGAACAGAGATGAAGTGAGTCTGAGTTCGCCTCCTTTGATTCTGCTGTTCCTCTGGAAACTTGTCTGGTGATGTGTTCATCCTGTCTGATGTATCTGGCCCATGTACATGTGTTTCACTGGGCAGTGACAGGTCCTGGCTCTCTGTGAGGAGGGTTGCATATACTGTGATATGTATTTAGCCGACAGTGATGATATGTTTTGCTTTTCTATGATGTGTCCCATCTGAAGGTGATCATGATTAGTTTTGGGACAGCTGTCGCTGATGCAGAGCAAGTCATCATGGTAACAGATCGTCCTGTCACGAGGAACAAGATTCACCCATGAGTCCATCCATCTTGGACGACTCTGACTCGTCTGGTGGCACCCCTCCCCTGTCCAGCGACATCTCACCGGAGGCCACTGTTTGAAGCTTGACAGCAGTGGCCACGTTGAAGAAGTAATCCCCTTAGGTCATTTGTAAAGACATTATAGTGTTGATTTTCTTGCATCTGTCAGCCTTCACAAGCTTGCTTCGAATGATCGAAGTCTTCACCGCTAGGAGCCAGACCAATTTGTTACACGGGTCGTCTTGTGAGATATAGGTAACAGCCTGCCTTGTCGGAAATATCTGTAACCATGTTGTACTACCACATCAGAAATATCTTTACCTATGTATAAACCTGATGGGTTTCTTTGAGCAGCTGATGAGACTACTCGACCTTGGTGATTCATTTGTCTTCAAGAATGAAAACTTGTTTCCTGTGACAAATGTTTTAGGATATCTTAAAGTTTAAACAAATGTTATTTAGACATTAAATAATTAGTTAAAAGATAATTCATTTATTGGTAGAATTACTCAAAGCTGATTGTCATTTATGTCTCTTGGTAAAATCTCTCTCTCTCTCCCTCATTCTCAAGGGCAACAAATGGTAGGGATAAGTGTTGTATGTGTTCAATTTCCTTACCAATTGCTAGCTCTGCTTGATAACAAGATAAGAATTTATGTCGAAATATTGAAAATAAAGAAGTTGTTATTGACATGTTTCATCATTATTTCCTTTGTGTAGACATTGTAACAGCCATCAATGATTTTAAATCCCCCCCAAACAACCTATATTGTGAGAAATGTGGAATATAAACAAGGTGTATATGTAATGGTTTTCATTAACTCCAACTTAAAACATCCGTCACCTGTCCTCAGTGGCCTTGTTCATTGAAACACAAACTCTTCATTTTTGTAGATCATTATATTTTACCTTTAAGATAATTATTTTCATGGACACAATTATGAATGTTTATTTCTTTAAAGTGATGCAAATGTTCATTAAGAAAAAACATGGAGAAAGTATCCCATACCAGCCTATAAGACCAGCCATAAGAAGAAAATGTACATATAGAGGGTTAGACCTTCCGCCATTCCTGCGTCGATGTATTTACTGTTTGCCGTGTTTTCACTACAGGAAGTAATTTGCAAATCTCAGTTTAGATTTAGATTCTCGTTAGACCGCGCAGTTCACGTCAGCCAAAATAAAGTATCAATCAGGAACGAATAAAAAAAATCTTTTTATTTCCACTCCATGGGCTAGCAATCAAGTGATCATACTTAGATTAATAAAGCAGTAGAGCATATCAAGGTATTTGAGATGTAATCTAAGGATCTGAAGGGATTACAACACATCAAGCTATCTCTCCACGTTGACAGGGGACTCAGGCTAGTCTGTGGGAGGCTGGTCCTCGGTTGTGGAAGCTCTCAGCACACTGATAGTCATGAATACAACACAATGACATAGTCTCAGTTCATAATATTTAACCTTAACTTCACCTAGCTCGAAACATAACCTGCCATTGTAAAGCAAGTCTAGAGTTTGATCTGAAATTTCCATTTCTAAGACGCTTCTTTGCAATATATAATGAAATTGTAATTTTTTTTAGAATAAATATATTTTGCAGAGAACACTGCTGATACGGGTCAACCATCTCACCAGCTGGTGCAGTAAGAGGCTTGCCTATCAATAGACCCGGGCCAAACTTTTGTATTGGTAAATAAGTTATGATTCCTAAAAGTTTGTCACAAAGAAAGGGTTTACACTGAAACATCCCATCTCACTGCTATAAAGAAGTTGTAAATCCATACAACTTTATTTCTTCACCTTAACAAATGCCTCTCAAACATGGTAATGGTGGTATACCACACCATGACTTTGTCTATAAGCTATAAATATGGACTAAGTCTAGACTACGATTCCTCCTGGAAAGAAAGATAAGAGCTCGAGTATATTCAGAGCAAATCTTACAAATTTCCTTTTGATCATTTTTTCTCTAAATTCTGGATGACATACTCTCCAGAAAACTGGGAAACCTGAATAAAGTTTGGAATACCAATCTATAACATGTGTCCAAAATCGTTCAATGTTCTGAATGTCCTGGGCTGTCTAACCCTGCCGATGAAAATCCAGAGGGTGGTCGTTAGCTGTAATAAATCTTGAATATATGCGGCATAACTTCATAAGCTTTTTATGATTTGTAAATCGGTGTTCAGACAGGGCTGTCATCTCTGTGCTTCATTAATTGCAGTATTGCAGATTATTGTATCATGGGTGCCAATCTTATTGACAGTTTAAAGCTGAATTGCTTGCCTCATGTACGACCAATGGATTGCTTACTGATTAATATTGTCACATGGGCCTGGCTATTTGATTTATTGGTCTTTAAAAATACTAAACTGGAATTCATTTTGATATGAACTGCGATTTTATTCTCTTTCATTTTAATTGTATACATTCTTGCTATAATTTTATTGTATTGTTATGGATGAAGATTATTTGTTTCACAGTGTAAAAAGGTTACAGGATAAAACATGCATATTATGGTTGTAAAGTCGAGTTAGAATCTTCCGTACTTTGTTGACTGTAGCTTTGTTATTCTAATCAGTTTTATTGCTTGCCTGTGGCTGTGTTTGCAATGCATTAAATTGCTCCATCATTCAGACACACACTATAAACCCGGCTTACAGGTACAGATTCATATCATCACTATTATGCTTGTGCTGTTTTTCTAGCGCAATAAATGTGTTTTGAGGAGCAGTGAATGAATTAGGCTTGAAGAAGAGTCAGTCAGTGGGCCGGTTGGTGTTGCTGTGTCAATCCAAAGGAAAGAAATTCAAGTTTTCAGTATCAAAAAGAATATATTTGCACTTTCATGAAAGAACTTGATGAAAGAGTTTACTCTCAAATGCTGTGATCAGAAAGAAATTTAACTCCAAACATTTAGATTTTCTTATTGCTTCCACTTCTAATGTCCTCTGAAGATTTTATCATGGAAAAGGTTCACACTAATCTGCTAGACAATTGGCTGTGTAATATCCGAGAATGTTCATACATTAATTAACCAGTGTGTGAGATATAGCCCCAGCAATGACTTCTGTTAAACTTTTAAAGTGGCAACATTTTCTGTGATTTTCAGTTAAAGTGCAAGATATTTTTACTCTTTATGGTATATAATATTTCTGGGCTTTTTATAACATTTTGCCATATGAATGTTGTCACTTTAAGTAACAGAAAAACACTTTGTAGCTGTCTAATATTCAAGCTTTGATACAATGTTGAAATGGTCGTGTTATCAATGACATGGCACTCTGTACACTTAATTGAATGTTGATGTATTTATTAACACATGCTTCACAAGCTACAATTGAGAGTGACTGGCTGATCTATGAACAGAGCAGGAGAAGTGAAAGGTCTCTGTATGACCCCTGCGTGTTAAGGAGAGATATATAGACAGGCGCGCACAAAGCGTGAGAAACCTCTAGGTAACATCACTTCAAGCGAACACCTTGATTTTATGCCATTGCATAATTCATTATTTTGTCAACCTATTCTAAATTCATCAATTGTTAGGCAAGAGAAGCGATTATGTGGGAACCGTGTATTTTTATAATGTTGTATTTACATGAACGTGTAAGTATTGTGTGAGAACGTTGTGCTAGTGTTTGAGAGTGCCACCTCTCGTCTCACTCCTAACCCCGTATATTGTACACCGGTGATTTTGACTCCCGTCAGACTGTGAACACTTAATAAAGCCTATAGCTCTCTAGAGTCTCCCTGTCCATACAGCCATCGCAGGTAAAACGTAGATAAATACACTTTGGATAGGCAGTGATAAGTGATATAAAAGAGATTTACAGCCTTCGTTTGGCTGCCTGTCTTATGCCTGTTGACTCCTTTACATAGGTGGCCCTCGGCTATGCTTGTCGTAATTTCTACTTACCTCGCTGGCAAGTGGAGAGATCAGGAGCGTGGGAAAGCGTGAGCTCGGTCCGCTGCGCTTGACAAACCACACTGTAGGACGCACGGCGAGTAGTGTCTCCAATACAACCGTTTGAACACAGTGAAATATCTTATATGTGTGCATATATCATATGTGAATTTAAAATTGTTTGTAATTTTTTTTATCAAATAATTCACTGTTTAACAAAGGGCGAGTGTCTCCTGTGCAACATATACAATCACATCCGTATTTCAGCTTTAGGTACATCTAACCTTTGCAACTTCTTATGAAAGAAGAAACTTCTGAATCAGAAAGTTCATTCATCAAGTTTTTTTTACCTGTTGCTGTTTGCACCTGAGTGCTTGACTACAGGTAGAGTTTCACATGTTTCCTCTTTTTCCTCCATCACCCATCCCGAGAAATGTTTATGATCACAACTAATTCCTTTTGTCACTTCCTTTGATAAGTTTTGACAGCACGAAAGAAAATTTCATAAAAAAATCTCTTATTCCACATTCATTGTATATTAATCCAATATCGATAAAGAAAACGCCCGCTAGTTTATCCACAGCTGAAATCACATCAAAGGAGTCACAGAGACATATCTATCTACTCCGGAGAGTTTGAATGTAAATAAATCCAGAGATATCCTTCTGTCTCGGATAGAGGAAAAGCAAGTGTAGAAGCCTAGCGTAGCCTCTACCAGTATATAGATAAGTATACACTGACTGGCTACACACAGGTAGTGTAGGTAGAGACGCACAGGTAGTTATAGACACATAGATATGTACCGGAGTATAATCCACTGTCACCCGTCTAAAGGCTGTCATATGCTCCAATACAGGTAGATATTGGTAAATCTCAACACTGGCTGGATACGATAGATATAGGCAATATAGATACGTAGATATGTACCTGTGAGGTACTAACCACTGCTCGTTGTCTATAGGCTGTGGTGGTATACCCCCAGCTATCAAACACTCTGATAATAATGAGCTACATGATAGCTTTAGGGGCACTCATCCGTGATTACAATGCTGGACATGGGCAATTTGTCTCGTAGTCATCATCATCTGCTATTTGTTGTGTAGTAAACCTCCACATAAGCTATATTGTCCTGTAGTAAATATCCACATATGCTATTTGCCTTGTGGTAAGTATCCACATAGAATATTAAGTACAAGGCTGGTAGCAAACACATACAGTACTGGACGACACATTAACTGAACATCACGTATTACAGGACTGCCGTCTATTTGGTGTCATCAGAACTCCAAGCACGTCTAATTTATTCAGTTCACATTGTTCTCGTGGCTATTTTCTGTGGAATATTATTTAGCTTGCAGTTGATTTGTATTCTGTAATAATATCAGCTATAATTATCTGCTTTAATTTTATTTTATTATACTGTGGTATGTAATAAGCTGCTATCATGACAGCCCTGGTAGGCAGTAAAATGTGGTGTGACACATTGTTCAATATTCCTGATATATAGACTGTGATGTGACACATTGTTCAATGTTCCTGGTATATAGACTGTGATGTGACACATTGTTCAATGTTCCTGGTATATAGACTGTGATGTGACACATTGTTCAATATTCCTGGTATATAGACTGTGATGTGACATATTGTTCAATATTCCTGGTATATAGACTGTGATGTGACACAATGTTCAATGTTCCTGGTATATAGACTGTGATGTGACACAATGTTCAATATTCCTGGTATATAGACTGTTGTGTGACACATTGTTCAATGTTCCTGGTATATAGACTGTGATGTGACACATTGTTCAATGTTCCTGGTATATAGACTGTGATGTGACACATTGTTCAATATTCCTGGTATATAGACTGTGATGTGACATATTGTTCAATATTCCTGGTATATAGACTGTGATGTGACACAATGTTCAATGTTCCTGGTATATAGACTGTGATGTGACACAATGTTCAATATTCCTGGTATATAGACTGTTGTGTGACACATTGTTCAATGTTCCTGGTATATAGACTGTGATGTGACACATTGTTCAATATTCCTGGTATATAGACTGTGATGTGACACATTGTTCAATGTTCCTGGTATATAGACTGTGGTGTGACACATTGTTCAATGTTCCTGGTATATAGACTGTGATGTGACACATTGTTCAATTTTCCTGGTATATAGACTGTGATGTGACACATTGTTCAATATTCCTGGTATATAGACTGTGGTGTGACACATTGTTCAATGTTCCTGGTATATAGACTGTGATGTGACACATTGTTTAATATTCCTGGTATATAGACTGTGATGTGACACAATGTTCAATGTTCCTGGTATATAGACTGTGATGTGACACAATGTTCAATATTCCTGGTATATAGACTGTGGTGTGACACATTGTTCAATGTTCCTGGTATATAGACTGTGATGTGACACATTGTTCATTCGTACCCAAGCGGGCACAGATATGCCGGGTAATAAAGTTTTCATAATGGTCATGGGAATTACAGTTTTTCTAAATATAACTTGCGTTTTGATTGGTTGACTGAACTTCTTTGCGCTCATTCATGAATTGCTTAGCTATCCTGTTTAAGCTTAATCACATAATTGAACAATTTTGAGCATACCTAATTGAAGTCACACGTCAGTAAAACATATTAAATATAAAATTATGTTCAACCTAAGTTTTCAAGACCGTAAAGACAGTATTAACTTGCAAGGAGAAGCAGCATGCAAGAGTCGCTGGCTGCACTGCTGTGACGTCATTGCTTTGTGACGTCATTAACCATGACGTCATTTGGTGACGTACTTACACTCCTATCTTGCATTCCAACAGTACGATTGTTAGTTCACGTTTTAACTAATTTTCTCTCATTCTGCGACATAGTTTACAATATAAACAAGTTGTTTACTATGTCAGTAAACCGTTTTGGCAATAAAATTCAACAGTTACTTTAGAATAGTTCTGAAAAAATAGAGCAAGTTGCAAACTATATTATTTAGATATGCGCATCTTGAAGGTGTGAAAAAGTTTATGAATGGCGTATGACTACAAGTTGTATTTTACAGTCTAATCAAAGATCGTGAATTTGGGTCTTGCTTTTCTATTTTTAGGCATTAAAAATGATCTTGGGTAAGAAAAAGAATAACCAACTCAGTGCTCGGAATTACGAATAATCTGTTCCTCGTGATTTATTATGTCAAACTCCTCGCTAAAGCTCGGAGTTTATCACAATAATTAACTCGGGACAGATAATCCGTAATGCCTCGCAACTTGTTGATTATTCTTATAATATTCCTGGTATATAGACTGTGGTGTGACACATTGTTCAATATTCCTGGTATATAGACTGTGATGTGACACATTGTTCAATGTTACTGGTATATAGACTGTGATGTGACACATTGTTCAATGTTACTGGTATATAGACTGTGATGTGACACATTGTTCAATATTCCTGGTATATAGACTGTGATGTGACACATTGTTCAATATTCCTGGTATATAGACTGTGGTGTGACACATTGTTAAATTTCCCTGGTATATAGACTGTGATGTGACACATTGTTCAATGTTCCTGGTATATAGACTGTGATGTGACACATTGTTCAATGTTCCTGGTATATAGACTGTGATGTGACACATTGTTTCAATAGTACTGGTATATAGACTGTGATGTGACACAATGTTAAATTTTTCTGGTATATAGACTGTGATGTGACACATTGTTCAATGTTGCTGGTATATAGACTGTGATGTGACACAATGTTCAATGTTCCTGGTATATAGACTGTGATGTGACACATTGTTCAATGTTCCTGGTATATAGACTGTGGTGTGACACATTGTTCAATGTTCCTGGTATATAGACTGTGATGTGACACATTGTTCAATGTTCCTGGTATATAGACTGTGATGTGACACATTATTCAATGTTCCTGGTATATAGACTGTGATGTGACACAATGTTCAATTTTCCTGGTATATAGACTGTGATGTGACACATTGTTAAATTTCCCTTGTATATAGACTGTGATGTGACACAATGTTCAATTTACCCGGTATATAGACTGTGATGTGACACATTGTTAAATTTTCCTGGTATATAGACTGTGATGTGACACATTGTTCAATGTTCCCGGTATATAGACTGTGGTGTGACACATTGTTCAATGTTCCTGGTATATAGACTGTGATGTGACACATTGTTCAATATTCCTGGTATATAGACTGTGGTGTGACACATTGTTCAATGTTCCTGGTATATAGACTGTGATGTGACATATTGTTCAATGTTCCTGGTATATAGACTGTTGTGTGACACATTGTTCAATGTTCCTGGTATATAGACTGTGATGTGACACATTGTTCAATGTTCCTGGTATATAGACTGTGATGTGACACATTGTTCAATGTTCCTGGTATATAGACTGTGGTGTGACACATTGTTCAATGTTCCTGGTATATAGACTGTGATGTGACACATTGTTCAATGTTCCTGGTATATAGACTGTGATGTGACACATTGTTCAATGTTCCTGGTATATAGACTGTGGTGTGACACATTATTCAATATTCCTGGTATATAGACTGTGATGTGACACATTGTTCAATGTTCCTGGTATATAGACTGTGATGTGACACATTGTTCAATGTTCCTGGTATATAGACTGTGGTGTGACACATTGTTCAACGTTCCTGGTATATAGACTGTGATGTGACACAATGTTCAATTTTCCTGGTATATAGACTGTGATGTGACACATTGTTCAATGTTCCTGGTATATAGACTGTGATGTGACACATTGTTCAATGTTCCTGGTATATAGACTGTGGTGTGACACATTGTTCAATGTTCCTGGTATATAGACTGTGATGTGACACATTGTTCAATGTTCCTGGTATATAGACTGTTGTGTGACACATTGTTCAACGTTCCTGGTATATAGACTGTGGTGTGACACATTGTTCAATTTTCCTGGTATATAGACTGTGATGTGACAAAGAGTACAAATATTCCTGGTATATAGACTGTGATGTGACACATTGTTCAATGTTCCTGGTATATAGACTGTGATGTGACACATTGTTCAATGTTCCTGGTATATAGACTGTGGTGTGACACATTATTCAATATTCCTGGTATATAGACTGTGATGTGACACATTGTTCAATGTTCCTGGTATATAGACTGTGATGTTACACATTGTTCAATGTTCCTGGTATATAGACTGTGGTGTGACACATTGTTCAACGTTCCTGGTATATAGACTGTGATGTGACACAATGTTCAATTTTCCTGGTATATAGACTGTGATTTGACACATTGTTCAATGTTCCTGGTATATAGACTGTGATGTGACACATTGTTCAATGTTCCTGGTATATAGACTGTGGTGTGACACATTATTCAATGTTCCTGGTATTTAGACTGTGATGTGACACATTGTTCCAATCATCCTGGTATATAGACTGTGATGTGACACAATGTTCAATTTTCCTGGTATATAGACTGTGATGTGACACATTGTTCAAATTTCCTGGTATATAGACTGTGATGTGACACATTGTTCAATGTTCCTGGTATATAGACTGTGATGTGACACATTGTTAAATTTCCCTTGTATATAGACTGTGATGTGACACAATGTTCAATTTACCCGGTATATAGACTGTGATGTGACACATTGTTAAATTTTCCTGGTATATAGACTGTGATGTGACACATTGTTCAATGTTCCTGGTATATAGACTGTGGTGTGACACATTGTTCAATGTTCCTGGTATATAGACTGTGATGTGACACATTGTTCAATATTCCTGGTATATAGACTGTGGTGTGACACATTGTTCAATGTTCCTGGTATATAGACTGTGATGTGACATATTGTTCAATGTTCCTGGTATATAGACTGTTGTGTGACACATTGTTCAATGTCCCTGGTATATAGACTGTGATGTGACACATTGTTCAATTTTCCTGGCATATAGACTGTGATGTGACATATTGTTCAATGTTCCTGGTATATAGACTGTGGTGTGACACATTGTTCAATTTTCCTGGTATATAGACTGTGATGTGACAAAGAGTACAAATATTCCTGGTATATAGACTGTGATGTGACACATTGTTCAATGTTCCTGGTATATAGACTGTGATGTGACACATTGTTCAATATTCCTGGTATATAGACTGTGATGTGACACAATGTTCAATGTTCCTGGTATATAGACTGTGATGTGACACATTGTTCAATTTTCCTGGTATATAGACTGTGGCGTGACACATTGTTCAATTTTCCTGGTATATAGACTGTGATGTGACAAAGAGTACAAATGTTCCTGGTATATAGACTGTGATGTGACACATTGTTTCAATAGTACTGGTATATAGACTGTGATATGACAAAGTGTACAAATGTTCCTGGTATATAGACTGTGATGTGACCCATTGTTCCAATGTCAGTGATGTATAGAGCAAGAATGGTGCTGAGTGTTATGTGATATGACAGTATAAATGGACATACATGGGTTAGTTTGGTTGCTGTAGGTTTTTCAAACTTGAACATCTTGCATTGTCCTGAGGGAACAACTAATCTTGCACTCTTGTAACAATCACTTCATAAATAAATACAGCATTTACCAATCAACCTGCTGATATGGCAACTTATAAGTATCTATTTCTTCAAGGCTCACATTTACTTGCCACATTGGATGAAAACATGGTCGATTAAAATTGAAATTTTACTATTGCTACAAAGGGGAATAGCCCATTTGAAATTTCCGAAAATGACTAAGCCTTTAAAAATGACCCATTGTCAAAGGTGTTTGTCCATTCTCTCAACAATATAAATAATAATGGACGAATCTGTAAAAGAAATAAATTCCTCCTCAATTAGACTTATAACCAGACACGTGTTCCACTATAATTATGATACATAATTAGGTTGTTATTATTATGTTGATATCAACACCAGATGTCCGCACATAAACACTGAGAACAAATTGGTGTAGAACATGAAACTTTGTACAATAACAATTACAAGCACCTCTCTAATTAAAGCATTTAAAATTCCTTCCAAATATTTCTACCAGGAACAGTGAGATTAAATTTGTGTTGAAGAGAAACTTTAGTATGGCATCCATAGAAACAACTCTCTGAGGCTAACTGCAGATCTAACCATGCATATGGGAGTGATTTGAACATTTCAGCACAGGTGTTACCTGCAAACGATGAAAGGTGTGCACATCTACCTGACGGTCGGTGCACAGTGCAGATGTATGATACCTGACATTAGCCCACAAGCACATGCAAGCAACACACCTGCACACGGGGAACTGATAGATACACCTGTAGATGGGAAGTTCAGGCGAACATCTTCATCACATACGAACAGTGGAATCAGACTCATAAACTGATAACTAAGACAAGGGCAATTCCAATGAACAACCATTGTTATTCTTTTGCAGGGTAGTAACATGTTTTCTAGACCTACTCATAAAAAGGCATAGAGCTGAAACTTCTGAACTAGAACTTTATATAGCCAGACATAACAATCATTCTCTTCAGGGGCACCTGCTTCAACCCCACCCTAACATTTGTAACTTGGAGAGTCGCTGAATGCCAGCAGAATATTGTAAGTAAGTCTTTGATGTGGTGGTGCCGAAGACAGGACATAAACCATTGGTGCTGAGAGGAGATCTGTACTGCCTCACCTACAGGAACTTGTTTAACTACCTCCACGCTGGACTCTAGGATAACTGAGCCATTAAACATTCTCTGTCAGTCAGGGGGTTAAAGTAGTTGTTCTGAAGTGACGACAGGTTCAGAAGTTCCCCATATTACCTGTAATTAACAGCATAATAACTAACAGGTGTCACTCAGGTAGCCGACTAGCTTCTGTTTACATTTTGTGTAACTTAGAAACGTTCAGACACTTGTTCTAAAAAAAAGGGTTTACAAGTTAATGCAGCAGTGGTAGTGTATTGGGTTGGATAGTTCATATGTGGATACAGGAAGTTTGAAAGGGTAGGAGGGGGTTGAAAAGGGTGTGTCACCCAGGGGTCCATCTAATGTACTTGCAATCTTTTTTCAAACTGAACTCCCCTCTCGGTCTGCCACTGTTGTTGGCTTACAATCTGGAGGTCTTATATTTCGATTCTATATATCTTCAGAAGAAACAGTCACTAATTAAGGTTTCATCTTCATACATATAACCACAGTGGTGTTGCAGACTTTCTCCCTGCCATCATTGTACAGGTGAAATAAAAAGTGTTTGTAATCACCTTGGCATGAAAAGAAATTCCAGAGTTATTTTTACTTATGAAATATTTTAATAATGACTAAAATGATAATTTCTGCCTTTTTGATAGCACAGTAAAGAATGTGAATTAGAATAGAAGTTGAGGGTTAGATAAGGAAAACTGCAGTAGGAAGAGTTGTTCCAGTAAGACACTGACCGAGGGAGGAATGGGCCAGACTGGATGGTATGAATCATCACCAAACATCTCAATTATTGGTGAAAACAAAAAGGGCAACTGATAAAAGACAACATTTTTAGACAAAAGAGGAAGGGGGAGCTGGCTCCGTGATACCCTTGAGACGGTGTTCCGGGGGGAATCTCTCAGCATCGGTGTCTGTGATGACAGACAGCGCACACTACACTGCTTGTGTTACGTGGACGCAGTTTTACACAGAGCGATCTGTCTGCTCAACAATAGGTCACTGTCTTCTCTACTATCAGTGGTGCTCCATGGGAGAATCTGCCCCAACTCTTTATAGAATTGCTTATATCTTTACTTACAGCATCAAAGAGTATTCTTTTATTCTTTGGGAATATTCCAGTTATATAGTATCAGAGGATAAAAAAAGACTGGAGGAAAATCCTGTATGATGTGTTTTCAATTTTTACAATGAAACCTGGTCACTCTGTGTGGTAGCCACTGGTCTCTTAATGTGCAGTCTAAATAAATTTAATGCAACATTGACCAATCTGTCTTACCCAACTGAGAATTTTTTTAAATTATGGGAACATACAACTCACGAAGAAGCATCCTTTTGATGGACGTGAGGTGAGGTGAGGTGAGGTGATTTCGGGTTTAATGCCACTTTCAAGAGTAGTTCACTTAAAGGTGCATCCATTGTGTTTCATAAAATTTGATTTGGCTTTAATACGTTCGAACATATCATATGTGCTGTTTACAATACAAACAAATTCACTAAACTTGCATATTCATCCTCTATCGCCAAATATATCATAATTACTAGTTTCAAATTAAAACCGAGTAACATCATTATGCATGTGCAGAAACCGATTAGTTATATGACCTATTAAACATTATCAACCCAAATGTTTCATTTTATCTGGTTTAAATAAGATTCCAAAATTACGTTTGACTCATTGGCGCGCGCCACACGCGGTGCATTGTCCGGTTTTCGATCAGAAATCGACACTTTTACCTTCATATCGTCAATATACTAAGTCGAGTATCATCAAAATGGTAGTTTTCGGTAATAGTTGGAACTTCTCGATAAAATAAGACCATTTATAACATTTGGCATATTTGACCCCCAACAACACAATGGATGTACCTTTAATTACATCATGGCTGCTAGTATTATGGCAGGGAGAAAGCTCGCAATGACGTGTGGTTATCGATTGCGGTGAAACTGCGAGCATTGGCTGGTACTAGCAAACCATTCAATATAGCATTGCACCCAAACTTTACTGTGTGCAGACCCTTGATGGATAGAAGGATATATAAAAGGCTGTTGGTTTTCTAAGAAAGAAATAGTAACCTTTATTTACAGAAGAATCCTAGAATATATTCTTTTCTTGTAGTGATAAAGATACAATTAATTCGTTACCAAAGGTGAAAGAAACACTTGAAGGAGTGTCTGCAATTTGTTTTCATTTTGCAATGACCTGGTTCATTATTATAATCTGAAATGTTAAACTTGTTGTTTTATGATCTACTTGGCACTGAAGAATTGCATGTGTACTATACAGCAATTCTTATGGTAGTCTGGCAATGTCTTGTTCTCGCGTGCAGCAAGTGAGACCTGCATCTTATGGCGCCAACCAAAATGGTGACAGGAATGAAAATGTGACGTCACCAAATGTCACAGTAAAACATGTTTCTGCTTCACATGACTGAAGACTTCCACGCACACTATAAAGAAATTGTCATACATGACATTCACTACAACAACTGATCCTACAGAAACATGGCAATGCCTTCTTCTTCTACCATCCAGTGAGACCTGCTACTTATGAAAGATGTTATAGAAAAATGTAGATGTCATTGTTCATAGTTCTAGCTTGGCCTTCAAGCACTGTCTTATCTTGGAAGGATTTACCATCAATACAGAGTTGACATATTGTGGAAATGGCTTTAATGATAAGGAAAGCAAAGAGGATGTTGCTGATGCAGATAATAACACATAAAAACACTAAACAGTTAAGAAACTGTTAAATAAAGTAGTGATCATCATAAAAAAAAAAGTCCGAGCGAGTAGACATATACACATGTAGGTATCAGAAAAGAAACCCTCCCTCCCCTCTATAACCTGTCTGATGCAAAACCTTTCCTGAGATAACGTGTATCACTACAGGTCCGCCAGTCACACCCGCACCTCTCATCTATCCTGTCTCCTTTCATCAAGCACTGGATCGTGATAGTGTCAGATCATAACGGGACCAATCAGAAATATATTACCTTACCTTGATGTAAAAAACAGGGCAGTCGACAGGTAAAAATGCAGAGAATCTTGTTTTTATGGACTTGGATTTGCATCTCTTTGAGTGAGGACTTTTGGAGGACTTGCAACCTAACAACATTTAAATCGTTTGGTGAATTACGTTGTTAGTTTCAAGATAAGGAAATCTGCTTTGATGTTTTCTAATCTGAATGTAAGTAAGTTGCAGGTAATGGGTTATCAGACATACACTGCAGCAGGGATGCAGATTCAAATTTTTGCCAGTCGGACATTTCATCTTTGACCCAAAAAGACGAACCCGGAAGTAAAAATTGTTTATGAATAAAGTATCAGAAAGTATTACTATTTGTTGGTTCTTCAATTCATTGCATACTATTAAACATAACACGAGAGCAATTAACGATAACTATTTATTTATCATTAACATGCATAAAATGGTTCATAATTTAAAATCAGTGTTTACCAACTACGATTTACCGACAGTGCTAGTTTGAGCGAGTTTACACAAGTGAGTTTACAAGCGAATTTGCGTCAAGATAGACGAGAAAATTCTAATAATTTAATTGCACATAGTTCATCAAAAGTTCAAATCATGGACCAAATGATATGTACCTTCTAATTAATCATTTTAAATTCAAAGGAACTCGTTTTCAATAGCGATATAATTTACGTAAACTCACAACTCGGCAGAGCACGTGGTCAAACTATTTTCCATACGACTATTTTCCTATTCAAGATGTAGTTACGAATTTGAACTTATTCTAATAAGATTACTTTTATATTTTATTTGGAGACATATTTCGCAATTGTAAATGAATAATTATAAAATAAAAAGAAGTAATGTAAACGCAAGAGAAATTGGAGTTTTTAAATTAGCATACCTATTTATAACGTGTGTCATCATGTAAATGCGATGGGCAATGCGATCGCGTCTTCGTAGCGTCATACAAACGGTGTTTGACTACATAACGTCTCGTGAAATATTATTGCTAATTATTCGTTTTTGATAGGTTTATTTATTTTGAATTTGTATAATAGCTTTACCATACATCGATATTGATCTATCATATTTGTTGAAATATGTTACCTTTGTTTTATGACCGAGATATTATTAAATTTATCGGGATTCAAATAGCAAAATCTCAATCTGTAACAAATTCATGAATCACCGGTACGGTGAAGCCACACGTTCATGCAAAGTTTATCTTTGACAAAATTTGTTTATAATGCGATTTTAATGAAATCTTTTTCGTAAATAATGTTGTGAAATTGGTCACATCTTTCAGTCACTAAGTGACACTGGAAATTTCAATTAAATAACAAACGGTAAGTGTTTTTTCTGCCGACAATTCTAATTTACTGAAGATAATGATGATTGACGTTGTGCCTCGTGCTGTGAAGAATAAATGTGACTTCTTGACTGGATCAACATATTTCAATTTCATAAACAATTATGACCGACACAAGCAGGGCCGTTTGCCTTTATTTAATGCTTGTAAATTTAGTTTTTCCTTTTATTTTCTGCAATCGGTCAACTGATGTCCGATAGGTCAATTTTCCATTCGGTCAAACTGGATTTACAATCGGACATGTCCGGCAAATAGACCGATTTCTGCATCCCTGCACTGCAGTTAACCTCAAGATCTTTTCACACGTCTGTGTTGAAATATGTCTTCTCGGAATATAACTAATATGAACTCAGTGTGCTGATAAACTGGCAGTTTAAATCAAATTAATCATTGCAGTGCACTCTGGATCCATATAAACTTTAATGTCGGAGGGAAAGTGCGCAGTTTCTTTATTATTTTTAAAGAGCTACTTTGTCCTCTTCCTGAACTCCTCAACAGTTCCAGACGAGTTCCACTATCTTTTTAAATGTGACGCCTTTATTTCTGAAACATCCGTTTTAATCTTAATCAGTGGCTGAACACCATAGATAGCAAACCATCTCAAGTCCAAACAAAATCTTATATGATTATAGCTAAATAATACATAAAATTAGTAGTCATTGGTTCAAAAATTTAAAAAATGATTTCTTATGTTTCCATTTTAATCACTTGCCATTTAGAATATTCACGTATATGTATTATTAAGGATTTGCATGTTCCTTAAGGATTTGCATGTTCCTTTGTGGTATTTGTTATATTTATTGTAGTTATGTATCCATGTACCAACATTGGTTCCACAGGTAAAGGAACTGAGATCTTATCAACGGTTATGAAACCAGAACTGATGCTCAATTTGAACACCGCTGATTGCAAAACTAACTTTGGTTGCAACCAATCAGGATTATCTACTTGTAAAAGAGGTTACATTGGAAGAAATCACTTGTGTAATCTCTTTTTGGACTCAGAATGACGATTTCCTCAAATTTGTAATTTCATGTTAATCCAGATAGTTTGATTTACTAAAGCATTGATCTAGACTGTCCACAAGGCTCTTATCATCTAACAATACAGTCATGGTGCTGAGACTTGTGATTTGGAAAACAAGCTAGGTTGCAGGCTTCTGCCAGTATGTTTCTGGTGTTAGGAGTTTTGCCAGGGCAGAGTTAAGTGTCAACTCAAACTGTCACAAGAGAGAGCTGCACAGAGTTTGTATCTCTTGGACTGTCTCTGCCACTACAACCTGGCTTCCATCACTCTCCCTGCTTCACATAACTGGGGCTGTTCAGGACTGCCAAGTGCTCATTGAACGCTTCCTTGAGTGCACAATGTAACTCCCTCTGAAATGGCAGAGATAGAGACCTTGCTCTGTGCATTAATCCAAAATTGGTAATTCTTTAAAGTTAAGTATATTAGATTTTAATTTGATAGATGTTATCCATAACCTCTGTAGATGAGGTCCTTATTCAACCCCTAGCGTCACTACCCTTCAATGTTCCATATCCTACTGTACAGGTGTATGGGAAGGATACAGGATTGTGAAGGTATCGCTTCTGAACAGACCACTGTCTGCACTTGGCACTGGACTGCTATAGCTCGTGACACTGCACGCTGCATCAACATAGCTCCACACACTGACACAAGCATTCTCAGAGTGTATGGGATACTTAGGTATTGGTGACTATGATTAGGTGTGATGCAGAGCATGTAAATGTAAACAGGAAGGAACACTGAAGTCAGCATTGATAGACTGTTTTGTTGATCAGGGGCTAAACGATGTAAGTTTGCTTATTTTGTATTATAGTTTATTCTTAATAACTACCTTACTGTACTAAGAGACAGTGGGGTTGTATACTCCTCATGGAGTTGAGAATGAAATGAAGTGTTTCCATCGACCTAGTAAACCTCAATTAGTCAAGGTGCTCTATTGTGTATCATATCAGCTCATTTAAACAATCTTTATAACACCATAATAATGAATCATAATTAAACAAACGTTTTGATAAACATTGTCGACTGAGTTAAATATGGTGTACATTTTTATCTGACATCTCACACTAATTAGTTGGCAAATTTTATCTACCGGTGTCCGTCTCTGACAGTGTCTGTCGAGCTCACAGAGGCATGTATTGTTACTTGAAATTGTTAGATTATACCATCACAACAAACATTTCATATGTGTTTCTTAAAAATAGCTCATACATATTTACAGCCGCTTTTGAAAGATTCATGAATTTTTGTGTTTATTCTTGTAAATGGAATCTGTCACTTTGCTTTCTCACACTTTGTTTTTTCTCAGTTCTAGAAATATTCATTTCAAAATGAAAGTATAACCATCTGATATATCCTGTTAAATTTATCTTTAAATGAGGTATTTATCTTTTTTTTATCATAAAATCTTATTCATCTTATGCAGTTTTAAAAAGGGAAGATGAGCTATTTGGAGAATACATAGGAGGAAATTATCTTTAAAAAGCAGGCTAAGAACTTCTTAGAATAGTTCTCTACCTTGCATGCTACCCAGAGAGACGCTATAGACATTCCTGGGCAGCGATAGATAAAGTAGATAGCATTTCTATAACTACATTGTTTTGTCTATAGGCCTGTTTGGTCAGCCTATTAAACTGACCTTCCTGGAAAAGCATAAACAAGTCACTGGAGCAAGTAAACAACTGGATTAGTCTGTTGGGATCAGTAACATTAACAGAGGGGGAGGGTGGTACCTTATGGATAAGTCTGTGGGGGGCAGTAACATAAACAGGGGGAGGGTGGTACCTTGTGGATTAGTCTGTGGGGGTCCATAATGTAAACAGGGGGGAGGGGGTACCTTATGGATTAGTCTGTGGGGGTCAGTAACATAAACAGAGGGGGAGGGTGGTACCTTGTGGATTAGTCTGTGGGGGTCCATAATGTAAACAGGGGGGAGGGGGTACCTTGTGGATTAGTCTGTGGGGGTCAGTAATGTAAATAGAGGGGGAGGGGGTACCTTATGGATTAGTCTGTGGGGGTCAGTAACATAAACAGAGGGGGAGGGTGGTACCTTGTGGATTAGTCTGTGGGGGTCCATAATGTAAACAGGGGGGAGGGGGTACCTTGTGGATTAGTCTGTGGGGATCCATAATGTAAACAGGGGGGAGGGGGTACCTTGTGGATTAGTCTGTGGGGGTCCATAATGTAAACAGGGGGGAGGGGGTACCTTGTGGATTAGTCTGTGGGGATCAGTAATGTAAATAGAGGGGGAGGGGGTACCTTATGGATTAGTCTGTGGGGGTCAGTTACGTAAACAGAGGGGGAGGCTGGTACCTTATGGATTAGTCTGTGGGGGTCAGTAACATAAACAGAGGGGGAGGGTGGTACCTTGTTGATTAGTCTGTGGGGGTCCATAATGTAAACAGGGGGGAGGGTGGTACCTTGTGGATTAGACTGTTGGGGTCAGTAGCGTAAACAGGCAGAGTAGTGTCTTGTAGCTTTCAGGGAGGGTGCAGTTGGAGGGGGTGAGTTAGGAGAATGTTTTGTTTGAGAGTGATGGATAAAACTAGAGGGATGGATAAAACTGGTAAAATTTGATGCACTGAAACATAAAGTATTCTAATAATATGGTTGGTTGGATTAAGGATTCCAAGTTTGTATGAAAGTGTTACTCTGAAAGTTGATGACTGTATGACCCCCGTTAAGGATATGTGTGTACTTGGTAGAGGAGATGGTAGAGTTAATGATGGAGTATATGAACAAGTGGTTTACTGGGAGGAAGGAGAGGCTGGGTGAAGGAATGGGAGATATAAACAGTGTAGGAGCAATATGACAGAGATAAACACAGACAGACAGCTGAGATGTGTCTTCCTGGCTGCAGCACTCGGTAATAAACTCATCTTGGAGTGGACAATACTCTGTAATAAACTCATCTTGGAGTGGACAATACTCTGTAATAAACTCATCTTGGAGTGGACAATACTCGGTAATAAACTCATCTTGGAGTGGACAATACTCTGTAATAAACTCATCTTGGAGTGGACAATACTCGGTAATAAACTCATCTTGGAGTGGACAATACTCGGTAATAAACTCATCTTGGAGTGGACAATACTCAGTAATAAACTCATCTTGGAGTGGACAATACTCTGTAATAAACTCATCTTGGAGTGGACAATACTCGGTAATAAACTCATCTTGGAGTGGACAATACTCTGTAATAAACTCATCTTGGAGTGGACAATACTCTGCAATAAACTCGGAATGTGCTGTGTAACAGTGAAAGGGTCAGCCGCTCTGGAATCTCTAAAGAATGGTTATTATTGACCACACATATACTGTCTGTGAGCTAGTCTCTACCTCTCTACCTGTTGTTTATTCATAGGGAAGTACTCTATACTGGATCAGCAATCATTCTGACTCATTCCTAGAAGATATTTGGGATATGTCATAATGTTCTCTAAATGTATACATTGAAGATAACTCAGATAAGTGTCCCTTCTAGTACTTTGGATGGGTTGACTAATGGATATCGATTTCCCTGAATAAAACCAGTGTCTTGAATATAACATGGGTCAGATATATACAACCCGGGGGGTAATTGGGTGCTGAACAAAATAGAACCCTAGGGTTGTGTAGTAAATAATGACCCAGTGCCGAGTGGTTATGGCATATAAACTCGCAAGGGTGTTAGCCTGAGCAGAGTTTATTGGCATAATGCGAGGCAGTCAGGTCATTATTTGCCTTACACTCCCGCGGAACACTATATTTATAAAATAATTTGATATATACCTTTTTAAGGGATATTTTGTTGATTTATACGACAGGACCAAAATATATCAATGAACTATTCACATTACACTCATGACTGACTGGAAAGGAAGGTTTCAAACTAAATTCTTCATTCCTTACACAAAGTAGACATAAATTGGTACCTATACATACATATGTATATATAATACTAGAAAAAATATCAATACAGCCATGACCCAACAGAATGAACGAGGATCGATATGGATCCTCGGTAGCTCAATTGGCAAAAGTGTTGCTCGATGCCATAGAGGTCCGGGGTTCGATTCCAACTTTGGTTGCATAAAAAAAATTCATTTCTAATTTGACAAAATTTCCAAATTTCCATTTCCATTCAGGTTGAATACGTGAGAGATATACCCATACTTTATCGAGCGTATCAAATGATAACCTACACTTTTGCCCTTGGGGCCCTTACGAGGCGAAGCGGAAAGTTTGGTATAACTCATAACGGACCATGGTGGTTATGAGATAACCAGCCTGGGGGGGGGGGGGGGGGGGGGGGTTATGGCATATAACCTGCAACTCAAACTAAAGAAATAACTTCCTAAGGGTTGTATTCAAGGTAATACAGTCAACAGACTGGTGAGTTGGTTGATAGGATAGAACCAGTAGGTGCACTTTATGAGTGGTATGGTGGATGCATGTGGGCTGGAATACTATACAATTATGGACTGGTGATGAGGTCAATACCTGTTTTTATGGACCCGAGAAAACAATATTGACCAAGGACAAAGTCCGCGGTCAATATGGTTTTCTCGGGTCCATAAAAACAGATATTTACCGAATCGCCAGTCCATAATTGTTTAATTATGTATCTACCAGTAATACAGAAATGAAAGGAAAACAATGAAAACAAACACGTGACCGCCTATCGGCCAATCAGATCACTGGAAAAATATGCTTACATAATAAAGGTGTATATTAGTTGAAGAATGTGTAAGTCACATTTGGATGTATTGGTAAGTGACTGGATAGATTATTGGATAGAATAGTTGCTGAGATGATGGATGAATAGATGGGTGGATCAATGGATGGATTGATGGATTGGTGAGTGGATTAAAGGATAAAACCATGGATGACTATAGATCTATTTGATGGTCTTGAGTGCAATGGTAGGTTGACTTGTAGTTAGTTGGATATTTTGAATAGAAGGATGTTTTGGCAGGATGGCAAAATATATTATCCTGGTGGGAAAATTAATTACCAAATAGAATTGTTGGTTGATATCTTATATAAACATGATATGTGTGTTTGCTTTGAGCATGCTCTTTAGTGGTGTGAAGTTCAGTATCCTCAACATCATCATTATCAGTAACTAGTTTGGTGGATATCTGTAACAATATCATCTCAATAACAACATACAAGCAGTAACCTGGAGCTGGAGAGAAGATAACCAGTCTGGGTGGAGCTTGTCTAGCTCCGAGACAACACGCAATAGCTACATGTTTGTGGTAGGTAGGCAGGGGAGACAACCCAGATCTGCCCTTCTCCAGGGGTATCATGATGGTGTCTACCTTCTCTAGTAAATATGAACTGTGGAACTCGCAACTCGGTTAATGCAAATGTCAGAATTTATCTAGAGTTTTTCGAATTTTTAATTGATCATGAATTATGAGCAGTGAATCTGTATAGTGCAAATAGGAGATGGGGGATAGGTAATGGAGGATGAGCAGTAGGTGATGGGAGAGATGGTGAGACTCTCACAGTATGGTTAAGTTAAACAATGATGACAGTGCAGATGTTCATTGTGTTACAGAGTGTGGATGGTGAGGTTTGGGTGAGTTGAGAGAAGTGAACCACACTTTTGCATAACTTAAAGGTGTTAATGGTTGGTGAACCACACACAGTTTGTTCTGATAAAGGGGTTGGGTGTTGGGAATTGGGTTAGGCTGGGTGAGGTTAGAAGTGATTGGTGAACCACACACAGTTTGTGTAGATGAGGGGGGTTGGGGGTTGGGTTAGGCTGGATGAGGTTAGAAGTGATTGGTGAACCACACACAGTTTGTGTAGATAAGGGGGGTTGGGGGTTGAGTATGACTGGGTGAGGTTAGAAGTGATTGGTGAACCACATACAGTTTGTGTAGATAAGGGGGTTGGGGGTTGAGTATGACCGGGTGAGGTTAGAAGTGATTGGTGACCCACACACAGTTTGTGTAGATAAGGGGGTTGGGGGTTGAGTTAGGCTGGGTGAGGTTAGAAGTGATTGGTGAACCACACACAGTTGGTGAAGATAAGGGGGGTTGGGGGTTGGGGGTTGGGTTAGGCTGGGTGAGGTTAGAAGTGATTGGTGAACCACACACAGTTTGTGTAGATAAGGGGGGTTGGGGGTTGAGTATGACTGGGTGAGGTTAGAAGTGATTGGTGAACCACACACAGTTTGTGTAGATAAGGGGGTTGGGGGTTGAGTTAGGCTGGGTGAGGTTAGAAGTGATTGGTGAACCACACACAGTTAGTGTAGATATTGGGGGTCTGGGGTTGAGTTAGGCTGGGTGAGGTTAGAAGTGATTGGTGAACCACACACAGTTTGTGTAGATAAGGGGGGTTGGGGTTTGGGTATGACTGGGTGAGGTTAGAAGTGATTGGTGAACCACACACAGTTTGTGTAGATGAGGGGGGTTGGGGTTTGGGTATGACTGGGTGAGGTTAGAAGTGATTGGTGAACCACACACAGTTTGTGTAGATAAGGGGGTTGGGGGAGGTTAGTGATGAGTAAAAAATACACAGAGTTTGTATAGATTAAAGGGTTAGGGACTGGGTACGACTGGGTGAGGTTAGAAGTGATTATGTACGGATAAAGGAGGTTAGGGGTTAGGTAAGGCTGGGGGAGGTTATTGATTGTTGAACCACATACAGTGTTTGTATAGATAAAGGGGTTAGGGGTTAGGTAAGGTTGGGTGAGGTTAGAAGTGATGGTGTGAGACACCCAGTGTGCTGCTGGTACAAAGTACTGCCTCAGACATGTTGCTTGTTGTCTATAGACAGTAGATAACTCCTCCTCCACACCTACAGGTAAACATCATTATGATAACTTCATCTCTCCTGTACTCGCATATCAACAATCTTCCATCTGGTCGGTTGCTGTATGTAGCTGATTTTTAATTGAGATGTATTCTTGAATAAATTGATAATAAGATTGACATTTAAGATTATGATGTATGAAGAGTGCAAATTAAGTTGGTCACAATACATTCATAAAACAGAATCCATCAGATACAAGAATAAGTACAAGCTAACCACTCACCACTACTAGTATAGCTTGAAAGGTGCTACTGTTTAATACAAGGCCGTAATAATAAATTGCCACAACAATAAAAACACTTTCATCAATCATTGCAATCATTTTTAAACAAGCAGTTTGAAGAGTTTATAGTCCTGTTATCTCGATAGTTAACGCTAAACGAAGCTAAACGTGTCAGAATTGTTGGCAAGACCACAAAGCCAGCCTGAGAGTCGTTGTTTCCCTAGTTAACATCCTGAATACAGATAAGCAATCTTCCCAGTCTGGTACCAACAATATGGTGAATCAGAGGTGTACTCTTGTGTCTGTAAATAAATAACAGAATCTATCGGGCAAATTTGGAATTGGAGCAATATGTTTTACTTGTCTACAAATCTAGATCCTCTAAAGATATGTTAAGTCCAACTGAATGATGGACTAACTTCTAATTAACTAATTTCTGAATATATAGCGTCATGCAGGCACTGAAGTAATACAAGAGCAGGGACCCGTTCTACAATGCAACCATAAAGTTACAATCAGTTATAGCCCATTCTTTTTTAATTGAGTGTAACCCAATTGTTTTAAGGAACTGTACCCAGAACTTTTCTAGACAGTCAATAAAATGGACAGTGAACATACATTATATGGTTTGTTCAAAATCATCGTTGTATAGAAATAAGAAATTCTAATGAGCAGAGGAGAGGGAAGCTGGAGGTAGAGACAGAAAACAGATCTACATCTTTTCTTAATTGTTGAATATTTTGTGATAAAACATTATATATAGTATAATGTTCTTTGATCAAGGTAAAATGAGAAGGGTTATGTCACTATAACTGCTGGTGGGAAACATATCACATTGCTTTACAGCTTATATTCTAGTTTTATAGATGTATAAAGGTTCAACCCGTTTAGCCACATTTAGCCTTTATTTTCCACCTAATTTGAAATTATAAAGCTCTTTTTATACAGAAATCTGTTATGTACTAGAAAAAATAAACAGAGGCAGGAATGAACCATGAAGTACTTCAAGAGGAAAATCTAAATTACCCAACAAAGAGCGGTGCTAGATTTATAAACGTGAGCAGTACTTAGCACCTAATGGTCTATTTATGTGTGGCTCTCCCTCTAATTGGACACATCAAAGCTGTAACTGAAAAAGTTAATTTTGTGAATATGTTGTTTTATTTACCCAAACTGCCGTGTTTGTGAAGAGGTTGTTGTTGTGTTTGTACATCTCGTTAATGTAGATTCAGACACAGGTGTTGGAACACCTCACCTCAGTCATCAGTCTTGTTTCTGTACGTTCCTTGGAGAAATGATTTTACAGCGAAATATGGATATTTTTCTTTTTACCTCTTGACCAATAAAACACCACACATCAATCAATCCTCTAGTTTCTCAAAATTTCTTGAAGGGAGGCAGAACATAAGCCGCCCGGACATAAGCTTCCTAGATAAAAGACACCTAGGACAAAACACATCCAGTTATTTTATAATATTCTGAAATTTTAGAATGAGTTTTGAAATGTTTGAAAAACATTTTTAAATCTGAGAGGGCTTTTGTCAGAGTGATTTGAATCATAGTGAGATTATCTAAACCCTTGGAACAATAGAACATAATTCTCACACCAGTCAACAACAAACTAGCCTGATAAATAATTGCTGAAATTCTATACTATATGTATATGTAATATTTTTTATATATCAGTAATTAGATAAACAATAGATAACAATAATTTGTGATAGAAATCACTTAAGGAAAGATGGGACGAAGAAATCGAACGCACTTACGGTAACATTTTGCGACAACAATTTACTGTTGTGAATAAGTCTCATATTATATGCATTAAATATTTTTAAGCATAGATATATCAATAAACTAACGGAAAGTGCCATTTTACAACATGCCGCATGTCGTTACCGTCACCTATATTCACGGTAGATATGTTACCATGTGTGTTATTTCAATTACATACATATTTCCAGTAAGTGATGAATATAAATTGCCTTGTATAATTAACTGATAGTTGTTCTTCCATCAAGCACTCTTAGATTGATAGCATATTCAACAATAATTACACGATAGGCCGTCAAAGTTGTATTAGAACTGATGTAGGTAATTTAAAAAATGACGTTTTAGTGATTAAAAACGTTCGGTGACCCCCAATTATTATTTCTGAATTCGTTTGTTTATTCATATACATCATATTACAGTTTTAGCAATATCTAAAATATGTGTGTCACTGAAAAATCCTGTTGAATATGCGAAAATGACGAAAAAAAAATTTTTTTTATTTAAAAACTGCTTAATTTTATTTTATTTCCCTTAACAGTGTCATTTATTTTGAAATATAAACTTGCTATGTATCCGCCTTTGTGATAAAATGGAATCTGAAAGGATTATGAGTTAATCGTTGAACGCGCGCACTTTATTTAAGTAGATGAAATCGGTCAAAAAAAGCGTAATTTGCCGACAGGTGTGTTACTAAATGATACCGATATCTCTTTAAATCATTCGGTGACCCCCAAATTTTCTTACATTTTTGGACAAAAGACATGATAAAGTTGCTATTTTGAAAAAATAAGTGAATTCTAAAATATTTCGTTTCATCGTCCGATCTCTCCTTAAACTCTATAAATCTTAAACTTATAGTTTCCTATACATATATTTAGTTGACTTTTAATATTTCAAAGTGGGAATGTTAGCTAGAAAATTTAAAGCAGCCCTGTCACTCACGTTTGTTATGAGTGTAATATGAGTTGTATTTATCAAAACTAGCCCTTTCTTAAACTTTATATTTACATCTGTGATAAATTCTATACAAATCACATCCAGCATA